>JAODKM010000032.1:12268711-12279772 GCA_026780845.1 Petrocephalus sullivani | reverse complement strand
TTTTTTTTTTGGGGGGTAGTGGGGGGGGGGGCCCGGGGGGCCGGGGGCCCCGCGCTTTTTCGCACGGGGGGCCGCGCAAAAGGGGGGCCCCCCCCCCCCCCCCCCCCCCAATGTGTTATGTTCCACTTCACACCTCCATCTGGCCCAGACAATGTTCCTTTTACCACAGGGTAACAAGTGATACACTGTCCCACTGACCTGGTGTGTCCCCAGACAATGCATCTAAATGCCCAATAACCTCTTCTTATTTTCACTCTCCATCTTCCTGTCCACTTACTCCACGAGGTCTCAACTTCTAGACGTGCCTCATGCCAGCAGGACCGAGCTGCGGCCGAATGGAGATGGCAGGAATCCAAAGACGGAGCCACCTCGGTGATCTACAGGAATACCCTGGCTCCGTGCCACTCGACAGTCACCCCTGCTAAGGTGACCTTCTTTCGTAATTCTTTCAGCCGAGGCATGCTGTTAATTCTCTCTTCTCGCCTCTCCCTCCCCCCGCTTCTCTCGCCACAGAAGATTCCGCCGCTCTTCGAGGAGATGCTGGCTTCAGCCTGCTCCCCTGATTCATTTTCCCGCCTCCTTCCCTTTATCTCATCTCTTGTTAAGTTCTCCCTCTTCTACTGCTTATTTTCCTACTGACATCAGTTTTTTGAAGAGGAAGAAGTCAACCCTTGATCCTGGTATAGTCTGGAACTAGTGATATATATCTCCCTAGAATCCCGAGAACATGCACTCTAGCTATTCATGTTATCTCCTACCTAGCTATGCCCAGCAGGGCCTACTGCTGGGCCCCTCACGCCCCTATTGGCTCCTGGCCTAGTCTCCGTCATTCCTCACGGATTCTCATATCGCTGCCATTTGGCAGATAAACAGCACAACTTCCACTCAGACACTCCACTTACTTTTAGCGGCCAACAAAATATCAGCCCATCACTTCAAAGTTCACCTGTTGAAGATTACCTACCTGTATAGTCTAGCCAATGTATCATTTCACCACCAGCCAGAATCGTACTAAGAAACATGACTGTCGCATGGATACTATGTTGGTGCCATGAAACAAACAGCCACCATGACCACAGGAAGACCTACCTAACTGCTACAACTCTGATTTCATGCAATACAGTGAATTCACCATATTGGAATGTTCTGGAATGACGTGTGGGTAGCTCTCAAAAGCTTTTTCTTATGAAGCTATCATGCTTCCCTGAATGTATCACTACAGAAGCTGAATTTGTAATTCAAGAGCACGTCTGAGCGAAGTAACCGGTCAGCTGATTATCTGTTTGTAGATAGTGTTTAATGATTTTTCTACAAAACTGTGACCACAAGGTAATAGACACTAGAAGGATATCCAAACTTATGCATGCAAGCAAATGAGAAAATTATTCATATGGGGAAAGAGCTACTCAATTGAGTAATCAAACCATTGTGAAGCATCTGTGATTTTGCTTTTTAAATTCCATGTAAATGTCTTTCTCAGACCGGCTGATTATTTGTTCCTATAGAGCCAAAGCTCTCTTTGCAATGACATAACTAAGGTCAGCCAAGGATGCTGGCCAGTAATTATCCACAAATGATGAATTACACGTTACTGTCCATTTCGTTTACATCCCATTAGTATCATTGTTTCAAGTACACATTTTATCCTGTGCAGACTGTATGGGGCAGCAACCTGTTGTGGGATTTGAAACAAGCGCAGGGAACAAATTAAAATCTCGTTCAAACTCCCCAGCAGCTGCCAGAACCTTCTACCTCCTCATGAAGCATGCATAAGGACGACAAATGGCATGACAGCGGGCACAAAGCGCTGCATAAAAATGCTCCTGCTAGGGCATCGTGATGTCGCTCACAGGCCCCAGGAGTACTTAAGGGAGGTGTGTTTATTTTGGAAGGACATGACAGACGTACGCCATTTGATCCGAGGATACAAGGTTGTAATTTTTTTTTTTTAATAGACGAGGTGGCGACAGACGTTAGGATGTGAGTACGTTTTTCAAAACATCGCAGGTTGCTTGATGGGACACATGGGAATGCTTTCTGTTACCCCCCCCCCCCCACCCCCCTAAAAAAAACGACCAATGTGTTTTTTTCCGCCAATTGATGAAGGGCCGCATTAGTCACAAAGACGCTGGATGAAGGGGTCCCACTGCCACCTCCCCTGCCTCTGCGTCAACATGCATCATTTCAAGTACACATTAGCCCCGACTTCACGATCATGCCGTGAAGGTGAGGCTGTCCGGATGAAAATATTTCTAGCGCAACAGTCTGGTTCTGCCAAAGGTTATTGATACAGTAGGGAAAATGATGAGCAGACATTCCTAATCTAGCTGGACAGGCAAATTGTGGAACATATAACATTTACAACAAGATCACTTAAGCTTTCTTGCCTCTACAATAACTGGACCATGACCAAAACTACTAACTAGTTATATTTGGCAGCATTTAATCAAACTTTTGCACAATGTCTTCTGCTACCATACTTGCCCGGCTGTATACAGGGGCGGGGTCAGAGCGATACTGGTCCCAGATAACAGCTGATTGGCCCCCAGGGGTCCCCCCCACTCTCACTCACCATTTTGAAACATATTATTGGTTAATAATAAGGTTGGCGCCAAGGTATGAATTATGACCCGTCTTAAGGATTGAAAGGTTTTATTTGTCACATGCAAGGCGTACAGTCCAACTGTAACCTGCCGTGAAATACGAGGTGGTCAACTCCACCCTAAGAATACTGAAGGCAGCAAGACAAAGTTATAGTATAATAAATATATAATGAATAAGGAACAGCAGTTTCACGAAATTCCTGTTGCCACTGTCCAGGTGGGTGAGAGTAGCATGGAGGACGTAGGAGATGGCATTCGATCAATTTGCGTGGTTGGCAAGCGGACCGATGGTTGTAGAGAGGGTGGAGCAGATGTAATCCTGAACCAGACTCTGAAAGCAGTCCATTAGAAAGGAGGTCATCTTAGAGGCATCCTAGATTTGGCCCTGCTTACCTGGTGTCAAATTCAGCGTTTAGTACCCCTATGGTCAGCAGTAACCTGCAGGCACTAAACAGCCTGGTTATGACTGTATATTTCACTTGGTAGTAAATGCCTTTGACAATGTATTAGAAACAGAATAATACATAGATAATTTTAGTCCCAGAGAGGATAATTAACTTTGAAAAACCCCAAAATGTTATTGAACAGGTTTAGTCATGCAGCCATATAATCAATATGACATTCAAGTCCAAATTAATTAGGTTTCCTGTTATCCTGTGCAAACAATCATTAAAAATTAACTTCTGTGAAAACCATATGTTTTATGGTAATGAACTATCTAGAGTATCACTGTTATGCATATTTCATATGAGGTTCTATTTTTTAAAACCATTTAGTGGTGTTTTAAATTGTTAATAATGCATTATTTTCTTACTCAGCTCCCCTTCTCTCTTATCTCCTTAAGAAAAGTTTTCTAAATGCCCCACTGTTTACGCAACCATATAATTTAATAACGATGAAAAAAACAACAGAACTAATTATTAGCCTTGCTCTGTAATTAAACTGGAAGTTATGTCATTTCACTGTTCTCCTCCAGGGAGTTTGAATTTGATGTCAGTTTTTGGCTCTGGTGCTTTCGTGATATTTTCCCAGGTAACCTTGTTTAATCTTACACTCCAGAGATGTGCCATTGAGCTGAAGCAAAAGCTGCAGTCAGCAAATGCAGGCGTCGGCGGTCTGGGAGAGGCTGAAATTCCGTCCAGGGGGATTCACGCTGGCTGTCCTGAGTTGCTTGGCTGAGGCCTTTGAGCATCATGACAACTGTAACAGCCCGTGACGTATGATAGTCACACTGCCAAGCTAAATACGCCTTTGCGTGAAAATACCGTTAAAGCTTCAGAAACATGTGCAGAGCATGAGAGGGTGATGGATATTCAGAATCAGGTTTGACTGTGTTACAGGATTATGATAAGACTGCTCAGTCTTACTGCTGACCAATATTTCACATGTGATGGCGAAAGGGGGATGTTTGTCTACAGAACAGCTGCTTAACCTGTGTGATTTATTTTAGAATCTATTGCTGGCAGCTGGCTCTGCTGGCAAGCCTTAAGATGATGGGGGATTCCCTACACAAACATTCGTTTTTAATGGACGCTGACTTTTGAGGATTCAAGGGAATTGCTGATTATCATTGATCAGTCAGTTTAACAACAGCAATTGAATAAACAAGGCATGCGTTTGAAAAGGATTCAGGGAGCTTTATTGTCATTTGTACAAATTGTACGACAAATGATAAGAAAGAACACGTTACATAGGAAAAAAGTCTTATATGGTCAGAAGAATTGGTGAGTTTTTCTAATCATTTGTAACACACACACATATATATATATAGATATACACACACACACACACGCATACATACATATATTTTACATATGTTTGACCTGCTTCTCTTTATTTGGTCACAGTGAGTGGCACTGCTACCTCCCACCTCCACAGCTAGTGCCTCCGATCCCAGCCTCTGTGTGGCTTTAGCCTGCAGGTTCTCCCTTTCCTGCCCAGTCTCCGCTGGTCCCTTGACTTCCCCCACACTCGAAAGACTTGATGAATCGGTGTCTCTGAATTGCCTATGGTGTGTGTGGGGGAGACCGGCATCCCGCCCGGGAAGTCCCCTTGTGTTGCATTCTAAGCTGCCAGGCATGTCCCTCCCCCCCGTGACTCTACACTGCGTAAACAGTTGGAAGGTGAATGGATGGCTGCATTTTTAGGTGTTCATAATGCTTCCAGCTGGCATAACAGGTAAACAAATTGCTAGGTGTCTTGTTTTATGCAAGAAAAACAAAACTCAAATTACATTTTTTTTTTTTAAATGAATCAATAAATCCCAGTCGTAGACCATTTTGCTGTAATTCTATTTCCTCTGGAAACTATCTGTACTTACGTCTTGGTGCCTCCTGTGGACATTGTAAGTTTTAGAAGCTGTAGGCTTCATCCATTCATGTTACACAACACGTATCCCGTGGAGGGTCACAGCGACAAAAACCTTGTAGAGATGTAATACCAAGGGCTCATTTGGCCCAGCATACTTTTCCAGCCAAAAAAGCCCCTTTTACGCTTGTCATGCTACTCTGAGGCTAAAAATCATGAAAACGATGCCCTGCTACTCCTGCCACACTCATTATACAAAGTAGGATCAGATTAATGAAATGCAGAAACAAACCCAAGCCTGTATGACGAAGCCCAGGAGATCTGATAAGAGCCCGAGTACGCACTGGCAGTGGTGTCTGAGCAGATATTCAGATGTCCTTATGATATTCCTGGATTACTGCCGTTGTTGCTATGTAATATGTTAAGGGCTTTGGAATATTAATGTTAATAACATGTGCAGTATTTTGAAGAGCTAATCCCTAGGGTATTCATGGGTGAATGTTGAAGCATTCATTTGAGCAATTTCAATAATTATCCCCTGTTCTCTAAAAGTATTGTCAGTAATGTAACATTCCTTTAATACGGTAATGCTATTGGATTTGCCACTGCAATACTTAATTTACGTTATACTTACCTGAATGGCAAAATGAATCGTTTAGGATACAGCCCTTTAATCCAGATTCAGCTACAGGACTCCTTGACTGAAGGGATGTAGAAAGTCAATAATGCAATTTTCTCGTTAACCTTGTTTTGAAGTGAGAAATGACACATAACATCTATGGCATGACTTTGAAACACACAGGCCGCAGTCTGACTGGTGTCCCATGCCTTTCTACTGCTGTGTGCAGCATTGAAATTATCAGGCTTCCAACGCGTATAAAATGTCATTTGTGTCAACGAATCATTCCCTAAAGTGAAGCTCCGGTGTTTGAGAAAACCACTTGGCCAAAGACAGACGCTAGTGCCTCAAATGTAGAGGAAGGCTCTTATCCACGTAACAGGCTGGCTAATACAGTCTTAGGCCTGCTTGAGTGAAAGGCTGCGTGTTCCGGCTGAATGGCGTCAGAAAATCCAATAGAAAACCTCTACTGTTAAACTTTAAAAGACTTGCCAACACAATACATCCTCTCCCAATATAGAGAGGACAAAGAAACAGTTCAGAGGCAAATTCTTTTTAAATCTAATATCACCGACAAGCCCTGGCTGTGATTTATTCACTTGGTATTTAATGGTTTTATGCTGATGTACGCAGTGGTATCCAGCAGCAAATTTAAATTAAATCATTACCACGTAATATCATTTGTTCATTTGAGTCATCTAATCAGTCGCCCCCACCACACAGCTGTGATGGCGAGGGATTTTCTGAGTAAACACCCTGTCGTGTTTCCTTTATGAGCTTAGAATTTCCATACAAATCTAAGGATTCAAGTAAGGCAGCTGACATAGAACTGGCAAAATTGAGAAGTACTTTAAAGTATGAGGCACCCAAACCTTTACTGGATAAGTGGATGGATGGATGATGGAAATAATTAATTTATGAGGATGTGTTGTTCACCAATTTGTTGTATTGAAGCATGTAGTACATTTACATTTACAGCATTTGGCAGACGCCCTTAGCCAGAGCGACTTACATAAGTGCTTTAAGACTCTACAATGAACCTTTCCCGATACTAGCTCAATAAAACCCAGGCTATGAGTACCATCGGTCCAATACTCAGTTCGGAAAGGGACATTTTTTTTTTTGTTTTTTCTTTTTAGAGGAAAAGAGGTCATGGTATGCTAATAATGCTAATAATAATAATGCTAATAATACAGCAGTAATTAACAGTCCCCGACAAGACAAACAAGACAAACAGCAAATGTATTCTTTATTAGGGGTGATGTGTCCCCACTACTAATTTAAGCCATGCACCACCTGTGCAAATATTCTATTCAGATATAATCCAGTTTCTTCATATGTAGAGATAATCTTCTCCAGTTACGTCAGCTCCAGTTCGATGCCATAATATCAAGCAAAAAGATCATTTCTTGATTATATGCATTATTGCCTTTTAAGTCATTCCAGGCAGATCCCTTGTGAGGCCAGAGATCTCAAAGGCCTGGATGATTCACCAGTCTGTTCAGCGTAATCCTTCATAGCGAGCAACAAGCTTTCTTATGGAAATCATTGAATTAGCTCGGGAGCCTATTCTTGGAATGTTAGCGCTCAATTTCCAGCTATGCCGCGATTTATTTGACAGGGTACGCGCAATAATGTATTGTGTTGACAATCCTTGATATTTTCCCCATTTTGTTTATAGCCATGGCCAGGCTACACTGGAAATGGATTTTTGCAAAGTGAAAGTTTAGTGTGTGCAAGAATACTGTCTGCTTTATCCAACTTTTAAATGGCATTAAGGCTACAGGAAGGAAAATCCAATGTTCAAATACATAGATTTTAGCCTTTAAATGCCTCCATGCACTGTTTACATCGCTCACTCTCTCTTCCAGTTACGTGTATAATATGTGTATAGATTCTCAATAGCTTTCACTTCAGGAGTTTGATCTGGATAATCCAATGCCTTGATTTTTCTTTTTTTAAGGCCAACTCGGTCCAGTTTTATTTTTGTGATATGGTGAATTTCTGGTCATTAGATTTGATTTATTTAAGTGGATTCTTTTATCCAAAACAACATGTAATTGAGACAGCAGGGTCATCCAGTCCCTGGAGCAGCTAGGGGTTAAGGGTCTTGCTCAGGGACCCAACAGTGAAATCATTCTGCCAACCCTGTTTGCCAACCCGATTTGAACTGGCAACCCTCTAATCACAAGGACAGCGTCTAATCTGCTGATCCAGCTGAATGAAGATGACTTTCTCTAGTATATTCCCTTAGTATCCTCTTTTTAAATCTCTATCTCTTTCCTGAAATATCAATGAACTGCACGATGAAAAGGTATCCTGTAATAAACATTTTTTTTTATTTTATACAGTGATTTGTGATTTCTGATTGACTGATTTTCTGATTCACTGAATTTGCATGGGAAAATCAATTAAATGATAGCTATGAAAGTGCGTATTACTTAAACAACATAAAGAGGTAATAATGTATCTGGATTGGACTAGCTGGATGCGCCCCTCTGAACCGGTACCTTCATGAATTTCAAGCAGGGCCTTGATGCCAGCATTCTGAGCAGGACTGCAATCCCACTGTGAGACTCTCCGGCAAGGAAGTTCACCCAATTTTCCATATATTTCTCTAGCTTTGTGCCCTTCCTCCACCTATTTCTCTTTTACTATAAAAAGGAAAACTGTAGCTATATGCTACTTTGTTATTTGTTCTAAGTTTATTATATGACCACAAGCGCATAGCATTATTTGTCCACATTACTTGTCATTTTTCACGTAGAATTCAAATAAATCCTATTTAATTATTTATTCAGTCAGTCAGTGGTGGCCGAAACATTCTTAAACACTTATTGCCCAGATTTGAGAAGTGATATTAACGTAACGAAATGTAAATGTAAATATAATGTGGGGGGTGGGGCTGTGACTGAGCAGACAACAACGTGGTGTCACACCGCTACGGTTATGGGACTGAATCCCACCCCACTCTGCATACCCTCCCTGCAGTCTGCAGGCTTTGTCCTGCTGTCCAAAGACATCTGCCTGGGTGACTTGGTGTTTCTGTGTGACTGTGTGTGTGTCCTGTGATGGACTGGCATTCTGCTGCCTGGGAGAGACTCCAGGCAATTCAGGACAGGACAGAACACTGGAAGATAGATGGCTATTGCTGCAGTAGACCAGCTTGAGTGGACGAAACAGGGTAGCAATTCCTAGCATGAACGGTTTGTGCTAAAATCCCTTTGATCAAAATGGGTTTTGATCCAATTTTGCCATCATGTTAATACTGATTCCTATGTTGATGATCTTGAAATTAATTTAATACAGAAAACTAAGCTTCACTATGTCAGGTCAGGATATTATCAGGTCGTAACAGTTGCAGAAAAAAATGCAGAATTTAATGCTGACTAAATAAACACCACCTGCTTAATAATATGTAGGTCTCCCTTGTGCCACACAAACATCTCTGACCCATCGAGGCATGGACAAGGCCTATGGAGGTGTCCTGTGGTTTCTGGCACCCAGATGTTAGCAGCAGATCCTATAAGCCCTGTAGGTTGCAAGGTGGAGCCTCCATAGATTTATTTCTATATATAATGCAATGCAGTGCAATATATAATGGCACCTTTGACAAGTCCTACTGTAGCGAGACAATCATTGTCATTCATGTCACTTGTCAATGGCTTTAATGTCACAGCTTAATGGTGTAAATGTATCATTTTGTTCTGAATGCTGCATTAGTTAAATGTAGTCCTTTTAATCGTTTAACCAGAATGGATTTTTTACAAATATTTTGTAAAAGAATGTGTAGGTATGTTTGTGTTCTGAATTAATACAGGACGTAATACTCTGTAAATAATATTTGATCATGTTCTGATTTGTGTTTATGATTTGTATTTTAATAGCTTTTCAAACATTTAATGACATTGCTTTTCACTTCAGGTGAAAAACAAAACTTACTAAATAAGAAAATCAGTATTACTATAAATGAGAATAGCAGGAATACCATTATATATATATTATATATACCTTATATAAATGCAAACTGCCCCGTAATTTAACCGTATGTACCTGTCCATGAAGATGTTCCCAGAGATGAATATCTTTATATGAAACCATGTCTTTCTTCGGAGCAGGAAAATCGCTTAAATGCTTGCGAAACAACAGCACATTAAAATGGGAAAAACAAGCCCTGTTTTGCTGTATAATTGCAACCATTATAGCAGTGGGTGAGAAGCAATGTGGCGACACACCAGAACATTATGATCTCCAGATATGTGGCCGGAGAATCAATTATTTACACTAATATAGAATGTGGTAGTAAATTTTGAACCATTCTCTGTACCATGTTCATCAACAAGCAGCCCTGTGAAAAAATCAACACAACACGCCATCTGCTGCAACATTATAACCATCTGCCCAACAATGGGACCAGGGCGTCTCCTTCTGAATTTCAAGTCTCATCCCCTGTGCGACACGAAACACCCTACTAATGAATACAACTGCGAGGAGAGGATGATTAACAGATTAGCGCCCGAGGTAAATGCAAAGAAGCGCCGTAAAGTCCTATGCAATCATAAAACTCGTAATTCATCATGATCAGGTTATTGTCATGGGGAGATGTAGCATGCAGCGTGTCAATGACACTGGCAATGTGGTCTACAGACTAAATGCTGAATTTAGAAACAAGACTAAAACACAGTCCTCAACACATTTTACATGTTTACAATTTACTACAATACAGTCCTGAGTGACAAAAGTAGTATTTACTACCAACACACACAGAACCACACACGACCCCCAGAGTAAGTATTTATAATATAGGCAGATGGAGGGGAAAAAGGGAAAGAAGGAAAATAAGAAAAAAGAAGAAAGGAAAAAAAAAAGATGGCAGATGGAGCGATTGAGCATATTTAAGTTAAATCAGGGAAAGGTCCATAAATCTTCTACAATTATATGAGAGTTGGGAGTCTTCTTCCAGATTCTGTTCAAGCATAAACTGTCTAACAAAAACATATCTCAACATGTATTTTTATTAGTACGAGACAGAGATGAATGCGTCTGACGTGAATGTATTTTGTGAGGATGAATTGCTAATTCTGCTGTGAGTTCTCTGGCTAATGGAAACTCTGTTCCCTCTTGAAAACATCCTCTGTAATCGACTGAACGCCAAAGGCGAGCATTAAGCAGAGGCCATGTCGGAAGAGAAACACTCCCCATGCTCAACTTTTAACCAAAATGAATGCACAGAATAGTGACCATTTTTAAAAGCAGTTCCTTTTTAGATAAGCCCTAACAATGTGCCAAACAGGAGCTAACCTGCGTTCCATCAGACTTTATATCCACTACTAACCCAGCACATGTATTCCAGAATTCACATGCACTAAAATCTCTGAAAATATGTTTAAATGGTTCATCATTCCTTATACCCCAAAAAACACAAGATGAAACTACAATCTTCACTCCAGCTGCTGCCCGTTTGCCTCTCCTCCCGTCTCAGCCCTCGTGTGGATCACTCCAGCTGCCGCCCGTTTGCCTCTCCTCCCGTCT
>JAODKM010000032.1:12238772-12252716 GCA_026780845.1 Petrocephalus sullivani | reverse complement strand
ATATAACAAAGAGTGGCAGGGACGTGGGGGGGTGGTATGGTGGGTTTGTACAGACAAAAAGAGTAAGTGTAGTGTTAAATATATCATGAAGGGATAGTTTTTTGTTTCTTTTTTCAATTATAAGAAAAATTATGCATTATTAATTGTAATAAAATATTGATTTTCCTGGCTGATGTGTTTTTTTAATGTAAACTCCTCTTGTTTTGTAAAAACCTGTACGTGATGGAGGGAAATGGAGATAATTTTTGGATTCAGCACCCTAAAAAACATAAAAATTTACCAAAAGTATCCCATGCAGCTGAAAATTTTTTTTTTGCAGACTTGTGTTATCGGCCTGGCCAGTTATTGGGGGCCGATTATTAGGCATTTTGCCGGTTATCGGTATCAGAGTTTTATTTTGATGCTCACCGGTATTAAGTATATACAAGGAGCGCGACTGCGGCTCCTTTGCCATCTCTTCCTCTGTACTATTTGCAGTATCTCATTAATTCAGATAAAACAGAGCGGGTTTTTCCCTTAATGAATGCAGTACGCTGCCGTATGAGCTGCAATGCCGTATCCCCATAATGACAAAGTGTTAATAGTGTTATGTAGCGGCGACAGCTAATGTTGCAACAGGAGCTTATTTGAGCTGCTTATCTTACTTTACATTACAGTACTTACATTACTCATCCCTATGAGATGCTCACAACGTGTAACGGTAGCTGACAACAACGTGCAGTCTCATACTGTTAATTTAAATGTGTTACCAAACTCTGTTATGTTATTAAGGAAAACGTATTAATGGTATTAAAGCTTCTAGTAATGTGATTTGCCCAGCTCAGGCATATAAGTTTTATTATATGCTTTATTTTTAATGTCTTATTCCTGCCACAACTGTGTTATTAATACTTAGGAATCTGTAAAAAGTATACACATTTTTTTGTTTTATATTGTATAATGAAACATTTGCCATTAGTTTAAAAAGTGCATTCATTTTAAATCCAGCAGCCTTACTCTAATAGCAGACTTTATATCTCCAAATTGTCATTGCAGATGGATGCAAAGAAAGCACATAAAGACAAACGCATATCGGTCCCAAATATCGGTTATCGGTCCCATTAACTAGTAATAATCGGTATTGATATTGGCCCTGAAAAACCAATATTGGTCGACCTCTAATAGACAGGATGTGTTCTTTGCGAAAGACAAAAATATAGGCCCATACAATAGGTCATTGGTCAAAAGTGTGTGGGGGGGGTAGGTTTGGCTGATTCCTTATAAAAATCATTTGAAAGCAAGAGTGTAGATTTGGGTATGCATGGCAGGGACATGCTCCTACCAGTATTGCGTGAGTAATATGTGTTGAGGGGGTTAGGAGGGGTGCGGGGCTGATTTGGTCCCTACCAGTGTTGGAACCAAACCTATGTCCTTGTTTGAAATTCAAGGCAAATTACTGGAACCATGTATGTACCTATTGAAATGTACTGTAATGTGCAGTAAGAAAGTTACATTTAGTCATATAGGCCTAATAACTTTCTGGACAAACATGGGCTATGAAAATTTGAGCCTCTCTGTCAGCCACAGTTACAAACTAGGCATAATGGGGATATGCCACCCGGCGATCTTACAGCCATATAGCAACAGATTATATAGCGAGACCGTCCACAGACAATGTGACATTACGAGGCTTCAGGACGCCGGGGGGAGGAAAAGTAGCATCAATCTCTTTGTCGTGAATTATTTCCACCTTTAGATTAGGTTTTTTGGGAGGAGTGAGCACTTTATGGCTGTCAGATGAGAATCCTTATTTGTGTCCTAAAAATGTCACTTTATGTTTATTTAAGTTGGTGATTAAAATCATAATCCAGGCGAATGAAATCCTAACACCCACTATGTTGCTTTGCCTGAATTTATTAACCAGAGCTTTATAGCATGTATATGGAAGGGATCTACAATATATGTACGCTAAGCCCGCTTAAAAAAACAATTGACACAAAACTTTATTTAATGAAATCCTGTTTACTTGAATTGTTACAGTACTGAATGCTGGCTAGCCGTCCGTCATCTCATTACTTATCTTTGACAGAGTCACGGGGGATCTGGAGTCTGTCCCAGGCAGTGTAGGGCACAAGGCTGGGGGTATGCTCTCGACCTGGAGCCAGCTACACTAGTTATTGATGCTGATAATAATATACTTATTGTTTATAATTTGTACAACAATTTGCTAATCTAAATATTGACATTTACTTTCACAGATAAATCATGTTTCATTTTATATTTTGCTTGATTTGAATTTTATTAAAATTTTAATTGGATGTGTTAGTGGCAACGATACAGTTTCTCTATATCAGTTATATATTAAATTAGCTTAAATTTAACTGAACATATAATGCAAATTCCAAATAAATTTAGCTACTTTCAGCCGGAAATCAAAAGAATTGTCGAATATGTTTCATGTCTTGCAAGGCACACTGGGGATCATACCATAACTCTTGAAGTTTCTGGCCCTTTAGAGGTTTTAGTCTGTATTGAGGACACCATATGCAAAGCATAATATCCGGCTAATAAAGGCACTTGCACCCATCAAAGACTATATGAAAGAAGAGCCTTTGGCTCTCTGAACTGTTTAGTCACAATTTATTTGATTCTTACTGTTCAGAGTAAGTGCAAAAACTTTGATATAAAACACAAACTCTCCTGCAACTTTTTTCATAATAACAGTAATAATAAACACAGAATGAGCATGTAATATTAAACAGTTTGAGTGTTTAATAATAAATGTATGTCAATGGTAAATACAGATAATTTAAATTTAAACCATAAACAACAAAAATAGGGGCTCTTTGTTATATTACATACACTCAGAGCTCTTTATTATCTCCCCAAACCATCCACTAGTACAATCTTAATTTTGCACTGTACATTTTATAAATGATGTTGTAGCTACATATAAATATATATTTGTATTTTATGATTATTAGTTGATTTTCAAAAAGATATATTGAGCTCATGTTCAACCAAGAAAAAAAACCACAGAGCTTTGCATAATTAATTATTTAAAAGGAAGATAAGGAGTTTTTTACAGTAAACAATTAATGTGCAAGTATAGAATTATTATTCAGCGAGGTATAGTGTATAGAGACAGAATAGCATAAAAATAATAATTGGAGATGAAGCCGGGGATATGGAAAAAAATCAATCATATCAACTACAAAACAGAAGAAACAATAAGAGGCATCCATCAGCTGGATATATTAAAACTCAGTAATGATGGAAAACAAAGCATATCGAAGCAGTGGTGCGGCTGTAAATATCAGCAGCGATGCAGGCCTGCTCCGTTAGATATGGGCTTGATTAATGGGATTGAGGCATTGCAGCTTGGGGAAACAATCTCACACACAGGCCTGACTTTGTATCGTCTCATTTGCATCGCCATGCAAATTATGCATTCGAACGTGTTTTATACCGATGTAGCTAGCTACTGTAATGCACGCTAACACTGACACCCTTGTCAGAATATGCTTTAAATAAAATTTTCCTTCTGTTTTCTTTTCTTAGCCATCCTTATTTTACATTTCCTCATGCTTTTCAATCAAAATGTATTTCATTAATTTTATAAACAAATTCTATAATTTTATAAACAAAAAACCTGCCTACCTCTGCCAAGCCGTAAGGTGTAGCATTAAGTGCCTTCAGTAAAACAGATTTAGTTAGTATTTTTAATCAAACCACTCTAATGATTAAACAATTGGGTTAAGCTGTAGTTTGTACTGCTATAAATAGCTTTAGCTACCTATATATCGATTTTGATTTAGACGTCAGTTAATCAGGAATTAGATGATTAAAATTCTGTCCTTAAAAGCATTCAGTTTCATTCAAAATATACCCTTCCAGTTACCATCACCACACAATACATTCTATTAAGTTTGATATTGAACTAGTCTTTCGGTTTTTTTTTAGACCATCAAAAGTCAAAAGTCTTAGGCAGTTTTAGTATTTAGCGTTGGCATTCAGAAATGGTGAACTAAAATGGCTTTAGCGAAAAAAGGCACACAATCAATGATAATCGCTTGTCTGGAAATGTGATTTTCCTCTTGAATGAGTTTAGTGCCTCATTGGTATACATGAATTGGTTTCATACACATGTCACATTGATTTTAAAGAGAGAGAGACAAAGAAAGGAGCCGAATTTTGATTGCAAAGACTAAATTGAAAATAAATAAATAAGCAGACGCCCACACATACATGCTGCATCTTCTTCCTTGGGCTGTCTTATTTACATAATATGGCCATTGAATGCATACCGGCTCTCAAACTGATCAAGGTGATAGGAAGACATGCAAATGAATGGCACTTTTGTTCCACATCAGACATTAATAATCGACTAACGATTCATGCAAATCAAGATCTTGAACCACATTAATTTATGGTTGACTTTGGGAAGTTAAACAAGTGGCAATGCACTACAATAGGCTGGGATTTTCCTGTGGGATAAACGAGGTGTTTATTACTCCAGCTAAATCTCTCGTGAACATGAAGCATGTGTATTGGAAGTGCAAATATGAAATGAGCTCAGAAAATAGTTCTCGCAGAATGCAAGCTATTAACGACAAATTAGGTGATGCATAAAATGAAGAACTGGATGCAATTATTCATACTTAAAAAATGCCGGGATTATTTACTGGGCGTAGAAATTTACTACTGGCTTTTCATTTATAGTGGACATTTAATCAATGGGCCTGCATTCCAGAGCAAAAATTATTTTCTGCATCCCTGAGGTGGAAATGAACTGAGAGTCAGCATGGTTACATTCTAGGAAAATAAATAAATAAATAAATAAACAATTACTAATCACTGAATTATGGGTGAGCTGTAATATTGTTGATGTGTCTGCAGGATCCACAAGGTCTAATCACACACCCCTGAACGGCCATCTTAGCCATTTCATGAACTTTATTAGCGCGTGCCTCAAATAAAATGAATAATGACCAATTTAATGAGAATGTGAGCTATCCATCGAGAAGAACTGATCCATGATGTAGCTCCGCTTTCTGAAGCCACACCACCAAACATACAAGCATATCTTGTCATTGCTATGAATTAATGAGGCTAATGTTATTATTAATATTGGATAATCAATAGACAATATTGGGCGTGACGAAAAATAGCACTAAATGGAATAGACTATTCCATATATAAGACTATATATAAGTATTGCGGAAGTGATGGTGGTACACAGAAGGGTCAGTGTAAGTAAGTCATCACACGGGACCAGGGTTCTTGCTTAGTGTTCTTATGCCTTAAGAACAAGCAGAAACTCCAGAACAGGAAATCGATAAAAACAAAACAAAGCTCACAGCTTGTGGAGTGAGCTGGGAAGATCAAACCAGGAGGCCTATTCCTCCTCACGGACATTTTCATGCAAGCTTCCACATTTAAGGTTTAGGGGATGGAGGAGCCTTGGAAGCTGCCTGCCAGGCTTAATTCAGTATGGTCAGGAGAGGCCTCCAAGCTTCACTCTAAATATTCAGTGGTCCTGAGGACTGGTTGTATTTTCTTAATGTTCATTCTCAAAGAGTTCTTTGTTCTGGACTGGTAAATGATTTGGCATAAAATGTTCCTATAACAGTAAGCGTTTGATGGTTTTCTCAGGTTTAAAATTATGGGTTTGAGAATACTGGACCAGAGTTTGCCAGTGTAACAAAGGAAGTATTTCTAAGTGGGTCATTAACTGAAAAACATGCCTAGGATTAGCTGGGCTAAGCTAGCTAATTACATTTTCCCTAACCACACCAGACTGCTTTACTCAAAGGGTTTTTGGTAGTCCGGCTGATCATCTACCCATTTTCCAGAGCGTAGTACCTAGTACAGGGGCATTGCAAGTTTGGAGCCCATCCCCGGAAGCATGGAGCAGACCCTGATAATTACGGTAATTACAGAGACGGCTTACATCACTTTAAGGAGGAAACCTATGCAAAACACAGAGAACGCCTAAGCAAATTGCACACATACTGTACCGAGTCAGAGGTGAGAGCCAAACCTCCAACCAGTAAGTCACCACCAGGGGGTTCTGTAAAGGAGGAGTAATAGATCCCCTGAGTGACAGGACCCCAAAAACATTCCGAACATAACTGGACCAATCTGGGTTTTGGGCCCATTATGTATGCTTTCATGGTGCCCAAAATCTCTTACTAGCATACCTGGTCCCCATCTTGCACTGCAAAACAGACAAAGAGCCTTTGGTTTCTAATGGGTGGATGGAAAGGCAAAGAATGACTGGAAATATAACATTTAAATGTCAAACTTGACATGGCATGACTGTGATTATGCCCTTTGTCTGAATACTTTTACCACTTTTCTTCCAGGGCTTTAGAAAAGCTTGATGCATATCATATTTACGCTTCCAAATTCAGCTCCCACAGTAAGTGAGCAGCTTCACGGTTACTTACGTATTTAC
This sequence comes from Petrocephalus sullivani, assembly GCA_026780845.1. Lineage (NCBI taxonomy): Eukaryota > Metazoa > Chordata > Actinopteri > Osteoglossiformes > Mormyridae > Petrocephalus > Petrocephalus sullivani. Next base: position 12,246,277 of record JAODKM010000032.1, on the reverse strand, counting down.
CGTAATGCATTTGTAGACCTTAAGACAGTGATGCATTAAAAGTTGTTGAAGAAAGGTGGTGGACTGTGTTCTGGAAAACATTTATACTCCAAAGTCTTTTGCTTTTGAATGAGAACGGCTTACTAATTTACTTTTTTGATATTGAAGATTTTTATGATAATCTGTTTGGTGGGTTTCTATTATTTTGCAATAATAATTTTTTGAAAAAGGTAGTTCCTGTTCTGGTAAGCAGTTTGCCGAAACACTAAATTATTTTAGCAAACGTAGCTAAAAGCTGTTCTATAAAAATGCCATATAAACTAAATAACTTCTCATCCAAGCCCCAAATCTACCAAATATGAAAACACAGACAGTTAACTTTTAATTTCACCTCCAGCTGCTTCAAATAATTATGTCTGTGTTTTTGTGTGATGGAGGACCCTCAAGACCACACCATTCAATAGATAAGTCCACCTTTAAATAGCCATCTGTGCATTTGCAGACTCGTGCTGAATACACATGCATCCTGCAAAGAATTAAGCTAATTATATTATCATTGGTAATTCTGTATATAAAGCCAAAATCTGCATCCTTTTTAAGGAGGATTTTTTGTTCATAGCTCCTAAATAAGACTAACAAGGGAAGTACATATTCCAAGAAAACATAAAAAAACAATTTTTGTTTTTTTATGACATGTAAGTTTGAGAAATAAGCCAAATCGACGTTGAGTGGAGAAAGTGAATAGATGAAATTTAAGTAATTGTTGCATCCTTTCAGAGCTGTAATCTATAATCATGCCGCAGGATCTTCATTTCTGTGCTGTTCATTAGCCCTTTGATTCATGAGTATAGTAGAACAGATGCCTTTCACTTTCAAATAGAGAACGAAATTCAGCAACTCATGCTGTATAGAAGTTACGCATTGTTTCACTAAACAAAACATGTTTCTAACATCTTCCCCTTTATACATGGATACGATAAACTTTAATTATTAATAATTTAACTATTAATATAATTCATTTCTGAAATTCAAAGGATCATTCATTAAAGTGCACTTTTATATACTGTATATAAATGCTATATGCATGTCATCAGTGACATCATGGACTGAGGGAGTGATGTCTGTGGAATGAAAATAATGTAAATATATCAGTGGATTTGCAGGATACAGTTTTAACTTGGTATGTAATGACCTGAGACACCTCTGACCGGATTAACTAATCGGAATATGGATGTGAGGACAGAAGGATAAAGTAACATAAATGTATTTTCTTACAAGTGAAGTTTATGGATATTCCACTTTCACATTTGAAGATGTGATTGAACTATTCATTACTGTGTAGTGCAGCACAATTTTACAAGCAGGTTTGTGGTAGAGCATCACACAGTGACCTACAAGCTTCCAGAAGCAACAGACACACACAAAAATCAAAAAATGGGAAATCAGATAAACGCTAAATCGGCTGATTGTACTCTTCTAGGAAACAACATCTAGCAGTATGCCAAAAGCACAAATCTTAAATGAGCACTATAAAATATATAACATGGTTGTGTGGATACTGTACATATGATACAGGAAAATCAGTTAATATGCATATGAAAAACAAACTTTGAACTTATTTTTTGCAGAAATATGTGATAAATGATTCCCAATATAGGCCAAAACACCTAGAGATGACGGAACGCACGTAGTATAAAGTGATAAAAGGGACAAATGCTTTGTGGGAGTATTTTGAAAGGAATTACTTTGCGAATTTCTTTATGTGGTATTCATAAGCTATTGGTTATGTCTTGTCATCGTTAATGAGAACGAACACTACCTTTCTCATGCTGCGAGTGTTGTTTTGTTTTTTTCTTTGTTTCGTTTTGCTGTCATCGAGCTTCTGCAGTTTTGAAGGTATGTGCATATCTTCTGTGGTGTTCTTTCAAGTGGTGTTTAGTTTGCACATCTGAACCAGTGCTTGACTGATGGCTGAGTGGCTTGAGCAGGCAGAGGGACCTGAGCTCTGGTGCTGACTCCTGGGACAGCTTGGTGTGGTCCAAGTGATGACATTAGCCAGCCCCCTGATGCCAGTGGTGACTCTTTGCTTTTGTTGGATTATTACAGATGTGAAAGAAGAATGGGCTGGCAGTTGGTAATAACAGATGCCAGCTCATGTGTGCTGGGTTTTCCCTAACGATGCATTAACAAGTCGATGCTACAGTTGTTAATCTATCCAGCTATTTTCCATTAATGCTCATCCAAAACAGGATCAAGGTTCATCACCCACTATACAACCAGGTCCCTTTCCCTCATCTACTGTACCACTTCACCTTCTCTTAGCGGCTTTAAGCTCAGTCTAGGCGCCGTATGCAACAAATCGCTCGACAGCAGTGGAAATAACCAATGCCACAGTACAGATGATTTGCTACAATTTGATGCCTTATTTTGCAGCGGAGAACGAGGGCTTCCATCAGCCAGCAGTGTTCTTGCACCACACTCGTACTTCAACCTTCACCACATTGTTCTTACTCGGGATCACCAACAAAGCTCAAGGAACTCCTTTCAAACACAGAAAGGAACTGCACATCACACATTTGGACAAGTAGGTTTTCCGCAAAGGTGTACCACTCCCTCACTGCGTAACACGTGACGACAAGCAAATCATATTGGGTGGAGTGAGTCACGAGTGTCTGACAGCGCTTCTAAACAAGAAGATCGTGCAGAGTCTTCCAAACCTTTTGAGACATTGGAAAAGTAAAGCTGATAGGAAGTGTTCTGTTGAGTTCTTTGTGGCAGGTAATATTTCTAACAGGGTCAAGGCAGAACTCGATGGCAGCCATGTACTTATCAGATGTACAGCTCATTCCTAACAGACCAGCATCTGGTCGGCACCAGTACACTGAGTGCTAAATATCTAAAGCCATTACAATGGCTTGAAAATTTTGTTTGTCCCTGAAACTAAGTTACTTCTAGACTCCTAAGAGATCCAGAAGGAGCTTGGAAGTATGCTAAATGCTCTGGAGTGCGACGTGTATGGTAGATACAGTTCAGTGTTCAGCATGTTTCAGCACAACTTAAAGCAGAAATAAGCAGTCATTAATATGGGAACAGAGATGGATTTGGGGAACCGGTTGCATTTGGTGGAGGCCTCTGTCAAGATCTTACACCTATCTGGGGAGGCACCTCGGAGTTTGAGGACATGGCATCCGTTTTTCTAGCGCCGACTCTTGATGCTCCAGTGGCCAATGTACTAGAAGAAGAGGGTGTAAGATTCCTGCCGGAGGCTCATGAAGCCGCGCTACACATAGGTCCTGACTGAATGCATTGTCAGCCTTTGATGACCCATGTGGTCACTGCTTCAAAGCTACCCTCTTGGACCCCAGAATGAAGAGATTGGCACAGCCGATTCTCAGTCCATCGGCCTTTGATAGGCTGAAGGCAGAAGTGGTTTCAGAGTTATTTCATCAGAGATGTGAAAAACCTGCAGCTGCAATTTGTAATCCACCACCAGAGGAGGTAAAGCAGCCTGAATCACAAAGTCTCTCGAGGTGCCATGCGTAGTGTGGTTGGGGAAGACTGACACGGACCTCTGCTGTTTTGGAGAATCATGTAATCGAATCAAGTTCATAAGCGTTCACTGCAGATCTTCGCAAAGCTAAGCACACCCAAACCAGCTTGTGTTTATCTAAAATGTCCTACCTGTGTCCCAGCTAGTGTTTCAAGTCAGTGACTGTTTAGGACAGCAGTGGATGTTGTATCTGACCATCACTTCCGGTTGCTTCAGGCACATGTGCAGGAGCTTGTATTTATAAAACTCTACATGTGCAAATTGGAGCAGGACAGCAATATTGAAAATATCTCCTGTTTTGATATTTGTTCTTTCATACTGGACGTTTGGTCTTTTTCGTTCAGGTTAGTACATTTAGTTATGCAGTCAGTAACTTCCCATACCACACCCATTGCATGTTAAACAATACAAATAAGAAGTGCCACTGAACACCGCAAATAATTGCACACTATGGGTAATTTAATAGCACGTGTGAACATTTCGCTTGCTGTATCATTGGTGCGTGGCTCAGCAGGTCTTCGCCTGTGACTGTAAGGTTCCCGGTTCAAATTCCAGGGTTGGCAAAGTGATTTCCCCATTGGACTCTTGAGCAAGACCCTAACCCCCAACTGCTCCAAGGACTGTCTGACCCTGTTTTCTCAAAATTACCTGTTGCTTTGGATAAAATTGACTGCTAAATCAATAAAAATGTAAAGCAATCACAACATTGTGATTATAGTTGGTCCTGTTTATTTGTTTTTTACATGACTGATTCATCCCTAGCCTATATTTCCCTCCTGGGAGGTAAATTAAGCCATATCCTGGCATGTCACCCTCACATTGAGCAGTTAATCACAGCGCACCTAAAGACCTGCTAGAGGAATGATTGAGAACAAGGTGAGCACATTAAGACACATTTGTCAGTCTCAGAATTTTATACCATTGCCCTTCACTTTCATCCTCTGCAAATTTGTCTGTTTTATTTTACCTTGGAAATGGAAAATGAATTGAAAAAAGCCAAATTATGAAACATTATTTCCTCTCATCCATCATGTAAGAATATTAATAATATTCACATGCCTCAGTTAAATTACTTCATCTTTAATCTTCCACTCTGAACTACAGATTGTAAAAAAAAAAAATCTGAAAAAACATTACTGTGACATTATATTACTGTGCCTGAAAACCTGACAAATAATGTTCTGCCATTTAATCATCAAATATTGGCACAGATCTACAGTACTTCAGCGTGGAGGTGCTGCATCTTACACAAATCAATATCTCGTCATACTTCAGAAAAGAATCCATATCCATTCTGCCAATTAAAAAATCAGTTTCTAAAAACTTGATACTTTTTCAACATTTATTTGTAGAATAATGGGGCGGGGAAATATTAAAATTATATTCTTTAAATTGCAATTTTGTTTGAAAATTACCCATAGAATCTGCATTGCTTATTTTCGTGATCAGCCCCGCCCAGCGTGTCTGCTTCCCAGTGTTTCCCTCAGGCGGGGCTTAATTGGCCTCACCTGATCCTCGTTGTGCTTCCCTGATGTGTCAATCCCTTTGTTTGCCTAATCACACCCACCTGGTGTTTCCTCCTTGATGTCTGGCCCTATTTAGTCAGTCTGCGTCCTGTTCCCCGCGTCGCTTATTGTTTGAGCGGTGTTGCTGTTACCTGTGGCTTGCTTCCTTTTGTTTTTTCCCCCATTCTGGCAATAAACACCCCTTCGAGGGGTAAAAACCCGCAGCCTGTATTATGGGTCATTCCTCCCGCTGCAATCGCCACACTTATCCTCTTAAATCAGTAATTTATCACTAAGCTATTTCCTGTTACATTATTTCACACTGGTAAAAAGGGGTACCAACTTTAGAATCAATTATAATTCATAATCAACACATTGTAATTTATTATAATCTGGCATACTTTATTGTAAAATATGCTAGAATACTGATGGAAATGGTTAAGGAAAGAAGTAATATCTTAAATCATCTGTACTGGGCATTCTGCTTTACAACCCAATAGGAATTTCTCTACAAATTGCATAAATAAATAAGAACAGAGCTGTTTGAATAATGGAATGAAGTACATAGTAGGGTCCTATTATAAAGCAGAGGTCAACAAAATTAATGACATTGCGCTTGTGGCTGACATCCACTTCAGCGAAGATCACAATGTGATTTAGGAACGGACTGGGGAAGCTTCAGTTTTGCCCCTCAGTCCAGGTTCATTCTGCTGTGGGCTGGATGGCAGCATAAGGGGCTTCCATGGTCATGTGATTATGCTGTCTTAAGGCAAAACTACCTCTCCGATAGTAGCAGCCAACTGGAGACGGCACGTTCAAATCACAGCACACGAATAGCACTAATATCAATGGGGCATGTTGGTTTTACGTAACTGAAATCATTTTTGACATGTCGGAAAGCATTTCACAGTAGGGAACTAAATGCACAGCTTCAAGAACAAACAAATTATATCTGGAGGGTTCATTTTTGCCTACAAACATATATCCTCTGCACTGTAATAATGGTAGCGGATTTCTTAAAATTGCAAAATGGTGCTCCACATTCTTCTTCAAAAAAATAAAGCAGTAGGACAGCTTATCTAACTACCTTTGAGAACCGAAAGGATTTTATTTTTATTTTGAAGAAGACATTAACCTTCCGGGGACCCGCTTTATAGCACGTTTAGTGACTGTCATTTTAATGCTGCTTTTGGCCCCAGCGATGCAAATCTCCATGGCCGGGGTTGCCATAGCGATACGGGGGAATGAGGATGAGGAGATGTGACTCCACAGTGGTGCGAACAATATATTGAGCATCAGCAGTATATGGGCCCTATGGTAACACCGGTCAACACATTTTTACTTAATCAAAACAGGGAAATTACCTATCATCCAAGGATTTTGACTGACACGCATTTAAACCTAACGCTATACCTATATTTACAGTATATGTGCATGTTGGGTGTGACTCGTCTAAAAGGTAGAAGTGTGTGACTTTCTGCTGTATACTTGGCCTCAGAAACATCCCTCTTAAGGGTCCCGCAGACGTCAGCAGGCAGACTGGGACTCCATTTGGCTTAATATCATTTTTCCGTATCAGAGAGAGAGCGGGACCCTGTCTCGACATGTCCGAACATGCCACAGCCTGTAAGCTCTGGCTAAATTGACTTACAGTACTTTGCTCCCTTCTGTAGTCCTACAAATGCTCAGAAATAAAATTGAGATTATTTTTCCTAAATTACTCTGAAAAATGAACACACTCTTCATAAGGAATTGTATACTATCACTAAAGCCTAAAAATGACATCCCTGGGGAACTATGGGTGAAAGCAAAATTCTGAGCGCATTTCTTAAGTCAGCATTAAAGAGTACATAAAAGACAACCATTAGCTGTTTTATACTCAGTTTTTTGTTGACGTGTGTTATGTGAAATACCCGTGTTTGAAATGTTTTACAATAATTATAACAAAATTGGCCATTTCTCAAAAAACTTGTGAAAGTGATGTGAAAGTTATTTCTGTGATCAGCACCACCAAAAATTATCAAGGAAACAAAAACCTTGTAAACAAGTGTAATAAAAAATACTTTTGTTTTTGAAAATGTGCAGAATGTTGCAGAAAAAATTATTTAAAAAATGTACCATCATGCCCTGCCTTCCTGCCCCTCCTGCTCCCTCCCAAATGTGGCTAATGTGCCACTCCTGTTGCTTGGTTTGTCTTGTCATCAGCCCTCGTGTGGCTGATGACCCTCGTGGATCACTCCAGCTGCCACCTGTTTGCCCCCTCGTCACCCCTGTATAAGAGTGCCTTCCCGTCCTGTGCTCCCCAGTCTGGTCATTAACATCATCCCTCGTGTGGATCACTCCAGCTGCCGCCTGTTTGCCCCTCGTCACCCCTGTATAAGAGGGCCTCCCAGCCCTGTGCTCCCCAGTCCGGTCATTAACATCAGCCCTCGTGTGGATCACTCCAGCTGCCGCCTGTTTGCCCCTCGTCA
>JAODKM010000032.1:12226966-12238672 GCA_026780845.1 Petrocephalus sullivani | reverse complement strand
TCTGGTCATTAACATCAGCCCTCGTGTGGATCACTCCAGCTGCCGCCTGTTTGCCCCTCGTCACCCCTGTATAAGAGGGCCTCCCAGCCCTCTGCTCCCCAGTCTGGTCATTAACATCAGCCCTCGTGTGGATCACTCCAGCTGCCGCCTGTTTGCCCCTCGTCACCCCTGTATAAGAGTGCCTCCCAGTCCTGTGCTCCCCAGTCTGGTCATTTACGGCATGCTGTTTACCCTACATGTTGCCTGGTCCTTCCCCTGTTAATTGGTCTTCCCTGTTTTTGGATCCCTTGCGATCCTTTTACTTTGACCTTCAGTAATAAAACTGGTTTTATTTGTCCCAAATCCCACTCCTGCATCCTTCCTCCGTTCATTCATGACATGTACAGCATACTGCAGGTGATTTATCTGGGATATCCATAATGCAATTCAGTGGGATCTCTCTGTCTAAACAAGTTAAGCAAAACCGTATGGTCAATAAAAGTACATTATGTAATTTTCTGGGACAGACCCATGAAAATCACACTGTCAGTCTCACTGTGGTACGAATACAGGGTTCTGCTTCCTGATTAGTTCCTCCTGCACAGCAGCAGTGTTCACCGCCATTCAAACCATGCATTTGTGTGGGGGCCACAGGGTTCGGGGGAGTGGCAGGAGGCCTTTTCAATGAGGCCCCAGAAATGCACTCCTGCTTCAATTACTTGTTTCCCATATTATGTGTAAATGTTTGTGTTATTTTGGTTTTGGAATGATAAGTGGTGCACAGGTCCGGTATCCAGCAGCCTTCCTGGTATCCTTTCCCTTCAATCGCCTTGCTCATCTATTTTGTCCTTCATTTTCACTATTTCTGTGTCCTGCTGTGTTTATATTGTGTTTATACCAACTAAAAGTTCCCATTATTGGGGTGATTGTATGATTCTTAAGGCGGGGCATAAATGGGGCCTTAATTTATACAGAATTCATACATTAGCCAATGATATCTTTTGACTCAATGAGTGACAGAGGAGGCCAATCAGTATTCAGCTAGATCCAGTTCCTCTGTGGTCCCTTCGTGCAACCAGAAGGTGGAAGGGAGCAAAAATGTGGACTGTCTGGCTGGGAGATGGGAGGGAGCAAAAACATGGACTGGCTGTGGGTCCCCGAGGACTGGACTGGGAAACATTGCAGTACTCCATTGCTCCTGCTAAGCATTTTCCGTATGGTACTTAAGCTCTTTTGTAATTACTTCTGGTTCCCAAATATCCACCCATGTATCTTCTGTAACACTTGTCCAAAACAGGATCCTGACTAGCCTGGTGTTTATCATGAGAAGAACAAGGCACAGGGAAGCACTGAATGGGATTCTATTCCATAGCTAGGCACATGCAGCTGAACGCCAACAGGCATACTGAGAGCGATTTAGAAATACCAGCTTGCATGTCTTTGGGCTGCAGGAGAGCTCTACAATATCTCAAGGAAACTCATTTGAATTCCGTTGATTTCAAAGGGACTGAATATGCTCAACCTTGGAGCTGTGACGCTATAGGGCTCCTCAAGAAACTTCCATTCTTCCAAATTTTCCATATGGCAAACCCACATATGACAATTTAATTTGTATTAGCAGCTTTAGACAATTCGAATTAAAACAACTTTAATTTAAACATGGAGTATTCTCTGAAAAATCAGACGTGGAAGTCCATGGACGTGCAGGACTGCAGGTGTGGTTGTTATACAGCAAATTTAGTTTCAAATTGCATTTCATTCATACAGTTTAAAACATATTTTGTAATATTTTGTGTCATTCCTGCTTAATGGCTTGTTTTATATCCGTCCATCAGGGCAGCTTGCACCGATAAATGAACCTTGCCAAATTAATAATGATCCTAGATGTGATCGATTATGAGATCTGAGTCATAGCAGGCATACTGTTGTGTCACTGCTACAGTCTTTATGGTGAGATAAACAGTTTGAGTGGGGGGGGGGGGTTGCACAGCCCACCAGCTGTCAAGTCAACTACTTATTTATGGACAGCAAACGATAAAACCACACCTCCCTCGAAATAGAAGGCAGAACGCAATAACGAACTGCCCCACATTTCAATGAGCGCAGGCAAGACATATATATATATATACAGTATATAGATAGATAGATAGATATATAGATATAGATGGACAGACAAAGAAGCCATCAGTACAAGTGGCATGTCAGCCCCTTCCCAGTGAAACACTGTTAAGTGGCATCTTGCGTTTCCCAAAATGACAACAGTAAAATATCACCTGCCAATGAATGAAATGGAGTGTGGGAGAAGAGACACTTCTTTGAACCCCCTCCCCATCCAATTATGACAGAAAAAAAATAATGCAGGACTTGGGTATCAACATACTGCATAGTGGCTGTTCTCAGCTTTTTCAGGTGGTTTGGAGCAGCGATCTATTTCTATCCATCTACCTATCCATCCATCCATCTGCTAGCTGCACAGAGTACTAATCCACAGACTCTCACCAAAAAATAGACTTGGTCAGTACCAAGATTCAACTTACCACCACGTATTTATAGGGCTACCCAAGTTAGGTGCTGAGCTCTTTTTATACCTGAACACTCACTAGTGATGTAACTCGGCCTCTGCTTCCCTTTGTCCCCCTGTCAGACCCTACCAGACACCGAGACGCAGTGCCCAGGCCGGTAGGCCCAACACCTGCATTGTGTTTTACATCCAAAGCTCCTCCTTTTGTAAATGCTGACGCAGTTTCTCTTTGAGTTTCTCGTTGGTCCCTGATCGATTCTCCCATCTATATATCACATGGATCTGTTCAGCTTCCCAACCAAGCAGATTTTGCAATGAGGGAGCACAGTTATGGAGATTTCACAGAGTAGCCGAGACCTAAAATTCTTCTTTCAATAGCAAACATTTTCAGCAACAGAAATCTTGAGATTGTCATCCAATAAGAAGTCAAAATCCATCTGAATCGTCTGGATACTAATCAATTTTCAATTTGTTTTCTAAATAGAAGAGTGCATGCTGGAAATGGAAGTGTACCTCAGATAGTCTCTGTTCTTCAGTGGCATATGACGTGCAGCAAACTAATTTTACTATAGGTTCACATGTGTGATGTCATGCCTCAACTTAAAGGCATCGTTTCCATAATTGCCAAAGATGCCAAGGTCCACTAATTTGGAAGACCTTAATCCCATTACTCTTTTATCCAGAGAAGCTTACGAGACCCTTTTAAGAGTGTACATCCAAAATGCACAGCAGAACCAAAAGAATGACTGCATGACAGTATTGCATTTTAGTGAGTGAGAATAAGCCTTTGGGGTCCTAGATTTATCAAGGGTGGCTGTTATGGCCAGAAGCTTATCCAGTGCAGATCCATCTTGTTCTCGTGATGATTGCTCAAAGAAGCGGGGCTGTAACCCTAAGGGCAGGATTATCTATTTTGTTATCTGGATGTTTAGCCGTTGTTGGTTGATTTTTTTTTTTAGCAATAATTTCCGAATGTTACTCAAGCAGAGCACATAGAAATGTATTTTAAGATCCCTCTATATTTCTTTACTTGTTATGATCTGCACTGGTCTTCAACGGCTTCCGTTTGAGGTCCGGCGCTCTTGTAACCGTGGAGACGTTATAGCGGTCCTTGAGGGGGTTTTTATCTCTCTTCAGGATGCAATATACTTGAACCTTTCTAGTCAGTGCAGTGTGCCTTTGTTTGAGAATAGAGTGATTTAGTGCTTCTAACCCCTCCTTGAACAGCAACCCTTTGAAATTACAATTCGCCCATCTTCTACTTAGTCGACGTAGCTGTAATTCAGCCGTGTCCATTTTGAACCGAGACGCTCAAAGCCATTGACAGTATTCAAGGTGAGATCTCGCTAGTCTATATTGTACGGCCTTCTTTGGACACAGATATTTATTTTGGTTTTGTTGACTGCTTCATTATAGTGCTGGCCTGAGGGACATGGTGCTGCTAATGGAAAGGGACGGGCTTTCTCGAGTGAGCCATCTCTTCTGCTATGAGTCTCTTGTACGTGCTTGTTACATCTTTGCTTGCTGTCAGTAACTCAGTAGCTATATGTGCAGAGCATTATTATCCTAAAAGTTTTCAATATTTCATATGCTCTCTGGAGCACTGAATTCTATATATTTTTAATAACCAGTTTACCCAAGTAATATCTATGTTTGGTCACAAGGCGTCTAAATTCTTTTGTACCTTTAAAAGGGTAATAGTAATGACTATACTTAGGTCCTAGGCTCCTATTACATGATTTAATGTAACTTTAAAGCTTAGATCTTTAAGCTCCAATCATACATAAAACATGTCTAACACATGGCAGCCTGTCAGCATCTGGGCCCAGATTATTCAGCTTTCCAATGAGAAACCGTGGTTTTCTTAAAGCCGTCATGAAACAACAATTAACAAGCTTGCAAACCAGTATTAGTACAGATTTGCAGATGATCTTACCCTGTAGTGTTACCTAGAGCATTCTATTACAAAAAGAACCTATTTGTGCGAAAATATGCATTACCATTTAATTAGGACGCACAGTTAATGCTCTTAATGAGAACTGCTAGCAGCCTTTATCTTCTGGGAAATTCCAAAGATGGTTAATTATGCACAGGGGACGCAGTGCTTTGTGAATCAGCGGCGGCCCTTACTGTCTACAGAGAGATGAAATAAATACAGATGACTGCGAGGTTGCAGGAGAGGAGCAGGACCTGATGCCAGCTTGCCTTTGAGTGCCGTACCCTGGATGGAACTGTTGTTCCGGTAATCTTAGCTGCTGCATTAAACCTGACATCAGAGGAAGAGCACAGAAAAGACGAGTGTAAGCACTAACGACCGTAAAGGGCACGTGGGTAAGAGTTCAGAGGTGGATGTGAAATGAAGCAATTCAAAAATGTGTTCAAAGAAGGAAACATTTCGAGATGCCGGTGCAGAGACGACCGCAGTTCAGTAAAGGTGACGGTGCAGATGAAGGGGAGCATCAGTGTGTTTTTCAGTTATTTGAATGCAGCTTCCCGGTGGGTATTAAGTCGTATTATAGCTCAGTATTGGTGCCTTTGGTAAAAATCAGCTCAGGAGTTCCAAATATCCACAATAACAATGTATCCTAAACACCACAAGGTCAGTTCAACTACACCATGCTAAAATATCAGCTATTTCTTAGCTATTTAGCTATTTAGCTTAGCCTTTTCTGTTGTTTCTTTTTGTATCTATGTCATATATGTTGTTACTTCCTATTTCAGTCTAACACCAAGTTATAGAAAGTAAGGTGTGGCACAGTGACTTTTGGGCATTGCAGTGGTCTCAGTCTACCAGTGTTTGGTTGCCAACCCATATCTATAGGTATAGAGCATGCATGTTCACCCAGTTTTAATATGGGTTTCTACAGGTAATTCAGTTTCTTTTGGACATGCAGCTTTGTGAATGTCCTTGAATTGCTCTTAGTATGTCTGAGCCCAGTGCATCTTGGGATAAGCGTTTATCCCATATATAAGGGATAAATGCTTATATATAAGATGCGCTCATCCCATATTTTCCCCCTGCTGCCTCTCCTGGTAAGGGCTGTGACAGCAGCACGCCCTGCAGGCAGAGGTAGATAGTTCAGGTCCAGAACATAAAAATCCAGACCAAGATTTTCTTTCAACCAACCAGTTGACTACTCTGTGACTATGACTCATTATACTTAACTGAACTAAGCATTAGGTCATTAGGTTCGGGCCAGAGCAGACCTCTTTTTCCACGACCGTAGATTCCAGCTCGCTATGTGTGATCCTTAGCCATATTTAGGCCAGCTGGAAGATATGTGCAGAGTCTTTCCCAGGGCCTCAGAGATGCACTGGGCATTGAAACATAAAGGGCCATCCAGGTGGTGCCCAAACTGCCTTAGCTGGCATCTCTCAATCCCAAAAAACAGTGGGTCTTTTTCGAGGTCCCTCCGGATCCCTAACCTTGTCAACCTGTCAAAGGAAAAAGTGGGTCCAGCACCCCCTTGTACTCAAAACCTTTTCACTTTTTAGCATAAAAAATACCCATGGCTATTGGTGAGGACAGAGATGTAGATTGACTGGTAAACCACAAGCCACATCTTAGTTACTCTCGTTTTCACCACGGACTACTCAAGAGCCGCAAAACCCCAGTCACTGTTCTGAGCTGACTGTCAGTCTCTCATTCTCTTATGACAACATTCATGAATAAGATACTTGAACTCACAAAGAACAGATTCTGCCCCCTCATCTGAAAGAAACAATCCTTTCTTTCCTAAAATGCTTTGAATGTGGAGGTGCTGATTCTCTTCCTCGCCACTTCACATTCAGCTTTGAGTATCTTAAGTGTGTGCCGCAGGTCCTGATCAGATGATGCAAGAAAAATCTCACTCTGATTTGTAACATATGCTGACTGCTTGGCTAGGTCATCCTAGGTCCGTCCAGCTGCTTCACCATGATCCAAATCCAATACTCCACTAAGCAGTGATCGATAAATACCTCTAGCCTTATTTTCACCCAAATGAACAAAATGCATGGCTTCAGGTCACATAACACAGCAATGCTCAACTAGACACAATTCATTTGATCATTGACCTTTGGCTTATGGTGTTCTGATACCATGTACACTTATGAACGTCACTGTGTTCGAACATGGTCTTTGTTATTGATAGTCCAGAATTCCAGTTCAGCAGTCATGTTTTGATCCAGTAGGCTACTTTTCTCGTCTGTCCAAGTAGCTCCACTAAAGTCTCTGAGTTGGATGTCAGAGTCTGTAGCTGGTACAATTCCGAGAACCTTCCCCTGAGAAGGCTGGGTACTCCAAAACTCTGCCCTGTGCATACACACAAACAACAAAGTGCTCTTCTCTGTCCCTTATGAATCTTTTTGTCCACCAGGTCAAATGCCAGCTACACAGCTTTCAGCCTGGAACTTGTGTGTACCTCTACACCTGCTTGCGGTCTTACATTATAGGAAACTCCAGAGTAAGACGGGCTCCATCCCCAATCAAGAATTCTGCTTCCAGAGCCCATACTGTCCGTGGAGGTAATGCCAAATCCATTAAGCTCAGTGTTTGTCAACCCAGTCCACAGGGGCCCCCAGACATCACACCTGAACCAATAGATCAAGCAATCCAGAACCCCAAATGCCTGGTGCAGGTGTGGTGTCCCCAAGGCACTATCCTGACCCCCACTCCCCCCCCCCCCCCCCTTCATCTTACGAGTGGTGACAGGGTCATGTGCTAATTTCTTAAATGACAATTTTTACGAGACCAGAATTATTCCAAAAACACATATAAATAAATGAATTTTTAATAGCTTACAGAAATTCCCCACCTACAATCTGCCAGTGCTGTCAGTAGAACATGAAAAAATGAAGAAATTATCCAGGGGGTAAAAGTAAAAATTCAATACATTCAGATACTTTGACTTAAGATGAACAGGCTTTGCATATGCATTCCCAGTTACACTCCATGGGTCTCCTCAGTAAAGCATCCAGTAATATAAGCTGGCCTTTTCACATGCTCTCCTCCTGGAATCAATAGCATTTTTAACTGCAGATAACTAGTTCCCTCTAAATAAATATTTTGTGGAAACCAGAGCGAGGCTACAGGAAGGTCCATCCCAGAAGGGCAGGTCAGGTGACCACTCAGATCCACACCAATTTTCTCCCACCTGATCCCTGCTTTATTTGTTGGAGTCCCCCCCCCCCAACACCCCTGTTTTGTGAGGATTGTTTTTCTTCTGACAGATGTGTAGTTCACCTCAGAAAAAACCCTTTCACCCTGAAAAGGAAAAATACCAAGAGTAAATCAGGGTTCTCTCCTAACAAATGTCTCTTATTGCGGTAGGCCCTTCCACACAGAACGGTCTTTTCTGTCTCTAAGTGAAAACTTATTTTCACAACGCAAGAATCAACAGAGACGTTTGTTGAAGCAAAAATCTGCATAGAGCCTGCAGGAATAGCGGCTGAGGAGCTGTGATTTATGTTTCCCTCATCAGTCAATCCTTCCACACAAATCTGCCCCCTAATCCTTTGCTCTGCGTTTAGCTCTGATTACAGCTGAATCGGTTTTCTGTAGTCCAGTCCGATAAATCATGTAGGTCCAAAGGGAATAAAAAATCATTCAGACCAGATATTAGCAACAATTGATTCCAAGAGGGCCTTGAGGAAAGTATTAATATTGCGTCAACAATATTTTCAGTCCATGTTTGTTGTGTGCTTTGGGCTCAAAATGAAATCTCTCTCTTCTAGGTCTCCTATTCAACAAAGAGTTCGCTTTTTTTCCTCCCAAAACTGATAAGGTGGCATGCCTGAGTGTATTGCTACCCAATAAAAATCCCATCTTTCTTGACTTTTAAGAAGTGTGCTATTCGAGTGGAGAATGTCTCTTCAGGGTGCTTAAATTATTATATCACAATGTTTTCTCGCAAGGTGAAGCTGGATTGCTATTCGAATTTTGCGGGGGCTCGGGTTTTTAGCATATAAACCTATTGGCATCGAGTCAGAAGTTAATACATGCAGTCTGAAGAAGGGGGCACAGGGTAAACAGTCCAGTATTTGGGGGGTTATCCTCTGTCACTCACCAGGCAAGATCAGTTTTTGCCGCATATACGTGTACATCAAATTTCTCCATTTATTTTTTACCACAGGAGAAACGGGCATAAAACAACATGGAAAGAGTGTAGCAATGATAAATATGTCTTCTTATACCAATACGTCTTTCTCCATACTATAATAAAAACCATTCATATTAACCATGCGTGTATGTCAATTAAAATGTATGGCATGAACAATACATAAGACTTTCTGCAGTCTTTTGAGCACTGTCTACATCATTGTCCTATGGCAGGATCTTTAAAAACCCGGAATAATCCCCCCCTCACAAGAGACCCAACACACACACACATACACACACACACACACACATGCCATATGACAGTCCCAGGGAAATGCTGTTTTTGTTGCCTGCAGGAAACAGAAACATTGGCAGCAAAAACAAAAAAAAAAAACTTCCACTTGCTGGTAATCAAAGAAAGAGCGTCTTATGAGAAGGCAACACACACTCTCTTTACATCTAGTCAGCCGAGCACTGAAAAGGGGGCAAATGACACGCAGGACAGTGGAGAGCTAGCTGTGCTCTCATAAATGCCTGCGTTACCATCGAGGGCTCAGGCCTACAAAGCCCCAATGACTGATTCACAAGAAAACATCTGTAAAGGAGAAGTGTTGCAGACTTCCATAATGAGACAGCAGGGAGCGTTAAAAGTCTGTGGAGCCCCCTGAAATGTGAACATCTACGAAGTCTCTGCAGGCTTTTCTTGTATGTGCTAGTTACCTAGTGGCATCGGTGCTGTATATATTCTTAAATAGACTTTGAATATATTCTATTCTAAGGAAGAAAAATAAATATCTATGCCTCTCTTTGTCATGCCCTGCCCGTCGGATCCTCCTGTGTGCCACGCCCCCTCGTTTCCCTCGTGCTAATCCTCCTGTTCCCAGCTGTTTTGTGTTTTGCAATCAGCGTTCTGTGCTTTTAGTCCGCCCTAGTCCTGTCCTCCCCGTCGGGTTTTGTCTATGCATTGTCTGCTAGTGCTCACACTTCCCCCGTTTGTACCCATTTGACACCCTGTCTTCCCGAATAAACGCCCTTGGAAGGGCTAAACCCCGCAGCCTGCAGTTATGGGTCATCATTCCCGCCGTAAGCGTGACACTCTTGCTGCATTGCTATTCTCTGGATGGATTTTGCACACAATTTTTAATGACCAGACACCACCCAAATAATGAACGATTGATCAAAAATACCACATTAAAGCAGTTAATGAACAAAGTATACAAAACAAATTTTCAACAACTCCAGATTCATTATAATGCATGCCTGAATCATTCAAATAATGACAGACAACAGCTCTTTTTTAAACGACAGCTCTTGATTTTATTAACAACCACCCATAACCAGCAATGGCACAGATAGGGAAGATGACAATCAACTCGGGGTAGACGCTAATAGAAACACATACATTCTACGATAAAATATTACACAATTACAGCACTTTTTATTCACAATGTTAATGTGCACGCATTACATTACATCTACGGATTGCACATACTCGCGGCACAGCGCAAGGCATGCCGGTCACCCGGATAATTAGTCCTTAGCATAGCCGTTGTGTTTTCCTACCACTCTGGTCCTTACTAACCGGTCCCGCAGAATCACGGTATATTCTACATAGCTGTAAAACACACAATAATGATACAAGACACCACGTGTACGAGGACAGATCTAGCTACTAGTGGTTTGAGAAATGCCACATGACAAACCAAATGACTGTGCTGTCGTCGGGCTTCAACGGGCCGATATTATCTGTGGCACCCTTGAGCGTCATACTTTGCTACCCAGCCCATAACCCCCCATGCTGCCCCATGGTTTGCTGCAGGCACCCGTCATAAAACACGATAAAGATCCTTGTATTTAGCTGAGCTTCTTATCTGGAGTCAAATAGCCCCAAGGAAATGGGAGAGAAATGTCTTAAGAATTAAAATAAATCAATATCGGTGTCTATGATATCATTTCAAAATGATTAACGACCTCATGCAAGTATGCTGGGTCAGTTAGAAACAAGTGTGCTAAACGCTAAAGTATATCCATTCTCTTTTCTTAGTTTGTGCTTTGGCTGTGACCTGTTATGTTCTGGCTCTTATTACAGGCATGGACTCCAATTATCACCTCGTATTAAAGTCTGTGAATTGTGACATTCTCATTAAGGGGAGAGAACGTGTCACTGCGTATTACTTTTAAAATGCTGTGTGTCTGAAGACAGCCTGCTCTCATCTACATTCTGCAGTTTTTTTTTTTTGTCCAAAATAAACTGGGATATATTTTCTGTATTGTAATGCAAAGGTCGCTGTCAAAATCAAGGTAAGAAACATGCAGCATTTATCCAGAGCCCTGATTGATTTCGGTTCTATCCAGCAGTGCGGCCGTCTCCAATGTCCGTGGACAGGAAGGCGTTGATCCGTCCACACGCCTTCCCAATGACACTCGCTGCTTTTTTGGCTTTCCCCCGGTCATGCGGGTAAAACAATTAGCGGTGATTGATCTTCCTAATAAAAGTAAGAATTTGCCAAAAAGACGGATGGAGCCGTCCACGTGTGGCGAGCTCGCCTGCTGACAGGAGGCATGTTAATCCAGCCTCCCCATCTCCATCCACACCCCCTTGATAGAGCAACTGCTCCCTGTAACCTTAAATGCATGAGGCTCCCAGACGAGTGTGAGTAGATCTCCATGATTTAAATTTACAAACACTCATTTTGACAACATTGAGCTCCGAAGCGCTGAATAGCTCCATGTCCCTCTTTATGAGGTCTTAGGCAGTCAAAGAAAATTATGTTTAAATGATCTTCATGGTTGCGTAAAACTATGACACTATATTGCATCTGTCAAAGTGTGTATAGTACAACCATTTCAAAATCTAACCGAAAGTCACTTCAATATTTGAACCACCTAACATACACTTGGATTTATTAACTCGACCACAAGTATGCCATGTTTGGCTAATTGGCATCTATACAATCAGTTAATGAATTCAGTTAATTAATTAAGCGAGCTGGTGGTAAAATTTGACAAATACATGGAATGGCTGAGGTGTCCCAGAGGAGAGGTTTGGGAAGCAAAGCGACGTTCTTTTAGCAAGATACAGGGTTGCCAGTGTCATGCATCTGGCCGCCAGATGCATGACACTGGC
>JAODKM010000032.1:12209076-12226866 GCA_026780845.1 Petrocephalus sullivani | reverse complement strand
GTTGCCAGTGTCATGCATCTGGCCGCCAGATGCATGACACTGGCAACCCTGTATCTTCTGTATATTCCATGTATTTGTCAAATTTTACCACCAGCTCGCTTAATTAATTAACTGAATTCATTAACTGACAGATTCTGGCGTAACACTCACACTTTCTGAATCTCATGCTCATGCAAGAAATCTTACAGCAAATCTATAGTATTGCATTATAAACCTAAAATTACCTACATTAAAAGTGTTGGGTTAGTTTGCAAACCCTACAAAGTAGCAAAACTCTTACATCCATGTCAATGCATGTGCATGTGTGTGCAGACTTGTCTCGAATTAAGGCCTTGTCCACATGTACATAGATATTTTTAAAAACGTTGCTTTTTCTATGCGTTTGGCCTTCTGTCCACATGCAAATGGCATTTTAGGTCCCTGAGAGTGAAGCTTTAGTAAACCTTCGTCCAGGGAGAAGATTTTCAGGAATTTCGTTTTCAACGTCGGTGTGTACACGGGGAGAACAGTGTTTTTGGCTTGTAACATCAGACTCGATGCCGTTATCTACTCTGTTTGACGTTAGAGTGCCATTTGCTGTTCACATTAGCTGGTTTTAGCCTTGCAGAACTAGTAATAAGGCTTCTGATTGGCTGGTATGGCATGCTCTTGACAGTGCGTTTTAGCGTTTTTTTTAATAACAGCGGAGGAAAAACATTGCTTTCAAAAATACCCATGCATGTATGGACAAGGCCTAAAAATCTAACTCCAGCCAGCGGACTTTTGCAGGGTACCGTATGTCAGGTCCCGGGACATTAAGGAATCGGTTGGAGTACATTACATGTTAGAGCTCGGCGTAAACATTCATTGAGTTTCAAAGATGTTAAATGGTGACATGCATTTCAATAGATTTTCTTTATCGTCATACATTTGAGCCCTCATGAATGCATCTATGTGTAGCAGTACTGTCCCAGGCTGAGAGTCCCTGGAGGGGTGGCCCAAGTCACAGTCGGGACCATGTTTTACATGAAAACCGGAAGACGGAAGGTACAGGCTTAGCGGAGTTAGAGGGTTGCAGCATATCGCTACCACTCTGAGGCACATGTATAATTTATGAGCATCGATTTAGGGTTGCGCTTAAACACTTCCCTCAGGAATCTCGCCTGTCAGTGTCACTGTGAGTAAAATCTGCGGGCCTTTGTTTTACCGGGGAATGAATGAGCGCAAGATGCTTCCTTTAGGTAATTTGGAAATGGGAACAGAACTCCCTTTCAAAAACAGGGATGTGTGCCTGCTCATTCCATCTGAGATCATAAATTCCTAGCAGTGGATGAGTCAAACAAACTACTTTAAAACATCAAAAAAAATAAACATGAGAACCATTCCTTCTAGAGTATATTATATCTGAAAATAAAGGGAAATTACATGTGGGTTGCAGTATTTGCTAAAGAGAAATGAAAATGGGAGCGAAACACAACTATGTGGTTGTATGTTTAAACAAGTAAAATAGTATATCCAGTTCAGCATTGTGTGGACCTTGGAGGCAATCCCTGACAGCAAAGGGCACAGGGCTGAGGTACACCCTGGGCAGGATGTCGGCTCATCGCAGGGCACACACACACACACACACACATGCATTTAGAGAAGGCTCTTGACCTAACATCTTCTCTTCTGTGGGAGGGAAGCTGCACAACACAAGGAGATCAGGCGATCTCCACACATCAGCGCTGGAGGTGTGAGGGACACGAGGGGCTCACTCAGCCACTCAGCGTCGTCCCTTTACCGAGAAGTACTTTGAGCCATCATGTCCTTGACGTCCTGTAAAGGTGCAGTCGTGAAGCATGTGACAGCTCTCTTGGGAAAGCCTCAAACATACAAGTGTCATGACTGGGCTAGTCCCTGACTGTCAAGGGTAGATCATTTCTAACGAGGCTCACTAATTAGGATAACAGATGCTACATAAGCTCTGACAGTGACGGTGCAAGAGTGACAGTTAATGAAATCTCATGTTGATCTGGGAGAGAACATTTTAACGAAGTCTAAGCTGTGCTTCTGCACGCCGACAATAAATGTATGTTTATTGTTTTTGACTATCATAAGTCAGCGTTCCCCACCTCCAGTCCTGTAGGGTCAGAATCCAACACAGTATGCAGTGTTCCCTGCTCAAACGCATCTTAATCGGCTAATTGCCGGATTTAGTGATTAAACAAGGAAATCTGCAAACTGAGTTTGATTTTGGCCTTCCCGGATCAGCGTTGGTGCAAGCTTGTCCTGAGCTACATCCTTGGGCCCCAGCAAACATCAGGGCCCCGCCCTGCCTTTGGAAAAAGGGAATGGGTACTTAAATAGGCAACACCTGAGTGCTGATATCTGTCTGGGGCCTACTTAATTTTTTATGGTCTTTTTGATCACGTTTTTTGAATATACTGACATGATCTGTCACTGTCATTCCCCATAATCCTGCTGTCATTGCTGTTGGCCATGTGGCGTTTCTCAGAAGCTGTGAGCTATTTTTAGATGTGGCGGGTGTGTACATTTTGTAGGTATGGCACACTACGTCACTGGTGGGCAGATCACTTCACAAATTGGCCTGAGACTAAGGTAATCCTCCCTCGTCAAAAAATTGACCTGCCCTCATAGGAAATCTATAGAAATTGGCAGTGACACAAAGTTAAATCCAGTATCTGTTTTTTTTGGGGGAGGGACTTTCATTTGCAAGGCTCAGCCCCGTAGCTGCGAGGCCGCACGTGAAACATACATCACCAAACTCTATCTCCTGAGAGGCCGGAGACGAGAGAGAAGGTGTACAGTAGCTCTGTTAGTGCCTCAGTCCCTCCGCCCTACGACCCCGGCGAGATGAGCTCCTGCTCGATCTCCATGAATGTTACTTGCTTCTCAC
Organism: Petrocephalus sullivani; assembly: GCA_026780845.1. Taxonomy (NCBI): domain Eukaryota; kingdom Metazoa; phylum Chordata; class Actinopteri; order Osteoglossiformes; family Mormyridae; genus Petrocephalus; species Petrocephalus sullivani. Next base: position 12,223,988 of record JAODKM010000032.1, on the reverse strand, counting down.
ACCACATGTGGGTGACCGTCCTCAATACAGCATTTCTTCTGTTTATCCTTTCGGTCAAGGCAAATAAATACTTCAGCAGAAGAAATAATGGCTGATTTTGTTAACTGCAGAGGGTCATACCTGCCCCCCCTTACCTCTTGGAGATGTCTTATGGCTTTAATCTTCCCGTATCAGCCTCTTGGCCTTGAGCACTGATGAGACAACCTGCAGATTTGTTCTACTCCACAAGGAATCGCTTGTTATGCAGCTGCCATTTCTCCAGAAGTTTGTGGGGTGTTTCATCATGTCTTTATGTATGTTACATTGTGGGGACTGAATTCACGAATGGAGTCTTGAAGCGCTTTTGTAAGTCGCTCTGGCTAAGGGTGTCTGCCAGACGCTATAAATGTAAATGAAAAAAAAACTGTTATTTTAACATTGTGGGGAGCACAATGGAGAAACTGAATTTTATTTAATTATGTGACGGCAATCAAAAAACTAAAAATGTCAGTCTTGTCGTTTGGTTGTTTCCTTATGGTTATATTGGGGCTGGGTGGGGGGTTAGGGTGTCATTGTAGGGATTTTTCTCATACATTTTTCTTTACATTTATAGCATTTGGCAGACACCCATAGCCATAGAAATTAATGGACGGTCCCCACAAAGATATGAATACAAATGTGTGTGTGTGTGTGTGTCTGTGTGTCTGTGTGTGTGTGTGTGTGTGTGTGTGTGTGTCTGTGTGTGTGTTCCTCTAAAATGTCATCTGTGACATACTGTGTCATCAGGGTCACTAAGAGATGTTGTTTTTTTATCAAAATGTTTTCAGGGCAGAAGAAATAGCAAATAGTAATCTTAGGGGGGGGAATGCCAGAAACCTTGATTATGAGATCGGTGAGATGGCATTTCTCTGTGAAGGCAATCGGTCACAATCCTGACGTTTTGTGCTGGCTATTTCTTACCTTCTTTCCCGCTCCGCTAAAGAGAATTTGTGTCGCTCCAGGCAGACGTACAAATTACGACATCGAGTTGTATTTCATAGTTTTGTCATACGCAAGTATAAGAATGGCCAAAGCGGCCAAGTGGAAAGTGGGAAATACAAAGACAATGAATGGTGTGACTGTGCAAGGGACTGCGTGATTAGGGGGGACTCGGTGCAAAGAACCGTAAAGGACGAAGATTATGCCAAGGACATTTGGGGTGGGAACCATGGCAATGCTGGGGTTCTCTAGCTTTAGGAAAGATGCTGTTTTGTATGCTTGGACATGTTGTTTTGAGAGAATTGTCCGTAGTGATAAAACATGGTTATAGGAATTCATGCCCTTCATATATTTTCAGCATTATTATCCTTCCAGGTGTTTTCAGACCCTGTGAAAACATGTGGCTCCCACTTCTCTGTACTCACCTTGCCTCAATGCCACATTTTAAATATATACATGCAAAATACTATACACATGATAAATAATGAATAGTAGTTACAAAGAAAAGTTCAAAAAACTTTTGCTTTTATAACAAATTGTGCAGACAAAAATAGTAACACTGATGTCAGCAAACTTATAGGATGCAAAATACACTTTGCTGAATATTTAAACATATGTCTTTTTCATCTGCTCTTTGATCAAAACATCTTGCTCTGGTGGGCAAGTTCTTCCTATAGTGTTCTAAGGCTTTTTTAATAAGCTTCAGAACATCAGTACTCATAGACCTCAGTCTTGCATTGACTCAGTGGGAATCTCAGACCATATATAGATTTATATAGCATTCAGCAGAGGTAAGTAAAATTAATTTTATTAAATAAAATCGGTTGCTTTCATGTTACTTTTAGGCGATCTCAGGAATTATTATCTTCTTCCAGCTTCCTGGCTCAAATATAGAAACATCTGCCTTATTCCTGTAATGTATGTAACATTCATTTTTTATTGGCAAGTATGTCATATTTGTAAATCATTAAAAATAAATATTCTAAAACCACATTAGACAACCAGGATAAAGTTATCCAGCAATACTACTGGTGACTGGTATTTACATGAAAGTTCTGTGGTCGCTTCCTGTAAGATTTACTGTCCCTTTGTAGGGTGCGTTCCCAAATTCTGACACAATCTGTGATTTATCTTAAGATATTTCTGTAGCTTGCTGCTAAAACTGAAAACCAGGCATCGACCTCTTGGTGAGACTGGGACATTGTATAATCATAAGTTACGATGGTGGTCCGTCCCCCTGTGAGGCTTATTCTGCAAAACCGTAACAGACACAAAAGCAATGCAAGAGCATGCAGGCGTTTAGCGCTCTCTCTGCCAAGAGCGTCTTTGTTCCCGTTTACATCGCGGGAGGGGAGCCAGTGAGGAGCGATGGGGTCTCCGTACATAGGATTCCCACAGATCCCCAAAACTAGATTTTCAAAATTTCAAAAAGGCCATAAAATGTCTGAAAATACCATTTTTTACTATTAGGTATCAATTTCCGAGATGCCGCTTAACGACCAATTGAGCAGACATACCTATGCAAGCAAAATAAAATCTGCATGATTTATTCCTTTTTTTTTTGCAGATTTGCATTTCTCATGTTCCTGGCATTTTTATGTGTGTTCTGCCCCCGACCTGCGACTTTAATCCGTGTGACGAGGTGAAAATGTGAAAATGCAAATTCAGAACATGCTTGGAAGACAGGAAGTAACGAGGCTGACTGACATCAACAAGCTTTTAATGTCAAAACACATCAGAGCTAGGTACAATGGCAATGAAGGCACTCAGTTTTCACAGAATACCTGTGAAGACCCAGGCCCATGCTAGTATTCGAAGGAGTACAGAGCAAGTGGAATGCTCTGTTGGACCGTTAGCTGCTCCCAGACCTTCTGCTGCTCCTACTCTGGCTCCTCAGATCAGGTGTAACAACACAGCACTAGTTCAGCGTGATCCCCACAGACAGGTTTACACACACAAGGCCTAGATGCGGCCCCTTGTTCCATGACAGATTGACAGGTTCAATTAGCCCTTTCACATCACAGGTTGCAGCTTGATGCAGTAATGCATTGCCGGTTACATGGTGACCACTTTAGCTGTCAGCAGGGTCCTTACAGGGTTGTAAGTTTACAAGTTTGAGGTCAGAGCTGTTGGGGTTTTGTGTCTCGCTCAAGGGCCCAACAGGGATATGATTGCTTCGGAACTCATGACATTCCAGACCCAAGCCCCAAACCTCTGGCCTTACACACGTGATTGGTGATGACCTTGGCATCTGAAGAGTCCCCTGAAGGGTTTGTTCTTGCCACACGAAGAAGACCCATACTCCATCTCCAATCAGTTTAACTCCATTAAAGCAGATGCTGTCATCAGGAAGCAAGTCGATTCTGATGCCTGGTCTCTTTATTCCGCCAGACGTTGACCAGAGATTCATGCTACTGCCTTTGCCAGGATTTGACTGTTTAACCTTAGCAGTTACAAATTTCTCATCTTAACCACTACCACTCTTAGCCACAACTGGCCTTAAAAGCAAACCTCCTGAATGACATTTGCTATCTGTTCCTCCGCGACTGTGAGGCCTTGTTGTACATCTCTTGTTGGTTGTCGGTCCTGGTACATCACACAAATCACTCCCTCTGGCAGTTCTGCCTGTGGATGCACCATGTCCCGGGTTCTGCAGCCTTCTGTGGCATGGTTCTGGTTAATTATGTCCGGTTCACTTGTAAATAGAATCTTCCTCACCCATCCCGAGGAGGCCTGCTCAAAACATTGCCAGGGTTGTTAGCTGACGTAGCAGGCCGCATTTCAGCAAAAATTAAATAAAATCAGTGAACTCTTCGTTTTACTGAGCCCCTGGAGCTATTCAGATATTTTTTTCAGATAACTGTCTCATCTAATGCTGCCAATCAGAGAAGCAGGAAGAACAAACCCGCAGGGGGAGTATTATAAAATTGTAGGTGTATTTCAAACATTGCTTCCAGAAGCCAAATGCACTCTTCTGCCATATTCATGTTTTACACAGTGTGAGGTGTGTATAAATTGGGCTGCATACATTACGTACAATTAATTTTTACAAGAAAAAAAACTATTGTAAAACGAGGTCCGCTAAATATACAAGCTATCAGATAACGGTATGAGGTATAAGAACAGGATGAGGGGTAAGTTAAAGGTATGAGCTGCAAGCTAACTGTATGTGGTGTCGGCTAGTTGTGAGGTTTACTGTCAAGGAATGAGCTGTAAGCTAACTGTATGAGATATAATCTAATGGAATGAGGTGTAAGCTGACGGTATGAGGTGTAAGCTAAATGTATGAGATTTAAGCTAACAGAATGAGGTGTAAGCTAACGGTATGAGTTATAAGCTAATGGAATGAGGTGTACGCTAACGGTATGAAATGTAAGCTAACTGTATGTGGTGTAGGCTAGTTATGGGCTTTATTGTAAAGGTATAAGCTGTACGCTAATGGTATGAAGTATAAGTTAACGGAATGAGGTGTAAGCTAACAGTATGCAGTATAAATTAATGGTACAAGCGTCCTGAAATAACCCCCAGGGTTTAGCCTAAAGTTGCTCATTCTTGTTACTTTACATAAAGCAATCCTGCAACATTCAGATGAAGTTCTGCACCCTGCACACAATCTACCCCAAACTACCCCAAGCGGGTGGAATGACTGCAAAATAATGACATAATTATGCACCCTGCCTGATCATTAGCTGCAGCTGCCTGTGGGGTAGTCTTCCTGTCAGATACAGCCCTGGGAGACATGCAACGATCCGTCCTCCCTCCCCTGTGGGTCACACTCCATCTAAGTGTCCCTGGCTGCTTGCTTGTGAGACTTTGAGACGCTTTCAGACAATTTCCCCCCAAACGGCTGCTTATGTAACCAGGAGCCATTCCTCTTTTCCCTCTTCCTGTTACAGATACCCCACAATGAACAAGCAGCGGCCGGTCGTATCCGCTGCGAGCTTTGCTTTGCCTCTATTTTCTCATCTATTCTGGACCTGTGGCTCATTTGAAATGTATTTATTGATCCCTCCATGTATCCCGACAAGAAGGGGACAGCGAAATGGGTTTTTTGCTGCCTCCATGATCTCGAGCCCTTCAGATTAATATTGGGCTGTTGATAGTCCTTTCCGGGGGCCTTAACAGCGCCTTCCTGTTTCTTAAACAACCTGAGAGCCGAGCTCCCAATCACCTGCATGACTGTTGTACATTAGCCACCCCCCCGTTCCCCCAACAGTGATTTTCTACAGCCAGACGTCTTCCACATGAGGCCTCTGCTGGACAGCGGTACCGTTCCAGTGCGGTATGAGGTGCGGTATGAGGTGCGGTATGAGGTGCGGTATGAGCTGCGGTATGAGCTGCGGTATGAGGTGCGGTATGAGGTGCGGTATGAGCTGCAGCCTCGCGGCGCCCTGTCAGCTGCCTGGTGGTCTCTGCAGAAGCCGTTTGTCATCCATCTGTCGTCATACGGCATCTCGGACTTTTCATCCGGTCCGCAGTAGTAACCTTCGGTGAAAAAGGACACGTAAAAATAGCTGATATTCACTGTCCCTTTCACAGAGAGGGACCTTTCTAGTGTCCTGTTGTTTCCAAATGTCATGCTTTGAAATGCCGATGGACTAAGTGTCAGGATTTATTGCATAATTGCTTCTGTGTGGAGGCACGGTAGCTGGGTGCCGAGGTTTGTGACGTTTCCGTGCCCCCCGGTGTTTTCTGCTCACATGGGGTTCCGGAGTCAATGGAATTCCCCCCAGTTACATTGCGGACTGCAAAAACCAACGTGCCTGTGTGTGTGTGGGTGGTATGTGTGTGCCTGTGTGTGTGTGTGTGTGGGAGGGGGGGGGTGGTGGTGCCTGTGTGGTATGTGTGTGCGTGTGTGTGTGTATGTGTGTGTGTTGGTGGTGTCTGTGTGGTATGTGTGTGCGTGTGTGTTGGTGGTGTCTGTGTGGTATGTGTGTGTGTGTGTGTGTGTGTGTAGGGGGGTTGTTGGTTCAAATCCCATGGCTGCCAGTGTGAAACAGTGATTCACGATTCAAAGGTTTTATTGTCATTACGATACACCCAATGTTGGTGACTTCCAAAGCCGATGTAATACAGATACGAAGTAAGTAATATATAAAAGATGTAAAAAAAACATATATACAAAAGTGAAAACTACACATAGAAGTAAACTCAGCTGCTCCGGGGGCGATGCCCGATGCTGCTTTCCAATCCTCGCCTGTACGTCGCTTCGGACAAAAGCGTTTCCTAAACAAATGTGATGTGCTGATACTTGCCTGCTGTGGTGAAGCCATCCTGGGGACACGGCGTGTCTCTCCTGTGCATCCTGGGACAGACTCCAGAATAGTAAAACGGATCAGCAGCTCTAAGAAACAAACGTGTGCATATTATGACAGCTTCTGGCCACATTAACCCCGTAAAGGCCGCACATGTTTCAGCTGAAGCTATCAGATTTCTAACTGCACGCATTAGCTTACTCCTGCTTATCAAGACCTTCAAGCCCATCCTACAACGGTCAAATTCTAAAATAAATTTTATCAATTTTTCCAAGCTAGAGGCAGAGCCAGGATAATGTTTGTGCGGGATTTTACAATAAAAGATTGCTTTACCCTAGGGATCACTCCGAACATTTTCATGTTCATTTAATGAAGTCTATTTTTGTGTGTTTAGGATATGATGAAGTAGGCCACAATTCATGTTTAATTTCTCTTTGATGATACCTTGCAGGGTTTCCCTGTTGTGGGTATAGTGGACTTTCATCCATATACTGTAGCTGTTCAAAAACTACACCTATTTATTATATAATCCTTAAGTTTGAAAGCTGCATAAATACACTAAAATAACAAAGTTTTTTTGGGTCAGTGGTACATGTATGTCATGATTTTCTTCTTCATTTTGTCACACTTGCATCAAGCAAAGCATCCAGTCAGCGAAGGACGTAGCCTTGGGCGTGGACCGTGGGTATGTCCCGAAAAATACTCTGAGAGTAGCATGTGTGTTTAGGGGGGTGAGGGTCTGGGGTAAGCACACCTTCACCCTTGGCCCCATCACACCCAGTCAGTGCCTTACCTGAATACTAGGCACACCTGTAGATCATCAATCTGGTTAACTGGCACAGATTAACTACTTCTGGTTCATCAGCACTTGCATCTTCCTGAGTGTTTGTTTCCTGGCTAGTCTGGTTCTAGCCTGGCATATAAATCACAAATGGTTTAGCAAAAGAACTTGTCACATTTAAGGTAGTCTGAGCTAAATGAAGTGAACAAAGATAAAATCCATTTAACCTGGGATACCTTAAATCCGACGTTATCTAGCTAAGCAGCAAATCTCGCTTTGTGATTGAGGCCCCAGATTACTGGTTTCATAGCTCTGTGTCTCGTGTTTTGTATCTGCAGATTTTTCACATTTCGTTGCTCATTTCCGTCTAGTGAAACCCAGACTTCACTTGGACTCTGGCTTTTGGAATACGGTATGGATTTGGTATTCTTTGTGAGTCATTACCGGCTCTTTGACTTATAGCCTGCACTTTGAAATACGAGTTTGTAAGTAGACCTGGTGCCTCCTCATTTGGACCCTCTCCTGTCTGATCTTTACATTAGTCGTGTTTTTCAAATATGTTTTTTTCTCTTTATTTTGGAGAGCATAACCAGGTGGGAAAGAGAGGATCATGCATCCTTCTTGCCCCTGGCGGGTCAGATCCAGGAGCTGTTCCAGCAAGATAGGGAAATGGACTGGAAACCAAGAGGAGTCATTGCAACAGCCTGAATTCACGTGACGGGCCATGGCTCCTGGAGAAGCGGGAGATTTCACACAACTTCTAGAGGAGACCTTAGTGAGATCCTCCTAGGTGGGGCCTAGAAGTTGTTATGTGCCATAAGGTTTCCTGGGGCTGTGTCCATGGGTCGCCCAGTTCTGCCTTCAGCCTTCACTTGCCGGCTCCCTCTTCAGCTCCGCCCTTCTCTCCGCCCCCGGACTCCGGCCATGCCTTCCCCAGGTCTCCGCGTCACTCCTGACTTCCGAGTCCTGGAGTGAAAAGGACGCCATCTAGGAACCCCTACAGCTTATGCTCATTGTTTCCTTTTGGTGGTTTGTGATTTTCTGATTGTGATTGACTGCTGATACTGATACCATACTACTGATTGCGTGTTTCTTTGCGAGTGTGATTGCAGCGGTGCATAGGGAGTGACTGCCATTTTTGTTTCTTCGTTGTGCGTGTTGGATTATTGTTTTTTTGCATAGGGAGGCGGGGACAGTGATTGTTTTTTGTTTCCAGTTTGTTTTGTACGTAGGTTTAGATTCGCTGTGGGACGCGTTCGTTCGGTAGGAAGGTTTTTATTTTGTTTTGGCCGGGGTAACTCCTGAGGTTTGTTGCACCGGGTATTTGTTATGTGGCCGTGTATCGTGAGTAAAACATAAAAATACAAAAAAATCCCTTTGTTTCCTCATATGGAATTCGCTCGGGAGAAATCGGTACTGTTTGAGAAATGGTGTACGGCTAGTGGTGTATCCGACCTCGATCAGCTCAAGGAGCTAATGTTATTGGAAGATCGGGTACACAATAGGGGTTCCTAGATGGCGTCCTTTTCACTCCAGGACTCGGAAGTCAGGAGACCTGGGGAAGGCGTGGCCGGAGTCCGGGGGGCGGAGATAGGGGCGGAGCCGAAGAGGGAGCCGGCAAGTGAAGGCTGAAGGCAGAACCGGGCGACCCATAGACACAGCCCCAGGAAACCTTATGGCACATAACAACTTCTAGGCCCCACCTAGGAGGATCACACCAAGGTCTCCTCTAGAAGTTGTGTGAAATCTCCCGCTTCTCCAGGAGCCGTGGCCCGTCACGTGAATTCAGGCTGTTGCAATGACTCCTCTTGGTTTACAGTCCATTTTTCCATCTTGCTGGAACAGCTCCTGGATCTGACCCGCCAGGGGCAAGCAGGATGCATGATCCTCTCTCTTTCCCACCTGGTTATGCTCTCAAAAATAAAGAGAAAAAAAACATGTATGAACGAAGAGTAAATGTCCAAAGGCAATTCAATTTGCTTCTGCTTTTATTTCCTCCTAAATTTTTCGACCAGAGGTTACGGGGTCGGTTAAAGCAGAAGAGATTTTTTATGTTGTGTGATGTTAACCCAAAATACTCCTTACAGCTTGCTAAATAATGATTGCAGCATCCATCCATTTTCTGAAACCACTTGCGCTCCGGGATGGAGCCAAGGGGTCTGGAGCCTATCCCGCAGGGTGACTATCCCGGAGGGTTCCTATCCCGCAGGGAGCATATCCTGCTGGGAGCCTATCCGGGAGGTTGCCTATCCCGCAGGGAGCCTATCCCGTAGGGAGCCTATCCCGGAGGGTGCCTATCCTGCAGGGTGCCTATCCCGGAGGGTGCCTAACCCGCAGGGAGCCTATCCCGCAGGGTGCCTATCCCGCAGGGAGCCTATCCCGCAGGATATGTTTGCAGCATTTCACACTATATATCCCATATGCCAAAAAAGGCAGACTGATGCTCTTCAATGTGCATAAATGTAAATTTTGTCATAAACTCTGACGTCGTTGAGTAACTACAAGGCCTAATCTGATTTGGTTGGAAAGGTGGGCTTGTGAGGCTCTGTTTTAGGTACTTAAACAGGACAGGTGCCGTACGTGGTAGCTTATTGGTAGTACAGGTCACTTAAAACCACAGATTGTTCTCCTCCTCTTCTCTGAAACATCATCTTCCTTTTGTGGTTAAACCCAAAGCTCTTCTGCTCAGGCCATCACCCCCCCATCCACCCCCAAAAACACACGTTCCGTGGATCACACGGGCCTTCCCACCTTTTCGACAGCTCTGCATTCAGTGTGAGGCAGACAGTTTAGCAACTAAGCAACCAATAACAGAATCTGCACACAACGGCAAAAGGCACCGAATGGGTGAGCACTGACCATATTAATGACAAAGCTTTCCTGCCCCTGGTGATCCTGGTTGCCTCTGGGGTACGTGCTCACACGCAGCACCTAATGATGATGGAGGTAATTATTTAGCAGTGGTGGCCCAGTGGGTCACATTTTTGTCTATCACCTCCAGGGTGATTGCCCATTATGTATAATCATCTACTCCCCTACCTTGTTCCCTCTGCTGCCTGGGACAGTTTCCAGCCTGGAAGTGGAAGTGAAACTGGAAAATCGTTAGATGCCTGGCATTTAAGGGAAGTGGTCAAGGAGTAACAGAGTAGTAGTGTTATACCCTGAAAAGGCGGAAGTAATTTCATTCATCAATTACTCCTAAGCTGACTGAAAACTGAATAATACTTTCCTGTTTGCAGTGATAGTGTCACGCCCCAAGAACACTGGCAGGTGCAAAGAGACGCAACCTGGGTGATGGTTAACCCCAAAGGGGCCTTTATTGGAGGGATTACAGCTTGTGGTAGGTCCCTACTACAACCTACCAGGAGATCTGACGAGTAATAGGTAACAATAACTGAACTAGGGGGCACAGGACGGAGGGGAACATACTGTATATACTCTGTGGACAGACAGGTGTAATATGTCACAAAAGACAAGTGATAAACACAGGTGAGGGCCGTAATTAGGGAGACCCCTGCTGGCCAAACAAGCGCAGGACAATGATGGAGACATGATGTGACAGGTAGCTTGAAAACTCCTAAAATTGCCTCAACACACTGGATAATTTAATTGTGATGACACAGAAGCGCATACCCCAGACTTCCGAATTGAGTAATTGTTACAATTAGGATGCGATTGCAGCTTTTGATTGTTGCTTAAATGTATGAGATTATAAATGTTCATTGAAAATGGCTTCCCTGTAATTTCACAAAATGCCATGCAAGCTGATGTTGAATGTTGGTGGAGATTCGAAAGATTTTTCCTGTACTTATACATACGGCTGAGCCAAAGAGACTATTTTGAGAATATTAATGGAAAACCTGTTCCATGAATCTGTTAGCCAACCAGAACTGAGCAATAAAAGAGCCTAGAATAATGTCTGACACTGTCCTGGCAGTTTATCAAGCGAAATATAACAGTGTGAGTCAACACATACATTTATGTACCCACAGTTTAGCAAGTCGATTCCACTCTGTCCTCGGCTGTGAGCTAATCAGTTAATTGACGGCTTGTTAGCTTGCTTGGCTAGGCTAATAAGTTCCATCAGCAGTTGGTTGCAAAAAACCACCAAACAATATCCTTCACACTTGAAACTAGAATGCAAAGTGGTTGTTTTTATCCAGTTTAATTTCCACTACGTTTTTATTTACCCACAGAGCACCTCTCAGCTGTCCTCTGCTGACGCTAGACAGTTGTCAGTAGCTAACGCGTTCATTGCAGAGAGACATCAACTGTCAATCAAGGTTTTGTTTATAAATATCCCTGCAGATATGAGGTCTGGGGTACTGGAGAGGTGAAATTATGTTTTAGATAAAATGTGGTTTTAAGTCAATTAAATTGGTGCCAAAGCAAATTTTGATAGCACGTCAATTCCATTAGTCAGTCTCTATTTCATAACCGGTTATCCAATGTACGGTTAAGGAGAGCTTCGAACCCATCCCAGCATGCACTGGGAACAAGGTGGGTGGACACCCTGGTCAGGATGCCTGCCCATCACAAGTTACTTACACACCAGTGTCAGAAAATATTTCACAGCAGGGGACTTTCAGTCAAAATAATAATAAATCACGCAACTATCCTGGTGTATCTTTGTGGAATGAACAGATGGTAATTCCTGCAGAAGGAGATTGGCAAGGTTAATGACTCTGAAGAATTAGCCTGACGGACGCATAATTACAATGATCAATTGAATCAGAGAGTAATAGTGTCTTAAGTGTATTGAGTGAATAATGTATCCTTGATTACAAGCTATTAAGAAACCGGAATAGATATTGAGATATCATATAATGTGGTAAAAGATTCAGTAAATAAGGCAGAAATTTACAACATTCTACATACTGTACAAAAGGAGATTTGCTGGGAATTTTTGGGGGGTGACATTCTTTCAGAAGCAATCCCATTTGGAAATGTACTTTGCATTGACTGTTTCTGGGGAACCTGCGATAGTAATTTATGTTCTGGCATAGTCATCACGCTTTGTTTGACACTGTCAGTGCTCATACTTGTCTTTTTGTTATGCCTTTGCTATCAGTGAAAGTGATGGTGTCTATCATTATTTTGCTACATTTGCTATGCTTTTTGCAAAAATAAGATGATACTATTTGTCTCTGACTAATTCTTATTTCAGATGTAGCGATCATTCATTCTGTGTTTCACTCCAAGATGCTCAATAGTCAATACTGTGGTTAAATGCATCTTAACCTGGAAAGGCAGTTCTGCTGTAGGAGAGTGTGATCCATGTAGGCACCCAACCTGAATTTAAATGTTCAGGCGTATAAAAGGGTATAATTATACATTGCAGTGGATGCAAAAAAAAGAAAATCAGCAAATACATTATCTGCATTACAAGGTGAATATTTATCATGTTGTGTCTGTCGCTGAATATTCCTTATTTCCCTGGGTGTTTTTTTTTTCTTTTTTTCTTAATTCATGAAGCTACTTTGCAAAAAATTAGATCCTCATATTTGGTCAAGCATTCCCACGATGCTCTAGTTAATCTGTCTGCACGTGAAAGTCTGAAAGTAACTTGTCATGGCTTTCCGACCAAATGCACAGGGTTGACGTCAGCTTGTCCCGAGACCTCCCAGTTCCGCAAACTCGACAGACTGCATGCCGCAGTGCTGAAATTGGAAATGTGCCGCGTCATTTAAATTGCTCGGCTCCGTTCCGCGGATAAAGATATTAATATTTGTTTTGCTTATTCAGTTTATTTGTGTACTGCGACTTTAGCTGTTGACCGTTTTATGAAAAGCAAGAAAAAAATTGTTTTATTAAAGTTTTATTAAAATACAAGCAGAATAATATCTGGGGGATAAATTATACATCAGTAACTAATAATAAGTCTAAGCATGTGATAATGTAAAAAGTATTTATTTCTTCCATCATGACCCAGAACAATTTTGTAAAAGACCAAATAATCATATGGCATGAATTTCACAGCAATTGAGAGTAAAGCTACAGAATGATGCTCTATGAAATACCAATCTGCATTCACACGCGGTTTAGATTAGAGGTAGGCGTACTTTATTATGCATATCCCTGTGAGGAATAGCGGCTAGATTTTACATACTGCACCTTGTCCTCCTCGAGAGACACAGAATGGCCCACTTCTGCGGCTGATCTGTTTAAGGGCCTTGCTCAAGGGTCCAGCAGTCAGAGCTGGTCAGTCCTATAGGCGACACAGATTGCCACAGATGTGGCCACCTGTTTTACTTTCTCTTGGTCGGGGGCACCGCTACAGCTAGGACCAGCTCCCCCAGTACAAAGTCCGGATCATTTCCGGTTGACCCCCATTTGTGAATTGAGCAGGGAGAATTCCAGACAGCTCACTGCGAGCGGGTGGCCAAGTTGATGAAGTTTCTATTGTGCAACTGTCACGAAAATGAGAGAGAAAAACATCTGAGAATGAGGAGGAAGGGCCATTTACGTGAGGAAGACTCCAACGAGGACAGTTAACTGGAGCAATGTTAACGAGAGACTGACTAATGGAACTGACGAGCTATGACAATGCGGCGATTTGCACAGCATGCTTCTTTGCCTCATGCTCTGCCTCTTGTGTGCTCTAGCCAAGCTCCACCCATCGTCTGAACCAACCGGAGTATTGCTAGCAGGTGTCTGACGTGGAGAATCTCCAGCTGTGTGCCACTTGTGTGAAAGGGCAGCTCCAGCGTTCATGTGTAAAAATGGTGTTGTTTGGGGTGTATGTGGCTCTGTTTGGGATTTTAATCTTCAGGGAGCATGTACACGATATACAGTGTAGTACATTGCTGGGACCAAATGTTCCCACAATGTGATAAAAGCCTGGTGTTTTTGTCTAGTGAGAGTATTTTATAGAAATCAGTGACTGCAATAAAAAGAAACTACAAATGCCCAAAGTCTTGTGTTTTGTTTGGTTACTTGTGGCTAAGGTTGGGACTGGGTAGTGCTTAAGAAAGGAATGGACAGTCCCCAGAAAGATAGGAATACAAACGTGTGTGTGTGTGTGTGTGTGTGTGAGAGAGAGAGAGAGTGTGTTCTCTATGGTATCCCTCGCCTTGCGTCCTTTCTGTCCTGGCAAAGACTCCAGGCTAACGCTGTATTAGATTGAGGGACTGATTGAGTCCCTAAATTGAACAAATAGTTTAAGCAGTGAGCTTTCCAGTGGCTGTCTGTGGTAAACGGGCCCGGATAAGTTACCGTTAGGTCCGAGCTGGATAAGCATGCGCACACCGATAGTGAAATATCGATTCTTTCGATGTAAATATTTCATTTTAAAAATTGATTTTATTGTTAATTCTTTTTTAAACCTGGTAATTAAATGACCCCGTTAGGCATAAATTACCGTCAGAATTGGACTGGCACCATCCCTGGTATGGAGTCCCACTCACTCTGTTCTGCTGGATCCCTGGGGGCAGTGGGCGGAATTGGGGAGGTAGCACTCCTCACCAAACGTGTTACATTACTGGGCGAATATTACAGCACCTAAGCTCAGTGGTGGGAATGGAGACAGCCAACTGGCAGCGCACACAGGCTCAGAGGCGGCTGGTCCTCACACCTCCCAAACTGAGGCAGACGTCACCATGAAAACTGCATAATTAACCACACTGAATTTGGAGGGAAAAGGCTATTGGCTTCAATGCAATCCAAGTGCTTTCAGATGTAATACACACCTTTAAAAGATTTTTTGTCATCATTATGTGAAGACTTTTTGTGTCATTATCCTATTCAGATATGTGTTGCTGTACTAAATGTGAAGTATTTAGGAGCTGTGTTGTTAAGTACATTAGGCAAACACAGTCAGTGGGGGGGGGGGGGGGGGGCGCCCCTCCCCCCCCCCCGGCCGGGGGGGGCGGGGGGGAGGCTGTGGGCCCCCCGGGGTCTTGACCGGGCGTTGTGAGAAA
>JAODKM010000032.1:12193583-12208976 GCA_026780845.1 Petrocephalus sullivani | reverse complement strand
GAGGGGGCGTGGCTTAGGGCACAGTACAGCAGTGTCATGCAGGGGTACTGGGATGAGGGGGCGTGGCTTAGGGCACAGTACAACAGTGTCATGCGGGGGTACTGGGATGAGGGGGCGTGGCTTAGGGCACAGTACAGCAGTGTCATGCAGGGGTACTGGGATGAGGGGGCGTGGCTTAGGGCACATCTGGCTGACCAGGGAGTCCCCTCAGTAAAATTTGGTGTGATCGTCAGTTATAAAAAAGGAGCCCCAGAAAGTGACATTTCCAATCATTTGGGCAAAAAGGACAGGTACTTAATGGTTAAAACTGGTTAAAAATTGGTCTATAACGGTCATCTGTAGAACATTTTAACATCTGTGGTAATATTAAAGAGATTGTGCTCATTGTTAGGCAATGTTTAATTCTTTGGGAGTCTCTAGTGTCTTCCTCATCTTTTATCGTATTCCACATGAGGACAGTCGTGTGCCCGCCTGTCTGCTTGATTGTAGTTATTTCACCACTTTTGCTGTAAGAGTTGTAAATGGTTAACGAGCATGGATCGGGAGAAGTTTATTCGTTTTTCAACCACATCTATAAACTCTGGTGCTCTCTTAGAAAATCCTTGACAACCAGATATTTATGGAACTTTTCTTGACTGAATCTTAAATGAAGGCCATATAGTCCACAGAGCAGACTGAACTGGGAGAAATTAAGTGTTCTGTATACTGTTTCGGGTCAGAAGATGAGGGCTTTGCTGGCATGTGGGGATAACTAAATGGACCCTACAGAACTTACTTCAGTTAGGCTACGAACAGCAGTATTAAATCAGGGTGAAGATAAAATGCTGCTATGGAGATATTAAACGAGCACTTGATTCTTGAATAAATTGACATCAGACATATTGGCTGATATTAAAATATTTGAAAATCCTCAGAATCATCTCACTGTGAAAAATGGAAATACGATCGGAGTTTAATCATGCGGGTGATCATAGCACTTTGGTTCCTGGATAATGCCCTTTTATTCAGTCCGTTCCTGATCCATCGTCCATGTCGTTTTTTTTTTTTTGACTTTTCGGTGACTTGCACTTTAACGGCCCTCCTTCATGGCATCACAATCTGACTCAAAACTTTCAGGGTGTACTCACACTAGGCGATCCATACCATGCCCAAGCACGTTTGACCCCCAATGTCTCGTTCGTTTGACTATGTAATCGCTCTGTACCGTCCCTGGGCCCACCTGCACAGTTAAGTTAGACTTGGGCACAGTACGAATCCAGTGTGATTGCTGACCGTGCCCAAGCGGCGAAAACAGACATGACATCAGTGCTGCGACGGGCACACGCACATGCATATGTGCGCTGTAATGAAACTAGACAGGCGTTAAGCGCAGTGTGAGCACAGGCCAGCGGGGAATGTGGAGGGGGGACGATCGTGCTCGGACAGGGGACGAGGCAGCCACGCCCTTAGCGACCCCTGCCCGATTACCCGCTCCTCCCTGCCCATCCCTGCTGCTCAGCTTAATCTGCTCTGGGGACTCTCAAGGTTGCTTACTGGCTCACATTGCTCACATCTGGTACCACCATTCAAACCATAAATTTATGTGGCCCCCTGTTGGTCACAAAATGTTACTACACTGGCGAGTGGGGGGGGGGCCCAAAGGGAGTTTTTGATTGGAGCCCCAAAACCAACAACCCTGTTCCTGGGCCCCTGATATAATGCATCTGCATGCTTAAGAGGTGGGGCTGTAACCATGCCTGCCCCCATGGGGGGATAGGAAATTGCGCATGGCAGTATGTTCTGAGGGGCCGCTAAGAAAGTGAGCTTTGTGAGGGGGGGTGGTGCAGGTGGAGAGGCTGGCGTAGGGCACCACCTGGGCTGCACTGCCCGCCCCGCAGATCCTTCAAAGGAAAAGCCCTCCCTGATTAACCGCGAGTCCCCATATAATCCTTTTGTTGCGTGATTCTGTTACCTTTTCTATTGCAAAGAAAAGTATCAGAGATTCAGCAGGGGGGGGTTTCTGAATGACAGTCTCTAAAACCAAGAATTCTTATTACCTGGTTGCGGTGTGTTATTTTTATTTAAAAGGAGCTCTTTTCGAGATGTATACCCTGCAGTTCTGCACATTAGCGCTATTGTTGTGGACTTGTTAGTTCAGGGAAAGGGACAAGTGAACAATAACTGATTAGCTAGTCAAAAGGACCGATTTGCGTACTGCGTTCAGTGGGCCCAAAATGGAGATTCATAGCCAGCGTCTTAATATGGAGTATATCATATATCACTAACTCTGTTATGCCTTACAGATCCTCTCCTTTTTAAATTGTACCAGATGCTGTCGCAAATGCGCCGTCTGCACGCGCCCGCAAAGCCTGCGATGATTCAGGTTGAAGTTGAACGCAGTGGCGCACGGGAGTTTCTTTGCGGCGTGCAGTAGCGTGCGGTAAGCTCCGCACCGTGTTCTGGAAGACCTGCCCCACCTCCTCCTACCTACCGTCTTTGTGGCTCCGGCACATCGGACCGCCAAGCGTTTCCGTGAGCAGCCGGGTCCCGGGTCCCGCGTCACGCGCGCGCAGTCATGCTGGGCGGGTTTCATGGGAAATGTCAGTTAGCGCTACGCTGTATCTTAACGTTAATTGCGGGCCGAGGCAGATATGACCGATGCCTTGTCACCTCTCCGGGTCAGCGGTCCTCCCAAGGTCACCCGCTAGGGGGCGCCCTGCATCACTCGCACCCAGATGGCGTGTTTGCGTCGTCTCAGTCGCCACCGTATATAACCATAAAACAGAACAGAGCCATGCGGTCGGCTCCACTAGTCCCCGATAACGGAAGAGATAAAAATAATAAAAAGCGTCATAAAGAGAGGCAACTCTGACACCCGAGGGCGACCGGCGTATCCGTATGTCCGGGTGGAAAAGTAAATTACGGGACTCGTAAGTGACCCCGACTGTGAATCAGCGGAAGAGACTCCGTAAGCGGCGCGGCTCGTGCCACTGCAGGGCTGTCGGGGTCTGCGGGGGGGTGTACAGGGCCGCTAATGCTTTCAGTACAAACCTCTGGCACTGCACTAACGCAGCAGTGTTTAGTAAACATCCATTATGCCGCTTGCATTAATTAAATATGACGGAGGCTTTGGTCTGATGTGAGTAAACCTCCCCCACATGTCAAATCGTGAGCGTTCCTCTGCCAGCCTGAATATTAAACTGGGGGGCCGGTGCACAGGTATAGATTTGGGTATGGACAGTATAGACCCTGAAGTCCCTCCCAATATTATGGGAGTATTATGCGTGTTTAGGAGGGCTCCTTTGGTCCCTAACAATGTTAAAACCAAACCTAAACCCTGCGGGGGGGTGGGGGTGTTTTTCTACAAAGATATCAAGGAAATGACATGTTATTAAATCAAGGATCATGAGATTATTTTAAAAGGTCAGAAAACAAGACGTTATTCTCCAGTTGACCAGTTGAACTGAAAGTAGAATGCATTATTGGGAATATATGATTTGAAATAGCTTTAAGGGGCATCTGAATGTTTTTCTCTAACAAAAACTTGCTGGATATACACTTTCCAGCTGTCCTGATACCTCCCATCTGCCCCAAGCCTCCAGCAAACCCTCCTCAGGACCCTGTTCTGCCCTTAACTGAAACTATTGATGCCATTTGATCAATAGCAGGAGTATAAAAAGTGCGGCATGTGTGAGCCGGCCTCACGTGCCGCCCTGAGGTAAGCACGGCTCCTACGACAGCGTAATCGCAGAAGCCCTAACTGCTGAAGCGCGCCAGCAGGTCTGGCTGCCAACAACTTTGCAAAAGAGCTCGCTGCATTCTGTTTTCTTGACATTTCCACGACATTTAGACCTACGGCCGAACTCTTTGTAAAAGTAGCGTACATTTAGAAGAGGAGAAGCCCCAGGGAATTTGAGCAGTGAGAATGTATCAAAGACTATGCTTTTTTATTATTATCAAAATCTATTGACGGCTCACCGCTTGGCACAAAATGCCTGGCTAAATGTGACAAATGCAGGGACATGTTTCCGAATGACGTCTCAGTGCTATTAAAACCTCTCACTTAAATCTCAAATGATGGCTTTTCAGTGTCCAGTACACAGCAGGCTGCAATTGAAGCTTTGCCCTGCTTTGCTGGAGTCTATGCATGACAGAACCACTCGCTGACCTGTGAAAATGGCAGCGGGGTCTCATCTTGGCTGGGTATAAATAGGGGTGGGCCACTGGGGAGCTGGCTCCAGATGAAAGCTGATTGGCCCCGAGAGTGCCTGCTCCCCGTCACTCACCAATTCCACACATATCATTGGCTAAGGATAAGGTTGTCCCGTCTGTATGAATTATTGCCCCTTTTATGCCCCACCTTAAGAAAGATGGCAGAATTGCCCCCAGTCCTTGGCGATCCGGGGCCCTCAGCCGTGTTCCCGGACATTTCCGCCGTGCCGCAAGGTGACTGTTCGAGACTCTGCTTACTCGAGCCTCCCACTTAATCACCGGCTGGCGAGGCAAGGTTCCCTATGATTTCCAAATATGTTCTACTCCATTTACGGCGATAATTAATCTTAAACCGTTCTGTCAGGTTGCTGCGCCCTTCTGCCTGTTTAGGGCCGCGCTCCAATTATTCATTAAAATGTCCACGTGGCCTCTGAGGAACATTAAATCATGCGGCACAATCAATATTCCGCCAACCCCAAAAGCTCCAGCTTTATATATCATGGTGTTCATATAAATTTTCTTATAATACTGACCACTATGTCTGAATATAGGCTAAACACAGTCGTAATTGACTTGTAGCAAAACGTATATGCTGCTTTGTCTTGGATTTTTTCAGTAAGTGCCAAAAATGGAAATAAGCGGTAAAAAGCATTGAATTGGCCCGACCCATCGAATGGTATACTGAGCATAACATGTTCTGTAACCACTGTCACTGTTCCTCCATAGAATGCATCACAAGAGCCTCCAGACCACACAGTCTTTGATATTTACTTGTGCTGACCTGGCTTCTAGTCAACCAACTTGTTTTTAGAGATTAGCACAGGGCTTCCCAGGTCCTTCTGTAGCATCTCAGTATTAGAACCAGCCATGTCAACATGCTACAAAAGGATCTGATTATCTGTACCAAGTGTGTTACCTTACGGCTGTACCTAAGCTCTGCTGGGTGGTAGATCTCCAGGAGCAGGGTTGGGCAGCCCTCTGAGACTGCGTACAAGGACGCAGTAGGGGCCTGGGTGTCCTGGTAGATCCAGGGGGCCTGGCAATTTACAGGTGTCCCTTGAATATGTTAATTCATATAGGAAATTGAGTGACAAGGGCCCAGAATTTTTAGCTACACCCCAGACCCCAGTTTTACATTGGATTTTACCTTCAAGTCAGTTCAAAACAAAACATATTCAAAACAATAAATATGGCCTTCATCTTGAATGTATTTATTTACTTTCAATTCTTGTATGAGTACAGATGCTTAGTAATGCCCTTTACCAGTGGTTCTCAATTCCGTTCCTGGCGCCCCCCCTGGCAGAACGTTTTCGTTCCAACCCTACCTCAATCAGGCTTGTATGGTCCTTAATGCTCTGTGCACGCCCCACACGGTGCTTCTGCACGAAGAGTAGGCGTGGTTTGCAAAACTCTCTCCTGTCATTTCGGCTTGCAGTCAGTAGCAACGATGTATATTTCACATGCAAAAATATGCTTGTGTAATGTATCTCTGGGCACAACAATGCATCACAGCACTCAGCGGTCAAAGTGCAACAAAGGTGGCCTGTTAAGGACCATATAATCCTGACTGAGGTAGGGTTGGAACGAAAACATTCTGGCAGGGGGGGCGCCTGGAACGCGATTGAGAACCACTGCCCTATACCCATAGCTTGGCGGTTCAATGAAAGGGCTGTTGTTGGGAGCAAAATGCAAAAGTAGATCTATCACAATTATTGCTTTTAAGCAGCAACTTAATCACTGTAATGCCAACCAGTCCCTCCCAATAAATACAACAGTAGCATAAAGCGGTCATTAATTACGTGTTAAAGTTACGATGTGAGTCTGGCTCCTCGATCAGCACTCCCTGTCAGCGTAACCTGATACTGATGAACTGCCACTTTAATAAATTGCATGTCACTGCAGAAGGTGTAATCTACGGCATAGCTAAAGCCAATAAAGTCAACTGATACACAAGGAACCGGGCTGATAGCCCAAGTGTTACAAGTTCATTCATTCATCAGGCTGTCTGTTACGAAACTAGGAATTAAGTAATTAAGAAATTAACTGTCAGTGTGAATCACAATAATGGGGATTATACCCAGTAGTGACCATATCAATGCAACATATAATCAACTATAAATCATTAGCTGGTGTATATTGAACACTGAATACAGATCGACCATGCGGCTAATGGATGGGCATAATGTTCTGGGTCCAGCATCGCAACAGCTCACATGGGAAAGGGAAGGGTTTGCAGGAGACTTGGGGAGCAGCGTGACAGGAGATGAACATCAGTGATTCCATTAGGGGGCTCAGAAGAGAGCCAATAAGAAATGAAAGTCAATTCAGCAAAAGCAGAATCTTCAGAAACAGATACAGTATTAATCTTTCTATCCCTTTTGCTTGGTCTTGCAATGTATTATATACGATATAATATGGCCTTGCTGTGATTGGTTGGCACCCCATCCTTGGTTATTCCCTGCCTTGCTCCCGTAGCTTCCAGGATAGGCTCTGAACTCCCGCAGCCCTGCAGATAACAAGGTGAAGACAAGTAAGCCGTAAATTGCAATCAATGGTCATTAGCAGCCAGCAGAAGATGAGATGCATGCATCAGCCGCATGATGTGTGACATCGCCCCTCACAAACCTTACAGTACATTTAAGGACTCAATCAGTCCTTCTAGCCTTGGAAATAAGTCTCAGCATATAATACTGGAAATCAGTCTTTCGCATGAGACGGGTTGGGACAGTATTTGGCTTCTGCCAGCAGTTCTTACCCAACGTAGCCTCTTCCTGGATAAGCAATTATCAACTGGAAGATGTTGGGTGTTGTACTTGAGTTTGATAGAGACTAAGCTTACTCTTCCGTTGTGCTTTCCTAATGTTTGTCATGCTTCTCAATTTTCATCAGTGAACATCAGCAACCCACTGCAAAAGTGAGGCCTGAAATTACTCATATCAACTTGATATCTTGAGTATGTACTCCCTGCTGCAGAAAAACACTGATCAATCAAATCACTCTTGGCTAGCAAATTACATAATTAATGCTATTTGTGTATCCAGCTAGTTGGCTTATAAAAGAGCAAATAGAAAGGAATTGTATATTTTCAGTATTTATGAAGGAATTTAGGAAGTCTAGAATTTTGATCGTAAGTATCTCCTAATTCTGCTTAAACTCCTGACTTTCCCTCTAATTTCTTGTGATTGGGCCAACACATAGTACCTAAAACTTGGCTGGTGTATTCACTTAAAGTAGCTTAGTTCTTTCCCTGTTCCACCACAAATGATTGAGCTAAAGACCTGCGTGGTAATTAGCAGAAGGAGCTGCGAGGAGCTGAATCAGGTGTGTTAAACGAGGATAATCCCAAGATTCCCGGTTTTGTTCCCTCGCAATCTCATTTATTTCCAGTTGTTGTTCTTTTGAATTCAATAACTCCTCTTTTATTTCCCCAAAACGCCGTCCCCGACTCCTTTGTCTCGCCATACATAACACCTGGGCCCCGGATAAGGCAAAACCCAGCTGAGACAATTGGACTGAGACCTCCTAGAAAGGGATGGACTGCTGCTTTGGGGAAAGAGCCATCATTTCCCATCAAACAGAGAAGGGAAGATATCAATAGACTGCCGGGCTGGAGCAATCATGCTTTCTGAGATTGGATTGTGAATATTGAACTGACCTTTCGGGTTGACCTGCTGATGTTTTGTGCAAAATATCTGTTTTAACCGACCATTGTTTTTTTTTCTAATAACAGGCTGGGCATTTAATATTCAGATTGTTGTTGTTCGAGGGGTAATGATAGAAAGCTGGACACTGTAGCCAGGGGAATTAAAACGTGCATGAGAAATGGAGAATTTGCAATACAGGAATCAAAACATCTGCTGCATTTGCTCCCTCTGTTGCTGGGAAATATGATATCACCTCATATCATTGTCTTCTGGAGTTGACAACTAAGTGCACGGAATTGTGATTTTAGATATTTTTGTCTTTGCATAGTCTTCCTTTGCAAATGCTCTCATTATTGCATAATAAAATGATAATAGGCTTCATTTAGATCAATGTTAGTCCACTTGCTCTTCTGTCAATTCCAGTTGCAGACCAACTCTTCTCAGCTGGGTGTTTTGTAGGTTTGAGCTGCCAAGTATAGATAAGGTGGCATATAATAACCATTTTGTTATTATTAGAGATGGATAGTTCAGGTTGAGAAAGTAAAAACCCAGACCAAGATTTTGTTTCAACCAACCCAAAAGTCACAGAACCAAGGTATGCAACTGGTTGGTTGAAAGGATTTTTACTTTCTGGACCTGAACTATCCACCTCTGGTTATTAGATGGTTTTTTGACAGGGTCGGCTTAAATTGCAGGCAAAAATTGCAGCTATTTACAATCTACCCGTCTTCCAACCGTTTATCCATTTCAGGGCTTCCGGTTGGGGGCTTGAGCCTGTCCCAGGAAGTCTCAGGCAAAAGCAGGTGTTCCGTGGATAAGATGCCAGTCTATTGTTGAGCACACACACAGTCACTCTACAGGCAATTTGGCCATGTCGATTCACTGCGGGGTAAAACCTGTACAAACACCAGACTCCACACAAACACCTCTCCCAAGACAGCAGGTGTAACGCTGGAGTGCTAGCCACCAAACCGCCTGACACTCACTGGCAACTGCTCACCTGAAACCTATTCCAGGCAGTGCAGGGCGTAATGCCGGGGTATGCCCTGCAGAGGGAGCCAGTCCACTGCAAGGCACATGCACAACCAGAAATCCAGAGATGCCAGTTAACCTGACTGGTAAATTTAATTAAAATAAGTGAAAGCTGTCGTGCTGCCCGCTTCAAAAATATTTTATTGTATCATGTATGCAATACAGCAATAAACCACATCCTGATGGTTATCGTGATGATTAACCTGCTAGATCCAGTAATTGCTCAATGCATGATTTTTTGGGGGCTGTGTTTGAAACTTCAGCAGTGTGCTCTCAGTGACTAAGGGCTGGTGAGCAGGAGTGTATAACTGGGGCCGGGATGTAAGATGCCCTCTCTGAAAGGCCCTCACGCAAACAATAGAGCATTTCCGACAGAGAGAATGTGGCTTGTTTATACAGCTGCTGCCTTTGACAGAGTACACTGGTGAGATCTCACACAGCTGTTTGATGAAATATTGACATTCGCAGAGGCAAACAGCATTAAAGGGTATGTTTGGCTGAACCCACAAAAAACTATGGGGTTTGTTACAGTGGAAGATGATATTTTCTTACGTTCAAATATGTTCTATATATAGTTAGATATTGTTAAAAATCTCAGAAGACACAACTCAAGATAATCTTAGATTGGACATACTAACTTGTACATCACTGAAACCAGACAGCAACTCTTCTGGCTTCAAATCCCTGAAGCTGGATTTGCAGAACTGATATGCCCTCCAGCACGTCTCCTGTCTGTATTGGATCCCCATGAGCCGACCTGCTGGAGGGCAATGTTTGGATCAGAAGGTTAGGCCTTTGTGCCTGTGATCAGAAAGTCGCGGGTTTGAATCCCGTCCTCAGCAGAATTGTCCCATTTCCTTCTGGCTCTTGAGAGTGGCCCTTAACCCAATGAAATGCACCAGGGGCCCCAGATAAATGGCCTGACCCTGCACTCGGTCCCCAAGCTTCACTCACACCTTTAAATATTTGTGTGTGTCTCAAAGGAGAGCAGGACAGGGATATGGGAAAAGGAGAGAATTCCAGTGACCCTGTAATTCTGCAAATGGCATTTAAAAGCATAATTTCATGCGTAAGGTGATGGATGGATGATGGATGGATGGACAGATGGGTTCAAAGACCACAGCAGATGGCCTCCAGTTGCATGGTATCTTCTCTCTCATGGAGCTTAACAACAATCCCATGTGTCCGGGCGATGGCTGTGTGGCTCTGACACTGTGCAAATGAGCTCTGAGAGGCACCATGAAGCAGCTCCTGCTGGTGGCCGTGTCTGATTCTAACACACTGCTCACACCGGGCCAGAAATTACCTCTGGGCTGTGGAGTTTGTGTTTATGTGAAGCGTCCCTAAAGTGAGGAAGAAGGTGGAATCCAGCACAGTTGAAGCTTGTGGAGCACACGGGTTGAGGGGTCCACACAGCACATAGCCACATTACTATACCTCTTTGTTTGCTTCGTTGCTCACTGTAAGAGATTAGGGCTGCCTGTCACATGCAAAGCTAGTAAATTGCTCTCATTTCTTAGCACTGCATAGCTTACGGTGGTGGGGGGCACAACAGCAGCCATAATTCATACAGAGTGATCAACCTTATCATTAACCAATGATATGACTAGATTTGGTGAGTGACTGGAGAGGGGGCACTCCATGAGGCCAATCAGCATTCAGCTGAGGCCAGTGGCCCTGTGGCCCCGCCCCTTTATATATCCCCAACCAGTGATCCCACTCTTTGTAAAGTTTACATTATCTCCCTGTTTTTGTATGGATTTCCTCTTTTTCTCCTAAAAGTCCAAACTCTTGTGGTTAGATGAACTGACATCTCTGACTTCCCTGTGTTATTGTCAGTGTGCGCTCTGGGACAGATGACTTGATGTTAATAAAGTGTAAAATTGTTTGACTTGTACATGAAATATAACATTTCACTTGAGTGGACACAAGTAATGCTTTATGCTATTAATTAACGACAAACTAAGTCTTACTTACGTACTGATCCCATTTATTATTAATGAATCGTGATGCATCACCTATCCCAAGCAGTTATCTATTTCTGTAATTCTTTCTGAACTACTGAAGGAACAAGTCACGAATAATACATTTTGTGCAATACTATTGAAATACTGATCTCATGTTTGTTCATCGTTAATGAATCAGGACGTGTCTTTTATTATAAGTAACTAGTATTTGTTCACGAGTTGTACTTCAGTAGTAAGTGAGTTTCAAATGAACAAGTGTTTGCATCCCTTCGAGTGTTACCATGAAATATGGAAAGCTGTCCAAAGACCATCTTCCAACACCTGCCTACTTCTGAAGAAGAAATGGAATAAAAAATGTGTTTGAAGAGTGTATCATAAAGAAGTCTCCATTTGTAAACATCGCTTTGCACCTCAGTGATTTTTATTCACAGGAGCACGGCAGGCCTGCAGATGATTAAGCCTCGTGCAGTAGATCATGGTTTCCTTGTTCAGTGCATGACTGGCCGTCATTTATGTTTTCTTTGCGCTCATTATCTCATCCAAATGACGCGTATTATCCCAAAGACCTGGCTCACTCAGAATATCTGATGAAAAAAAATAAGACGCACTTGACTTTTTTCGTAATTAAGTCGCAAGCTCCGAAATAAATAAATAACTCCTTCTGTCTCCAGAGGACTTGAGCGGTAATTAAAATGTAACTGTCTAGTTTGTGGAATAACATGTCTCCGCGGGGGTGGAAATAAGCGGGATTGAGTTGTGAAACGCAAGATAGCCACCTGGGAGCAGCTAAAAGTATAATCCCGCAAAATAAAAATAACACTGCATGCTTCGTTTTACCGAACCTTCAGAAATCCGTGTTCAATACCAAGTATTAATCTGTAGTTCAATCTTTCCGGCTCAGGTGCTTGTAAAGTCAATCTGCATTCGCTCCTTTACTAAATTTAGTGTATCTCAAAAAGAGCCTTTATCTGCCAAATAAACAACAATAAATGCATCACAGCAGTACTGTACAGCAACAATGGACTAAGACAAAAAGGGGGGAAATGTGTTTTATCTTTGCACTCTGTTCGCACGCAGCTTTTGTTCTATATTTAGAAAAAGCAAAGCTAAGGTATATGAAAGCGCCTGTGGAGTATAAATAACTCTTACACTGCCCCCTAGTGAGCACTTTCTGTAACTACTCGGGGGGGGGGGGGTAATCTGGAAGCCCGGGAAAAGAAGGCCGTAATCAAAGGGCATCGATCACAATAGAGATGTGACATACAGGTGCCATGGCAACTAGCCTCGGTAAATGTATTCGGTATCGTTTTCATTTCTTTCTGTCACCTCTGTGAGTCGCTGACTGTCTTAATTATCGCTCTGATTAGTCATTCAGCTGGGAGATAAATGAAATAGTGGTAAGTGGGGGGGAGGCGGCACTGCCCAAACTGTCACCTACAAACACAGAGAGAAGCACAAACGTACAAACTGTATGACCTAAAGCCAGGGGCACTGCTAGACATTTAGGGGCCCCTGAAAGCATATTATGGGGCCCCCAACCCAGGCCAATCCAATTATCTTCCACATTTTTTAGGGCGCTTGGAGTTGTCCTACCCACCATCACCACCCCGCCCACCTCCTTTGCAGCCCCCCGGCCTGAAACAATAGCAATTAAAACCCATGGTTTATTATTTTCACCATAGTTCATGCAATAACTCCAAAACTGGATGGGTGGATGGATGAGTGGATAACACTGTGTAGCCTGAGCATCGAGGGTCCACACCCTACAAAGGGAGCTCTCTGCTTCTGCAGTTTGCCTGTTGTTTCCATGTTCCATGTCGAATCCACCTGCTGCCCAGCTCATTGGTATCTCTGTAAGGCCCACAGTGTCTGCTTGTTGTGTGTTTCTGTTTGTTAGCTGATGCATTCTCCTTAGTGTATGGTTGTGTGGGAGTCCTCTGATGGACTGGTGTCTCATTCAGAGTGTCCCCTGCTCTGTGCTGCCTGGGATGGGCTCCAGGCTCGGCACAGCCCTCCACCAGAGAGCCAGTTATGGAATATAGATAAATGGGCACTTGCTCAAGTTCTGTTAATGGTCAGCAAAATATTACCATATTACCACTCCATGTTTCTACCTCAGTATATAAACATCTAGCACACAGTGTCGTTACCAACAGGTTGCTCTTTTGAAGGATGTGTTTGTGTTTGCACAAAGATTAACTCTAACAAGCACCCAGCACATTTACTGCATTTTTCACTGTCCCAAGGAGAAAAATCCCTCAAAAGCTAATAATTGTTTGTCTTGGATAAATCCTTAGCCAGCTCAATATTATTCTGAACTATATCCACTTATAACGCACACAGCCAGATGAATTTGGTGAACACAGTGTTTTGTAATCTAATAGTATGATGTCAAGTTAAAGAGTTATTGTTTAGGCATTATGTATTATTGCTGATATAAGTCAATTACATTGAGAAATGGAATCTGTGGTACACTCAAAATGACTAGATACTCTTCTGGAGCAGAACTTTCATATAAATACTGTAACCCCAACCCTTTATATTCGATCCATGTATGTTCGATCCCCGGAATTCCCGAGTATGTGTTTGTGTGCGTGCGCATTTTCATCTGTGAAATAATTTCTTCTACTGCAAATGTTCAGCTGGGCAAAGGTCTTCCAGTCACGGATCGTCGCTATGTACTCAAGGCTGTCCTCAAGCCACAATTTCCTTTCCCAACAAACCTTGAATCTCCTACAGAGTTGGACACTTTTTTGGTCCAAATATACGTTTGAGAATTTGTCGTTTACCAATTGCTAATGACCACAGTTGTAGAATAGGCGAATGAACCCCAAAGCTAAATTCATCCACCTCCATAATTTACCGTGGTAAACTGTTACATAAATACCCCTGCATCCCCTTCCTGGCAATAAAACTTTTAGAAGGTTCTAGAAGTTGCGTGTCTATAGGTAAATAGACCTTGAATAATTCCGTCAGAAATCCAACAACATTGGACATCAATGCAACACATGATGGCGCTGTTGTATCAATCTACAGAATTATATGCGAATCCACTTTATCAGATAACGCAGTACTAGCCTAAGATTGGAGCTTTTTTGTTGTCTCATAGTCTAGCTCTCTTCACTAGTAATCTGTAAATAGTTACCAGTTGTATTTACATTTTATTTATGCAATTTTATAGTTCTGTTAAACATGAATTATATTTCTATTGACTTACTCTTGACTTTTTTAATTTCCCTTTTGAAAACATTCTTGTATTATAGGACACACATTCCATACGTGTTACTCCCAGAACCCTTAGTGGTCTCAGACCAAGACGTATATGAAAGGGACTTGGCAGTAAGGTGAGGGCGACAGGCCAAATTAAAGATCCATATTTTTGTGAGGAAGCATAGGACTGTGTCCAAAAAAGAGCATTATCTGCAATTTTTGCTTTCCTCCAATAATTCATTGCTAAATTGCAGCACATAATTTATTTAGCATCTGTCATGAATGTGTAGGGAGGCAGGTAACACTGCGGTTCGCAGTTTGAGTCTCAGCAGGGGTCCTGCCTTAGTACCCTTGAGCAAAGTATTTATCCTCAATTACTTCTGTGAATATATTCATAACGAATGGGTGAGGATTGTGCGTCACTTTAGATGAAGCCACCTTGTAAGCATATATGCGTTTGCGAGCGTAAGTGTTTGTGAGCTACTGTAGCTTATGGCCGTTTAAAGTGAATACATTTGTGGCACATGAAATTAGGAGTCCCTTTTTGCGGTATTCATTGTACGTATTTCTGAAAACACGCTGCTAAACGAAGAAATTGTTTCAAGAGTATCTTGATTGCACCCATTTTCCTCACGCAGTGATGCTAACTGTCAGTATGTCATTAAGGGTTTTCCAAAGCTGTAATAACTCAGCTTTGTAAATAAAATACTTTACGAGAGAACGTTCAATCTTTCTCCCAGTTATTGTAATTAAATGGCTTGTTAATTCAAACAAAATTACGAGAAGGTAAACACTTTCGAGAGGAAAATCTGGCACAAATACTAGCACTAAATCAGTATTATCTTCACAGTTATCATAATATTTGAGCATTGGTCATTATGGTTTGCCTTTTACTGTAGGTTTGGTTCCCATCTCTTTAGTTCCCATCTCTCATCGTCATTCTCATTGCCAGCCGACTTGTGATGTGGATGGATCATGGGGGGGGGGGGTGCCATGCTGGGGGAACCAAGTGACAACAGATAAAACAAAGTGATGGTGGTAAAAGTTAGCCGGCTACCAGGAACCATATGCCGCAGGAGCTGTGTGCTTTCAGTCTGACAAGAAACACAGTTTGGTCCACGTTGGTTCAGCTCCTGGTAACGGGACCTGTCTGGAGGTCCCTGACAACCAGCTTGGGAAACATTGGCTTAGGGGATGCCAGGCCCACACGCGGTATACAGTCACACACACTGGAGGTCCCTGACATCCAGCTTGGGAAACATTGGCTTAGGAGATGCCAGGCCCACACGCGGTATACAGTCACACACACTGGAGGTCCCTGACATCCAGCTTGGGAAACATTGGCTTAG
>JAODKM010000032.1:12140924-12157758 GCA_026780845.1 Petrocephalus sullivani | reverse complement strand
CCCCAATCACCCTCCCCACTCCTAAAGGGCTCCATTTTTCCACTTTATCAAACAGGTTCTTCCTCTGTTGAGTGGATCGTCATTAGGGAACTAGTGCCACTACCCTTCCTGTGTTATGCAGATCAGTCTGATCGCTTCATCATGCCTGTTTGATTTTACTCCTGTTTTATTTAGGAGATGTTTTGTATGGGTGGGGGGGCATTTTTCTAAGCGACGACTCATAGCCATAAGCTGTCAGAAAAAAAATGTCAGTTAAATGGAGATATTCAGAAGCCATGTGTAAATCAGTCTGTCTGTAAATTAGATTCCGCAATTGTGCCATAGTGTTGCCTAAATGCCGTTGCTGTTGAAGTGGGCTGGCATGTTTCTGAAAGAGCTTCCTCCGTGATGCCTGTCCTGGGCCTTCTGTCAGCACCACCCTTGCAGAATTAAATGTGAAGTGGTCTCCAGTTCTGTGAAAATCAGCTGGTGCAATACCATTTTATGCTGGGCAACTCGTAAATGACAGCTCCTCTCTGAATGTACGTCACCTCTCTGTCTCAATTTATTTTTTTCATCAAAGCCGCCAGTGAATGTTGTCAGAAGGAATCACAGAAGCATCTCCATCTGTTTGCACAGTGTACATGTGTGCTGGACCCTCTGGCCTCATTTTGCCCTGCCGGTTTTGAAGGTGCAGGGACACAATGAAAGCACTGTATTGAGATTGTTCTCCCCGCCCAGCCCCTTTTTCAGCTCCCTAATCAAAACTTGATTAACCTAGTTATGATTTGTTATCTTCCATCCCATTCTGACAGGGTGGCCAGATAGGTTGGCCCCTGGTGGCCACTGGGCCCTAAGCAGCCTTATAGTTCCCTTATGCCTGTGGCTTTATTACCCAGTCATGCTTGGATGCAGAATCCCCTGCAGGATTATCTGTGTTAAACATTTAGCAGAGAGGGCGAAGGTGGAGCTGAGACTTGGCTGTGCTGTCCTTCCTCTGGGGATCACGCTACGTAACTGGGCTGCGTACAAACTCAGCATTCTTGAGGTGCACCTTCTCACGATGAATCAGAAACAGTGTCCATCCTCTGCGAAGGCCTCGCCCTCTTAGCCCATTCCTGGACAACAGATCGATATCGAGCCCCGTGGATCGGGCTGTTAGCCGCGACCCCAGGCCGTGGCACTTAACCTGGATAATGGGTCTCGTAAGTAGCCGGTCAGAGGATGGTGGGGGGTGGAGCAGAGCGGGTGAGGCTGATTGGTCCATCTGCATCTCCCCTCCCGCCTCATGACGCCCTTTATGGCCCACGCAGGTGCTGAAGCCCGCCGCCAGTGGGGAGGCCCCGTCCAGTCATGGCCCCCG
This sequence comes from Petrocephalus sullivani, assembly GCA_026780845.1. NCBI lineage: Eukaryota > Metazoa > Chordata > Actinopteri > Osteoglossiformes > Mormyridae > Petrocephalus > Petrocephalus sullivani. The sequence continues at coordinate 12,156,416 of JAODKM010000032.1, read as the reverse complement.
CAGGCTGGTCAGCTACTCCCTGTCAGGTAAGCACCCGTCCCGCCCGCGTCTTCAAGCTTTTGTCAGGGGTCTCCGTCAGGGTCCAGGGAACTTTGGGGTCCCTGCAAGCATGGGGAATTCAGACAAGTGCTTGGGGGTCTCCCATGATGGCTTTTGCCAAACAGTACATTCATACGATTGGAAGGCGACAGGGGACAAATTTTGCCAGCCCACACAATGGCCCTCAGGGAAATTGCACAGTATGCCAGATGGCCAGTCCAGCCCTGGGGGGGGGTTGTACAATTAGTCGCCTGGGGGGTTGAGTTTAGCGCAAGTTAAGTGCAAATTGCAAATTAGTATAAATTAGCCGATTGGCATCTTTTTTTCTCAAGAAAACGATCGATTAGCAGGCAGGATTTTTTAATGATTACAAACCAGGGGCCAGGCCAGGCCCTAGGCTGATACTTTGAGAGCCCCCCCTTCCGAGCTTCTCCGTGTGCATGACGGCTCTATGGTTACTGCTGCGTGCTATGTGTGCGTGATCTGTGTGTGTGTGTTAGGTTTCGCAGACGATGTGAGCTGGGGAGACGAGAGGGGATTGAGTGATGCGTATGTGCTCTGGTCTTTTCAAAGCAAAAAAGCTTTCAACTTATTTAATCATCCATAGCCATCTTTTTGAAAATATATATTGTTTTTTTTGTAGTGCTCAGATCGTATCGGTGAATCAGTGCTGAGAGCCCTATATAAAATTCATTTTCGGCATTAAGATTGCCTTTGAAATCTTTCCTACCCAGTATATAACTATTAATTTAAATGAATGGTTAAACCCATGTGGCGTTGTCTGTTGCTGGAGGTAGATGTAATGGATGCTTATGGTTCAGAAAAGGCTTCTGAAAAGCATTAGACTGGGTGATGTAGAGATTTAACTGGTGTCACATCGGCATTGAAAGCAGCTAGGGGCCGTTCTCTCTGTCTGTGGTTTCGTTATGCATTTTTGTGTCGTATCGTTACCATGGCATTCTGACTAACGGGTTTCTCCCAGGGGGGCCGCTCTCTCAAACCTCACGCCCCCAGCCACAGATGGAAGCTTGGTGTTTCCACATACCGCGTCAAAAGAGCAACTTATTTTTGTGGACGGACGCTCTGATGCTCCTCTCAGATATAAACATTTGCTGAAACCCCATACTGTGCATTTCTCACTTGACCATGATTATAGTAAAGGGAAAAGCCTCTTACGTTCATAGTCAGGGGCATAAACAGGGGTGTGGCCACAGGGGCATTGACCCCAGCTGGAACATGATTGGCTGCCTCCCTTGTCATTCAGCAATTCGAAAAATATCATTGGTTAATGATAATGTCGCCCCCTCTGTATGAATTCTGGTCCCTACTCTGCCTGCCACCTTAAAAAAGCCTAGATTCCCCCCTGTTCATAGTTACTTATGTTCGCTTACCGGCATTTACGGAGAAGAGGGAGGCCTACTCCTATACAGTGCTGCCACCTTGGAAATGCAGCGTAACTGAATTATTTGTTCCTCTCGGCTCCCTCTGTTTGCAGTTTAATGAGGGAAACAGCGGAAAGGCGACAGGAGGGGGGCGGCTCTACTGAGGGCGATGCACCAGCCATTTCTCTGGGTTGCTTGTCTCAGTGTGGTGAATTTACAAGCCTTGGGGTGTGTCTGGCCTTCCTGGCCTGCAATCCAAGGTGCTCTAACAAGCACAGCCGTGTTTTCCACCCCCTAATTTCACCCTCTAGTGGTCACTTACCTGTCCTTTGCCGTCTCTTTTAGCGGATGAGTTCTAGGGGTCTAAGAGGATGCATCTTCTCTATCAACAGTTGTTATGCTGGCCTGTCAGCAACCAGGTCCTTGGTTCCTCTTCACCAATCAGCTCCATGACCACAACCCTCAACCAATCAGCTCCATGCTCCATTCTCCCACTCTGCTCACGTCTTCATTTTCATAAATAAATGTTTCCGGTCTGCTTAGTGATTTATATGGATTAGCTGCATGTCCCATCATCAGTCACATGGTCAGGACAAAGTGAAGGAACCATAACCAAGAACACGACAACTGCGCGTTCAAGTGCAGCGTTTGCCACAAAAACAAGTTTAATTACACCACTTAGGCCTGGAAGTAGATGGAAAAACACAGTGTTATCCAGCCTGAAGTTTATCTGCAGGTGATTAATGTTAAATTATCCCCAGTTCATTTATAATTCGAAAACAAGAAAAAAAATCTTATTATGAATTATGATGAAAGGCAGCCTGCTCTGAATTTTGCATTTATCTGAAAACAAAATCTGGTGTAAGGTATTCCTTCACAGGAATGTTTAAAAGCTGCTGTAAGTGACTCTGTCTTTGCTGGGCTTTTTGATGAACTGCCCGGCGTGCTCAGGATCTGGCGTGCTCAGGATCCGGCGTGCTCGGGATCCAGCGTGCTCGGGATCCGGCGTGCTTGGAATTTGGTGTGCTCGGGATCCGGCTTGCTCGGGGTCCGGCTTGCTCAGAAGCCGGCGTGCTCAGGATCCAGCGTGCTCAGGATCCGGCGTGCTCAGAATTCGGCTTGCTCAGAATTCGGCGTGCTCGGGATCGGGCGTACTCGAAATCCGGCGTGCTCGGGATCCGGTGTGCTTGGGGTCCAGCGTGCTTAGAAGCCGGCGTGCTCGGGATCCGGTGTGCTTGGGGTCCAGCGTGCTTAGAAGCTGGTGTGCTCGGGATCCGGTGTGCTCGGGGTCTAGCGTGCTTAGAAGCCGGCGTGCTCGGGATCCGGCATGCTCGGGGTCTGGCATGCTCAGAAGCCACCCTGCTCGGGGTCTGGTGTGCTCAGAAGCCAGCCTGCTCGGGGTCTGGTGTGCTCAGAAGCCGGCATGCTCAGAAGCCGGCATGCTCAGGATCCAGTGTGCTCAGAATTCGGTGTGCTGGGGCATTTCTGAGCTGGCTTCGTCGTGATCAGAGGGCAGGGCATCTCATAGCTGCTAAAATTCCCTACCTCATGCTCTGTGCTTCATGGCGTGTGTGTGTGTGTGTGTGTGATACCTGTGTGTGTGTGATACCCTACTTCATGTGATAGGCTTCATGGTGTGTGTGTGTGTGTGTGATACCCTACCTCATGCTCTGTGCTTCATGGCGTGAGTGTGTGTGTGTGTGTGTGATACCCTACCTCATGCTCTGTGCTTCATGGCGTGTGTGTGTGTGTGTGTGATACCCTACTTCATGTGATAGGCTTCGGTGCAGTGTGACCGTGTACTTTATAAACAGTCCTGGAAAAGGGATGGTCCCTGATCTCCGAGCACATTGGGACACCAGCCATTGACCTGCTTCCTCCGCCCCCCCTCGAGGAGCACACTGAGACGCTCATGCATGAGAATGCAGCATTTCACAGAAATACAGTATATTGATATATTTTTGTTCAGCAATATTAATCACAGAGATTCTGGAATAGCTTTGCTTTTGAGTATACTGGCAAAGTTCCGTAAAAGGCAGTATAATTTCTGGATGGTGTAATGTTTTTTGTTACCCCCCAAGCCTAGGTCTGATGTGTCGCTCGTATTGTGACATACTACAATGGACGTCTCCTGGATTAAGACGCCTCCCAGCTTTCTACTTTTTACTTACAAGTTTTGCATCTCATGGGCTGAGTATCAGCATCACCGTTTTGGTTAGAAGCTCCCCGTCAGTGCAGTTTCTGGTTTTTGGCTCTGGGGGGCGAGGTATTGGACGTGAAGGCTCGTCTTTTCGGTGTTGGTGTTGTCCCCCCCCCCCCCCCCCCACGCACCATCAGGTCACGCTGAGACCTTCTGCTCTTTGTCCCCAACCCAGATCTCCAGGCGGTCGGGCTGAAGAAGGGCATGTTCTTCAACCCCGACCCGTACCTTAAGATCTCCGTGCAACCTTGCAAGCACAGCATCTTCCCCTCCCTGCCTCACCACGGCCAGGAGAAGAGGTCGGGTGTGGCCTGCAACACCATCAACCCCGTGTGGCAGCGGGAGGTGGGTCTTCACATGACGGCAAGCGGTGCGGGTATTGGAGCTCTTAGTGCTTATCTTAATCTCTGGCACCATATCGGAAGTCAGCTGTGTCACGTACGCACTTCCAGTGCGTAATAACTACACAGCTGCTGCTTAATTATCTCCCCTCTGCTGTCTGTGCGCGTAAAACCATCTGTGGGTCTCGCCGGTTCCGCCCGCGTTCCTATCAAAGTGTTTCTATGCTGCACTGCAGTGAAATTTAATCAGCCGAGACGCCCACACCTTTCCAGGGCAGCAGAGAGCATTGAATGAAATCCGCATCCCGGGGAGTTTTCCAGGCTGGCGTGCTGCCTCCGTGCGTGACGGACGCTTTCGGCACCGAGCCCGCGACAAAAGAATAACCGCACTCTGCCGGCCAGTCTTCGACCCCGGCAGGTTTATGCAGATTGCAGAACGGAAATCAAGCAGTGATTGGGTGATGGACGGCTAGGCTGTGATTGGCTCGTCTATTCCAGGGGCGGGTCTTATACATGTGGCCCCACCCCCTCCCTCAGTGGGTGTCGGCCTATTTGATGCATACCATAGGAACTAAGTGCTTTGAGACTTCAGTAAGCAGAGTGCTACCACAGGGAGAGTGGGATATGCAGCAGAGTTCCCATGTCAGATCCATTAAGGTTTAAATTTTTAAAATGATTACAGTGTTAAACCAGACTGGAATGTTAAACAGATCAGTTATTAGGTATCACATTCATAATTAATATGCAGATACCATATTGTAAAGCCAGCATGTAAAATTATTATTATTATTTTTGTTATTGTTATTGTTATGATGATGCAGTGGCTAGCACTGTAGTCACTGTGAGTTAGGGTGTAAATAGTGTGTAATAGTGCGTGTTCTACTATCATAAAGATTACTAGTGTTGCTACCAAGGTTAAGACTGCTAGTATCGGTCTCGCATGTGCTACAAGCCCAAGATTGCTCTCTGCTCCTTTGTGCGTAGAATTAGCCATCTGCTGGCGGCTTCACCACAATTGCAGTGATACTCACAGTAATAGAGTCTTTGTGTGCCGGGGTTTCGAGTAGCAAGCCAGAACTTTTTCTTCTCACTGGATGGAGTCGGTCGGTGGGCATGAGGCCCACCTCACTCTCGGTCTTCTGAGACAGAGTTCAGCAGGCCCCCGTGTTGGAAAGGTGGTCGGAGGAAGGACTCTATGAAGGTGAATGTGGTGAATCGAGCCCAGAGTGTTCACAGGGGCAGCCGAGCGTTTGTGATGAGGCCTGGGGGGTGTAAATATCGCAGCAGCCATTTGAGGAATAAAGTTTGGGATTTGGATTGCGTGCGAGCCCCCGGCAGGGCTTTGAAATTCACACACCGTCTCGCAGAGGTTACTTTGAAAAATGCGGCAAGTGCAAGGTACTTAAGATGCCTTGCCGGGTAGCTGAAGTTCTCGCGTCGAGCGGATCGCCCGGGGGTGTCTCCGAGGGCAGAGAGCGAGCGAAGAAGTTGGAGCGAGCCGAGGGAGGCTGAGTTGTTTTTCCCTGTGAAGACTGAAAGTAGGTGTGTCATCACCTGTCATTGGGTATGTGGCGGGCTAATCTCGGGGAGAATGGTCTCACTGTGCACAGAATGACACGTACATTGTTTACGACCAGAAAAACAGACGCCCCCCCCCCTCCGCCCCCACAAATGCCACACACAGGGACATCCCAGAATTAAGCTGCTGTGCCTCTCGCTCCATCATCATATAGCGACAGATGATAATAAATTCATGTTGTTTACAGCTGTACCTAAAGCCGGGACGTGTTGAGCGTAAACAATCAACTTTCCAAAAACACTGCAAAATGGTGAGGAGCCAGTGTTTGAATGGTGAGATCGGGCTGGTGTGCACATTAATATTTCACAGTGAGGTGTGTCTTCAGCTGACTCACATAAAAGGGGGGAGCCTGAAGCTTTAGGAATTCGGTGCAGCATAAGAATCAGGACCCCTGGAGTGGGATCAAGACATAAAAGCCACAAGGAAGCCAGCGTTCCAAAAAGGTAAAATAAATTCAGCCTCATTTATAACACACAGGTCCATAGATAGCTCGGGAGAAGGTCAAAGGTCATCCTTTGTTACTCCTGCATCGTTACACTGTGTCCTATGCATGCCCACACATAATTTTTTATGTATGTTTATGGTTTATGCTAATTAGGTGCATTCTACACTATTTCGGGAGAATTGAACTGTACCACTGAAATTACCATGCAATTCTAAATACCTTTATTTTATAACCAGTATTGGCATGCAGAAACTAAGTGTCCCTCCTTCAGTGCCTGAATTGGTCGATTCCTCTGTTCCTCTTCTTGTTTATTGGCTGTTATCCTCAGGATCGCACCTTGTATATAATCCCTCAAAACAGGCGGCCATCTGGATTCTTCTCAGGTTCCCCTGACGCCGCTCGCAGTTTAACGAGGAGACGATGGCGAGACAGGCAGACAATTCAGGGCCGTCTGATGTTTACTCCATGCCTCGTGGCTCCAGTTTTGGGGGAACGCTTTGGGGGTGGGGGGGGCGTCTGTGATGCCAGTAAGGACGCCAGGGTAGGGCCTGTGATGCCAGTAAGGATGCCAGGGCAGGGCCTGTGATGCCAGTAAGGATGTCAGGGCTGGACCTGTGATGCCAGTAAGGACGCCAGGGCGTGGCCTGTGATGCCAGTAAGGATACCAGGGCAGGGCCTGTGATGCCAGTAAGGACACCAGGGCAGGGCCTGTGATGCCAGTAAGGATGCCAGGGCAGGGTTTGTGATGCCAGTAAGGATGCCAGGGCAGGGCCTGTGATGCCAGTAAGGACGCCAGGGCTGGGCCTGTGATGCCAGTAAGGATGCCAAGGCAGGGCCTGTGATGCCAGTAAGGATGCCAGGGCAGGGTCTGTGATGCCAGTAAGGATGTCAGGCTGCACTTCTGGGCCAGGCAGTGTGGACAGTGTTAGTCGCGTCCAGCCGTCCTGGCCTGACTGTTTGTTCTGGAAAAAATAACAGCCGTAAATGCTAACGACTGCAGACAGGGGACAGACTGTCTGCTAAGAGCATGTGTCTTGCTTGCACGTGAGTTTTCTGCACGGAGTGTCAGAATGTAGTGCAGACTCCGCGGCAGTTACGGATATGGAATTGTCCAAGTACCTTTGAGCAAACTGTAAATACTGTAATGAATATACAGCTGAAGAAACTGCCTTTTACTGGATAAGCACAGGTTGCCAAGTCTCACGCATCTGGCTTGACACACTTCCTAACTTTCATGCTCATGCAAGAAATCTTGCAGTAAATCTACATTATTCCATTACAAACCTCAAATTAGCATCACCAGAAGCACTGGGGTAGTTTACAAACCCCACAGGCTACTTACAAGGTAATAAAACTGCTACATGCAAATGTGTGTGCAAACTTGAATTGAAAATCTCACACCATCAATGTGACCAAAGTTAGCAAATCTGTAAGCAGTTGGAAGAAGCATGAATTGAAAAATTAGCTGTTAGTTAATAGTAATCTGCAGGTATTTTCACTGGTGAAATAGGTAGTTTCATTAATGAAAAAATAAGAAGTAATATTTGTAATGGCCACAGAGGCAGTAGAAAGGGCTCAGAGATGTTAATAACATTAATAACATGACGCTGTTCATTCCCCCCTCCCTCTCCCCAGGACAGCTCTGAAGGAGTGGATGGGAGAGATGGTTAATTTCCTTTCACTCCCACTCCCCACCCCCCCTTTGCTGGGGAAGTGGCGAGTTTCCATTACTCCAGACTTCAATAAGAACCTCCCCTCCCCCGGGCCTCTGCACTTCCTGCCTTCCATCTGGGGTCACTTTGCCTCTTCAGACTGTCCATCCACTCTAGAAGCATTTCAGCGAGACACACTGAGTGTACGATGTACCGGAGGAGTCTGAAGTGATGCCCCATGGCCCGCCTCCCCCCCCACACTCCGCCTGGCCAGGGCTCCATCACGTAAGCCTCCTGACGACATGGTGTCGATGTCCCAAGGAAAGGAAGGAATTGCAAGTCTTTGTTTGACAGACAGGCGCCGGGGTAGTCCCTTCCAGCAGGGGGGCTCTGCAACATTGGTGGCCTCCCCCACCCCTCCGTACCCCTAGGTGGCATCCTCAGAGTGTGACACTAGGTTATGGGTTTGAATCCCACAAACGGATGTGCTGGGTCTAAGCCAATCTGTTCTGGCTTTGAAATGTAAGCACTGGTAAAAATCATGAGCAGTCTCAAGCTTTGTACATGTTTTGACCTTGGGCAGATTTAGTCAGACAGGCTGCAGGAGATGTGTGTCGCCACGGCAACCAGCTCCAGATAATGGCATGGTGATGCAGGATTGTATGGAGTACCATCCTGGCACCACCTCCAGGCTCTTACCACGAGTGTCGTGCAGAGAAGCGCAAGGCCCCCCCAGGACAGTGCCCTGAGTGGACACCCCCTGGTTGTCACAGCCCATGAACATTAGAGACGGGCCAAGCATGTGGCCTCAAACAAGGAGCAAACCCCGTCGCATTAAGGGCCCTAGTCTGTGAGCCATAAAACCCAATGCAAAGCATATATCAAGGTGAGCAACAGTAGGCTTATTCTCAGGAATCAGAATATTAGTGGTAATTATAATACATTACAATACATTGAAAATATATGAATAGGCCAAGCTCTAATGCTTGTGATGATGATGAAGTTAAATTATGTATTTTCTACAGCTATAAATAGAGCATTTATTTTTGTGGAATTGCATTGACTAGGATAAGTGGTTAGGAGTATAAATGGATGCTGGGGGTCGGAGAGTGATTGGTATGGGGGGGGCACGACTTAATAAATTTAAATGCAGAGGACTATTTTTGGAGGAAACTAATGTAGCTAAATTAAATATTGGGGGGATACACGCCCCCCCCTTGCCTGCGGATGGAATTCCATCCTGTAGTAGGACCTGAGCGCGGATGGGATGCAAGCGGAAAAGGCAGCATCTCGCGCCTGTGAGACCAGCTTCTCTCTTGGTTTTCCTCTGGTAAAACCCCCCCTTTGACTGTTGTGCCGGTGGTACCTAGGTTACCCTCACCCTGCCGCGCTCTCCAGGCAGAGCTCAGTGCTGCATCCCAGCGCGGGTGATGGATGTTCCATCAAAGACGTTACGGATGTTGAGTTTCCCCGCGGTTCTGTTCCGTGTGAGTCTCCATGTAACATTTGCAGCCTCCCGCATATTAAACAGAAAGGGCTCCCTGGAGGGGCTCGTCCAGCCCCCCTCTCCCCCTACCGCCCCCCCCGCGCTTGTTGTGTCGTTCAGCTTCTCACGGAAATGGCACTAATGGAGCGCGCGCCGCTCACGGTGACCTTCCTGTTGCCGTAACAGCTATGAAATATTCATCAGCTGAGGGGCGCCAGAGTGCCTCTGGTAAAGGAATATGTTCTCCGCTCTCTCTTTTCTGTAGGAGGCTGGGGGCGGGGCTCCCTCTCAGGGGAGGAGCCACTAAGCCTCGCCCACAGCCTTGCCCGCCTTTTCCACCTCCGTTCCTGTTTTTTTATACCCCAGTTGTCCTGCTGCTGAATTTCCTGACGTGTGTCATGTTATTTCGATGAATATTACACGGCTTCACTATCTTCCAAAGGGCTGGTAGGACTCTCTGCTGTAATCTGGCTGTTTTTTGTATATAGCTCAGCAAGGTAGGCTACTGTCTTTGCGATCGGGAGGTTGCTGGTTCGAATCCCAGGGTCACCATTGAGCCCTTGAGCTAGGCCCTTAACCCCCAACTGCTCCAGGGACTGTCTGACCTGCTTTCTTGGAAAAATGAGAAATGTCTCTGTGGATAAGTGTCTCTCCAGTAAATAAAGCAGGTGTATTAGAAAACAGGGTGCATGTGGGGACTCGGGGTGGGTAATGGATATGGCTTATGGTCGCTCGCCATTATCTGCCTGAAACTGTTACTGGGAACGCAGGTAAAATGTGTACAGTAGCCATTCCAGTAAGAGCATTTTTAATGAGAGATCAGCATGAATATTTCAGTTTTAATCCATGTAATGGTGCTGAACTGAGCTGCAGGTTATGGAGAAAGCTGAAGCAGACATTTAAATCGAGGAAATGCAGCACTGACCGGAAGAAAAATAACTTTTAAAGTGCAATAGATGTGGGGTGGCATAGTGGTACAATGGTTATCACTGTCGCCCCTGGGACCAGGGTTCGAGGGTCTCCACAATGGCTACATGTGTGTGGAGTTTGCGTGCTCTTCCTGTGTCATTGTGGGGTTTCCTCCGGGTACTCCAGTTTACCCTCCACAGTCCACAAACACACTGAGGTTAATTGGGCTTACCACAGTTCTCATACAGTAGGTGTGTATGTGAGTGTGTCCTGCAGTGAGCTGGCGTCCCGTCCCGGATTGTTCCCTGCCTTGCGCCCATAGGTTTCTGATCCCTCGCAACCCTGAATAGGACAAGCATTTTCAGAAGTGGGATGGAAAATAGTGGATGTTTCTAGCTGGCTTAGAAGGGCAGAGGGTGAGGCTCTTTGCATTGATGGATCTGACAGGCATTGTGCACCTGCGGTCCTGCTGGGTTCTGGCCCGGTCTTGCCCTTGACTGCTGTCTCTCTGAAACCCTCCAGGCATGACTTAAGGCAGTCTGTCCTGCCTGCCGGCACCTTAGCCTGGCATTTCCCAGAATCCCTCTCCCTCGTTCAGCAAGGAGCATTTCCTGGAATTGTCACACATTGCAGTGGTGTGGGATTTATAGTGCAGTTAAAGGCTGTCTGCCTTGGCCTGCAAGCTGGGCAGCGTGACTGTGGGGGGGCTTTCAGCTGTTCCCCAGACTGTCTCCTTCAGCCACGGCTCGTTTGGGTGTCCCTGCCTGGCCAGCCAGTACATTTACTGCCATGCTGGGTACAGGCTGTTACTGGTATTTACAACTAGTCATTGGTCCCACTGACATGTTGGCGGGACAAGATTAGATATGAGACAGATGTAGAATCCAGGTACATAGGAATTCTTGGCTGAGGGGCCATGTAGCTGGTTCTTGGTACACATACGAGGCTGCCCTTACTGGGGGAGGGGGGGGGATTTCCATGGGCCCAAACACAGGGGGTGCTTAGGAAAAAGGGAAAAATCAATCTGCAGGCGGTATAACCCATTTCAGGGGTGCCACCATGCTCTGTGTGGCACATGAAGCAAACATGAACAACACAGACAAGCACAGGACACGCATACATGTGTGACACCGATGTACCTATGATATGGAAGCATGTTGCATTGTGCTGTACTGTATTAGTGATTTGACCTCTACTTTAGAATACGAGGGGTGGCACGGTTGGGGTTTTGACGTTTTTTCCCTGAAGACTGAGAGGGATATAAAAGACCAGGAGAACCAGGAAGGCATTTTATTACAAATGAGCCGGCATCTTACCCTATCGAGAGTATGTGTGTATATTCATGGCCCAGAGAGAGGCTTTTTCTAAAGCTCTGTTTATCAAGATTAAAACAAGTTTCTCCCTCTGGGCACCGTGGAGAAGCAGATGGAAATGTGAATTGTCTGTTGAAGGGCTTTTTTTAACAGGTTTGTCTGTGAGCAGTGTTTGAGTGTGTGTGTGGATACAGTGAATCCCCAGGCCAATTTCCGATGCTAATGCAGGTTTCCATGGTGCACGTGTACCGTAGTTTTCTGACTATAGCACATCTCAAACATACGACTGTCAGGGAGTCAGCTAGGCATAAGTGCAGCTAGGCAGAGCTTCCTGTGAATGCCAGGTACAAGTCTAAGCAGTACTGGAGCAGGAGCTACACGATGTCGTATTTGTAAGCAGGGACTGGTTGCATGGCATGGTCAGAGCTTTCCACTGTTGGCATATTGAGGAATCATATCATCACACAAACTATAACAGAAGCTTCATGGAATGGGCTTCCATGGCCGAGTAGCTGCATGCAAGCCTCACATGACCAAACTCAATGCTAAGCGTCAGATGGAGTGGGGTAAAACACGCTGTCACTAGACTCTGGAGCAGTGGAAACATGTTCTGTGGGGTGATGAGTCACGCTTCTCTGTCTGGCAGTCTGATGGACAAGCTCCAGTGATGCTGAAAAATACCAACATACTTTTGTAGAACTCTATGCTTCCAACTTTGTGGGAACAGTTTGGGGAAGGCCCTTCTCTGTTCCAGCATGACTGTGCCCCAGTGCACAAAGCAAGGTCCATACAGACATGGTTGGGTGTCTTTGGTGTGGAAGAACTTGACTGGCCCAGATAGAACCATGACTTCAACCCCATCAAACACCTTTGGGTTGAACTAGAACGGAGATTGCGAGCCAGACCTTCACGTCCAACATCAGTGCCTGACCTCACAAATGCTCTTCTGGATGAAAGAGCAAATATTCCTACAGACACACTCCATAATCTTGTGGAAGGCCTTCCCGGAAGCTGTTATACAATAGCTGCAAAGGGGAACCAACTCCATATTGATGCCTATGGATTTAGAACAGGCCCAGAGTGACTGATCGGGAGGCGCAGAGTGGCTGATCGGGAGGCGCAGAGTGGCTGATCGGGAGGCCCAGAGTGACTGATCTGGAGGCGCAGAGTGGCTGAACGGGAGGCACAGAGTGGCTGATCGGGAGGCGCAGAGTGGCTGATCGGGAGGCGCAGAGTGGCTGATCGGGAGGCCCAGAGTGACTGATCGGGAGGCGCAGAGTGGCTGAACGGGAGGCGCAGAGTGGCTGATCGGGAGGCCCAGAGTGACTGATCGGGAGGCCCAGAGTGACTGATCGGGAGGCGCAGAGTGGCTGATCGGGAGGCTCGAGACAATACCCGGTGGGCCAGTCTGAAGTTTGGGTCACAAGAGCCACTGTTCTCTTCAGTGGTGTTTGAAAGATGGAGAATAGAAAGAGCAGGGGTGGCACGAAGAAGGCTAGGTGTAGAAAGAGGAGAGCTCTGGAAACAGACGGAGCTAAATGTGCAAAAATTGCCAACATTTTTACTAAAACAAGCTCGCGGTTTGTAACATCAAATGAGGACGATCATACGGGTAAGGCAAGATGTTGAGTTTTGCCTGCCAACCACCGTTCAAGTGGTTAATTATCGAGTCAATGAGTTGCGTGGTGTTGTGGCATATAACATAACTTTATATAATTTAAATAGTAGTATGATGCGACGCCACATAACTGGGAAACTTTGTCTTGTAGCCCCTCTGGAGCACGGGGGGTTACACTCCTCTCTGAGCAGTCCCCCAATCAGATTCATATATGGTGTTTTGCACATCTTTGGAATCTTGTACTGGCAGACACAACAGGCAGTGAAGTAGAAAGTGCATCCCTCTTTTCGCTGTTAATGATATAGCAGTTTTCCTAAGAGAGTTGTACAAGCGCATGCCGAGGTGGGAAGAGAAGAGTCAGGACACGCATCACAGACAACTGTGCCCAATAGGGCCAACCAGGCGGTGGGCTAAGGATCAGGCACTAAGTAAAGTGTTTGGGTGCTTTAGGAATCCTCAGGGAGCCTTGTTTCTTAAAGTGCTTATGACTTTTCACACCATTATAGTTGACAGAACACAACAGCCAACTGTGGGGGCCAAGGCAAAGGGATTCATAGAAGGCCTTTTGAGGTATGAGACAGTCCTCACTGCTCTAATTTCCCTTCGCATTTTTGAGCAGACATCCCCCTTTCAAAATACTTACTGACAAGGGGAATGGATATCATCACAGCTCAACGTCTGGTTGAGGGGACAGAGGAGGGTCTCGGGGAGTGTGCTAGGGTCTTTGAAGGAGTTAAGTATGCAGCTGATGAGTTTGCGAAGAGGGCTAATGGGAATTTGCAAGAGGAGGAAGAGTGTGAGCTGGTAATGCAGTCTGCCCTTCCTGAGAGAAGGTTCAAAAAACAGAAAAGAATGCCAGGAGAGCTTGCAGAAGATGAGCGGCTAGCATTAGCTGATACTGACTTCAAGGTCAAAGTCCGCAATGGCGTTGTGGACATAGTATCAGACAGAATCCATAAAAGGTTTTCTGTCAATGCAAAACTTTGCTCATGTGAAGGCAAATAGACTCCCCAGCTCAGCACTGGAAGAAATTAGCAAATGTCTGCTTACGTTTGGCAACAGAGCTACAGTTGGCACATTATGTAGGGAACTCTGTGTTCATCTCATCTTCTCTCAGTACAATCTGCTAGCCGATGCGTACCCTGTGATTGGACTGGCCTACAAGTTGCTATTAACACTGTCCATCACACAGGTAGCCTGTGAGAGAAGTTTCTCAACCGTGAAATCCATAAAAAGCAGACTCAGGAGCACTTAGACCCAGAAGAAACTTGAGGCATTCATGCTCATGTGCACTGAGAAAGAAATTATCCTGTCTTTGGACAATGATACTGTAACAAACAAAGAGGCAGAGACCAGTGCACTGCTCCGGGGTGTGTTAATGTTTTAGGGCCGGCCATGTTTCTTTGAAACTACTCTTTTCAGAGGAAAAAAATAAAGTCATCATTAGAAAGTTATGTTATACTGTGAATAACAAACTTGCAAAGAACAGTGCAATCATTTTTTTACTCTTTATTCATAAGGATTAGATACCTGAGCACTAATTGCTTGATATTTGATACTGCAGAAAAGGACATTCTGATGTTGTCAAGAGAGATTCGCCCTTTCACTCACATTCACATATTTGTCAAATCTAAGTTGTGATGATAGTGTTATTAGAAACTTTTTATTTATTTATTTTTAAATATTTAATATTTTTATTTATTCTTTTATTTAATTTTTAAGGTTTGGATATCTGTGAGCACTTATTTGAACGGAATGTAGATTCTGATATTGTTGAAACGTAAAGAATACTTGCACTGAATTGAAAATATTTTAGAAAAATACACTTAATTACAAGGCTTTACAGAACAGTGTGCTATTGTAGACTTAACATGTAAGGTTATTATTACATGATTTTAATAATAATAGGTCGTGATGTAAAGTGTCTGAGGCATGAAACTCCAGAGCTGAAAATGAGTCCCACTCCGGCCCTTATTTAGAATGGGATGTCATAAAAGTTCCTGTAGGTGTAATGGCCAATTTTTGTCCATGTTGTGTATGTATTTAAATTTATTTATATGTTAAATGTTTTTATTTCAGGTACAAGTTTTCAGCAAACATGAAAACAATCACATCACTTCCGTTGACAGCAAGTGTTAAATTCCTCCCATATCTGTACGGGATGCTGGGTGTTTAATTCCACGGTGTATGGTGTCATTCGCCGAGAAGGCCCATGTCGTGATGCTTATCGAATCACTGTGTATCCGACGTTGCTACAAGCGGATGTTGGATTTGTGCGAGCTGCGTTGCCCGGAATGGGAACTCCGCAGCAGGGAGAGGCTGGGTTGGGTATTTCGGGACGTTTCGGAGCAGAAGCTACATTTCACACCGTAACCCTGTGACCTGGTGTCGGGTCTGATTTACAATGATGGAGGAGAGGCTCTGGGTGCATGGGATGGGAGTGGGCGGGGCCGGGGGTGGGGTCTGGGTGTATTATATGGGAGTGGGTGGGGCCAGGGGACGGGGCCGGGGGTGATCTACAACGATCC
>JAODKM010000032.1:12087648-12117156 GCA_026780845.1 Petrocephalus sullivani | reverse complement strand
TCTAAGACCAGGAATCATTTTTGTGGCCCTACGCTGCACCTTTTCTAAGGCCGCAATGTCCTTTTTAAGATAAGGTGGCCAAACATGCACACAATATTCTAGGTGAGGTCTCACCAAGAAATTGTATAATCTCAGCATTACCTTCCTTGACTTAAACTCCACAGTGGGATACAGGAGCCTGACACATGGGTTTATATACATTGTGCATGTGAACAAGGTAAAACCACAGCAACATCAGAGGGTGGAATAAATATCAAAAACAAGTTTGGTGCCATGTGTCTCAGGAATGATAAGTAGTGCCTTACCTGGGCTGTTTGGACAACCCTCACCTGCGTAACCGGTCCTGCACCAGGACGGCCCGGACTCCGCCTATGGGCTGAGCGATCCCTCGTCCTGCCCTTCGTCTGTCTTGAGAGCGTGATTCTAAACGTGGCTCAGCCTGTATTTGTCCATATCCTCGGCAGTGACCTCGATCTCGCTGTCCACCGCGCTGTCCCAGTGATCTTCCCTGTGCCTGATAGGACAGAATCGACCTTTACTGTGTGTCCTTCCCCGTCAGGAAGGCGTGAGGCGGCCCGCTCGCTCATGCGGCCGGGACGGGACTCGACACCCAAGGTCCCCCTTTACCCATGGAGCTTTCTCAGATGACGATCATGTTTTTAGCGACACCTGCCTTGAAATATTTCCACATGCCCTGTTGTGACCTCAAAATGTATATAATTAAATATCTGACATCATGTATTTATACTCAGTTTCTCCCTGTAGCCCAACTTTTCTATTGAAAATCTGCCTGGAAATGTTGTGGTTTATCAACCACATTTAAGTTCAAGTTTATTAATTTTGGATGTAGTTAATACTCTTTCCTGTATAATTCCATCCATACATCCATCCATCCATCTTCCAACCACATGTCAGGTGTAGCCTATCCCAGTGGCATGGGGCATGAACCAGGGACATGCCAGTCTGTCGTAGGAAGTAAAAGCTTGAGAGCTTGAAATTCCAGTACTTTACAGATTTTTTCACTCTGTCCTGTCACGGCCTCATTTTATGTGGAATGACCCTGCAGGACATCGTTCTCTCACCTTAGAATCCGCTCCCTGTCCTTGGATGTCAAGATTCTGAATCACCATAGAAAAATAGAGAATCTGCCAGTGCAATTAAAATTCTCTCGCTAAGATACAGCCAGATTTAAGCATGTTTTATTGTATGACCATGCAAATATGCAGCAATATATAAGTAGAGAAGTGTTTAATAACAAGTAAATGAAACTATGTTCAAAATCTCTGTTACATTTTGAAATGAGAGTTACACTGGTGTTTATGTTGACAGTCGGCAAAGATTGATACTGGTGAAGTGGTCAAGATCAGACAGCAAGTTGTGAGTAACAAAAAGTCATTTTGGATGCTAAATGGCAGCCAGACAGACACAATTATATTTATGTGAGGTTCTGGAAGGGAAAGCGATTATAGTCGGGCCCGTTAGCTCGGCTGCTGTTAATTAGGAGGCCGCGCAGCAAAAGCGAGAGAGAATGACCCTGGAATGAATGATCCTGCTTTTACAGCCTCTAGGATCGTCATGCTCGCTTCCAGCTGTCATTTTTTTCCATATTTTGATTTGCTTTATTTCTTTGAGTAGTATTTTTTATATGATCATTTTAGGAGCAAAACCACACACAGTGAAACACTTTGGATTTCATCTGTCCCAAAACATAGCATTTACATAGCGTCCTTATCAGGCCTGGAGGGCTGTGTTTGTAGAAGAATCCTTTCTGTTGAAAGCACAGTCACCCAAGGACCTGTAGGTCGTGTAGTAGTTAAGGAATCGCTAGCGATTCCCTTGTAATTATAAACTTGGGCAGAACAAGTATTATCTGAAATGCTTCTGGAAACATCCAGCTGTATGTGTATGGTGAGTAAGTAATCTACACTACAGCTTAGTAATGGAATTCAATTCAATTTATTTTTATGTAGTACCTTTCTCAACAGAGTCGCTCCAAGGCACTTTACATGGGTGTGTTGTGATACATTACAGCATCATTAAGAGAGAGTAATACAAAAAGAGGGAAAAGAAAGATAAAGAAATGAAAGAAAGAAAGCCAAATGACAACGGAGGCGAGGAACCAAAAACCCCCAAGTGGGGAGAAAAAAACCTCTGGGGGTCCGAGGTCAACGGGCTGCCCAACCCCCCCTGGGCATGCTAACAGTATAATATTAAAGTTTTACAAGCCTAATTACCAGATTGTGACTTTTGGAGAGAACCTCTTTGCAAAGCTTGTTTTGGGAGCCATCATTTTAATGCCCTTATTGAAAGTCCTGACAGATTTATGAATCTCATTGTTTTACATCACGATGTGAATTTTGGCTGTATTTGTAGTGGGTGTCCAGCCCGACCCGTAATGGCAAAACAGCCCAGTGTTTTTCCATGAGGGTAGAGGCACGGCAATCATGGTGGCCAAAGTTACACGCATGTATGAAGCATTTTTCCATCAGCGGTCAAGCCCCAGGGTGTCGAGCTCGGGGTGTGGCTTACTAATGTACCCTGGGAGCTATTTGCTAGCTCAGATGCAGGCATGTGAGGCCCGCTGAATGTGTCCCTTGAAGGGCGGGGGTTTGATCATACAGGTCCAGAGTTGTTGAGGTCACTGGGTTGATGGACATTTGGGCTGAAACTATAACCCCAATGCAGAGGACAGTATAATTTGTCATGCCGTGTTCTGAGAAGATGCCTCACTCTCTCTTGAACCTCCTGTTTACCTTTGTGGACAATGCACCTGAACCAGAAATTGTTTAGTGTTACTGGACCTGTTCCTTTTTAGCCACTGAGAATTTCAGAGATCAGCACAAAATGTTGGGATGTTTTTGCAAGTGAATGAGGCGGCATACCACCTTATCTGGGCTGTTTGGACAGCCCTCACCTGCGTAACCGGTCCTGCACCAGGACTCCCCAGACTCCGCCTTAGAGCTGAGCGATCCCTCGTCCTGTCCTTCGTCTGCAACCTGAGAGCGTGATTCTAAATGCCGCTCTGCCCGTATTTATCAATATTGGCGGTGGCGGCCCGCAGATTCCCCTGTGCCTGATAGGACAGAATCGACCTTTACCGTGAGTGTCCTGACCCGTCAGGAAGACCTGACGCACACTCATCGGTCATGCAGTTTTCACACACCTGCACTTAAGGTCCCTCTAATTCCCATGGAACCTTGTGTGATGATGATCTTTTTTCATCTCATGACTTGTACAATCATATTTTCTGGTTTTGGCCTTGAAATGTATATGACTTGATAATATGATCTGACATGGTGATGTATGTTTTTATCCTTGATTCTTATCTGTAAACCAGTGTTCTGAATCCAGTCCTCGGGGACCCCAGACAGTCCACATTTTTGCTCCCTCCCAGCTCCCTGCCAATCAAGAGCACCAAATAATGATACAGGCATGGGGGACACTGAGCTGCATGGATGGTCTGGGAGTCCCTGAGGACTGGGTTATAAAATTGTGGAACTCAAAAGTAATTTTTGTTTTGCATAATATTAAAGCTGTCTTAAGGAATTAGCAGCATTCATGTGGGAAGGACAGCAGTCAGCTGGTACCCTCTGTCTCTGTCTTCCTAAGGTTCCGATTCAGTGGCCGGATTCTGGGCCTGGCGCTGATCCACCAGTACCTGCTGGACGCCTTCTTCACCCGACCCTTTTACAAGGCCCTGCTTAGGCTGTGAGTGAGCTTCTCTTTGGGGTCATGGTGCCAACCTGGTAGCAAGTACATGATGTTCTCTGTGGCTTTATGAGAGGAGAGGAATTCAAAACCCAACCCATTCAGTATCTACTGAATGAATACATGCAAATAACACATAAACTAGGCCACTAACATGCATTTTTTATTAGCCTATATGTCTTACTAGTAGTGCCTTCTATAACATTTAGGCTTAGACTAATTGTTTGTTTTTAATATTCTGATTGAATAGTTTTGATGTTTTCAATGCATTACAGCCCAACTGACCTGAGTGATCTTGAGTACCTGGATGAGGAGTTCCACCAAAGCTTACAATGGATGAAGGATAACGACATCACTGACATCCTAGATCTGACTTTCACTGTGAACGAAGAAGTCTTTGGTCAGGTAGGACTATGGCTGCCACAGAACCGTGGGCCTGCTGTGACATGCTACAGTTCCCCCCCCGTGCTTTTGCGGGATCCAGCAAACGTTAATGCACCCGCCCCAGCATAAGAGCAGGGGGTTAAGTTTCAAGCACAGTGGTAGGTATCAGGCACCATATGAGAGTGGGTGATGTAATCCTGATGTCATTTCCTGTGGTAGGTCACCGAGCGGGAGCTGAAGTCGGGTGGGGCCAACATCCAGGTGACGGAAAAGAACAAAAAAGAATACATAGAGCGGATGGTGAAATGGAGAGTGGAGCGGGGCGTGGTCCAGCAGACAGAAGCTCTCGTCCGGGGCTTCTACGAGGTGCCCTCTACGAGTGCCGTCACCGTATCACGCTCCAGCCGCTGCAGGAAACAATGGCGCAGTCGCTTACCACAGCCACCCCGTATCATTTGTCACCGTAGGTGGTGGATTCCCGGCTGGTGTCGGTGTTCGACGCCAGGGAGCTGGAGCTGGTCATCGCCGGTACGGCCGAGATCGACCTGAACGACTGGAGGAGCAGCACAGAGTACAGAGGAGGTACGTGCACCTGGCGGCGCGTGACTGCCCGCGAAGCAGACTAAGGGAATCCTCAGCTGAGTATTTGCCTTGGATTGTGGAGCAAAGTCTTTCGACCATTATGTTCTTCTTCAACTAAGCCTTGCAAGATTACGCAGTGTCACTGGGGTGAAATCATTGTTGTCCAAACAAAGGAATTCTGTAAAGCAGAAGAATCTCAGTGATCATAAAGTCAATGAATATGAAATAAGTCTTAGCTGCCCTTAATACAGGCCGACACGCCACTGGAAAGAATTCTATGTTACAAGAGTAGGGATTTAATGCAGATTATGTTAAACATATAAATTTGGTCAATACTTTAAAGTCAAATTCTTTTCGAAGCAATGGGGTGGGCAAAATAATGGGAACACTGCATGAAAAATTACATATACTTTGATATAAATAAATCCTGCTGACCAATGTGAGTCATATTAGATTGATTATTATGTTATTAGGAGACTTGTGGTATCCATGGCTCGTATGCAAACACACATCACCTGCTATAATGAAAAATAAACATGGCCCCCTGAGCAATGGAAATGGTCTGTGGAGTCACCTTTCACCCAGGAGAGGTTACGTTTGGAGAAAGCCAAAAGATGCCTTCAACCCTCATGGTCTTCATTAAGTAAGGATAGGCATCACGCTTGTGTCCTATGCTTCAAACAGTGCTGCCATGATAATAATAATGACGCTTTATTAACCCCCATGGGGACACTCCTTTCACCTACCACATCTTGCTTTCGATGACGTACAATAGACAGAAGTGGGGGCTGAAGGTCTTGCTTAAGGGCCCACAGACGCCGAAAACAGCAACCTTCTAATCATGGGCACAGAGGCCCAGCCCGCTGAGCCACAGCGGTACAGCCATGTGTGCCACTGAACCCATGCCCCATGAGCACGAGGATGACGTCAGACACCCCCTGCGCACACCCCCTCCCCACTCATGAGATTTATACAGAGTACAAAGTAGATTTCCCACTCCATCATCCCTCAAAGACCTGGAGGCTGCTCTTCATGATGAATGCTCCAGAATCACACAGTAGCACGCCGTTTTTCGTATGGCGTCATTCCAAGATGGATGGAAGCTACTCTGTTAGCATCCCCCAAACTCTCACTGGATCCTAGGCATCGATGTGCTGTGTGGAGCTTCTCCTCCTTTGTCCACCTCCTCTACATGCTTATGCATGATCTTCTGTCAAGCCCACACTGGCTAAATCGTCTTCGCAGTCACTGCTGCAGGGTCAGGGGCTTAAGGGGTCATATCTTTGATTTTTAAGTTTAGTTTTAAAGTGATACAATTTTCTGCTCTGCTGGAGCAAGTTAAAGGCCGTTCCAGAAGCTACAGTGGGTGACCATCCATCACACACATAACGTGAGATCCCGTGGCAGCTCCCAAATCAAATACGAATTTGTCTACATGAGGCCAGCAATTAAAGATTCAGTGACAGGCTGTCTTGGTTAATGTTCATGGCTGTTGCTAAAAGCTATATTTTTGTAGCTGCTCTGACATTCACTATTTATGTGGCATTATCCATGGGCACTTATCCAGCTCTGTCCATTCTGGATGACACAGGGCTCTGTCGTTCGAGAGGAATGCAGTGCCCGTGTTTGCTTCACCAGTGCACCCTGCGTCACTGATTAACTGCGACTTCCTGATTAAGACAGCATAAAACTGTCAGAGGCCAAGGTTTAGGCATGGCAGGACCATACAAACTGGGCAAGGATCCCCTTCTTCCCTCTCGCCAGGCTATCACGACGGACACGTCGTTATCCGGTGGTTCTGGGCCGCGGTGGAACGCTTCAACAACGAGCAGCGGCTGCGGCTACTGCAGTTCGTGACGGGCACGTCCAGTGTGCCGTACGAGGGCTTTGCCGCGCTGCGCGGCAGCAACGGCCTGCGGCGCTTCTGCATCGAGAAGTGGGGCAAGATCTCCTCCCTGCCCAGGTGAGCCGCGGCAGCCGCTGCCAGGCCACACCCACTGCCAGGCCACACCCGCTGCCAGGCCACACCCACTGCCAGGCCACACCCACCGCGGAGACGAAGCACCAGGAAGTGTAATCCCCTAAGTACGGGGCACTGCAGGTATCTCAGAGGGCTTGTATTGCACTGGCCGGCCGCGTGAGGATCTGCATGTCAGGACTCTGGTTGTAAGTTGGCGGAGTGAGGTGACCATGGGGCCGTTGAGTGAGGCCCTTAACCCCGAGTGCTGCAGAGACGGGCTGATCCAGCTTCTCAGCCATATCTCGCTTGGGATAAAAGTGTCTACTGTCTGAATAAATGTGACAATAACCTGTCAGCAAAAGCACTTATGATCTGATATTCTAGTGGTTTTATGACCTGGTCAGTCCAAGGACGAGTCATTGTGGATACTTCTCAGCTAAAAGGCTATGGGTGGTGGATTTATGCTAATGTTGTGCCTTTTTTGGTCTGGGTGGCAATGACCTCAGAGCGCCCAGAACTAGCGGCTTAAAATCCCACCTCAGCGCGCACAGTTTGCATGTTTTCCCAGAGTATATGTGGGTTTCCTCACACAGTCCTAAAATATGAAATTTGGAGAATATATGACGAAATTGCCCACAGGGGGTGAGTTCTTTGATGGACTAGCATCTGATCCAGGGCTTGCCCAGGGATACCCTCCGATCTCCCTATATAACATACTTGCATAATAATATATACAGCTACTGAATTATGACAGTAACACACAGTCGTACTGCATTTTCAGTAGTAAAACAGCTGAAAAGTCTATTTCCTTTAGTGGAAGTTCAGACACTGGGCCTTCAGAGCAGAGCTCCCTGATCTGCTGTCATGGTAACCACAACCATGTGCTGTAGGCCTCTGAAGTCTGCCAGATGGATGGGATTGGCGTGCAAGTCTATCATTAAGCACATGACCCTGCCCGGGTCAGTCATGTGACCACCTCGGTCTGGCTCCGCTTTCTCTGTACACAGGACACATGGTCATACGCATGAAAATTTGTTGCAGATGCTTCTTTAGTTTATTTGTTCTTATTTGAATACCATTAAATGTGGCTACTGTATTGTACGTTGAGATGTTTTTGCAAATAACGTAATTTACAGTATTTACAGTATTACTTATATTAATTGTATATTACTGTTTTTACACCTTCTGTTAAAGGTCTGAACTATTTTCAGGAACACTCAGCAAATCACATCCAAATGTTTCTGTAGTGAAGTCCAAGCTGCCAAGTGCGATAGATTAGCTACTATATTTATGTGTTCTGCAGTTTCAAAACTTTCGGCAGCAAGAAACTGGTAGCCTCTCCTGATTTAAGAGGAAATACACAATGTACAGAATGTGTCTGTCATCACCATGCCAGTGTGAAGGTACATGGAGAGAGACACGCTGGTCGTAACGCTGGTTGGGATTCACACGCAGATGAACCACAGCCTTGCCCTATATCTCGGGAGCGCATTGCACCTGAGAACCCAGACATGGTGCATGCAAATGCATAGTTTGTGACCCCCCAGGGGAAAACAAATCAAGAGGTTCTCTCAGCAGTTTCCGTAGTAACGATTGTCTCAGTCATGGCCAGATGTTTCGCATTCCTCAGATTCTTCTCAGATTTGAGTTTCTGTTACAGACTTGCAATAGAATAATATATGTGCAGCTGCTGATAGATGGGCCATTTCCAGCCCATGAAGAATGGCCTTCTAGTCCTCCAACACAGATCTGCTCTGTTCCAGGGCGCACACGTGCTTCAACCGCCTGGATCTCCCCTCGTACCCCTCCTACACGATGCTGTACGAGAAGCTGCTGATCGCCGTGGAGGAAACCAGCACTTTTGGTCTAGAGTGATGACCCCAAGCGACTCGTCCAGGTGACAGGGAAGCCATTTGACACCTTTCTAAAATGAATGTGACTTTTAATGGACATGCATGTGCACTCATAAGATCCAATGTATGCAAAGTCTGTATCAGGTCACTGCCAGGCTTCTCCTAATGTAACGCCTTTATGCGAGTGCAGTATACATACGCCCCGCCCCCTACAGTGATGTCACCAAGGACTCCGCCCCCATCTCAGTGGTCCTCTCATCTTAGCCGTTTAAGAAGAATGTTCCATGACTGCAGACCAAACAGGACTTTCCAGTGTCTGTATATATATTTTTGTACAGAATGATGACAGCTTTATTTGCTAATTACTCTATTTATACCATAGTAAACCTTTTAACACCCGGTTTTCACCAAGTACATCTATGCTACACTGAGAATGGAGCTTTGGCAAGGCAACATATGTAGCATACACTCATGCAGTAGTTATACCATGGAGGGTTCAGCAGGAGGCACCATGGATGACTCCCTGGATGCTATCTTGGGGGATTTAGTAGAGGATGCCCTGGATGGTACACAGGACTGTCCGTAAGGGCAATCCCTGTGTCTTTCTCCAAATTGTTGCCTTAGATATGCCAGGCCAAGTTGGTTCCTCTCGAAAGTTCTCCCAGGTCCAGAAATGCACACATATGATGGGCTAGAACAACTGTGAGCATGAGGAATTTGTCGAAACGTAAGGGGTTTAAGGGCGACACAATTGAACATGAAGTCTGTACATTTTTATTCTATGCCAATGTGACATCTTTCCTCTCAATAATTATACGTAAGTGTTTGTTGAACCCCAGATAGACTGGGGTGTAGAAACAGGTCAATCTCCATTCTACTTTTACTCATAATTGATAGTATGATATAAAAACCATAAGTGGCCCATTTGCAATATGCTCATTATAACGTCTTACCTGTATGCATTTGTTAATGCAATATGTTTACATTTATAAATCGATTTTCGTATTTATATCTGCACACTCGGTAGGGTCTAAGCAGAGAACTGAAAGGTGTGCGGTATTCACACAGTGTTAAGAAGCAGGGGAAACAAAATCCAATCAAACGTCTGCATGGGAAGCTGTAATAAGAGCTAATCCTCTGTCGTGCTTTATAATAAAAATTATTACTTTTTTATAAATGCATTTGGTGTAATTATAAATGTTTACATTTTCCTATTTTCTATAATCCTTTTGATGTTAAAAGTAACGTAATAATAAGGGTTCTTATTTTTAGAAACACGTTTGCAGTCAAGATAATTTTGGATGTGCGATTTTGTAAAGTTTGGTTTTTTTTATATGACTGTCAATTGTACAAAGTGTAACACTGAAAGGGAAGGATTTCGTTCATTTTATCATTGTAATGGTAAGAGGCAAAAATTCCACTGTAGATTACTTTTGCCATAAATCCATAGCCTCATCACTCTCATGAAAGTAAATAATGGGTAAATTGTAAGTAGTGTCACTGACAAGAACTTAACTAAAATTGTAATTTATAACTTACATTCACTACTGTACGTGTGTAGAGGTTCTTTCTGTGAACAAAGAGAAAATACAGGTTCTCAGCTCTCTGGCTCAACATATACGCTATAACCTGGAGAATTCTTTGGCTCTGCACCCGCCAAATGTTTTGGCTCTACATAACACACTAAGACCTACAGGATTTTCTTACTCTACACAACACATAGCAGTGCAGTTCTTTGACTCTACCTAACACACTATGACCTGAAGAGTTATCTGACTTTACATGATACACTATGACCGGAAGAGTTCTCTTAATCTATATAACACACACATCTGTAGAGTTCTCTGTCTCTATATTACACACTAACTTGCAGAGTTCTCTTGATTTATATAACATATACATGCACACTCTGACTCTGCATAACATTCTAAGACCTGCAGAGTTCTCTAGATCCACCTGCACACGATGATCAGCAGAGTGTTCTGATTCTGTTAAAATGCTCCACTGTGAACTTACTTGCTTTTTGACTTGTTTTTGCAAGTCAGTCCTCCAGCAATTCAAAACAGTGCTGTTAATATTCCATCATATATATAGCTACCTTCCTGGTAAAGACATTTTCGTAATGTCAGAGCATGACCAAGCACAACTTCCGCCTACTCGTTTTGTGTTTAGACTCGGAATGCTGTGTTTTCACTTCTGTCTAATTTTAACCCGTGTTGCCTGTTTGTTCCTGTTGTGCTTTGAATTCACAACCACGCTCTTTGCTGATGCGTACAGATCATAACTGCGGGTTTCCAGTGTCCTGTTCAAGACTCTGTGATTGAAATTGCATTCTGTAAATAGTAAATGAACTACGGGGGGAAATATATGACCAAAATTGCTAAAACTAAAGGTAACGATTGAACTGTATGTAAATTGTCATTAACAGCCTGCAGCTCATGTACATGCATAATGGGGCACAAATTGACTAATAAAACTGAAGTACATTGATTATAATAGTACTATTTATTGAAAGACACATATTTAATCAATGCTGATTCAAAAGTTTAATCAGATATGCAGTAACAGTAATGGTCAGAAAGTATTCTCTCTTTATTGTTAAGTTTTCTAAGTGAACATTTTGTTTCTTTAAATTAATATATGTGCCCCCATCTCATATTGTATGAATAATATCTAGCAAAAGGCATGGTTTGTTGTTGTAAATGAACAGAAATGTGAAACATTTTTTACAGAATGAAGAATATGTTTCGAACAATATATTCCTTCCAAGTGAACGCGAAAACATGAAGAATGAGAGATAATGATGTAATGGGGTGTTCATTGTTACCCACAATCCTTTGCTCTCTACATCTGTTCTTTATTTTAGATATCTGATCTTTCTGCTAGAAAATTTCTTGTTGAAGTTGTTTTCACATAAAAGCTGCTTTGCTTTAATTTAACAACAGGTCACATTTTCTCAGGCTGTGCTTTCTGTCTAATCGTTACTGTAGGTGAATGTCAATAAACACACACTTGCTTTGCTATTTACAGTTTGCACCATGTTGGGTCTTTGGGTTGATCTTGACATTTTGGACACAGTGTATAACTTACTGACGTATAAAAACCGGAAACGAAACGGTCACAGAATGAGTAGAATGAGGATGTTCGCTCTGCAGAAGTACCAGCTGTTAATGACATGCAAAGGCTGGTGCATTGAGGCCGCTGACCCGGCCATACCTAGTCATGCAGTCAGCACATTTTGGAGTATTAATGCAAACTGCTTTCAGACTTGGGGAAGGGGGTCACAGCTATTTGTGAAACTGACACAGCAGCAGCAAACTGTCCAAGTCATGGGAAGAAAAACCCTTGATTTCTACATCTAGTGAAGCTCATGATCATAATGCCTCCTTCAGAGGCTCAGGCCTGCCAGGGGAGCAGTTAAGATGGTATCCATTAGCGAGGAAGATGGCTGAACTTCTCCTTGAAGGCATACAATATCCTCTTTTTAAATTCAATACAATTGTTTTAATACGGTGTTTGGGACCAGCTGCTCCCGTAGTGGTTAAGAGGTCCAAGTAAATAAGTTAAGAACCAAACTATAGCTTGCGTGGTAAGGGGGCTCTAAAGGGGAACTTACAGGTTCTAGGTATCAGAAAGCGTCTACAGTTAGTCAGCTTTTTTTTAATGACGTATTTTTGGAGCTTCGTTTTTACCGTTTTGAAACTGTAGGACAATTACTAACCGGAGTTAGTCTTTCATCAGCAGCGCGAGTGTCTGTGCTTACTATGCGCCCCAGCACAATACCAAGAACAAAATTACCAAAGGGTACTCGTAAATATGCCACGCACATTTAAAGCAAACGCAGACACACTGCAGTGATTAGTGTCTGACGGCCGCTAAAGAGACGATGACAGTCCCGGCCACAGCCAGCGAACAGCGACGCTAACTTAGCGAAGGCGTCGGCATCAGCTTCCGCAGCATCGCATCGGCGACCAGGCGGAGCGGAAGGAGGCGCCGGAGCTTCGTCGCGATTGGCCGAATGCACTGTCAATCACCAGCGGCCGCCGGAGCCCCGCCCCCCATAGCCGGGTGACTTGTCAATCAGCCCGGTTACCAGGGCGACCGGAGGCTCAGTTTGAAAGTGGCCGTTACTGCGGCACGGAGAGGCGCGTTCGGGCTGCGTGACACCCGGCGCGGAGCCGGAGGGCCGAAAGGAAACTTTTTCTGCCCTTAATTAGCCGCTCTACCTCAGACTTGCCCCGGGGAGGTGTCAGTGACGGCTGGAAGTTTCACTCCCCTGCCTAGGAGACTGGAAAGACATGTCCGCGCCTTAGACTGATGCGCTCGCTCGCGCGCTAACTAACTAACTAACTCACTCGGGGCGCTCGCTGACTAACCCGGGGCGCCCTCATCCGCGCCCGCCCGTCGGCCCGGCCTGCGGCCCGCTGTAACCCCCTCAGGCAGCCGGCGAGAGCCGAGCAGGGGCGCGATGATCCCCGAGTGCCCGCCGAGCGCTGAGAGCCAGAGCCGAAGCCGGACCCGGTGCTACGGACAGGTCGTGGAGGCGAACCCGAGCCGCGGCGGCCTGCTGTCGGACATCAGGACCCCCATCCGGACGGAAGCCTTCCACGAGCACTACAGCCTCATCCCCGGCCGGGAGCTGGGCAGGTGAGCCGGCCGGCCGCCGCGACGTGTCCGCGTCCCGCTTCGCCCTGCCTCCCGGCCGGGGCCACCCGCCCTCTCTCAGCCCGTTTGCCGGCTACACTCGTACCGAACTTCTCGGTGCTGTCGGCATTAAAATCCAGCGCATGTTCCGTTCGTGAGACCGTAGTCCCCTCGCCGCGGACCCAGAGCCGTTTCCGAGCGGGTCACCCTCCGGCGCCAAGGCGCTCTCCGGGGCTGCAGTTACACTATCTTTACGAGATTGACTTTTAGGTTCTTTTACCGGTTTTGCCGTGTAAAGACAGCCCGACCGCACCTCCGTATTCCTGCGCCGATGGAAACTCCGGTAACCAGAAGCCTGCTTAGGTTCTGTCATGAATTTCCGCATAGTCTTACTGTATTATTTATTAAGACTGATGCCTTTATGGTGATATTGTGATATTGAAATTGATACTCCACGTTAGCATTATATTTTAGTTTTCTTATATTAAACTTTTTATTTGATGTTCCGCTGTTCTCTTTAAGCGGAAGCTCCACATAGGTGAAATACGTTGAGTGTCGTTTTGGGAAGGACACAGTAACACTTTCTTTCATTTTTTAAAAGGGACTTTCAGATGAAATTTTTCTGGTGGCATATTTAAAATACCCTTTACCACATGGGGATCTTCTTAGACTACCCAGTGTTTGATATATGAAATGAAATGGATTGATCAGGAATTAGTCACACTGTGGGTTAGAACAGTTGCCCACATCTTTAGGTCTGTTGATTTGTGCCTGAGATTCGAAGGGTTTTTTAAATGGCAGCCATATCCATACCACATTTAAACAAAGCTGATTGACACATATCCTAAAGAGCATTATTTTGGGACTAACTATGAATTCATGACAGAATCAAACCTAACCATTAACTTTTTGGTTGGTCTAACAGATGGGTTGTTTACTACCCCAGTAGTGCTTTAGGCTTGAAGGTCAGTCATAGCTCGATGGAGGTGTTATCTAACCTTTTCTTTTTAGTGGTGAAATTTTAATGATTTCGATTTTGGTCTTCAGTTTGATTTTGGTTTAGTGTCTGCTTACAGTTTAACACTTTGCCATACATGATTAAAACAAATTGTTAATTTATTGTCTTACGCATTTTGGTTTGTGAACTAGCCCAGATATCCTCTGTTGTTTTGCCTTTGGTCAGCTCCTGGAGGCTTGTGCATTCATATGTCATATGCACAGTACATAAATAATTGAAGAGTGCCTGCCACCAGGAGCTTTAGTTAAAGCGTCATTGGCCTGAAGGTATTTCCAGGGTCCTGTTTTAGAAGGGATTCAATCAATCCTTTTGCAGTATCAGAGGACAAAGATAGGAGAGCTTTTCAGTTCAATGGACTTAAACTCTTGCTGAGAGCAATATAAAGATGAATACTGACTATCATATCTTTTCTTTCCTATGTCAATTTTTAATGTAAAATGCAGTCTAACCCTTAAAAAACTGCCATAGTGATGGTGTTATTAGTTTAAGAGCACAATGAGTTGTATGTTTCACATTCCATACAGATCCAGCATAATATCATAAAATTCTGAAAGACAACCATGTGTGTTGACCATGAACAAGTAGTGATGTTGTGGTGCCTTTTTTCATGCTTGGCTTTGTGCTGTGACCTGATTTTCAGCAGAAATGTTGTGCTATAAAGTGTGACTGTTTTTTGAGTCCTTTGCTCAAAACCACATGAAATTTTTTATATTCAATTTTTGTTATTATTGAAGTTACTGGAGAGGAAAAAGACTTGAAATGTTTATGTGGCCTCAACATTTATGGTTTAATGGTCCTGACAAATTATGGGCTTGCTTTAAGTACTGGTTGGCATTAGATGTCTGCCAGTTTTAGTGATTACATGTTAGGTTTAGGAGGGTGATTGTAGTAGTCAGCAGTTACTGAGAAACTGAAGCCCATGCCCTGTAATTTATTACATTTGATGAGCTGACTGTCTGGTTGGACAGTATTATTGCAAAACAGTATAGCACCTTGATTGCCACATAGAGAAATTACTGCATGGGGATGATTGTGAACTTGGACCTGACCTTAGTGGATACTGGCTCTTTAAATAATTCTAAAAATCAAAATTTGACTCATTTAGGGATTTAGGGTGGTTTGGTTGCAGCTTGATAGCATTCCGATGTGCATGCCTTTGGCACCATCCATCCACTAATGTAGATGATAGGCTAAAGCAAGCTGTGAATTATATGAGCAGGTGTGATATTTCCAAGTAATGAGAGCTGCATTTTCTTAATTAGTGCATTGTGAAACTGCATACTAAATACAGCCTCTTTCCAAAGTACCTGCTCTAGGTAAATGTTTCAGTCGTTGCAGTGCATACAAGGAAGCTGTTATAGTTTAGTGTTGCTCATAATCCATAATTATTAAAAAATAACTTCTTAGGTTTAACCTGCAGCCCTGTCAGTGTATAAATAGCCAAATTAATTTTCTCTTCTCCTTTTTAGGCTGTGGTATGAGAAGCTGCTCTGACAGTTTCCTAATGAGAATTGTAAAATGATAGAAGTATGAAACCTATTTTTAAACTATGAATTAAATGCATTTTGACTAAATGGGGTTTTATCGCCTGAGCTGACAAAGATGCTTTCACATTTCACACCATCAAGTACAAGAGAGGTCTGTAACAGTAACTGACACTGTTAACAAGGCATTGCTTATGTTTGAGGTGATGGTTGTTCAGTCATGCAACTTGTATAATACATAGCAAATTTTTCCTGAAACCAGTGGTCCTTGTCATAAATTGTGGTCAAGTCTGCGCTAAACTCATAAGCATTGTTATGACCACTGAAACATCTAGCTGTGACACTGACTAGGAAGGCTGAATTCAGTTTTACAACAAATAATGCCAATAATTACCTTTTAAATATATTTAAACCAAGCTACCCACTATATCTTAATATTTGAGTATTTTTATGGTTCTTTTTTGACCTAGATATAATGCAAAAATGGTTGTGTGAAATTCTAAAGCCATCTTAAGATTTAGTTAATTGTATCAGGTGCAAAGAAATATATGGAATGGACGGGGTCCCTGAGAACAAGTTGAGGACCACTAGAACAGGAATCTTCAATTCTGCATTTGCTTTTTACAGTATTTGTAAGACTGTCTGATGAGCTGTCTATGGCAGTAATTGTTCTGTAATTGAGTTTTCTTCATGGGCGAATGGTTCCATGTTGCTGAGCTTTTGATGTTTTGTATTTTGTATTGATCTCATATTTTATTGTGCACATTCATTTATACATTTTGGGGAAGCAAAAGGCTGTGACCTTGAAAACTTTTATCGGTTCCATTAGGACTGGTTGTTTCCAAGCATCACCTGGTACTTGTTTGCAAGAAAATTGTGTAACAGATTTTGACTGGGTAATCGGCACAGTTAGCAAACATGGAAGAGTCATGCGAAAGCCGGTTAATACCTCTAGAACATTCTGTACAACACCCACTGTGTGCGTAGTGTTGCGTCTGATCATTGCAGTATATATTACAGACTTATGGACATCCATGTAATTGCAATATGTCTCCATCCTAATGTATCTGTAGGCACTCTTCCCATGAGGTAATTTATATTATGTTTAAAACCAGTAACTGTATATAATACAGTGGACATAGCCAGTAATACCTTTGTGAAGCAGAAAAGAAAGACGGGTAATGTACCTTTTGGAAATTAAGAACATAATTGCAGCCAAATGCTTTAATTTGCTAGTCTGAGTCAGATGGTCTTTACTTACCTAAAACCCAATCTGCTGCCCATATGAATCTATTGAAATATATTGGGTATTTTCATACTGTTACCATGCAGGTCCCCACAACCCTTAAACAATTTCAGTCAGGTGTTGGCTAGTTACTGTTCCCTTCAGCACTAATCTGTTGATGCCTAGAACATGGTCAGGGGCATTTTACTGAAGGCCCGATACTATATCTGTCTGTTTGTGTACATGTAGTACGAAATAGTGATAGTAAATGATGGTTGCTTTTGTTACATTATTTTATTAATGATAAACTTTAGGTTCTAGCTCTGAATGGTGGCTAATAGCTGAAGGTGTATAATTAGGTGATGGTATTGAGCTGTTTATCAGTTTTGCATCCTACTTTGCTAGTTATCTCAGTTCATCCTGTGCTCTTAGGTTGCATGCTTGGTAATCTGAGACTGAAATGGTTCCCCATGGTTGTATTTACCATGGCTAACAGCAGTTACACTTTTTCATCATGTCTTTGGCTTAAAACTTCTCCCTCTCTTTTCCCTTGTTTTCCGCTTAGCATGGGATGGGCGTTGAGAGGTTGTCGGATGTTCCGTGTGGTCCCTTTCACTCAACCCTTACCAACCTTCCCCCCCCCCCCGACAGAAAGGACCCCTGTGTTTCCCAGTTAAGAAGGATACCATGACATCACCATTCCACTTTTCAATTAGTTTGTGTCTGTGCCCGGATGGCGATGGTGTCCACTACGTGCCGGGCCTGCGCCTCTGCTTTTTGTCGGTCCCCTTTGCCTTCCCCACCAAAGGCTTAGGTTACAGCACGTGACACCGAGGTAATGTGCTCCCTCTTATTCACATTCATTCAGAACAGTGGGGCGTTCCTGTCATCTTAGACGAATTCATTTAAGCTAGTATGCAACTCAAAGCAGACTGTATGGTTCCTTAAAGTAGCCCAAGAAAATAACTTGTTGAACACAATAGCAGTTTCAGCATTTCAAAGGTAGACCTGGCACAGATATGGCTATGAATACAAATTCTATATTCTAGATAGAATACAGCGTTGTAGCTCTATCTGGTTATATTGAGATGTATTTTTTATTTATTTATTTATTTTCTTTTCATTTTTTTTTTTGGAATGGCTACCAAAGTATTTTGACATTGATTGGCCATTTAACTTCCCCACAAAGATCTGGATGGTTTTCGTCCTGAAATGGGGGGGGCTTCTGCGCCTTTGACCATGGGCATGAATGGCCTTGGCTAAGTCACATGTCAGACAATAATGCCCTAAGACGTCATAGGTATGCAGAGTAAACAGGCCCTCACTTTCAGCCAAGGGGCTGTGTGTTTAACGAGCCCTCTCTTCTAAAGTCTGGGGTGATTTTTCTCCTCCTCACTCCGGAGTGGATGCAGTTTTCCTCTTCTTGACACAGTAGTAATTGGTCAATTTCCGACAGGTATAAATGATCCTCTACAGTAACAAGCTACTGATACATTCCCCCATGCTGAACAAAGCGCAAGTCTCGCTTTCTGAGAACTTGGCATCCTTGAGTTATGAAGCTCAGCATTTTGGAACATTTGGGAGCTGGATATCCATGTATCAGTGTTTAGGGTTTTTTGATGTTTATCATTTTAATAGCATACGTCCTCACAGGGTGAACAGCAGGTCTGCTTTAACTTCCAGGTTTTGTATTGGGATTATTTTAGCCAGCCTACTATTCATGCTTCATTCCATACATAGTCCAGCCATGTTGCAGCTGCTTTGCAACAGAGGACTGGTTAGAGAGCGGCCCCTGGACATGAAGGCTTTTAGTGGCCCCCCCTGGTGAGATCACTCAGATTGCACTTTATTTGGATGACCATAATTCCTCTGGCATTAATTTGCCGCTCTTTGTAGAAACTTCAGAGTTTTCAAAGTGGCAGGTCACACAATATAAGACACGTGTGTTATGGAATGAAGTCATGTGACTCAGAGGGCTGTGTCCATTAGTGTATCAGTGCTGGATCGGTGATATTTCTCAAAGTGTTTGCATACATAGCATGGGGAAAAAAATGACCCTGGAAATCTAATGCAGTTGCTAATGTAAAGTGCTATGAATCTGCAAAAATCAAGATGACATTGCAGGATCACAAGCAGCCATGGCTTGTGGTTCTTGTGAAACATTGTTTGCATTCGCAGTAATAAATTAGCTGCCATGCAACAGTACTGTGTCCAGGTAGCCTAGTGATGCTAACAAGTTTACATTGCAACGTCATTGCAGAGGCAAAGTCCACTGAATGGTGTCTGTAAGGCACTTGTGATTCAGTGACTCACATTTAGTCTTCAAGTGTGAAATGTTGGTTGCGCTTATGTTTTAAGGGAAAATTTGCCGTTTTCTAAACTAGATAATTTAAATTGTTAGTCCTTGCTAGTGAAATTTTGTTTGTCTCACTTCATAAGTTTTCTATAATCAAAGATTTCAAAGAACCAAGGTCTTTATATGTAAAGGCATTTGCTGTAGCTATGCACGCTACATGCTAAAATGATCTGGCTCTATGCACTGATATTGAGTGTACAAAAACACAAATTTCATTAGCCTGTAGGAGCATCATCTTTGTTCCCTGCATCCTAGAAGAATAGCCAGTACTCTTTGATAAGCTCTTTTTTCTTTAATAGATGTACATTGTTTTGGCTTTCTTTATATTTGGCCAATAACCTAACAATCAGTAGTACCCACGGTCTTCATTATTATTATTCATCATTATGTTTTGTAATACGTTCTTTTGCTGGAAAGGCATGTTGGACTTTGTAAATACTTTATGGCGTTATCTAGGCTTTTCTGTGCAATAAAACTGCACCACATGAGATGTGGAAATGTTTTAAAAGCAGATTTTCAAATCCAAACACGTCATTAACTGGAAGCTGAGTTAACTTGGGCAGAAATCATATAGATGCTTGTGATCAGATGGAGTTTGTACTTCTGGGCGTGTTAAGAATTTCAGAAGAGCCACTGTAGTACCGGAGTGAAGGCGTCGTCCCGCCATTGAAATGGGGCTGGATACTTTTGGCAAGTAAACAACGATGGAGAAAGGCCAAAATGCCTCAGTTTTAGCAAATACATTTTCTAGCCGGATGTCCACCACTGCAGAAAATGTCTATACAGTTAAAGATCTATTAATTTGTTATTCTGGACTAGGAAGCTTTCTGCAGAACATTTTATCAATAAAAAGGAAATAATTAACTGACAACGAGTACAGATATGGAAAGAGAGACCTCCCCACCCTCAGCCGTTTCCAAGTGAACGCATAATGCAGCTGGATGTCGCATTGCACTTATTTACTTTCGAAATGGCCATAAAAGAGGCTGCCTGCGCCTATAACATCTTACTATATACTACAGAATTGATACGGTAAAAATAAAATGTCGTTGTTTGACACGTCTAACCGCAGATGCTTTAGCTGTATCTCGTGCAATATACTTAGTGACATTAATTCAGATGCTGTCCAAAATTTCGTTGTCATTGAGTTTGAATAGTGTGTAAATTACAGATTGTCAATTTTTTTTTTTAATGGTAGTCCTCAACTAAATCGCATAGTGTTAGCCTAAGTTCACGCAGATTAAAGTTTACTGTAGACGTGTTGTTTTGTATGCTTCTCTGCAAGCATATTGCATTTAGAATGTTCTAAAAAGCTCCCACATATCACTTAGCAGCTGGCTAAATCTTCATTTATGTGACTCCACAAACTTCACTGAGAATTTGACTCATGGCCTTTGGATTGGGAGTAATTAAAGACTGATGTTGACAAGCATTACTTGGGGCCAGACCACAGGCTCGGTTGCATTCTACATCCCTGCCTTATTTGTGGACATATGAAAATTTAGTTTTGTTTGTTCGTTCCTTCATTCGTTCATTCATTCATTCATTTATGACCGAAAATGGACCATATGAAAACTGGTGATATGTTTTAAGAGGTGGGTAAGTGTCCTTGCATACAAGTCATCTTTTACTATACATTTGTATCAAAACCTATTAATATTAACAAAATTAACAGAGCTACCTTGGGATTCCATACAGGTGTTAAATTCTCCACTAATTGAATTTCCCATATTCCTCTGGGACTCTTTCTTTTGGCTTGGGACACCACATACAACAAGCAAAACATACATTAGGTCGCAAAGGGACGTTGTGCCTGAACCCATGTGTTTATTACACCCTCCAATAGCCTGGTGACATTCGCCTTTTCTTTCATCTCGGTGAAGGTTTTCTGACTTTAATGGGCATTATGTGTTAATGTAAGTGATTTAAAAGAAAGCATTTGATACTAGACAGGATTACTTTTCCTTTAGTGTAGGCTTTCGTGGTTCTGTTCTTTATACCATTTGCCCAGTTACTCAATCAGAACCATCAGTGATACTCAGCAGTATTACTTGCTCCAAGGGTGTGATACAGCATATGTTGCTGTAGTATGGGGTACTTTTGTATATGCACTTAATTTATCTGCACCCATGTAAGCTGCCCATCTCAAATGTGATCCTTTTCAGGCAGGCCAGCTGTACATGGTGGTCAGTGGCATTGGGCTCTGTCATTTTTAGATTACTGCCTGCCTTTGTCTCCCTACCTCTGAAAAATGCACTGTGTCAGTTCCGTTTAAAAATAGCGGCTGTGGAATCCCATTGCGACCTGAGATTGTGAATGTGGCAGCCCTGTCCCACATTCTAGCACCAGTGTCCTCTTGGCCCACACAAACAGCCAGCCAGCCAGCCAGCATGTTTGTGTTCTTGCTGCTCTCTGATGCCTGAACCCACAATTCAGACACGGATGAAAGCCTTCACGCTGCTTTCTTTCCTCCTCAAAATGTGCTCTTCTGTTGGTTGTGGTGGATGTGGAAATGGAACTGACAGCAGGAGCAATCAAGACAGAAGCAAAGCTCAGAGCCAGAACTGCGAGGACCCCAGAGATGTTTCTGCAGGGTATACCTCTCCAAACACACGCACACACCCCATGATGCCATCTCTGCATTAGCATTGCCCTGGCTTTGCAGTGATACTGCAGGCCTAGCCCCCAGGCTTATTTAATTCAGCATCAAAGGGTTTCCATTTTCACCTGTGTCACCCTCCAAGCCAGACTGGGGTCAAGGTTGGTGTGCTGTGTTTAAAAAAGCTGATGGCGACCAGCTAGGGGGCAGCTACATGATTTCCGTTACATCATGGTTAACATTATCTATTGATCTTCCATATCCCCTTCTCCCGTACAGGGTCCTAATGTTATCATTGTTGTTATTTTGTGAGTGCTCCAAATGAAAGCAATAAAGATACAGGCTTTTGAATTTGTAACTGGTCATTGAAATGTCATTGCTGGTTAGTTGTGGACTGTGGTCTTTTAGCACTGCTGTCATGGACGGGCAGATTGCTTACTAACAAAGAGAAAAAGGGTATGTCATGGACATATTCACAGTGCACGTGCACGCCTCAGCCAGTTTGCTTTTCTGTGTTTGTGAAGGGAAACGGTGGACGATAATGCGGGCTTCGAGATGGGGTCTGGGCACCACACATTCCCTCACACCAGTCTGGCCCATTAAAGTGGGTCATCACACAAAGCAGGCACTTGTATGAGCCCAAAGGCCAGCCTGGTTTAGGGGATGACTTCATCTCCTAGAAATGTGGGCAGACAAAGAGATGTTCGGCTCTCATGAGAGTGCTGATGGTCCCCTCCCCCTCTCAGTCATGCAGCACAAGCCCCCAGGACCCCCACTCCGGCCCCATGTGTGGAGACAGTGCTGCAGACCGCCTCTGTGTGGGCATTTGTGTGTTTGTGTCTCGTGGTGGGGGAGTGACTTCAAGGGCAGCTCTGAGATGGCCTGTCAGGCGGACATTATTGAATTCCGACTTTTTGTTTCATTTTGTTGTTGGACCAGTTTGATTTTCTTGTGCTTGTGAAAGAAGTTTAATGCAGTGAATTTTGGTCATCCTCTAACTGTACCAGTGGTAGTAGTTAAATAATTAACTTATTTCACATCTTTAGAATTTCTTTAAAAATAACCACACAAGGCCTTTGAATATTAAACGTAAAGCGAAAACTCTTTGGTGAAGCACTTTTTTCATTTAATTAGCCTCCTTTCTGGTCCTTGAACGAATGGAAAGTGGGGTTCAGTCTTTGTACATTTAGTTGAATGAGTTACTTTTTTTTTTTTCTTTGTTCACTCAGGGGGAAATTTGCTGTTGTGAAGAAGTATGTGGAAAAATGCACAGGAAAGGTATATGCTGCCAAGTTCATGAGAAAGCGGAGGAAGGGCCAGGACTGCCGGCTGGAGATCATCCACGAGGTCGCCGTCCTGGAGCTGGCCACCTGCTGCCCCTGGGTTGTGGACCTGCACGAGGTCTATGAGACGGCCAGCGAGATGATCCTGGTGCTGCAGTTGTGAGTACACACACACCGCACGTCCACACTGCGGAAGGGTAAAGTCATGAGAGGGGCAGAAATTGCCAGGAAGCGTACCCCCGCTTGGGCTGGTGTCCCGCTGTGCTCTGTGTTGGTTTGCTGGCGCACGTTTTCCTGGTGGAATTCCATGTATTGCGATTCATTGCCATTCCCGCATGCCGCTGATATACCACCTCTGATGTCTCATGGCAGACGCTTCCGAGATCGTGGGATACTTCTGAACACGCTGGCAGCAGTCGCAGAGGATGTGCGTTCCCTGCCACATGCGGGGGGGGGGGGTTCCCATAGCATAACAGCAGGATGTGTTTCCAGCCATTCCACCAGCGGCCTTGTCAGTTTTGATCTGTGAATGAACTTTGGGTGTGTTACTTCAGTGCCCCACACATCCTGTGTTGCTGGGTATCATTTTCTCAGTGATCTGATTCTTCCCTCCCACCCCTCCCGCAGCCGTTCAAACCATCTGAGATCTAAAAGGACAAATTGCCAAAGCTGCACATGGTGTCATGTTTCCCCCTACAAAGGGGATATGGCTGGCATTACAGCTGTTTGGGCATACCGCTAACGCACCGCTAACAGCATGCTGCACCTGTAGTCACACGGGAATCATGCAAGCAGTCGGCATCTCAGTCAGTCTCCACTGGACCAGGTCTTCCAGACTAAGACACTTTGCACTCTGCTTCGGCGAGGGTTGTGCACAGTGCGAGAGGCTGCTGCACCTCACCACTCAGGAAGATTAGAAGTACCAAGGAAGGAGGGGATGCGGGCAGCACCGTCTTACGCCTCAGCCTGCCGGGTCATGTAGAAGAACTTGGCCCATGCTGTGTGGACAGCATCAGCTGAAGACTATTCTTCTCCTTTAAACTTTCTGCTTAACAGATCATGAAAGGGGTTCTCAAAGACCCTGCGTGT
The DNA here is from genome assembly GCA_026780845.1 of Petrocephalus sullivani. Lineage (NCBI taxonomy): Eukaryota > Metazoa > Chordata > Actinopteri > Osteoglossiformes > Mormyridae > Petrocephalus > Petrocephalus sullivani. The sequence goes on along the minus strand of JAODKM010000032.1, from coordinate 12,092,971 downwards.
CTCGTTAAGCCAGGCTTCAAAACTAGCACAAATCTAACAAGTACAATGCTGTTTCCTCCAGTCTCTCCTCACAGTCCAAAAACATGCTAAGGTGAATTGGGGTTGCCAGATTGTCATTAGGTATGAATGTTTGTGAATGGTGTGTGTCCTGGGCCCCGGATTCTGCCCTGTATTGCACCCATAGCTTCTGGGATGGGCTTCACATTCCCACAATGGATGGATGGATGAATGTCTCAAAATGAACTGCCAACATTTATATTATAGCTCTAATGATAAAAGCAATTCAACCAGGCAGCCTCTTGCAATTCCTTATAATACATATGTACGAGATACTACTGGGTTGAATGTTCCATGGCCAGAAAAGTAATCATTTCACTGTTACGCAAAGCCCTTAACCCCAACTGCACCAGGGATGCTGGTTGACTCTGCTTTCTGACCCCAAGCTTTGTGCATCGTGCACTTGTCACTTTGAACAAAAGCGTCTCCTAAATAAATAAATGTAACTATTCAATGAAACTGCAAGGAAGAACACTGAGGCAGATGATGGCAAAATGCCAGGTAATGACAGCCTGAAATCTTTCATTCTGACAGTTTCTTTGACTGAAGGGGATTTACGTTATACAGAAATGATGAAAAATGTAAAGTCCAGTTGAATTTCCCCACAATTTTGGTTTGTACATCCTGCAGCAATCGATGCTTCAGGGGTGAATAAACTGTATGGGGCTTTGAGGCCGTAGTTAAGCATCTTGGACAGAGGAAACCAGTTGTTTTGTGGTCAATAAAATAAATTTGTTGCTTGGTGAAATCCCAGAAAGACCATGCTTTAGAGGGAAGGTTTAATTCAGTTAAGGCAGTAGATTGAATCATTCAAATGACTATCACATAAAAAGTAGCATTGTGTAAAATTATTGATAATAAGTTTCAATTAGTGGGGCAAAATCTCATGTTATTTGATGGAAGACATATGTTACAAATTGAAATGTTACGGTCTGTCAACCAGCATTGCCCTTGAGCCTGTGTTACTGGTTCAGCCAGCCATTCACTTTAGACAAACTGCCTATAATTAAAGTCTAATGAGGATCAAGGCAGAGCACATTAGCTGATTAATTTCTCTGACAGATTAGCCTCCCAAGCTAAGACTGCTTTATTGGAATCCACCCCGAATCCATTCACGTAAACAAAGTGAGATCTTGTCTCTTCCGAATAGGTCCCACTGAAGTGTCCAAGTCTTTCTGTGTGCTCTCAGAATGCCAACTCTGAGCACTGTGGAAAATTAACTGTTCTGTTTACTGGACTTTTAATAGCTATTAGCTAAATTTTAGATACAAGGTTTGTCTTCAGTACTTGTATGCAGGTGTGGAGGTCAGATGAAAAGTTTAAGCTCAAGATTTTAGTAGATTTTATTAATGTGTAGTTCATTTTGTGGGTAATCCCTGGGTCCGGTTCTGGTGGCCGCCGTTAACATTAAAAGATGGCAGATTAGAATGAGTCTAGCAGAGAGGCTCTCATTCCCATCCGGAAGTTGGGGCATGCTAAACAGAGCCCCAGGCTGGGCTGGCCTGCCTTGTGAGGGAAATAAGGGCGGGCCGCGGAAACTCCTGTCTGCGCAGCACCCTGAAGGCATCCATGCAGCGATGGGGGGCCGGGGTGTTATTCTGCAACCACACCTGAGCCCTGCGGACTGTGGCGGCTGGCCCAGTACTCGGAGGTGCAGAGGGGAAGGGGAAATGAAGGGGAGGGAGAGGGGGTTTTCTTCCACTGTGCTGTGTGATTCATTACGGAGCCTGAGGGGGACAGCCCTGTCAGCAGCCCTCACAAAGCTCCCTGCTGCCCGTCACGCACTACATAGGCTCCATTAGTCTCCTCTCTTAAAGCTTTTTTGTTTGCAACATATTCAGTCCTTTAGCAGCCGTGCTGACCAGCGGGACGCAAGAGGACAAGACGTCGGTCGGCTAAATCAGTCTCCGCAAAAGACCCTGATGAATCGCTTCCTCTGTTGGCCCAGAAATGGAAGTGCTGTAGCGTAGGATGATTTAATTGAGGATGTCATGTGAAGCCACTGAAGTCCCCCACCCACTGGCAAGCTAGGAAAGTGAAAGCCAGTAGCAGCACAGCTGCTCCAGTTCCTGAACTGCAAAGAGGGCTTTGCTTTAATAAGGTGTAAGGTTCAGTGTCCCTCCTGTTTTCTCTATCATATGTCTGAAATATTATAAAGTGTGTTGATCTTTATGGTGTACTTTACTGTAAGTCGTAAACCCTCTGGGATGTTTCATAAGCTTTTAAACCCCGCCTCGCCTTTTCAGCACACAAGCCCGGTGAGAAACCTTATTGCCTCCGTAAAGCACATAGGACCTTGAGACGTATGCTTCAGTGGCTGAGGAAGACTGCTAGGAGGATGATTGAGCCCCTGCGCTGTGGCGAGTGGCTGTGCCACGCGGCCCTTCTCAGGACCATGCCAAGCTTTTCATTTCCAGCTTATTACTCCCTTCCCCTTGCTGTCACAGGCCGTATCCCAGTCTGATGATGGTGACTTGCCTTAAAAGCTGAGGTGTGTGACTGTAAAAAAGGACAATACTAATGGGATCTAAGAGAATAGAGAACAATTGAGAAAGCCAATGTTTGTTTGCTTCAGCTAAGGCTGTTCTTCCCCCTGTCCTCCTCTCCCTCTCCTGTACGGACTGTACAAACCTGGCAGCGCTCGAATATAATTACAGCCGGCCAATGCAGAAAGGGAAACGTCCGCATTTTTCTTCATCCCAAGATGCTGCGGAGGAGCCCAGGGTGCCCTGACCATGAGCTATTTTCTGAGCTTGTGGCTGGTACCCTGCAAGCTGGGGGGATCAGACCCTCAGGAGGGGCTTGGAGGTTTTACCTGTAGCATTCTGAGAGCTGGGTGGCCATGTTGTGCCTGGCATAAACTTGTATGGTACTGGGGTGTGATTTTAAAAGGTAGTGGGAGGACCACCTCAGAATGAATAGACCGAGTCGATATCCGAGAAGCAAAAACTATAAACGCAGCAGAAAAATATTTTCCCAAGCCATCCTCAATGTGCTTATTCTCCCTGTGTAATTAGTGAGTGACCGCAGCAATCAGAGTAAGCCAGGGCTTTCCATTCAGGCGATCACACTCGTCGCCACACAGACACCTAGTGGCAGTGCAGGGGACTGCAAGTCATTTTCCAAACAGCCATTTTACAGAAATTTCTTGAATGTGGTCAAATTTGAATGTCTCATTTGCAGGTTTTTGAAACTCAGAGGCCCATAGTTTGTCCTTATGAGCTCCAGTAGACATAGGACCTGGTTCCTTTTGCACACCACCTATCTGTCTGCCAGTGGACCACAGGCCCACTTTGTCTGCACTTCTGAGTCTCAGCCCCACACACTGATGGACAGACTTTATGATCTGTGTGAGTCTGTTACTGTGTGTATCTAAATAAAAACAGGAGGCTCACAGCGCTGAAATACCAGTCTGTGTGGCGAACCAGATTAGGGATTCACAGCAGTAAGGCTGACCCTGGATAACCCAGAGCGTAATCCCACATCCCACCACTGCGATGACTCCAGCCCACGCCATAAACAGTCTGGCTCTGAGCTTCTCTGTTTTCCCTCAGCCCCGAGCTTCCAGCTGGCCGTCGCAATGGCAGGAAGTGACCCTGCTCACCCTGCCTGCACAATCCACCCTTTTAGTGTTCCCTAATCCCTATTGGGAATCCGGCCTAATCAGTGCAGGCAAACACCTGCTTTTCCTGACATTTCCGTCATCTTTCGTGAGTTGTTTTTATTTTTTGTTGAAAGGAATGGAGGCTTTGCAAGCTTTAAACAAACTGTAAGGGTTTGAAAATAACCACAAAACAATGATTAAAATGTTTAGCGAGTACCTGTGATTTTTAGGGCATTATGGTAGATTAAGATGAGTGTCTAAGTGTCCAGTGATTTAGTAGGACTGGGAATTTCTTACCCTTTTCAAAGGGGGAAGAAGAAGTGAAAGTGCTGGTATTGCTAAGGCTACATGCCGTCTGCAAGCAGACTTGTGACCTGCTGGTTGTTGGAAAAGGAAGTGCTTTCTCCCCGCCCATCTGCTTTAGTTATGAGAACTTATGGCACCCATTGTATCACTTGGAAGTGGGTCGCTGTGTCCCAGGGGGTCTGTGGGTTGGGAGATGACCATCTCTTAACAATCCTATACAATCCTGAGCACCCCACCTTTTGGGACCCCTGAATCCCGCCTTGCCCTTCCCTCATGGTTTTAGGTATATTGAGCTTCTGAAATGTGTTCGTAGTCCGCACAAGCTGCTGGTCAGCACCCTCTCTGTGGTATACCGATGTGTGTGTGTGTCTCTCTGTTTGCCCACAGTGCTGCTGGGGGAGAAATATTTAACCAGTGCGTTGCCGAGCGGGATGAGGCCTTCAAGCAGGAGGATGTGAAGAGGCTAATGAGGCAGATTCTGGAGGGTATCGCCTTCCTTCACAAGAACAGTGTAGTGCACTTAGACCTCAAGGTTAGTGGGTGTGGCATCTAACACACAGGTGTCTTCTACTGGGTAGCCATGGTGGGCCACTTAGAAGAGAGGGATTAGTCTCTGTCCAAATGTATCTCATTTACTGAGCTATCTTAGTGGAACAGACATTTAAGAAGTTAGTTTTGCATGCGTATTACAAATCAGCAATGCTGTTTTACTGTCTTTTGACATCCATCTCATGGTTCCTCAGCCCCAGAATATCCTTCTGACCAGCGACTCTCCCCTTGGAGACATAAAGATAGTGGACTTTGGGCTGTCGCGCATGGTGAGCAGCAGCCAGGAGCTGCGGGAGATCATGGGCACCCCGGAGTACGTCGGTGAGTTGGTGCTCACTCAGGCCCCTGCAAATGACAGGAGAGCAGCTGTGTGGGCTTTCTCTGACTGCGCTGCGTGACTGCGCTGCGTGACTGCTCTAAGACTTTGCATTTTATTTAAAAACTTAATGACCTTTTCCTGTTTTATAGCTCCAGAGATTCTGAATTATGAGCCAATAAGCACAGCAACAGACATGTGGTAAGACCAGCACTTGGATACATTCTTTTCCTGACTCCTGTGTCAAACAGTAATTTAAACCTATGGAAGCCATCATTGTAATTGGAACCAAACCATTACTTTCTAACCAGTCGCTCCATGAATGTTTTTGCGGTAGTAGCATTTGCCACATTCATGTGAGCGTTTGGGCTTCCTCGTTGTGGTCTTGCGGTAGTAGCATTTGCCACATACACATGAGCGTTTGGGCTTCCTCGTTGTGGTCTTGCGGTAGTAGCATTTGCCACATACACATGAGCGTTTGGGCTTCCTCG
>JAODKM010000032.1:12058799-12069678 GCA_026780845.1 Petrocephalus sullivani | reverse complement strand
ACTGGCGACATGTAACTACTGTGTAAGTGTTATATAAAAGGCCACTGGCGACATGTAACTACTGTGTAAGTGTTATATAAAAGGCCACTGGCGACATGTAACTACTGTGTAAGTGTTATATAAAAAGCCACTGCTTTTCATTGTCTTGGCAAACTTTAATCCAAATGGTATAAATCACTATCAACACCTGCAACCATGTGAGAGTAATGATATACTGTCAGGAACAGGAGACCAAACAGAAAACAAGGACTTTTACAGCTGAAACTGTTGGTCGATAGATTTTTTTTGTACTGGACAAATACTTCCCAAAGTGAAAAAATATCACCCTATCAATGAAACTTATAAGGGTGATGTCGTATGGATCCCGAGGTCAGTCGGCATGGTCTATGTTTCTAAGATTTATTGTATTTTAAAGCTAAAGTTTAAAGCCTTTTCAGTTTCTCCAGGCCACAGTTAAGAAATTTCCCGTTTAATTTTTTTCCTCATTCTTTTAATGCCTGAGTCACTGTATGGGTGATTTCTGAAGCACAACATTTCCTGATAATCTCACCAGGAACAGGAACATGCCAATTTGACACATTCTAATGAGTCTGGCCTATTGCTCGCCATTTCAAATGCGGCAGGAGCATTTTATGAAACGGCAGCTCCAGTAGTGCGGATTTTTGGACTGGTGGCACAATTTACCGAATTCTGGGATTCCTGTAGATGTAATAACTGACAGGCTTTGAATTAGAAAAAAAAGAAGGAGTAAATGGAAAATGAATCGATGTGGCAGCGTCTTTTAGTCTCACTGCGTATGCCCCTTACTGAGCATGTGTCTGCAAGTTGAGGAAACATCAATGCCGTTTCTGAAGTTCGGTTTTCTTCTATGAGACGTTGATGAGAACAAAAGTGTCATTCTCCCTGCTCGCGGCTTTCATTCTGCACACACTGCACAGGCCGCAGCAAACACTGCGTCGAGCCGTCAGTGGCCCGGCCCCCGCGCTGCCCGAGTGTCTGAGCGAGCTGCATTCTCTCTGCTTTTTCTGAGGCAGCTGGGGCCGATCTTGCATCATACCAGATGCAGGGAAAAACAACTGATTTGTGCAAAAAAGAAAGTTAATGTCTACAGTAGTACTACTAAGTACATCCAAAGTGGTGTTGTTACAGTTTCACCTGTGTGTGTGTGTGTGTGTGTGTGTGTATATATATATATAAACAAAAACACACATGTATGTTCTTTTTATGTATATATTTTTTTGCATTTATTTAATCATTTTGTTGGGTTACTTGGTTAAGGTTAGGGCTGGGTAGGGGTTATGGATGTTGTAGTTGGAAATAGGATTATGCCCATAGGAATGAATGAAGTGTCCTTTTGAAGATAGAAATATATGGACTGTGTGTCTGTGTATTGTACTGCATTTAGTTCACTCTAAAATGGTCTTTAATCAGCAGATCATTTAACATTGCCCTCCCCAGCCCTCGGCAATGGCCTAATTAGAAAACAAATTTTCCATTACTAATCCAAACTCCTGGTTCCATTTGAGTTCTGCAGTGTTAACATTATATACTCTCTTTGTTATGAATGTTATGAGGTTTTGTGAGTACGTCTTGGCCTCACTACGGTCTCCGTGCATACACTCCTAATAAAGACTGTACATTAAGTGACTGATGCTTGGTTACCTTGGACCTGTAGCCCTGACATTGTAATCCAGTCAGTAATCCAATCCATCTGACTGATCTGTTTAAGAACTATGGGAAGCAAACCAAAATGAGGAATGCTTTAGTGCGAGGTCAGCACCATCAAAGAGGGGGAATCACAGTGTCTGGTTTCTGACCTGGTTTTTAATCAACCAATCTATCTATCGAACCGTTGATTGAACTAACTGCATGATTCAGGTCACTTCCAAGTGCTATGTTCATTAATTTATTTGATGTCTGAAACACAATCTATATGTATTATTGTTATTATTTATATATTAGTTGCTTAATTAATGAAGATGAATGAATAATGATATAAAACAGCTTGGCGCCCGTCCTGGGTAATCTTGCCTTGCTCTGGTAGCTTCTGGGACAGAATCCAGACCTCCAGTGACCCTCCATGGGACAGGTGGGTATAGATGCATGGATTATGCCAAAAAAACAAGATATTTAATGTATACTTTGAAAGGTGATGTAAATCTTTTTGGTTGTGTGTCCTATAGCTATCTAAGATTAGGCTGAATAATTATTAAGGACTGACATACATAGAGCGTGGCAGATATGTGACTTGGAAAACCCTGGATCTGACATACCAAGGTGTGTCTGCAACCTAAGACTGGTGATGAGGCAGGTATCTGTCCGTGGTTTGGAATTCAGGTTTACTGGGTTTGTGAAGAATCGACAGTTTAGACTGTCTGGACCTCCTCTGGCTGATTCCTGTCACAGCCCCAGAGGTACATCCCCAGCGAGGTCTTCTAGGGTTTAGGAGGTGTAGTTGTGGGTATATACAGGTATACCACCTCAGTAATCAGGCTTTCATTTTCCAGACAGTGGCTGAAGGTATCTCTGCCTGTCAAAAGGTCACAGGTACCTCCGGTGTGCCAAAAATCATTAAAAAAAATTAACATTTTGAGTATGCATACTTTAATTTTATCCTTCAGTGTCTCCTCCATGCTTTATGAAATGGATTGTCCAAAATGTAATAAAAAAATTATTATGAAATTAGCATTAATGGTATGAAAGCACCCTCACCAACAACATACTGTACCCCTGAGCACCAAAGTCGCCCAATGCTGCTGGTTCTGCTGCCCATTGTTTGGGTCCCATATTTCACACCCCAAGACAAATGTATGCTACCGATTGATGGCAGATGGGTCCCACCCGTACTGTTATACCCTGGCGCTTCATACACCTGGCACCTTTGCGGACTGAGAACCCAGTTCCTTGTCTTATCACTGGTATAAAAACTTGGCCTATTAAACCCGTTGACTGGTAAGCGAGTGCGGTGCGGTGGCGCGTTCCTTTAAGGCTGCCAGCCCGCACCCATGTAGTGCCCACCTTTCCCTGCGCCCCAATGCACACACCCACGGAGTTCCCCGCCACTTCACCTTCGCCTCCTCGCCCCCCTGTCCCTTCACCAAAATCTCACTGCCTCTATTTTTCCCCCCGAATTTTTTACCCATAATTTTCAGCGGAATCGAGCCCGGACTAATAGCCCCCACGCCGCTATTGCCCCTTTCCCTCTTTTGTCTTGGTGCGGACGGAAGGCTATGAACAGTCCGTCGGGTTTTGCAGCCCATGTGAGGCGCGATCGGGCTCTGCGGTGATCCCTCGCAGGAAGGTAGCCCCGGCACCAGCGTCCGGCAGCCCGGCAGGGATGGATCGGCGCGGAGGGCACGGTCCGTGCGCTGCGCCTTTCGGGCTATGAGAGCCGCACCGTGATACACGCCTGCTTCGCTCTCTCTCGGCGCACTTCGGCAATAATGACGGACATGAAGAGCCCGATGTGTGGCGTTATTCTGTCTCTCTGGCTCTTATCGGAGGTAAGTCACATTTTTATTTGTGTTCAGGAGATATTTGCTGTCGGTTAATAGGTATATTAGACAGCTGTGCGTTTTACTCTAATCCATAATCCGAATCTGAGTATATTATTATACGATATGTGCATGCATGTCTCCGTTGTTGCCGTGCATCGCATGCAATGTGTCGATGGACTTTTTCCTTTGGATTTTTTGTTTGTTTGTGGCACGCGCCGATCTGCACATCCCCTATGTTATGTACAGCGGGACATGATGGTCCTGTGCAATCACTGCCTTTACACTTTTCTTTCTGTACGCAGCAGGCTGTGTCACATCCCCTTTGTTCATCAAACTCTTTACAGTGTACAGAGGATAAATTCAGAACATGACCGACAATGGCTTTTTTCTGTGGGGCATTAGGGTTAAACCACAGAAACAGCGTCTAAGAGAAATAACAGTGGATCAGAGAAATTGCGTAAAGTTCTGCGAAACTCTCTGGCGTTTTGTTAAGACGCAATAAGAGAAAGCGCACGAACTGCAGTAAAGTTGCCTTTCAGGTGGCTGGGGATGCCTTTGGCGGCGGCTCCGGCTCTCCTGCGGGCGGTGCGGCGGCCGGGGCGGGAGGACGGGGGTCCGGGACCCGCACCCCTGCTCTCTGCCACCCTTTGCAGTCCCACCCGGGAAACGCACGCTTGCGGTGATCTCTCCGCTAAATGCCCGGCTGACATTTCATTTTAAAGTTCTATATAAAGGTCGATCACATATTTGTCGTTTACCAAAGTAACAGTTATTCTCACCTTTCCCTCTCCGCTAATTTATATATATAATTTCCGTGACGCGAATCCAAGCCCTTGATCTACCACAACCATAGGAGACAAAGATGCCAAAAGAAAATATACAGCTGTCACAAGATATGAATCCCCGTCACTTATCAGCCGGGACGGTACCCTGCAATACACGGCACAGTGCTGGGGATGTGGGCGAGGCTGGCCGCCAAAGTTGTGCCCTACTCTCAGCTTTCGGCAAAAATAATATCGGCGTTTTCTGACCTACCATTAAATGGGTTCGACCCGATACATCAATGGCCATTTAACTGGACAGTTGTTGCCTTCGCTGGCCTTTTGGTCAGTTTACGCACAGACACAATTTTTATTTTTGTAACCAAGCGTGAGCAGATCGGGGGTCTGATGGAGCCAGCCTGCTTTCACACTCCCGGCTTCTTCGAGGAGATGTCGTCGTTAGAGTAGCTATATTAAGCTCCCGTTATTTGCCGTGCTGTGCCGTCACTGGGGGGTCGCTTTGTAGAGGTCTTCAAGATAAATTGCTTAATGCTTCCCCTCACAACGTATTCTTTTTTTGCCCGAAATTAAAGGTGGGTTTTTAACAACATTACATTAAGTTCTGTAGTGTTTGATTTTGAAGGCTTCTGCTTGATGGCATTGCTATTTCCCCTGTATCTCACCTTAATCCTATTAATAATCTTGCTTTACATGTACACACCTATTCCTGCCTATAACGGTACGCCTTAGACTGGTCCAATACTGGGCACTCACAAGGGTCAGGTAGAACGTACCGATTCACCTAACTGGATGTGTATAGGATGAAACCCTGCAGAACACAAGGAGAGTGTGCAAACCCCACACACCCAGAGCACTCTCAGCTCTCTAAGTGTGACTCAAGTGTTACCCACAGAACCACAGTGCTACCAGTGTTTGACAAATTTAAAATTAGGGAATTATCTCAAGCCCGTTGTTTCATTGTGTTCATTCTTTTTTTTTTTTTTGTCCATTGAAATTCTTCTTTATTTGTGCTCTAAACGTAACACCGAATGCTGCATACAGCCAGAAATATCACAAGGAGGTGTCTCTAAGCCGAGTCTACTGCCAGGTATGGTTTTAGAAGAGTGCTGTGTGACCGGATGATTAATCGTTTTAATGAAAGCAAAAGACTTTGTTAATTGTGATACACGATAGTGTATTCCTGACTATCTGTCCAAAGATGGCACACTGAAGGAGGTACCCTGTCTGGTGCCCTGTGCCTCCAGCAGACTGACGTACCCTGCATTGGACAGGAGGTCATGGAAATGCGAAAGGGTTTGAGGAGAGGTGTCTTCTATTGCGGGTTGTGACTTTATAAAACACGCTTCACGGCGCTGCATGTTTTCTGGGAAAGGCCAGAAGTACCCATAGAGCTTTGCAGCGTTGTTGCTCTGGACCCTGCAGCTTAAGGAGGCTGGATAGGGGCCAGAGGCTGATGTTTATTTAATAGGCTGGAGGACATAATGATTTTTGTGCGAGGGAGGGCAGATGTGGGATGTCACCGCGCTGTCCGGATCGTGCTGGACAATGTTAGCATTAATGTTAGCCAGCCCCACAAGACTGATACGAGCTAGGCTTAGCTTCTGCCAGTCCGTGCTCCGTGATTGCTGCTCTACAGGCTACCAGAAACCCGTCTCAGGCAGAAACAGCGCATACCCTCCATAAAGCAGCTTTAGTAACGGTCTGTGTGCTTTCAGCTGCACATCTTTCCCTCCCATTAATATAAGAAACAGGAAGTGCATTTGGGCATTAAGTTACTAAAGAGACCTGTACACGAGGTTGCACTAATGGGGACTTCGATTGTTGTGCTATTCAAGCCATATATAACCTACTGTAAATACTTTTTAAAAGCGTCCTGTCAATACCCGGTGTGACAAACACAGTGTCTTGGTAGCCTCAAGTCTCTACTGCGCTCAATATTCTACCAGTCAGCACAGATCTGCTGTCACTGTTTAATTATCAGTACTAGAGAGACAGATGTTAGGTTCATCAGGTTAACGCCTTGTTAGTAGCATTACCTCATGTTTAGCCTTGAATGGCTGTGCGTACAGCTAACAGCAACTTGCTTTGTCTACATGTGACACGTTTATTACAGATATAGTCAACTGGCTCTGTCTGATTATCTAAAAAATCTCAATCTGTAACTCAATCAGGAAGCATAACAACACTCATTAACTATGGATCAGGCTTGATGCAGGACTTGTACCGTATGAAATAAATTAATTTGTTGGCTAAATGAACGGAGATTACATGACTTCTTACATACACTGCTGTTTATGGACAGTTAAATCATTGCTGCTACATTAATTTCTAAAATGATCTCACATCATTCTTCAGTCTAACTGCCTCATTACTGGGGCAAGCAGCAACTTTTCAACTGCTGTTAGCAGTTTTCTTTGGAGTCCCGCTGTGTTTTAACATTTGACAAATTCATTGATCAATTCCCCCTAATATGCTGCCTTTGGGTGTTCGGGCTGGATGTGCACAGATAATCTGCCATGCGACTGATGGGGGTGGGCGGAAGGCTGTGAATGTGGGAGTTGTGCAAATTTTTGAGCGTAGCTCAGGAAGCAGGCATTGTTTGTTTGTTTGTTTGTTTGTTTAGAAACATGGCATTCACACCTCTCCGTCTCCCTGACATTGAAGGGTACCATTTTCCAGGACATACGGTTGTCATGAAGTGCCAATCAGACAAACAGCATATGTAATTAGGCCTATGCAGTGACACGCTCAAAGTCAGCTTTGTATATTTACTTCAGAAATGCCTTTTTTTGCTTTGGTAAATGTATTCAGTCTTTTACAAACTGACTTTCTTTCTACTTTAAATTTTAACCTCACCTGTTTCTTAGGATTGTCTACCAGTTACTGTAGGGGTTACTGCAATGGATGCATTAATGTATGCATCCCAGTATATGGGGATATAAATGAGAACTAGGATAAGGCATGGCTTGGGTTCTGAGGCTGACTTTTCTGACTGGGCAGGAATACATGTACCCACTTCTAATAACCACCGCTGCCCACTGTCTGGTACGTCGAGGCATGGCTCCACTCGAGCAAATTGTCATGTCTTTGGTAGACTGCCCTGTCACACAAGTGCGGAGCACGACACAAAGACGCCAGTATGCCTGGCCGTGCTAAAGTGAAAGAGAGATTACTGGAATCCGTGGGTGGGGTCTCCGTCCCTGTGGCCCGGTCTGCTGGTTCGGTTCTGTTGCTAAAAGGACATTGTGGCGTGAAATGAAATTGTGGCACTGAAATGACTCTGCTGGCTGCCAGGCTGAAATTCTCTGCTTCAGCAGTTGAGTAATGAAAGCCAAATCAGATTAAGTACATTGATTTAAATGCTGCTATTTAAATAGACAATGTGTCGCTCTGAAAAAGACGTTTACCAGAGAAAGAAAGTTATTTTGTCCTGGATTTTAAGTATTTTTGCCTAAGGACAGACTCTTCTATACTCCCAACTCTCTCCGTCTTCCATATGGACAAGTGTATGCCTGTCTGTGTCTATGTGTCTGTTCGTGTGTGTGTTGTGTGAACAGGTCGGTAATCTGATATCACTTAAATATGTTCATTTGCAGCAATCAGATGAGTTCTGCAATTATGTACTTAAAAATAAAGTTTTGATTGCTAATTACAAAATGCAGTATTAAGAGTGGCAAGTCTGATTGCATGATAGGCGGTCTCTGCCTTGAGTTGTGGGGCACTTAATATATTTTGAAAGGTGGTTTATCATGATCGAAGAGGGGCCCCTCAAGTCAGTTACTCATAAATTTAATTTCATCACAGCTCAAGTCATGTATGTATGTATGTACATCTCTGTTTCAAAACTGACATTTGGTCATTAAAAGGCATCTTAACAACTACTCGAATGTTATGATGCTAGATATGTTACAGCCGTGTTGGCAGCTGTATATATACATACACACACACATATAAATGCATACATACATATCTGTATATAGGATAGATAGACGGATAGATGGATGGGTAGATGTAAGGATATATTCTTATGATGACAATGCAAGCCCGGATCATGGTGACCCAACGACCAGTGAAAGCAGGATAATTCTCCTTGCCTCCAACAGGGGGCACTCTGGCCCATCTGCAGCCAGTCCCTGCCATTGTTCATTCTTCCAAAGGCGGCTCGGGGGGACTGGGTCCCTTTGTGGCCTCCTGCGTGCAGCCCGCCCTGGCGGTGACAACCTGTACGCGTCGTCGGCGCGGCTGCCAAACATAGCCGGCCCCATTGTGCCCAAGCCGGGCGTGACAGAGAGGGTCCCCCCTCCTCCGCGGCCGTCGATGAGGGAACGTGTCATCTGACGCCATGACCTTTCTCCATCTGTCGGATGGGATCTGCATCTGGCGTCTTGGCTGACGATGCGGCGCGGAGGTGTGAAGCCAGGGAGCCATGAGCATTTATGATGTCGCGGGATGTGGAATTGCATACATACATACATATATATATACACACACACATATACATATACATATATACCGCACACACACATATACATGTACTGTACGTATATACCGCACACACACAGACACACAAATATACGTATGTACCGCACATACACAGACACACGCATATAAATATACGTATATAATGTGCGCACACTTATACATGTATTGTACGTATATACCACACACACATATACATATACGTATATACCGCACACACACATATACATGTACTGTATGTATATACCGCACACACATATACATATACGTATATACCGCGCACACACACACACACATACATGTACTGTACATATATACCACACACACACACATACATATACGTATATACCGCACACACACACACACATATACATATACGTATATACCGCACACACACACACACACACACACACACACACATACATGTACTGTACATATATACCACATACGCACACATACATATACGTATATACCGCACACACACACACACACATATACATGTACTGTACATATATACCACACACACACACATATACATATACGTATATACCGCACACACGCACACACATACACGTATATACCGCACACACACATTTACATGTACTGTATGTATATACCGCACACACACATATACATGTACTGTATGTATATACCGCACACACACATATACATGTACTGTACGTATATACCGCACACACACAGACACACGCATATACAGATACGTATATACCGCACACACACATATACATGTACTGTATGTGTATACTGCACACACACACACACACACACACACACACACACATATATATACATATACTGAGTACTGAGTAGGAAGTGTGTATTAGCTCAGAAATAAAAGGACAATTTAACATCACTACATATGCTAATTAATAGTAACACAATAAAAACTAACAAGAATTTCTTCTGTTCGCCAAAAAGCTACTGATATCTTGTAGGAATGACTGGTGGAAGCTGGAGACCACCATGACCAAAGATGGATGGAGGGATGGATGATGGAGGGATGGATGGATGGATGGAGGCATTTCCCAAAGCTCTCCTCAGAGGCACCCCAGGCATTCCTTATTTTCTTTAAAGTTCTTTTGCTCAGCTGACACCCTGGCAGAGCTAATGTCACGGTTTTACACCAGCGTGAGGCGTCTCTGCACTCATGTATATAATGTATATCATTTATTTGTTCCGTGTCGATGTGCTTCTTCTTGCGTCTGGGGAGTTTCGGAAATATCTTTTTGGCGTCCAGTAGTCTTCTCTCTGCTCAGCGCCTTTCTGTTCCAGGGTTTCACTTGATCAAGGCCATCCCCTATAAAATTATAACTTTTATGCTATCTCCTGTCAAGATCTTGGCTAATCATTTGTAAAAGAAATTCAAGGTGTTTTTTTGTCATCTCTGGAAGCTGTAAGGATAGCAGCTTGACACAGTTACAGTTGACGGGCAGTCGCTCACAGCTGGGTACAGTGAGAGGGCAATGTGGCAGGGTGGTTGGGGCCCACATGGCGTGACCTTCATCAATGTGGACTTCATGTAAATCAGTCCATTAGCAGTGAAGTATTTAAATGAGGCGCGTTTTCTTCAAGGACACGGGCAAAGCCTGTCAGAGACTCAGGTGGAGGATGATTATACATGCGAGCCGTAGGGGAGGTGAGTCACCGGAGTGCCTGCTATATTTGAAGGCTGGTCGGTCAGGGCCACATTGTCTTGGGGGAAGGCTGAACCATGTGTAAGTGGTTTTTTCACGTGTACCTTGCTATGCTCGTGTTATAGATAGCGGGAGGCTATCCGGAGTGCGGACAGCGAGCAGGATGTTGGCAGAGGGTAGCGCTTGGGTGGGGGAGGATTAGCAGCGTCCAACAGAAGCCTGAGTAAATGGGGGCGAATAAGACAATGTCTATATATATCTCCATCCTGTTGGGCAGTGACCACACCCCCAACTCCTTACAAAACATCTTCCTGCCCCTGGTAATATGCTCATTCATGTTCTGCTCGCTCATTCATTTCTTACTTGGGACTGGAACCCACAACCTTTGGGAGAAGAGGTACGGAAACGTGTTTGTGGCTTGTTCTCTCCTTCCCAGAGAATCCATCTAATATCGCATGATACTCCG
>JAODKM010000032.1:12003551-12023086 GCA_026780845.1 Petrocephalus sullivani | reverse complement strand
GGTGCATGGGTGACAAGGTGATAGAAGCCTGTTGTTTTGACGTCGTGGGGGCTATTTTTTCAGTCCCTACAAGGGGAAACTCAATTTTATAAATACCAAATCCTCAATGGTCATTTTTTTCAGTCCTCACTGCTTCAGACTTCATTTTATAAAGATATGTGAATGCAATAAAAAGAGTAAAAATGCCAAAAGTCTTATATTTTGTTTGGTTACTTATGGTTAAGGTTAGAGCTGGGTAGGGATTAAGGGTGTCGTGATTGGGATTAGGGCTTTTCCCCACAGAAATGAATGGATGGTCGTCACTAAGATAGGAATATATACGTGTGTGTGCATGTGTGTGTGGATTTGTTTGTGGATTTCCTCTCACAGTAGAAAAGCTCAGTGGGGCACGTTGCCCGTTGTATTTGAGCCCTGTGTTGGACTGGCATCTTGTCCATCCTATAGCCCAGCCTCACGTCCCTCCATGGACTGGGATCCTGACGGATGAGACCATCCTGACAGAACTGGGTAGATGCTATGTTTCTTTTTTTACATACCCTAAAAAAGAGGCAGCAGATGATCTCACCTCACCGGTCCATCTCACCTCCTACATGGGGTGTTTAAGCAGCTGTGTTTAATCTGAAAGGTCAGTCCGTACTTTTCCAGGCATAGTTTTACTGCCATTGTAGGAATTTACTGGGCATTTTATTTACGCACACTGTGCCTCTATTTAGAAAGGCAATAGCATCATCTCTCTGAAATGTATGTACTGGATCGTCATTAAGTATGATCAGTGACCAATGTCGCAGAACTCTGCCTAGAAAAAAGTGATAGATGGATGTGTGGCTGGACGAATGGATGGGTGCTTTCTAATATATTGGTTTGTGGCAAAATTTATATTACATGCTTAAAATGGCAGTGATGAGCTTTGAGGGCACTGCGTAACATAACATACTCTCTAATGGCAGTGATGAGCTTTGTGGGGCACTGCATAACATAACATACTCTCTAATGGAAGTGATGAGCTTTTTGGGGCACTGCATAACATAACATACTCTCTAATGGCAGTGATGAGCTTTGTGGGGCACTGCATAACATAACATACTCTCTAATGGCAGTGATGAGCTTTGTGGGGCACTGCATGACATAACATACTCTCTAATGGCAGTGATGAGCTTTGTGGGGTACTGCATAACGTAGCATACTCTCTAATGGAAGTGATGAGCTTTGTGGGGCACTGCATAACATAACATACTCTCTAATTGCAGTGATGAGCTTTGTGGGGCACTGCATAACATAACATACTCTTTAATGGCAGTGATGAGCTTTGTGGGGTACTGCATAACATAGCATACTCTCTAATGGCAGTGATGAACTTTGTGGGGCACTGCATAACATAACATACACTCTAATGGCAGTGATGAGCTTTGTGGGGCACTGCATAACATAAGATACTCTCTAATGGCAGTGATGAGCTTTGTGGGGCACTGCATAACATAACATACTCTTTAATGGCAGTGATGAGCTTTGTGGGGTACTGCATAACATAGCATACTCTCTAATGGCAGTGATGAACTTTGTGGGGCACTGCATAACATAACATACACTCTAATGGCAGTGATGAGCTTTGTGGGGCACTGCATAACATAAGATACTCTCTAATGGCAGTGATGAGCTTTGTGGGGCACTGCATAACATAGCATACTCTCTAATGGCAGTGATGAGCTTTGTGGGGCACTGCATAACATAACATACACTCTAATGGCAGTGATGAGCTTTGTGGGGCACTGCATAGTATACTCTGTAATGGCAGTGATGAGCTTTGAGGGCACTGCATAGTATACTCTGTAATGGCAGTGATGAGCTTTGAGGGCATGCTTTCATCTTACATGATGCAGACACAGTCACAGGAATTCCTCTGTGCCCTTAATGGAAGCCCGCTGCCCCCCGACACCACCATGTGCACGGACGCCATGTCCAGGCCTCGCCCACACGCTGCCGTGTGCTTTAATGGCCGAGAGCAGATTACATCCTGCTGGTGTCGCACTACAGGAAGCCTGTGAATCACGGATAAATTCAGAGTGTGCCGTTTGATTAATGCATGCCTTGCCACTTCCCCTGCCTTTGTACCCTCTCGGAGCAACGCGTTTGGCTTGGATAGGTGATATGGATTAAATGCAGAACATGTGTACAGAAAATATCAATGGTTTTGAAGGTTTGTACTGTAATAGCCTGCATTTCTGTGGAATAGGCTCTACTCCTTAGGACTAAAAGACTGTCATGCTGAGACATACAAAAGTGGTTTGCCTGCTTCCCTGCAGCTTACAAAAACCAAGTCACAACCTTGGCTGGTTTTAAAAAGAACAATATTCCTAAATAAAGTTAACCTGCTTTCTCCAAAAATCACATTGGGCTCTTGATGTGACGTTCAGAGCAAAACGTTCACCGCCAAAGAGAATAAACCTATCCTTTACTGAAATCCTCCCTGCAGACTATCCAGGCCAAAGTCAAACAGATGAAAAAAATTTAAATACTGATAATCCTGTTATCAGAAATGTAAACACGGTGATTAAAGCTTGTAATTGCATCCCACTGGCTAAACTAATCACGATCCCCACCCGGATTAGTTGTCGTTATGGAGGGTGAAGGTAAACCAAGCTGAGAGCTGCTGCGTGAGGCACCAAGATGTAGCGCTTCGGAAGATGCCGGGGAGCCAGAGAAGGATGTGCGAACGCAATATTAGCATTTCAGTCATATTCATGCGCCGACTGAGCCTCTGTTTGCCATGAGCGCCGAGCGCCTTCCCCTGCACACGCAGGCCCTCCAGAGGCACCAGCCTCCATAGAAGCCCTGGAGATTTAAGAAAAGGGGGTTAAGCCTTTACTAGGGGGTTCTGATTTTAGTGAAAGCAAATCTGAACTCAGTTCTTTAACCAATGCAGATCTTGGCAAGGTCAAGATAGGTGGAGGCTCAGGGAGGCATCTTCAGAGGGGGCACCAAACTGCCCCCTCCCCCGACAACTTTAACCACAGCTTAGTGGGGGGTGGGGGGGACACTGGTGGTGAAGCTTGCATATGGCACCACATGAGTTTCAAGCACTACTGATTTAATTAACTAATTAGTGTACATTTATTTGGGATGGGAGGGGGGGCTCCAAAGTCTTGCTAAAATAGTCCTAGTGATGACTGTCTCCACAGCCCCCCAAGCAAGAGGGCCCCACTCCTCCTCATGTGCTGGCACGGCTCCTGGTTCCGGCTGGCCCAAATCCCAGCAGCATCTCAGCCCTCTTTCCTGCTACCTTTCACTTCATCTGTTGCGATGGGCACTCCAGTCTGGGTGGGGGAGGGGGGTGAGGTTGGGAGACTAACAAATGCTCAGGAACACTGGTTAATATTACAGCTGATCAAGTCAAATACTCCAGAGGAAAAAGTGCAATAAAAGGAAGTGCCGTGATCAGATGGGTCTACATCACCTGCCGCTGCAGGGCCTCTCACACTTTCCTGAGATCCTCCTGTAGGAAAACAGGAGCCTGGCGGATTTTTCTGGTTTCCAGAAAATTTCTGCTGCAATAGAAAACTTTAATTATAACAGTTAGTCATGTAGAAAATTGCTTGATGGACTTATGTCTGTTTTTTTTTTTTAAGTACAAGAGTTTTAAAATCTGAGGAATAAACTGGATTAGCTCAGGATAGATTTATTTGTACTCGATTTATATTAAATGATTTATTGGTACCCAGAATTAAACTGATCCAAATTTTAAGAATTGCCAGTGTTATTTGTGGCGATTATGAGGACAAACTATTATAAATGCATATCAATTCCAGGCTGTCATGCATGCAAGTGACGTGTCATTATGGCTGACTGCATGTCAACGGCATGCAGAACTCAAGACACCCATTGGGCAGTTGGGCAGAGAGAGCGAGAGAGAGCGAGAGAGAGAGAGAATGGCAGAGTGATGTGCCCTAGAGGGGATTGGCTGTAATTGCTGATTGACATCCAGCGGAGCAAACTGACAGCAGCCCACAGCTCTCAGGGGCGGGGAGATGCCATGTCAGGGGGATTGTCCATTTAAGGTTCCTCATGCACTGTGACAGCCTTCCATCCTCTGCTATTGCTCTTCAGCACCCATTAAGTCAATTATACTTTGTTTTTCCGGTGAGGGACAGCAGGGGTGAGTCTCCCCTTGTCTTAACGTGACCTCCAATCAGAAATGATTTAACACAGCTGACACTGTCTCTCCACCTCCCCGCTAACGAGCTAACAAGCCCAGCACGAGCCCAGGGTATCGAAAGGCCACGCTAACAATTCCAGTGGTGCTGATTCGCACATGCCGGGTCACAAACGCCGCCCCTGGCCAGAGGGGCCACCGCTGCGTGGGGCTTGGGGGCGGCCCCTGGGGTTTTCCGCTCACTGATTGGGCACAAACTTGACAGCCTGGGAAACACCTTTGAACGAATTCACCTTTGTTCCGGAAAGGGGGAGGAAGTTAGGGCCAAGGGCCCCAGAGCAACAGGGGCCCTAACATGTTTGGAACAGAATTCGATTGGTCTGGGTTGAGGGCACAATATGATGTGTTTCCATGGAGTCGAAAACCTTTAGTGGCTCTCCGACTTGGGGTAAGCACATGGCAAGCTTGTGCACTGGCAAACCTGGCAGAGCCTCTAGTCCAGGGCCTTGAGTTGTTTGGGGCCCCAAATAATTTTTCTCATAGTTACAGCACCATTTCCTTCAGTAGGCAGGGCCCCCCCGTGTTTGCTCGTGTGAGAAATACGGCCAAATTTGCCGTCAGCATTGAATGTAGGGAAAATAACCCACAAATACTTCTTCGATTATGTCTAAGCTTTAACTGCGGGTGCCGTACTTTGGCTTGCTGCTTGTTCTGAATGCAACGTGACAGCATGAGCGGATGAAGGCAGCAGCCCGTGTGCAGAGCGTGATCACCTCGTGACACTGCAGCCATGACACTATTTGTTGTTGTTGTTGTACTGTTGTTCCCACCATGACAAACTTTCAAAACCCAGACGTAAAGGGTCTGATTTAAAGGGAATGCTCTTTTGTCATAATGTAATTGTCTACGTTTTATATATCTACAGTTGCCTATCTGAAACTCTAAAATGGCTCCCTTTTAAAAATAAAGTTATATTTCATATTTATATTTTATGTATATGGACAGTTTAAGCCTTGAGGGCTTAAAATTTCTTGTCAATGAACTAAAAAGAGAATAAAACAACAATCCAGCACACAGCAGGTGTGCCGACGTTGGGCTACGATTGCAGGCCTATGAAAATGAATACAGAAAATTATATAGACCGCAATTCTCACCCAGATGAAAGGTCTTGGAAAGTGATTGATGGGTAGATGTATCGTGAGCCTGCAGGAGGTGGAGAAATTGCATATAGCAGGGTACAGGTGACCATTGGCGTTCCCATGGTAACTGATCACCAGGCTGCCGCACAGTGTTAATAGAACCCAGGTGACTCTGATTGGACTAATTGACTCATTAGGACTATAGATAAAGGATTGGCTGGGAAGATGGCGCCACCGTGTGTTCTGCATGTGCAGGGCTTGGTATTTAGATATCTGATTATAGTTTTCAGACTGCCTTTCTTAAAGGGGCCTCACACTGTCTTTGTTTTATAGTTTGAATAATAACATTCTTTTTTTCTACCTTTCTACCATTCTTCCATATGCATCCACTATCTGGTCTTTTCCTTTTAGAAATAAAGGTGCATATCTCATTTATTTTTCATGGATATGGACAGCTTAAGCCATATACCGCGGGTGTGCCGACGTTGGCCTGAGTTTGCTAGCTTATGAAAATGAATGCATAAAAATATAGGAACGCAATTCTCACCCAGATGAAAGGTCTTGGAAGGTGACTGGTGGGTGGATGGATAGATTTATACTGATTTACCGATTTATTGTCTTGCTAATTTTCTTTTACAGTGGGATTTTTTGTGAAACTACTGCCACAGTTCCAGTTTGCTACGTTTTCATATTTCAAGACTTACTGGGAACTATATTTGCAACTATAATGTTTCATGCATCATTAAACATTGAGCCATGATTCTTATAACCCCGGATTTCTTTTGTCGAGAACCGAGAGAAATTTATTGTGCATTAAACAGTCTGTTGGTTGCTTTAAGCCTAATTTTGTCCATATATTCCCACACTTGTCCAAAAAACATCTTGGAAACATCTAACCTACCCTCTAGTAATAAATGTACATGTGACACACAGGACTGGAAAACATGTCATTGAAAATCACAGCTCATTTTGACTAGCAATTAAGCATGTAATGATATATCGTACAACAGTAAATCAAGGTACAAATTTATAATGATTCAAATCAAGGAAATAAAAAATGAATCACAAATTAGTATAAGGCTGTACAATCGCTTGGTTTTTCCTAGATGTCATTGCATTGTGTAGACAGTAGAAGGCACAACCAACTACTGCAACCTGCAGAGGTACAGAATGGCAAAATGGTTAAGAAAGGCCAATCTGTTGTTAATGTTCTCATTTTTAATTAAAAAAATATTTTATTTAATAGGCTAATAACATTATATTTTACTCCAACCTTTACAACTGTTTATAAATAATTATTGTTGGGTATTTAGAAAATTAAAAGTATTTTTTAATTTAACAAAAGGAATATTTATATTGATAAAGAGTAGCAAAATGTAATTAAATTTTCTTCATTAAAGACAAGAAGTAAAATTTAATTAAAATATATTGCTAAATTAAAAAAAGACAGGAACTGCCCCGGAAGCCATCCTTACTGTGACGGCCCAGTTATTCTCACTCACCAATGGATCATTAGTGAAGAACATTTGCTTGATGATGCTGTGCTCAATGAGGATTGTTGATTGGCTGTTTTGGGTTTTTTTGGGCACACAGGGTCACAGCCTCCTGGGCTGCAAAACTACGGCGACCCGAGCAACATCATGGTGCCGCCCCTGGCCCCCGCCTACCAGGTGCAGCCAAGCTCCGCCCACATGATGGCTTCTTACCCACCGCCCCCCTCCTACTGCAACCACTCGCCCCCACCCTACGAGCAGGTGTTCGCAAGCCCAGAAAAGAAGTAACGTCTCTTCAGGGTCTAACGATCGATCGACGCGTGTCCCAGCCTCTCTCTCTTTCTTTCGTCTGATTGGATAGCTCACCGCCAGGAAGGAGGGTCGCGATGATCCCCCAAAATGTAATGAGTGCCTGTCACCCCCCCAGCCTTCCTGAGCATAGCGCCCCCAAACACGAAGACCGGGAAAACCACCAGAGGTCACATGATACTCAAGCCTGAATGTGAAGTTCCTTCTGTGCTTACGATGAGACTGTTGAATGCATTTTTATCCATTGCTCACTTAATTTCACATTAAACTCCATTTAGTCTTTTCAAATCAAGGTGTTTCTGGTGACGTCTTAGTCTATTTCCCACACTCATGCTAACAAGCTAGCAGCAGGTATGTTTATGGGTTGGATTGACCTGGTTTTAGCTGAAGATTGGACTATTTCTTGGGTAAATCAAGTAATCTGCCAACCCCTCCTGTCTGGGTAGTGTGTACATGCATAAGCGTGCGTGCATGTATAGGAGAGTTATGTGCTACCATGTACCCACAACAGATTAAAATGGCGGGAAAAGATTCTCATCGCAGGATAGTCGGTGTGTTGAGGAAGACAGCAGCTCTGTTTTAGTAGAAGTCATGGCGAGTGATGGCAAAGGAGTTTCCACCACTGTGGCTCCACCCCCAAGCTCTGAGCAGATGGCTGCACTCCGGGTGGTGACCGCACAGCTAGCAGCAGCCCAAATTAGGGCTGAAATCATGCATTTCGTCTCCACCTTCCGGTGAGCGCGAGAAGGAAATTATCCGCAGAGCACATTTCGGTGTTCTGAACCAAAAAGTCATTTACCAAAAGAGGCTCGCCTGCAAACGCCATTTGCCATTTCCAAACAGGCTGTCCAAAGGTGGGGGCTTATTTAGAGGCAGGAGAGTGTGCAAAGAAGACCTGAGGTTGTTGGAACTTTAGGATTATTTTAGTGAGCACACACTACAAGATGCCAACGGGAACAGCAGACAAACAGGATGGTCTCCGAAAAACAAGTCATTCACGTGGCTAAAGGCCCCCGCGGGTTTTGGTGCTCATGCTTGTCCACTTGCGATTAATTGACCAACTTCTGAGTTAATAGCCCTCTGATGTACGAGAATATAAAATGAATTAATTTGCAGACACAGTTGTAACAGTACCTTTATTTTGCACTTTTTCAAAGGATAATGCAAGAGCTGAGAATCTGTGTGCACTGGACAGTGAATTAAGTGTTTGCCGGGGTATTGTGACCTGATCTCGATATGTATTCAAATGCCTGCAGTTGGATCAGAAACATGTAATAAATGCAACGGTTTGGATCATAGTCTGTGACCTGATCCCTCATAAAACTTCTAGGCTGTGTGTTCTTAAGCCTTTAACTAACAGAAAAGATGGAGAAAATCATTGGAAGGTGTTGTTGATAAGATGGTGTTTTTTGTTTGGGGGAGATGCAGGGATTTCAAAGCTTCGTAAACATTTCATACTAGAGTGTCTGGCAGGAGTCAGACTTCTCCCACAATCCTCCCTGTGGTAGTCAACACAATCGCCATAGTGATGACACACCACAGTAGGGCGGCAACTGCAGGCTTTAAAATGATTTTTGTGCAACAATTTAGGGCCCATCAGAACAAAGACTCCTCACGATTAAATGATCCTACTCAGATTCATGTGTCAGAATTACAGGAACACAATTAACCGTTAGTCAGACAGAGTGAACACTACATCAGCATGGGGATTAAAAGCAACTACATTTTCATGACATAAAATTACAGACCTGGCGGTGTTTCACAAAGCAGGATTTAGTCTGGAAACTTGTTGGATTTAAGATAGTCTGGGCTAAATAGACTGTATCTTTGTCCTCTTACATGTGGATCGGACTACCTTAAATCTGACAACATACCTGGCTGAGCAAGAAGTCCTGTTTTGCGGCAAACCCACCGATAAGCATCGCAGCTAATATTAACAGTAACTCAGCTAACAGTTTAAAGAAGTTATAGAGTGACTCTCAATACCAAGAACACAAAGATCGTACTTGTGGTCTTTGCAAGACTGGTCAAGCTGCCCAACTTTCCAAGAACGGGCATGGGACACAATGAGTCATGGGATTGGCCTTGTTTGGAAAGGATACAATGATTACTTGAGGCAGAGCAAGAACAACATCTGGGGATCTTTACAGTCCTCTGTACTTGTGATCTTAGTATTGGAGTTGGTCTTTGGCAATGGAGGATGATGTAAAATGGGTTCAGGAGAATGCAAGTACAGTTACGTGGGCATATTGAGATTCACCCAAAGTGTATATCCATTTGTCCTATATTATGAGGTCATTATTCTGACAGTGGAAAAACAAAATTAAACACATAAACAAAGACCCAAACAATCCCATAATCCCTTGGACATTATTCCAGAATTGGTTTCATACTGTGTCCTTTTAAAGCCAGTAAATTGTGTGGCCTGTTTTGTACTGCCACAATTTTTAAAAACATGATTAGGGGAAGGATCTATAATATTTATGAAAAATATGGAAAATCAATTTGAACACACATATAATTGTGTGTATCACGTTTAACTATGCAACCTGAAAACGGTTTTGGATGGAAGTAATAATATTCACCTTCGCTGTTGGTGGCGTGGCGGTAAATCATTGAATCCGTCTGCAACACAAAAGTAATGCTCCATTTATAAACTAAAAATAAAATTCAATTCTTCGAGAAAATAAAAGTCAGTTTGCAAATGTTTTATTTTCTACTGTAAAAAAACTAAACAGGATAGAGTTAGAAGAGTGTGAATTGAAACAGTAGCTACCGGGATTTTCACTCAAACATTAAAAATATGAAACTGCAGTAATACTCTTGAGTATAATTGTATTTTCCTGTATTGAGATATAAGCATGAGCAGAGACTCTGGGACAGCTCCTATAGCACATGTAGAGTATTTTACTAATAATGCAAAGGTCATAGGTTCAAATTCTGTGGAGTACACATAAATTGTCCTTCCCTCTACTGCAACTTACTTTGGATGAATGCATACGTTAGTGGACATCAGGTGCAGAAGGACCAGTGTTCATGCAAAGCCTTGTACTTCTCCATACTACAGGGGAATGTTTACATACTCCCTGCTTTAAACCCCGACCTCAGTACACCAGTTTTAAGCAGCCCCTGTTTGATTATAGTTGTCATAGGAGATCCTAGTAGTTGTAAAGAGCCATAACACAAAGGGGCCAACCTTATCTTTAGTCAATTATGTTTTGAATCGGGATCTACAGGGGGGTAGAAAGACACTGCAGGGGCCAATCACCTTTCAGTTGAGGCCAGTCCCCTTTATACATACTCAGCTGACATAGTCGTCTATGCCGGCTGGAGTCAGAAGTATGAAGCCGACTCCTCAGGGGAGGGATCACAATTACGTCGATGTCAGCAGTATGACTTAATGATTATTGCAGCATGATACTGATCGCATGTTACATGTGGTAATGAAAAGGTCTTATGGTCAAAGACACTGCTGGTCGAAACTAAACTGAGGTTAGGAGTGGTTATAAATCAATGACATGAGGGTAAATCTGAGTGGGAAATGTACTGTAAAGCAGCTTCAAATGTGTGTATTAGGCGGTCACCTTTGATTTCAAGACCTGGTGCGAGATCAGGTATCACAGTTCCGGCTAGTTGGGCTTTGATACGATAAGCTACTGCAGGTTTGTGAACAAAATGGCTGGATCAAAACAAACGAACAAGAAAGGCCTGACAGCAAACAGATCGATCGCTGGTGAGTAAATGCACACCACAGAAGGCTGGGACTCTGAAGAGGCCACACAAGCAAAGGACATGACCCAAAGCCTACAGGAGGAAAACCAGTCAAAGCATGTCTAAACAAAGGAGATTCAGGATGACAGCGGAATGGGTTTGTCTCAGTTCATACCAGGAGTGAAAATATTACCAGAATTAAAATAAAAAACTGCAAAGATTACAAACAAGAAACAACCACCTTTCACTATAAAATTAAGTAGACTATAATATGCTGAGATTTAATAACTAGCAAAAAATAAATACAAAAACCTTGAGGGTAGAGAAGTTAATTTGCAATGAGTAATGATCCAGAACCTCACTCCTTAAGTTAGACATCTAAATGGCGAGAACCAAGCAGACAGAGTACCAAAAATGTTTAAGGAGATATAGTATGTGTGCGACTCATATTAGATGGGAATATACTACAGTCCCCCAAGCATGGCATTGCTTACAATTAGTGAGTTATGTATTTTATTGGAAATAACGTATCTACCTTTAGCAGAAGCAAAGTAAAGCCATCAAATCAAAAGACAAAACAGTTTCAGCACTGTTTATTTGTTCCCTCCACCAAATACATGAGTGTGCCGTCCTACAGATGAGTCTCTCTCATGTTAACAGTGTAATTTGGAGAATGGTGACGAGTCGGATAGATGTGCACGGAACCATCCAGTCTGGACGCTGCCCCAATCCGGCTCGCTTTCCCCAATTTATATAAAGATTTTCCCACATCGGACGAGGCTCCCGCCTCGCTCGCCCGTCACCCTTCAGTCCCACCCACCCTTCGCGCTTAATTAGCGGCGTCTGGCTCCCCGCTGAATTACAGCCGCCATCGCCTAGCGCGGCCGTAAAATTCCCGGCATATTAAAAACGTATAAAATATTGGCAAAGACCTCGCAAGCCTGCTGCTGAGGTCCTTTAGAGGGGGTTACATGGCACGTCGCGGGAGCCGGGAGCGCCCCGAAAAGCGCGGTAAGAGCGCCGTCGCCACCCTCCCGCCATTCGCGCGTCACCCCGGTGGCGTTCCATCCCCCCCGCCGTGGTCCGGCGCTGTTGGGCTCCGCGTTATATGTCCGCGAAGGTGGCGCCGTCATGCGGCTCACACCACATTCGGGCTGGCTCCGTACGCGGGGTTTGCATTAATGTAAGCAGCGGGGCGTCAAGGCGGCTCCCGTCGTCTTAGATCTGAAGGTGTGCAGAGCTTTTGAAGAGAAGCCAAAGGCAAGTGGCTTTCGGTGATATTTCAGGTTTTTTTCTCCTGTCTTAATCTACATTTGATTTTTTTAATTCTTTTCAATATCACACGTTCCCCAAAATACTGTTTGGATTTGACGCACTGTAAGCACGGGCAAAATGACAACGTACACAACAGTGTGTGACATTTTTTTTTATTATGCGGGCAAAAAAAAAAAAACAAAGATAAATCATCTCCCTTTCCATCTGGAGCCCAGATGCCTTCATCAAAAACTCCAGATTTCCAAAGGACCCTGGACTTGCGATTTTTACGCTTCGCCTATAAACAGAAAGGAGGAATTCAAAGGAAATATGGCGAAAAGATGCCCTTCATGCGCGCGCCGCTGCTCGTGACGCATGGTCTGAGCCTAGCGCGGGAGGCGGCGCGAGCCGCGCTCCATCACGCGGCGCCGCCGGCAGCGCAGCACTTCTGCACACACTGCAAAAAGGCGGCCATTTCAGCACCGTACATTCCTTCTCCTTTTTTTTAATAAATCCAATTATAATTGTGCCGCCACCGTTTCAATCCGTCTCTGAAACGAGAGGCAGGCAGCTTGCGCGCCACACGCTGACGCCACAAACGAACCGCCTGCCTCGCCGGATCAATCCGGACAAACGGCACCGGTGGGAACCGGCGGCTATTCGGAGAGACGCAGTAACTCGCGCCAGGGTTACACCGATCCTCTGGAGTAATCTATCGTGAGGAAAGGGTTCGATGGCACGTAGCACGTTAACAGAACCGAAAGTGATCGCAAAGAGTGGAGCGCCGTTCGTTTAGAGCGAAGACAAGCCGCGAGTTAATTATACAGTCAGGTGTCAAAATGGCCTGGCGCTTGTCGCACAGGAAACGAAAAGGCTCCTTTATAAGGGCTGTGACTTCACTACTCAGCTTCATTCATTTGTGACACAGAATATAAAAAAGAACAGAGAAAAACCATCACATATTTCAACACGGAACAGAGTCTGAGCGTTTTCCTGACTGTGTCAGTGGCCGATAGCAGGAGGGAGGAAGGGAAACTGGCAGGGGAGGAGTGCCAAGGGAAGCATGCATGCGTGGGTGGGGTGGGGTCGGGTGGCTATGAGCCACCCCGACCCAGGAAGTCCGAGATCACCCAAAAACGGAGGTCAAAGTTCAAAGGCTGGGAAGCAGGAAGTTTCGGGCTCGGTCACATCTGAGAGATAGTGGATGGCCCCCGCCATACCTAAAAAAGAAAGGAAAGGACATATCACCACGGTAAACCAAGAAGAAAGTCTTATGGTCAATAAATGGTCAGATTACACCTCATTAGGTTTGGAGGATGGGCATCAGGGCCTATTGGTTATAGATGACCAGGTTAGTTACAGGAAGTGGCCCACCCCAGAGATCCACGGGAAGCTCTGCCAGCCACTCTCATCCTCATCTGTCTACATACATCTTCCTTCCTTCCTGGCTCCTCCAATCAGAGCCTTCATTCACGCCTAGCTCCTCCAATCAGAGCCCTCACTTATGCCACACCTCAGCGACGCAGGATTAACCCACGCAACGCATTACGGCTGGACGGCAGAGGCATAATGGAATCCGGCCAATCAGAGAGCAGGATTCTGCTCTGGTCACGTGCAACAGCCTGTTACCATGGCATTGCAAGGCAAAGCCCTCCGGCTATACTCCCTAGGAAGGGGAGGGGGGCTCTCAGGCTATGCTCACCTGCTGCCCAGGTATCTCCTCTTAAAGGGGAGGGGGCTCTCAGGCCATGAGCCACATGTTTCTGTGCGAGACTCACCTGCTGCCCAGGTACCTCCACTTTAAGGGGGGGTGTTGGCATCCAATCCAGAAACAACTTTAAGAAAGAATTAAATATGTCTGCTCTTCCATGACAGGTAAAGCTGAAAGAGCCTAGCCACAGAATAGAGTAGCAGTAATTTATTCACCCCTGAGGGGAAACTAAATAGTTTTCACAAACCCCATCCTGCTCTCCATTACAGACTTGTACCTATATATATACACATACGAGTGAGAGTAAGTTTTGGGGCCACAGCACAGGGGCAATATCTGGGATCTGTGAAAAAACTGGGGTTGAGTGCCTTGTTCAAGGCCCCAGCCGTGACATGATCACCAGCTACCCTGCCAAGCTACTAGAGATGGAATATGGCTGCTAAACAACAATAATATGGATGGTTAGGCCATATTATAGCTCAGGTCCCTGTAAGCGGAGGACAGTGAAGTTAATGGATTCCTGCAAACTGACAGGAAAGGTTATGTCAGATACCAGGCTGCGGAGAGGGAGCTCGTTAAAGACACAGAGAGCCCGGGTGGCATTCAGGAGGGGACAGGGTTAAGAGTGTTACCTTCGAACAGGGAGTACGGTCTGTCTGGTATGCGGCATCCATGTGTCCCGTAATCCAAGCACCACTCGGCAAACTGGAACGGGGCAAAAACAAATACTTAGGTGTCTTGGGAGCTGCCTGTCCCGGAGTGCAGTGTCGCTGTCAGACCATGGCGGCTTGATACAGCTGCTCACTTCTGCACCACGCTCAGCTGATTTCTGGCTGTAGCTCAAAGCGCCGGGGTGACACACTGCGACCACAGGCACCCGGACGTGAACACGGTTAACTGATGTGCGTCTGACTCACGTGTGACTTACAAAGCTGTCCATCATAGTGTGAAAGATACAATTCTACAGTCAATCAAATCTATCTACACTATATTGCCAAAAGTATTGGTACTTGCCTGACTGCATTGTGGCAAGTGTAAAGTTTGGTGGAGGGGGGATTAAGGTGTGGGTTTGTTTTTCAGGACTTAGGCTTGGCCCCTTAGTTCCAATGAAAGGAATTCTAAATGCTTCAGCATACAAAGCCATTTTGGACAATTACATGCTCCCAACTTTGTGGGAACAGTTTGGGGATGGCCCCTTCCTGTTACAACATGATTGCGCACCATTGCACAGAGCAAGGTCTATGAAGACATGGATGAGCAAGTTTGGTGATAGAAAACCTTTAGGATGAATCAGAACGGAGACTGCGAGCCAGGTCTTCTCGCCCAACATCAGTGCCTGACCTCACAAATGCTCTCCTAGAAGAATGGTCAACAATTCCCATAAACACACTCCTAAACCTTGTGGAAAGCCTTCACTAAAGAGTTGAAGGTGTTATAGCTGCAAAGGGTGGGCCAATTTCATAATAAAGCCTGTGTAATAAGTATGGGATGTCATTAAAGTCCATGTGTGTGGGCAGGCGTCCCAATACTTTTGGCAATATAGGTGTATCTGTTGATAGATGGCATGAAAGGATGCCTGTCTATCTTTTGTTTGATTTTTCCATTCACTATTTTCTTCCTTGTTTGCTCAGAATAACTGTTGGTTCCATCATAAAAGGGAATTTATTTTGATCATGACTACTATGTTTATGTACACTCTCCCACAGTAAAAATTAAATTTAAAATATCATTTACAGTCATGTGTCGCTTAACGATGGGGATACTAATGTGTAGTTAGGCAATTGTCATTTTGAAAACACCACAGAGTGTACTTACATAAACCTAGATGGTACAGCATACCTTTCTAGAGTAGAAAGAACATTATAAAATAACGATAAATATGCAATGTAGTGATTATATAAATAGGTTGTCAAGTACTATGCACTGTACATAACTGTATGTGCTATACTTTTATATACCTGGCAGTGCAGAAGGTTGACACCAGCATCACCACAAACATCAGTAATGCATCACATAATGTGACATTACAACGGCTATGACATCACTAGGCGATTTATAAGGACAGGAGCCCGTGAAAACGGACCAGTATGCTGTCCTCAGACAGCTAAGAAGGGCTGCAGATCAACACCAGCCTGAGGGGGGCAGCCTCACCTTGCATGCCCGGTACAGGTACTTCTTCTCCTGCGTCGCATGGTAGAGGGAGAGGAAGGCGTAACCGTTGCCCGCCGTGCCGTGGCAGATGCCATAGCCCTTTCGAAGCAAACCCCGCTGCCAGATGACCTCACCGCACTCCACCGCGTCCTTTAGATACTTCTCCTCCTTAAACACCTGGGGGCAGAGCGGGGTGGGGGGTGGGGGTGGGCATGAGCACTAGACTCTGGCCTCTAATTAACCCAGCCAGACGAGCTCCTTTGCTCACTGCCAGGGCTCCTGGAGAATATTTGGACCACAAGGGATGGGGATGGGATGTGGCATCAGAGAGGGCTGTTTGCCGATCACATTCCATCTGCCCTTATGTTTATATAGGGTGCTCTTAAACATCCATGACCTTCTTACCCACACTGCCTTCAGGAACACAGTAGAGGCCGTAGCCCTATAAAGCTTGTCACACATTCGGTACATGCTTTCATGCTGACGGTGAGCAGATTCATGCCCATAACTGCAGGGCAATCCTGCCTAGTTAAAGCCGAAATTATCAAAACGATTTAAACAGAAACAGGTAGACCAAACACCTGACCCCTTACTAGTTTGTCTGGAACAACCTTGAACACTAATTATCAAGCCCTTCATCTGGCTCAAAAAAAATGAAATGAATGCTTTTTGCTTCTATTGCTGAGGGACAGGCATGAGCCAGAAGGATTACCCAATGCACTAAATGCACTAGTACATCTTACACGTCTCCAACTGCAAACAGTGTGTAATCATATTGACTAAATCCCAGCCTATATAAACCCAATACACGTCACCATATAAAAGACCACTGTCATCTGCTAAAATGACCGTGATCTCAAATCTCATCTTGCTGCTCGTCTAAGATGGCTGCTGGACTCAGAATACTACAAGTCCTTTACCTGATCATAAAAGCAGGACGATAGCAACAGGAACTTTAAGTCAGCCCTCAAACGGCTACAAGACACCACAGCCCTTCTGCATGGGCGAGTCTGACATGCAGTGTAGATTTAACATCTATCCATCCATCGTCTAATCTTTTTTCTGATCGTGGTTGCAGAGAGCTCAGAGCCTATCCCAGGCAATATAGGGCACAAAGCTGGGGTACACTCTGGACAAAGGAGGGCACACACACACACACACACACACACACACATACAGACAGACAGGGAGTACCTGCAGGAAACTAGTGCAACATAGGCAGGATGTGCAAACTCCAAATAGAGTGGAGGTGATAGATATAACAATTCCTAAAACGGCATCTTTTTACGGGTTTATCAATCCGAGGCTTTTTTGCAAACAATAAAATAAATCTGTGTGGCCTGTGAATGAATTTGAATCACCTTGTTGTTTGGCGGAGCAGAACATGCTTTCTGAAAGAATTTTTTTCCCCCAAATATAAAATTCGTTCCACTTTCCTCAGCGCCCCAAGCTGCCATTTACCAGGTAAGTTATCTGGGAGTACCTGGAAACGTTTAACATGGCTGAGCCACCGGCGCCATATGCACTGGTTATAGTGGATTCGAAAGGACAGGTGATGCCACAAAGTGACCTCATTAAAGAAACAGCGGGGAAAAAAAGAACCATATTTCCGGGCATCCGAATGGGATCGAACTGGGCGGCATTTTTAAAGTTGACTGGCAATTCCCACTTCCACCACCAGGTGTCACTGCAGATCACCTGTTTCTTCAAGGACACCAACCTGAGTACGATGGACAGCAGAGGGAATTTCATCCTTGGATCCAGACTTCCTTACCTACAGCATTGTGTTTAATAAGGCTCCTATGGGCATTTCATCTAAATTACATCAGACCCGAGGCTTGGCACTGGGAGGACGCTAGTGGGGCTCCTCATCAATCTTCACCGACACGGCGGCTTACTCTATTTTAAATGACTTCGGCGCAACAAAGAAAACGGAACAAATGTCGCCGTAACTGGGACGGCAGCAGCGTGTGACCACAGAAGGTCGCCCTCTCTATGAGTCTGCGCACGTAGAGGCTAAAACAGGATGAGCGGCTGGAGGGGTTACAGTGCAAATATCAAAGGCCGTTGGCTAATTTTCATTGGCATGATGCGAAGGCAAGGCCTTCTGGGTCAGGCGTGTGTCACGACCGCGGAGAGCCCATTAACAGGTACACGGGTACCAGTGTGCCCCCAATTCCCTGTTCCAGTTACTCCAGCTGTCCTGGCAGGAACATTCATGCCCAGTGGCAGGCCAACAGTCCCCAATTAGCTAGGGACCACCCTGGCGCCCCCTACAGGCAGGTCCCCTGAATATCTCCTTGGCACAAGCTAAAGGGTGGATTGGGGTCCAAGTCTTACAGACAAACAAACTTTTTTTAAAATTTTCTATTCGGAAAGGACCAGGCTACGGACAGGCACATAAATCTTCCTGGGACAATTACCATAAGAAGGACGGATTTAGAGCACAGCCCAGCCTGCGGAGAGTCGGCGACCGCGTCTGGCCCGCTCTCTGTGGAGACTTCGGTGCATTACTCAGCGGCATGCTCCTCAGAGATGGGAGGGTTATTTTTAACCACGGGGGAGCTGTGAGCATTGGGGGGGGGGCCTTACAGCAAGCACCCACCTTATGGGCCATGATCAGCATGTGGATGACCCCGGGGCTACCGTGGCACCAGTGCACCAGCCGGTCTGTCTCGTTGCTCAGGGATGACGGGTAGTTCCCAGATCGGAACTTCTTGTGCCTCACGTAATCCACGCTGGGTTTCACCAGCTCCGTTAGAATCTCCTGGCTCAGCTTGGCACCAGGCTGCAAAGAGGCAAATAAACATCAGCACGTGGGGGGGCAGGCTCAGAGTCTGGAATGCCGCAGACTGCCGCCACCGTTTACGCCGATCAAACATCACAGAGGTCTGGGGGAAATTTCCAAGAACTGGAATTCAGGTAGGGAGCACCCTGCAAACACCCACACCAATGAGAAGCTCCGGTACGCTTGACAGACAGACATTTAAACTAATTGCTTGATGGAGGTTTGGCTATATATACTCAGTAACAAAAAAAAAGGTAAGCACCAGACAGTCATGTGACTGTATTGCAATGATTATAATACCAGATCAAATGGACAGAGTTGGCAGTATGGGTACACTGCTGGTACCATGTCAGTAGGGTGTGGCACCCCCGCCCTCCCCAGGCCTGGATAAATGCGCCGGTACGGTGCGGGAGGGAGCTGTACAGCTATTGTATCCTCTCCTGCGGCAAGTCGGCCCACAGCTGTTGTAAATGGCCCCTGAGCCCCTGCAGATTGGCACTGGATCTGAGTTGATGTCTGAGCTGATATCCCACACGTTAGATTGGGGAAAGATCGGGGAACCTGGCTGGCCATGGGAGGACCTCAACATGACACAGGCAGTACACAGACACATGTGCCATGTGTGGATGGGCGTTGCCTTATTGGAAGACTGTGCTGTCTCAGGAGGGGTAAGACATGTGGATGCAGGATGTCACTGTGCCGTCAGGGTCCCCAAATCACTACCAGGGTGCTGTCTCGGGAGGGGTAAGACATGCGGATGCAGGATGTCACTGTGCCGTCAGGGTCCCCAAATCACTACCAGGGTGCTGTCTCGGGAGGGGTAAGACATGCG
>JAODKM010000032.1:11980054-11997616 GCA_026780845.1 Petrocephalus sullivani | reverse complement strand
TACCCCTAAGTAACCAAACATGACACCGTAACCCCCACCCAGCCCTAACCTTACCCCTAAGTAACCAAACATGACACTGTAACCCCCACCCAGCCCTATCCTTACCCCTAAGTAACCAAACATGAGACCCCTAACCCCCACCCAGCCCTAACCTTACCCCTAAGTAACCAAACATGACACTGTAACCCCCACCCAGCCCTAAGCTTACCCCTAAGTAAGCAGACATGACACCGCAACCCCCCCCCCCCCCCCAACCGAACCCCAACGAACCAAACAAGACACCCCCACCCCCCCCCCCCCCCAACCCTAACCCTAACCCCCACGTGATTTATCTGCTACGCTGGACAATAAGCTTGCTACTGCACATACTGGCCACATGGCCAAAGCGGCGTCGGACTGGGCTGACGGAGGCTCACACGCATAGCTGCTGACATACAGCCCGACCCCGGCCAGGAACGCAGCGGAGGCGGACCTCAGAACCCGTCAGTAACCCCCTCAGAGCTCTGAAACGCCACATCACAGCACTACATTCAAATTAAAAAGACAATTCAGGGATACAAAAAAGGCAATATCAGTAAATAAAAAAAAAAACAAATGTCAGCAGTAGACATAACTGACTGTGACAATGCACTGGATGTTTGCAGGGCGGTGTGATGCTGGGCGTAGCGTGAGCGGCAGTGAGCCGGGTGTCGGCTTGCGTAGGTGGATGAAAGATCCCAGGAATGCTTCTGTCTTCAGCCTGCCACTTCTAGGCAAGATTCTGAATCTGCGGGGATTTTTCACCCGCTGGAAAAGGTCAGTGTTTACACCGTGTTTGGCAAGCACCTTTTTAATAGCTGGAGACACCTCCTCCGCTCCCAAATGCGGAAACACCAGACTGCGGGTCTGGAGATTAATAAACGTCGGCTGGCCAGACGCTGGCGGCCGAGAGCAGGAGGGGAGCCAGGATGCTTGGTTCTCCGGCACCTTCCAGATGTCCTTCTCCAGTAGAGCGGTTCTCCTACAACCACTGTTAACCGGGTTTAATTCGAGCTCCGGGCTCCACCCACCCGCACAGTTTAACACGCATGTGCACACACAGCCCATAGCACCACACTCCCCCGCCCGTATCTCTACTGCGTGATGGACTCCTGCAATACCACCAAGTTCCCGCCAAAACAGCCACAAGCCATCCAGAGGTAGAGGCAGCAGAATGAACCCTCAAGATCACAACTGACCCACACCACACCCACATCCCCCAGCAGCGAGGAAGGAGCAGTCACCTTGGCAATGACGGACTCCTCCACTGTGTTGGGGCCGATCTCTTTGTTGACATAGAGGAGGGCGAAGAGGTACCCGGCGCGGCCATAGAGCAGCTCGTCGGGGACGTCCGAGTCCAGGCTTACGGAGTGCTGGAGCTGCAGGAGCCTGGGAACACGAGGGACATGAGACACATGAGAGCATATGAGATAAAATGGGTAAACCTTTCACCTGCCATTCCCAACACTCATCATTAAGAAGTATGAGGATCCGTCACTGCCATCCAACACAAGGGAGGCCATTATACCCAATGGCCAGTCACTTTCCCATAATGCTTTGCCACAACAAAGCAGCTTCATCACACGTGCCAGAGGAAGAAAAAACATGCAGTTTCTGTGAGTCTGACAGAGGACAGGGATGGGGGCCTTAATGGCTATTCAGGAATCACACTATCCAAGGCCTTCTCTACCAGTTCAATGCACAATTTATCTGCTTTTTAATCATAGAGCTCCTGGAAGGTATAAGTGTTTCTCAATGACTCTCACTGCCAGAAGGCCTCTGCACAAAGCCATTAGGGGCTGAAATCCACTGAAGCTTGCTTTAGGGTTAGGACACTTTGTATCCATATCATTAAATGAAAAACTCTGATTTTATGCACCGTAACATTGACATAAATTAAGTTGAGTATGACTTATAGTCGATATCCGTCGGAAAAACCATGGTGGATTTCCACAAATGATTTTCTCTCATTTATCCAACATCATTAACATTACACTTGGTGTGAAGCCTACACAACCACGCCCCCTATTGTTCACAAAAGGTAATGTCTGGAGTGCTAAAGCTTCCCTTAATGCAGTGACAAATAACAGCAGAGCCAGGTGAAATACTGACATGTTATTCCTACTATTATTACAGCGGTAACTGTTATTACTACAGTAATATTATTATCGGGTTATTACTGCTGTTAGGATGAATACCATAACATACATCAGCAGAACTCATTAGTATGTTAAAATGTTACTCTTATTGTACTAAAACAAACAGTAGTTTGTAGGTAACATTTGTGGTTAACGGCTGACCAGTCCACCCCAACAGCCTAATTCAGGTAACAAACACCACATTTAAAATCCTAACAAACCAGACGGGCAAGACGCTTCAAGAGGGTCTGGAGAGGAGAGCTCACCCACCTGCCCCCGCCCAGTGTTTCCTGATGTAATATCGCGGTAAGTGGCTAAGTGCCGATTTAATTACTATGCGTCAAAATGCGAGAAATAAATAAATAAAAGAGGTGGTAGGAGAAATAAAACAGCGTTAATCTCTGCAAAATGTTGTGAAAATGGCTACTTGGGAACGGGAGACTAAATCCCAACAACATTAATTAGAGGCATAATATTATTCATGATTCTCCCCCCCACCACCGTACGAGGACTGCGGAAGCATGTCGCTGAATTATTAACATCTCTGACAGCGGTTCTTTCGCAGGAAACTGCCAGCCCCCCTAATTAAGCGCGCTGCTGTGAGAAAGCCGCCCCCAGAAGGCTAAGTGCTTAATTGCGTACTTGGCGAGGCAGTCCTCCGACTCGCTGCGGTTGTTCAGCTTGTGGTGCACCACGGCCCCCACGGCCAGAGGCCCAGCGTCGCCGCACAGGAACGTCACCCGCCGGCCATTCAGGTTACGCAGGGTCCGCTTGACCAGGTCCAGTGCCCTCTGCAGGTGAGCAGAGTCGCCTGTGACACGAAACAGCTGCAGGTACAGAAGCGCAATCCCTGCGGGCAAGACCAGCAAGACCAGTCAGACCATAGCCATTCTTCTGCTGGACCAGTCAAAGGAACCTCCAAAACAAAGACTGATGACAAAGTGATTCAGTGATAAACACCGCATCTTGAGCTTAGTATAATGCTTAGTATTAGTGTTTTTTCTTTAGTCAGGGAGAGAGGGAGGGAGGGAGACAGACAGACAGACAGACAGAGGGACAGCAGAGCAACAGACAGAGAGACAGATAGAAGAGCTCTACCCAGACAGACAGACAGAAGAGCTCCACCCAGACAGAGA
Organism: Petrocephalus sullivani; assembly: GCA_026780845.1. NCBI lineage: Eukaryota > Metazoa > Chordata > Actinopteri > Osteoglossiformes > Mormyridae > Petrocephalus > Petrocephalus sullivani. Next base: position 11,994,324 of record JAODKM010000032.1, on the reverse strand, counting down.
GAGAGAGAGACAGACAGACAGACAGACAGAGCTCCACCCAGACAGAGAGAGAGACAGACAGAAGGCCACCACCCAGTCCCCAGCTGACCCGTCCAGCCAGTGTAGCCTGAGAAGTCGTGCGGGTCGGCCGTCTTCAGGCCCTCCTCCATCTGTTGCAGCAGGTCCTTGATTTTGTTCTGGACCTTCCTGTTGAAGGCCTCGCTGATCTATGGGGGCGAAATGGCACACTCAGAAATCTCGATGCATCAGCACTTCATCGTGAGACGATTCGCCTCAGAAACCTAAACCTTTTCAGTGACTGTCTCCCGTGCGCCGTGCCGCTACTAGAGACCCTCGAGTTCAGCAGCAGAACCACGGGCCACACCCAACACCACATCACAGTAACATTTATCTAGCAGACATTTTTATCCAGATCAACATACAGCTAAGAAGGCTGGATTAGCCAGTCCCTGGAGCAATCGGGCCATGCTCAGGGCGCCGACAGTGACGTCACTCGAGCGACACCCAAATGATGTCATCATGGCGGTTCCACAAAAACCCAATAAAGGGGGCCAAACAGAGCCAGAAAAAAGGCTGACAGAGAGCCCAGTATTTGTCAGCTGCTATTACAGAACAAAGGATGCTGGGAACGCAAAGTGACGGCGCCAAAGGAAGTCACAGCAACAAGCAGAGGGCATACAGACGCGCCTTTGACAGGCTGCCCACCCCGGCCAGAGGGGTATCGGATCAAAGCACGCAGAAAGAAAGGCAGGTCAGGAGCCTGGCACCGCGGGGGCATACAGGCGGGGCTTTGTTTGATCACAGCATCACGGGATGGAGACAGACGCATCTGCAGCTGTCCTACCAGCACGGAGGAGCCGTGAATGTCCAGCTCTCATAAGATCACCACTACCTGCTGATATAGCATACATCTGCAGAACATTCTGCAGTGAGGGCAAGCTGTGTCTCATCGGGACTAATCATTCACAACAAATGTGAGTAATGGGACAACAAAAAAGGGTATTATAGGTCCATTAAAAGAAAAACATTACACACTACAGTGGAAGCACAAACAGGCAGCGCTTCATTTAAACACTCTGCTCTGCTTTTGGAAGACAAATAGATCAATACACTTAAATTTACACTCATTCCCCTTTCAAGCAAAATGACACGTTTGTCCCCATCATCCACACCAGTGTTCGGCATCTTCTTAACATACCAGCAGATCAACCAGCAGGTTACAGATATTCTAAACTACTGCGCCACCTGCTGACAGAACACTCACCAAATATACAAACAAACAGCATTCACCACGGAAAGGTGGAAGCGGCTTGTGGTAGATCAAGGTGAAATATAATTGCCTCTAAGAGAGCAATCATTAACAGGGCAGAATAGCGTGCATTTGAACAGTTTGCCATCAAACGCCTGGGAAGATCTCCCTGCTTTGATAAGTGACACACACATAATAAACTCCCCCATTAGTGAGGAAGAGAGTTAGGCTAATCTCTGAAAACAAAATGAATAATTTATCAATCTCTCTTTGCTCAGAACCCGCCCCAGCTTCACTCGTAATTGTGCCTGGAAGTACAGACACATTACTGCAGTGTTACAGACGCTAACGAGGGCCCCCAAAACAGTCACGCTGCTATTACAACCTTCCCACTGTCACGTGATTTCGACATCGCAGGACAATCATAATTACAAGGCTCAGGAAATACTCAGCTCCATAACTGCCCTCCAAGCTGCGGTGTTGTACTGAAACCACGACTGTAACGCAAGCCGGAATCAAAGAGCCATTTTTAAATTTTAAGAGAGATCTCACACCGATTGGCCCACCGCAGAGCTGGGTATCTGTGGGCACTCGATACTTTTTAATAGCAAGATCTCCACTGCCCCTTAGGACATCCTCCCCAAAGTACCGGAATTAGGAAACATCAGCAGAAATCTCTGAAGTAAAACACACTGAGAGTCATCAAATTCCCTTCATTGTCACAACGGGCGAGTTAGAGAATGATATAAGAAGCATCATGTCTGCATGGGGTCTGAAATTATTATTAACTGCTGGAAAAACCTTTACAGAAAACCACACACAAACAGTAAAGTTCCACATAGGAGCCTCATGAATATTAGGGACTGCACACACTTACTTACAGGTTTCTGAAATAGTTTATTTAATTTAAAGTATTTACGCATTTTTAATCAGAAGATTTTCAGTAAGTATTGTGTAGAAATAACGAATGAAAGTCAGGGATTCGCAGCAGGTGGTAACTAGATAATGGGTCTGTGAAACATCTGGATTTCCACATGGCCAATGTGTTTTCCATTAAAGTAAAACAAGGTTTTTGCATCGTCAGTCAGCAGGTAGGTTTCACACCTGAGTGAGTAATGCATAAACAGCAGATCAGATGTCACAGGTCCCGGGGAGAGAGATGGCAAGGTTCACTGTGGCTTTTGGGCAAACTCACGTGGAATTTAAAAAGGCAAATAGCTCACGGATCATGTCAGATAGTGAGGTTAGGGTTAGATTGTCTTATATATAGATTATCTAACCCTATTATATAATATTAGCTGAATATTCCTAAGGTGCTATTTGGACAAAAGTGTCTACCAAATACAGTAAATGTGAAACATAAATTGGCCGCCTCTCCTGTTAACAGAAGAGGCCTGTCCCCGTTAGCCAATGATACGTTTTGTTTCGGTGTGTGATGTGGGAGGAGGCACTGCGGAAGCCAATCAGCTTTCAGCTTGGGCCAGTGCCTCTGTGGCCCCACCCTCACATACCATTTCAGGGAAAGGAGGTTGTAGCTTGCTACTGTGCAGTTAGTTGTTAGTTGTTAGAACAACTAATCAACCTGATCTAAAAGATTTCGTTAGCTGTTAGTTATTAGTGCTACATGTGAGGCTTCCAGGGTCTCCAACAGCCACCCTCCTAGGATTTTCACACACGACAGCAAAGAGTTTACAAAGGATGATCAAAAAAATAATAATAATATTAAAAAAACACCCAGTGAGCAGCAGTTCTGTGGGTGAAAACACCAAGCTAATGAGAGAGGTCACAGGAGAACAGCCAGACTCATTAACGGGAGGGCAACTAGTGCAAAAAATAACTGCAATTACAGCAATTACAGTCCCGGTCCACACAGTGTGACTACATACAGCTCCAGACAAAATTAAGAGACCACTCAATTTTAAAAAAAAATCTGCATTGTTAAATCCTGGTTTAATCCTGGTCCTGCCGGCAGAAGGCTACACTGCATGGCAGGCTGTATCCAGACTCAAAGTTTCTAAGAGATCAGTACTTAAGAAGGTGAAGTAGGAAAAACTGGCAAAGACCAGGAACCTGCCAGGTAGAGGGGGGAAGCAACTTTCTAATGCCAGAGGTGACCGTCAACTTATCTGGCAGTGCCTCATGAATCAGAGGATGACATCCAGGGACCTTCAGAAGGAGTGGGAACCATTAAGTGGTGTGACAGGCCCAGCTAGGACAGTTAGTATCAGGCTCCTAGAAGCAGGACTGAAGTCCCATAAAGCAACAAAGGAGCCCTTTACTAAAGAGAAACAGAAAATAACCAAGCTGCAGTTTGCAAAATATATTTTACACAGATGCATAAACAAATTGAGAAATAAGTGAAACAAAAAATTGTGCTGTGGTCTCTTCAATTTTTTCCGGAGCTGTATATAATGAATCCATGTCTCACAAAATCCAGGGTGTTCAGGGGTTAAAAAGGGGCCCCAATTGGCACTAGGTGTTCCTAAGAAAGTCACCATAGAGAGCAGAAACCGGGGGTTCCCAGTACGTCGATCGCCATCGCAAGTCGATCGCAAAAGACAGTGCGGGTAGATCGCGTAACATTCAAAAAATAGTTTAATGTTAGCCTATCATCTGTCCTCCCTTTGGCATTCGCCACTTGATTGACATAAAGGGCGGCCAGTCTGCTGTTGCTTAAAACTTTATTACATTAGGTTACTGAAACACAACGCGAATGTACTGCGAGCTGATGCAAAACTCCAGCGAGCAAAGTGACCCAGCTAGCCTTCCGATTTATATCTACTAAAAAGGGATATTAAAACAATTAGTGGGGGAGCTAGACCGAGTAAGGAACCATAAATGTATTGCATTGTCAGAGGTATCAATTTCAGGTCCAGAAAGTAAAAATCCAGACCAGGATTTTGTTTTGTTGTTGAGTCAGTTACAGAGTGTTCAACTAGTTGGTTGAAATCCTGGTCTGGATTTTACTTTCTAGACCTGAAATTGACACCTCTGTGCATTGTATTGTGCTGTGAGGGCTCATGCAGTGGTGCAGGGTTCGCCAACATGTACTGGCCGGTGTTAGCTTGATCGGAAGGTCACTGGTTCAAATCCCGGGGGCAAACTGATCAATGGCGCCGATGGGTCCCTGAGCCAGGTCCTGACCCCACAGCCCGCTGGCTGACCCTGCGCTGCCACCCCACAATTCCTCTCACCTGTGTGCATGTCCGTGTATCTCATGGAGAGCAAGACAAGATCAGTAAAAATAATTCTACTTTAGGGATGAATGGAGTATCACTATTCTGTTCTAATCTCAGCTACCTACCGATGCCCAAATCCTAGTACAGATTCTAACTAAACTTTGAGGAGAGGAAAAAAACCTTAGAGCACATTCCGTACACAATGAGCTTTAGAACGGAGTAAATTACATCCATCTCCTACATTCAGAGCCTTCAGGCGACACCATTAGAATCCCAAAATAGCCAGCGGCAACCATCTCACACAAACCAGGTTTCCAGCTTTGCACCTCTGCTCAAGCGTGGCAGGTCGCAGAAGGCTCCAGACCATGTCGATTCACAGGGAGCCTGGCTCTTTGAAGAGACGCCTCCAGTTTCGTGTCTGAAGGGACCCGAGCACAGGCTGGTGGGAACCAACATGTGAGTGTGAGGCCTCCATTGAAGATGGCCCCCACAGCCTCGTTATTCCCCCGAGAAGATCAGAGGACAGCCCATCCGATGCCGTGTCCCTCATCACGGCCTGTCATTAGGCTACAACGGCAAAGGAGAGACCCAGGGACTGAGGCGTGCTGTGTCCAATTAAACCGTGCCGGGCCAATCAGCTTCCACACCTCTAACCCTAACCCTAACCCTAACCCTAACCCCAGCCCGAGGGCACAGTGTTTGAATTATGTGTCTTTTTGACGCTTTAAGAAGAAACTCCTCTTCCCAAAACGACAGCGATTCCTGTTCAGGCCCCAAAAGTGAGTCGGGCCCTCAATCACTAACTGAGCTTACTGGAGGCTTAAACTCTACCTACCCTACTTTGGATCCTTCCAGAAGGCAGTGAGGAAAGTTGGGTTTGACCTGATAATATCCATATACAATCACGAGAGCATAGAAGGGAGTTTGATATTGGGGGGATGCAACTTAATTTAAATACAAAGGTCTATTTTTTGGGGGGAAGAATAAAGCCAAATTAAATATAAGGGAACTCTGGTACTAGCCCCCCCGATTCAAACGTCCGACACCCTTAGATAATCACATCTGTCAAAATATTTGACACTAACCAATTACACAGTACCGCCCGCAGGGACAACCTGCACAATGGATTCTGGACCATCTGTACCAGCAAACCAAGCATTCAGAAGGATCCATCAATCCACAAGTAGCCTTTCAATTGGCTGCCTGTCCTTCTGAGATAAATCCAGGTTGGGATTTGGGGGCCATAATCCAGGAAGGACCAGCAGCTTGGATTGTTGACCAAACAAGCAGTCAGCTGCTCAGGGCCCAGTGACCACCAGGGGGCACACCATCTGATCAGCCTATTAGAACGGGAAGGAAGATGACAAATGACATCTAGGTTAATCTAATTTGTCTCACAGCCCTAAGAAGTGCCGAGTCGCCCCTCTTCATGCGATGAGACCACTGGCCGAGACCCCCCAGCTAGCCTAATCGGTAACCCTCTCCGTAATTCACCAGCCCTGAACACAAGCACAAGTCGTCTCACAATTAGATTAGTGCTCTGGACCAGGATGCTGGCAGCATGTCCTACTCAAGTTCATGGAAGAAAAAAGGGACTCAGGCTTCATCCTACATTGCAGGATAACCGCTTTAAAATGAGCCCGAAAATCGTGTGTGAGGGCCTAAGAACATTCCGGAACAATGGTGAGAATACACAGTACTGACTGGTGCATAGGTGTAGCAGCAGGAATATGAAGGTATACAGAGTATACCCACCTCTACAAATATGGAGTTCCCATATACCCTCCTAGAAATGTTAGCAATATGCATCAATGCGTGAACACTGTTATATGGTGTGTGGCATTCTGGGTTACTTTTGATCCCTGACCATCATCTTTAACAGAATACCTCCTCCCAAGCAAAAGTTATATATCACTAAATTTTTTTCAAAGATGCAGTTCTGCAAAAACTACACTCTTCAAGGAGAACTGTGCCAAAGCCACGCCTTGCAAACAATCACTTCCTCTAATAGCTAATCATCACGCCCAACAGCCACAGCTTGAAACACAATTTCATATTGCTGCCTCAGATTTACATCAAACACCAATACAATTCATGGTCATTTATATATTTTAAGCATAGCCTGAAATTCTAAAATCCATCTTAAAATACTGTTATGTGTACATAACACTGCTAATTCTAATCATATGACTGCACTGCTGCACTTCATAGTTCTTTATAGGTGTATTTAAAGCGTTATTCCATTTCATAGCATTGCTGGAGAATGCTTACAGGGTTTCATTGTAAGTGTACAACAACAATAAAGGATATTCTATTCTACTCTACATTACAGGGGTGAATAAGTATTTGTGGGCAGCAAGACGACAGCGCTGTCTGGCCAGTGGGGATGGATAAACACAAGCAGCATGGAGGCCTGCAGCTCGGGCTATATTTGAGCAATCTGTTACGTGGGCTGTAGCACTCGGCTACACAGAGGAGTAACAAATCTTTACAAGCACGGCACAGCTGAGTGCAACAACTTTCATGGTTTCAGTACAAAGATTAACAAGTAATGCAACAACTATGGAAACAGATTTAGGACAAAGTAATGAAAACTAATCCCAAATAACCCCAAACAATCCCAAAAAAGGCCCAAAAGGTTTAGGTTTCACTCCAAGAGGAATCCTGTTATATTAGCAACATGCAAGACACGTAACCAAAAGCAGTCCAGTAAACCATATAAACTACTTAAATCTATTTGGCACTTTGAATAAAATATGCAATAAAACATGAACGCATGGTTCAATGCTAATAGAATAATAAAAAACAAAACCAAATCCCCATTTTCAGAACATATTATATAACTCCACAAGCTACTGTTACCTGCCTTGTTACTAAAATGAACAAATTTGTCCTCATTTCACAAAAAAATTAATTCCACTCCTAATTAAAATTCATCAATACGAGAAAGAGCCAAGCATCTTTTGTGAAACGTTTGGATATATTTCAAAAGTAAGAGTGTCTTGATGCCACACAATGGTAGACATTACAACTCAATTATTACACCCAGGGTATGTTTATTTTTCTTACAACAACAAATGTCTATGACATAATATGATACAATAAAGTAATGCTCCTCATTTATTCGGCTGACTGCAAACAAATTGTTTTGAATACTTAACGATCAAATGCCCCAAAGTTTAATGATAGAGGACAGAGCCTAGTTACCCTGTTTGTGGCGTTAAACGAATAATCAAAACAAGGTAACAGACTGTAGTTTTCAATTAAAGAATATGTAGCTACTTCATAATTATTAAATGCTCCCTAGATTATGGAAATATGCAACTCTGAAACATCATTCAGCTCAAGGCTGATGAGAACCTAACAGACGCACGCAGGGTGAGGCAGTAAAGTGTGTGGATCAGAAATTAAAATAACTATAGTGTTTCATTTGTCATCATCGAAACACTATATTTCATCGAAACACTATATTTCAATTAATATGAAGTGGAAAATATATGGAAATTGTACGCAAATGCAAAAACAATAATAGCATGCACTGCTGTTAATACCGGTATTATAGCATTAATACCGGTATTATAGCAGCCATACAGATGACAGCTGTCATGGCCTTGGCAGGTAACGCGCACATTTTCAGAGCAAACACTTGCATGCAATTACTACACCAAACGCCCATTTTCTCACCTTTCCGTTTGCACCGAAAGGCTCGCCGGCGTCCCCTTCCGTGGCCGAATTGGGGGAGGTGAGGACACCCTGGTCCCAGTCCGGGAAGGGGTTGGCGAAGGAGCGCTCCTCCATCTCCGCGTCCGAGCCCGTCACCAGCTTTAACCTCTTCGACATGTTCTCTCCCATCGCTACGGCGGCCCACCGGGGACAAAGTTAGCGCCGAAGCTTCCGTACGCCCGTCGTCGGGGAAACGCGTTTCCCGAGCAGGAGGATCCGGGGGGACTTCGCCGCGGGACGGCGCGTGCGGCCCCAGCTCGCAGACTTGCGGGCTTTCAAGACCGCGTCGATGGGAAAGCTTCCGAATTAAAGCAAACTTCACATTCTTTAGAATTGACCGGGTCGTAAGTCTGCATTTGACTCCGCAATGTGTAAAAATCGGACTCCGAAGTAGCCTTTCAGCAACCGTCTGTTAAATAAGTCTATTTTGTCTAGGTATTTTCCGTCCAAACCTCTAAATGTCCTCTCATGCGTTAGTCACTAATGTATTGTACCACTAACACCGAGAATTTTCAAAAGTACTTAAATCTATATCTCAAAAATATCGTGGTTTCAGATTTGTGTTTCTGTAACACAGAGCTGTATAAGTGTGTCCTATTTGGTATCATGCCTACATATATAAAATGTTAGAGAATCACCGGTGAAAAGGGCAGCTCCCATCTGTCAAAATTAATAACTGATGTTTCTGAGTTCCATTAAAGGTTGTGTTATTAATATGTATCTGCGGGCTTGAACCGCAGCCCCCGGTAAAATATAACAGCCACGTTACTGACGATGACCCGAATGTGCAGGATGACAAATTAACGAAATACTAGAAATGCAAGCAATGACTAAGATATAAATCCAGGTGTATGACTGCGCTATTCCGGAGCTGTACGACAATATTGGCGTTTATATTTGCTGTCAGTCAGGTCTCATACAGCACGCATGCACGCAAAACTATTTCCAATGCCTTTTAAAAACAGCAGTTACAGTATTCGGGAAAAGAAACAGGAATTGTAATTAACGTTACATTGCCGGCTGGCGACCAACAAGAAGAAGCCCCAAAGTGCAGCACCGCTCACCGCTATTACGCCAGATTAACCCGCGACCGTGCAGTCCCCTTCCTCCGCCAGCTGAGAAGGTTCCATCAATTGAAACGCAAATGCAGGTTCCTCCTCTACTGCTCCCGGCTTCTTTCACTCAAATCCGTCCCTTTTTTGCACGATTCCCCACGAAACCACGCCGCCGACGGATGACACATTGGCTGCTTATTATTCGGCCAGCCGAAGTATAACGTGGCCGGTTTACTTCTTTAAAACAAAGGACTTGGGCTTTGCTTCTGCTGGATGAGGAGCGTGGAGCTTCAGTCCATCCAAGCGGATGAGGGGCTCCGGAGGGCGCCGACGCCAGCAGCCCCGTGCCTGGGATGGCTTTCGCTGAGCTTCCAGGCAAACAGATGGCGTGTTACTGCTGCGTACTGATTCGCAGAGAGCGGATTATACACCACCAAAAATCCATAAAGCTTCCCAAATCGTTATTTTCCCATTGACAGCTAGGGCACGTGATTTTGCTGGACAATACCATCTACGTGCTGCATGCATTTCACGTCTGTTTCGGTAAAATAACGCGGGCGTAATTTCCTGTCGGGTTCAGTCTTGATTAATATACTATCATATATTTTAATTTTTAGTTTTACAGTTTTTGATTTTATGACGGTAACAAGAAATTCGGTACTTATACCGTTTAATTCATTACCGGTCACGGAGGAAAATACCTGACTCGTTAGAGTGAAACTAATTACTCGATATACGATAATATAGTTTTTTTGTAATTTTTCTAATGGACCATATATTTTAATCTCACAGAAAAAGTTACGAGAGTGTTTCTGAAATAGCAGATGAGTGACCAGAGAGGCTGATTCTATTCCAGCTGGTCAGATAACCACGTCTAAAGACTCCGCTGTATGTGTGTCCTTTAAAACAGCTCAAATGAACAATAGCGGCTCTTCTCTTTGTTAACCGGTGGCCCTGTATTAAACTACTGGCTGATGACAGGTAGCTACAAATAGTATGGTAGCTATGGACCCAAAATCAACACATGCTACATGGTCCTGGTACTAGACCTGGGAGTAAGTGGTATTCTCCAGGTGCAGGAAGCTTTTTCTCTAGACTGCCATCATCCTGTAGCTCTTCTTAGGTAGTAAAGGATCAATTTATGATCATCTGCTCAAATTGAACACATTACATTCATTTTGCAACTGATACAGGGTCTGGAGCCTCTCCCTGAATGAGAGCCCTGTAGTTCAAGGGAAACTCACACACATTCACATACTACTGGTGATTTAGAGCTGCCCATTAGCCTAACTGCATGTCATAGGCAAACTCTACACACAAAGTGTGTGTGTGTGTGGGGGGGGGGATCCAAGTCCCTATACTCAGAGGCGTGAGGCAACAGAACTACCCACTGCAGCACCCAACACATTGTATGTGACGCTTAAATGATTCATTTCACTTGGTGTTCTAGTTCTTCACAACAGAACAGACACCAGCTATATCTCTGGCATTCTTAGAACATGATGCCTTACACAATTATTATTATTATTATTTATGTTCAGATTTCAATTTTAGATTCATTATGCAGGTGAACTAGCTCTGGGCTGAGGTTGACGGTTCCGTCTTCCTCTGAGGCAACTCAGACTGTATGATGCACAGTTTATGCACAGGTTATGCACAGTGCAGGTGCCAGACAGTGGACTAAAGCACAGTGGCATCTGGTAGATATTTAGCCGGGTGTTTTCACTGGGTCCTTTGTCCATAGTGAAAAAAATAATCTGTAATGATAATTACACTGGGGAAGCTGACATCTGCTCTGAGGTGGGAGCGCACCTGTATCCTCTAGCCCTGGGCATCATCAGCAGATGCCCACAGATGGCACACTCCTGTGAGTGGAACAGGACGCCCTACCCATTACGTCTCCCTGCTTCTCAGACAGCAATACATAACAGCATCTTCCGTATTAAGTGTGTATGACGAATGGACGACAAGGAGCTTCTTACGCTGCACACTGTCACTACAGCAGCGGAAAGGACCGCCCCTTGGTCTCATCTTGGAAACAACTTCATTTTTAGATCAGTCTTGTCTTGGCCTCGGACTCAAGGTTTTATTTCAAGACCAGTCAAGACCACTCATCAAAACGCCTCAATGTTCACATCACAACAGCTTAATATTCATTTCTTTGTTAACACTGTCCTGTGATTGGGTGTAAAACATCCTGCTTTAAAGGTCAAATGTAACCAATATGGTGCATCTTTTTTGCAAAAAATGTTACAATGTTTCTTTGACTCATCAGAATGTCTGATGAAAGGCTTGGCCCAGAAATGGCACTTAAGGTAGCAAAATGTTAACAAATTCGGGAGTATCCTCTGTTGTGCAGATTTCATCCTTTTGCACTGACTGTTTCTTCTGTCCAGTACCCAGAGTTTATGATTTGAATGTGCATGCTTTGTGTTGGTTTTTACACTGAGACCAAACCTACGCCCTTGCGTCATGCAGTAGCTGTACTTGTGCTTTACCTGTCCAGAAGCACAAGTTTTTTATATTGAAAAAACATCTATAGTTCAAATTATACTGTGACACAAATGTTAGGCCAAACTATCTAGCCCCAAGATGGTGCATTTGCCCCACATTTTATAGTGTGTTGTGTCATGTAGAGTCAAGCATTAGCCTGTTTCTGATCTTGATTTGGTCTCGCCCTGCCTTGGTCTTAGTCTTGTCTCGGTCTCGCCCTGCCTTGGTCTTAGTCTTGTCTCGGTCTCGCCCTGCCTTGGTCTTAGTCTTGTCTCAGTCTCACCCTGCCTTGGTCTTGGTCTTGTCTCGATCTCGCCCTGCTTTGGTCTTGTCTTGATCTCGCCCTGCCTTGGTCTTGGTCAGTCTAGTCCTACCTTGGTATTAGTCTTGTCTCGGTCTCGCCCTGCCTTGGTCTTAGTCTTGTCTCGGTCTCACCCTGCCTTGGTCTTGGTCTTGAATCAGTTTCACCCTGCCTTGGTCTTGGTCTTGTCTTGGTCTCACCCTGCCTTGGTCTAGTCTTGGTCTTGCCCTGCCTTGGTCTTAGTTTTGTCTCAGTTTTAGTCTTGTCTCAGTCTCAATACACTCTGGTCTTGGTAATGACTTGGTCTTGGTTTAGGCGGTCTTGGCTACATCACTAGAAGGTACTGAGAAAACTGCACAACACATGTATTCTAAATAGTACAGAGACAGCATTGCTGTTAAATAAGTATATTTTAAAATATTCTCACTAGCACTGATTAAAAATTATGCTCAAAGTGTTTGCATCGTTCTCATAAATTGCACCATTCAAGGGAAACTATCATTATTCTTCTATTAAATGTAATGTGATATTTCACTGTATTGTGTATAGCACCATAACCCTGTACTAGAGAAACAGCGGGAAGGGGATGCACATACTGTAGATGCAGAGAGCAGTATACTTGGTACACACCATCTACCAGGAAGAAATTCCATGAATTAGGAGACATGATTAAAGAAATAGTACTTCAATTAGGAACAATTGTTTTGTAGCCATATATTATCCATAAAACGTTCAGTTTCATCACCAGTCACACCCAGGCTTATGTCCTTCAAACACTGTTCATTTAAATTGATTGTGTGCAAACCCCCCCAACCACCACCCTGCAGTTTTTTTGTCTTATAGATTTCATCAGATTCGCACAACATTCGTCTCTTAAATTAATGATGACAGACCAGGAGCACAATATAACAGCATTAGCAGCTCTGTACCTGCCAGCATGTGCCTTTGATTCAAGCATGCAAGGAGCAGGCTGAAAGTATTATACTCATCATCATTAATTCTTGCTAATAAATACACCACAAAACAACGAGTGTATCTGAATTTGAAAACAAAACCATTTTGTTTGCTCCAGTGCTGATATCTCATTTTGCATCTGTATTTTCAAAGCCTCTTCCCTTCTAAGCCTTCCCAGTGACACCCTCATAAATATTCATGAAGTCCTCTCCCCCTGGTCTTCCCAAGGCAGTTGCTGCAGCCGGCATGTAAGACCGCTAAACAAGATTTTATCTAGGAAGGTGCTGCACCCTTACAAATTACCCTAATGACACACAGCTTCTGTTTAATCGCCAGCAAGCAGCCGAGGATGCAGGAAGGGTAAGCATTGTTAAATGATGACATCACAATGTAGCGATGCAGCACAAGGGCCAATAGGAGCACAGCACTCCATACTGGCTCCCTATCCTATGTTTCTGGGCTTGTCTATGGAAGGTAGGGATGATTTGTGGCATTGAAGTCATGGGGAGGGGGCAATCAGGGGCTCCCAAGCCAGCAACTCACGTCAGACAGCGGGGATTACGATTCTGCTGCCCACTGACAGCTTTTTAAAAGGCAGTTTTCTGGAAAGTACAGGGAAGCTTTGCCTGTGAGTTATTTCATTGTTTTACCAAATGACATCTAATAAATATTTTACCCATAATATTTTACTGTAATAGACCTATATATATTTTCTTGGCTGAAATAATGACTATAACATTAATTATAGGCTTATCCTTTTACACGCATTTATTTTTTGTTCTTTCCTTTTTTACAACATCTGTTTTTATTAAGGTTAATAATCTAGAGAACCAGGCAGTCTCCCATGAGGGAGGCAATCAATACGCAAGTAAATAAAATGAGCACAACATTCTTTGCGTGGGGGTTAGAAGGAAGAGGCGCCCTGCTTATTCTCAGAGCAGCACGGCTGTGCAGGAATGACCTGCAGGGCCTTGGTGTTTTAATGTAAAAATAATGTGAAAACATATAAGCAAAAACAACCTATACCCAGAAGAGCTGACTGGCGAAGGCCGCTACAGCACCCGAAATCCTTATTAAATGCACAGCGCAGCAAATGCACTGGAGATTTAGAGGTAAACAATCAGCAGTACTTCACCCAGCAGTGACAGGCCCCTCGTGATAACAGGCCGCTTGGCTGACGGAAGACTGGGGCGGAGCATCGATGTGCCTTCAGGATCCCGTGAGCTTGGACAATCCACATTGGGGGGGGGGGATGAGGTCAGCCGAGCACTGGGGGGGGGTGGGGTGGGATTGGGAGGGGCGACGGGTGCGGCGGG
>JAODKM010000032.1:11967719-11979954 GCA_026780845.1 Petrocephalus sullivani | reverse complement strand
GGCGGGGAAGGATTGGGTGGGGCAATGGGCGAGGAGGAGGGGGTCTGGAAGAGCACAGAGACCCTTCTGATGAAATCAGTGATGCTGCTTCGGCATTGCGGCCAGACCGGGGATAAAATAGGGTAGAGAAAGGTTCACAATTATTTGCTTTGGATTAAAACATTTTCTGTGGGTTAGTTCCCACGAGCAAGATTCCTAATTTAATGTTTAGAATTATTTTTTATTTGATCATCCAGTCCTGACAAGAGCTTTCTGCGGTGAGCAAACCAGTGAGAAGTTCTTTATGCGTCCAGGTAATTTCCAATTAATGTCATTGACTGGTTCTGTACCTCATACATACATACAAAACCATATGCCCATGTACATACAGACCAAATAGTGCGAATCAGAAATACAATTAGCTCAATATTTTGCGCTCCTTACATGGCTGTGATGTTAGCATAATTATTATGTCATGGATGCATTTTAATACAGCTACAGTCCCATGATTAGGGTTGAATTGGTCCTGTTCAGGTTACATCATAACACTGCACAAGGTCACTGCACACTTACAGAAGAAGAACTCAGACAGTTTTTCACTTAATATGCACAATTATCACCTTATCATTATTATAAAGAAACTCATTCCAGTTGAACATAAGACATGTCCCTGAAACAACAAATTAAAAACTGTTAAGGCTTGCTGAATGACAGATAGAACTGCGACATGCTGGTGAGTAATCACATTCCTATCAGAGGGGTAGCCATCACACTCATTTTAAGCCTCCGTGCCACGCCCATCCTGCATGGTGCTCTGCTCTTTAGCGCCATCTAAGCTCAACATCAGGGACTACAACAAGTCGCATCCCCATTGCTGCACTGCCCCCTTGGGGAATAAGATTCCAATTTCGACTTTTGAATGGACACAAAACCACTTACTTAATATAAAAGTCCCATTATCAAACTGATTTTTCATCCATTACACCGAGGTTACATTTATACTTTATCTCCTTCTACTTGCTCCATTTATTCAAAATGACTAATATCAGTCCATCTGGTAAAGGGTCAGAGAAAAGCTAGCGCTCATCTTAGGAACCGCAGGCCACAAAGCAGGGAACACCCTAGACGGGATGCCAGTCCATTACAGGGCACACAATCACAACCCACAGAGCAATTTAAGGAGGCCAATTTCCACTTCAGCTACTGACTCTCCGCTTCATCCATGTGTAGGATCTATAGTAGAGTATAAGGTTTTGTGCCTTGGATCTGGTTCCACAGTCTCCAGCACTGCAAAAACATTGCCGAACTGTCATTAAAAGGATGTACAACACTTTCAAAAAGTCCAAAGGATATGACAGTGGCCGTCTTCAGTTCTACGCAGGTGTCCTACAATGGGAACAGCAGCACGTCTTTATGTTTCTCACTGGAACTGGTTGCATATCTGGCATGAAATGCAATAATCAACTTCCTCTAAGATTCAAGAATTATGTCGAAACTCGACAAACGATTTCCCCCTCTGCTCGCTCCGCTAGACTCTTTGATAAAGTGCATGTTCTGCACGGTGATTGATTATGTGGGGAATATCCCGCAAAGCGGTTTCCAGATTGATTAATTTTGCTTTTCACCACAAGGCCCTTGATATATTTCTCTTGCATATCCTTGATGCAAAAGCCTGAGATTTATACACTCAGAGGAATGCGCAATGGGTAATGTACAAAATGAACAAAAATGATTCCACTACAACTGGAATGCTAATCTACTAATAACTAGGAGGCAATACTGTACAGCACAACATAATCCAAAACAACCTAATAGGAGCCCAAATTTCAAGGATTCGCTACTGATTACCTGTATCATTACGGGTGGACAAAAACAAGCATTTTTCAGTTTAACCTTTTCGAGAATTATGTGTTAATACCATTAAATGATGAATCTAATGAAGAGGCTTTACTGCAACATTTTATACACATTGTAGTCTGAAAATCCAGACATTTACGTTCAAGTAAATGTTAGAATCCACATATTATAAGTCACAATAATATAATGTTGATGTATCATGATATGCTATATCAAATTAATTTTTCATCCGGTTAGTTTTACATTTAATAAAATACATTTGTCTGCGTATGACTAAATTTGGTATTTTCATTTTCGGAAGAGTCGAGAGAATGGACCACGGTGCAGGAATTATCTCCGTGGAAACAAGCGATCCATGGTGACGTAGAACAGTACCGAGACATTGCTCGTCGCTGAACATCAGGACAGCACAAATACCCAATAGCTAAATGCCTAAAGAAAATGAAAGCAGATGTTAAAACAGACATTCTCAATCATGCTTACAGTAAATCACCATATCGCGTTTCTTTTTGAAAAAAAAATCAATGTTTCTCATTCCTAGTGTTTGGTTCCTGCCACGCTGTCTTTTGATGCAGCAATTTGAAGCACTCTATGGGGCTATGATCGTGACTTTTGACTCTATTGCTTAATTCTCTATATGATATATCTTTGGTGGCACAGGTACTTGAGTGTATTTCTCTATATCACATTGACTGCCAATCAAAGAGGTTAAAAGGGGTAACAGGTAGCTGATGCCGTCCGTTTATATACTCCGGTATCGAATCTTTTTACGGTTATGTTGAGCGGGTCTGGCATGTATCAGAGAGATTACTAATCACTGCGACATTACCATCGATCCAGTAGAGTGCAGTATAGCACTGCGTTTACAGGTTTCTCTCCGGATTGTCTCGAGTCTTCTGATGTTATAATTAGAAATAAAAATAATGTTTTCTTTTATCAGTTAATCGATTCTTTCGATTTCAACCAGGGGCTGCTAAAAATCGTTCATTAATCCGTTCCTTTTGACAGATAGCCCCAATCCCCATGCAGGTTTTCTTTGGATATATTCCAACTGGGTGTGGTCCCTTTTCTTTTAAATATAGATATATTTAGTGTTTACATTTATCAAACTGAGTAACACCGATTGATTGCATATTTATACATTATTAAAATACCGTATATATATAGCTGTCATTATATATTTTATTGGATGTTAATTAAATTATAATGGCCATCCCGAGTCTGTCCGACTTCTGTAACTCACCAGTTGGTGGCGAAAGAGATTGTTTCTCGCTCGTAAACAGCATCTAGTTCGCTCGTCAATGAACTGAACCATGAATCAGTGAAAGAACTGAAGGAACCGAACGTCAAATCGCCCATTGAACGAAATATACGAATCAGCACAGCCGCCGAGAAGGTTTCGTTCACTCAAAAGCTTAATTAAAAAAACCGCCTAGCCCTATTTTACGAACGACAATAGTCTAGGTACATATTATCTGGCATGAGTATGTATTATGCTTACTATTTTAATGCGAAATATTTCAAGGAAATTACGTGTATGTGGAAAAATATGTTCCCCCTATAGAAAAAAACGTTTATTCTTTACATTTTATAAAATTTTAATTCAGTGACGTTTAGAATATGGAAAGGGTTATGTCCAAGGGTTATGAGCAAACGTCGTGCAAAAATTTAATACAAGTTATATTTCAAAGCAAGATCAACATATACAAACCTAAAACTGATTATGGCGTGAGTATCTACATAAGCCGTTTTCCGTTTCGGTAAAATAATATCCGAACTGAAACTTGAGTGGTTGTAGGAGATCGCTAAAGTTGAATGGTTCAGTTGATTCAGGCATTCTGTGTTGGCCTGCCTCTCCTCAAATGCCTACATGCCACAAGAAGAATCGTAATCCGCTGGGAATTTTCTAGAGGTTCTTATATTACTCACCAGCAATCGGGTTCATCTAAACACATTTAAAGCGCTCAGCAACGTAACCTATAGCTTTTACGGAGCAGAAATAAATGACCGACATGAGTTGAATGCTATTTTTGACAATATAAAAATCATTATAAGGTGTGCGCTCCGTTATCCAAAATGGCATCTTTACTACATTTAATACAAGGCATCATGTTTAAAATAAAAGAATCGATTTAAGAGCCTGACATTAATTATTGCGCAGTCAGCGCGTACTCTTTTACCTAAATAAGGAAGTTGTGTATGCACACAAGCCCTCGTGATTTCATACTGCATGGAATATCCAGTGAATTTTCTGTAACCGATTATCAAGTAGAGTGGCGGTGATCTTGGGGTCCATCCCACAAAGAGTGTGACGGCCTGGACGGGATGCCAGTCTGTGGCAGGCCCCAGGGGGAGCACACACGCGCACACACACCCCAATTAAGGATATCTAGTTGCGCAATTATGGATGTTAACAAGCATACACGACGCACACGGTTAATTCCTAATCTCCTAATTTCAGTTTTTGCTAGAAGAAAAACTCACAGTGGATGTATTTAAATATGTCATTCAAGGTGAAAATAAGAATAATCGTTCTCTCTCTGAAGGAATCTCAGTGATAAAGGGGTCTCCTGACTCCTGACACGCAGTCGTCTTTTGTCGTATTTTCTAACCGGTTTGTAACATCCTAGCTTTAACGTGTCAGTCTTTCATTTACCAAAATGTAGATCTAACCCAGTCGACTTTCTGGTTATTTTGATCGCGACTATTTGTCTAAGGTGGGTATATTGGATAAGTATTCTCCTATAGACTACACTGAATATATATAAATATTTTGTCAAATAGAACTATAGCTTTCGTGAGAAGAATTTCTCTTTCCCGAAGAGCTGCGACTAATTTTGCAAGCACTATTTTCGCTTCATATTTGAGTTTGTTCAATTTACCTAACTATCCGTAATGACGACGTTTCTGTATTTAGCATGTAGCTATGGCAAGCCAGGTTCTCGTTTCAATGTAGCCAAGTATACCGGATGATGTCAGACAGACACACGTCCTGACACTTGTGTTATATTAGACCACCCGATTACGTCATGCCAGCGGGGAGGGGGGAGGGGTTGTTAATTAGGTCAACATTCTGTTAATATGGAAAAGCTTCAATGCAACTTGGTACAGGAAGAAAAAAAAACTGCAGGATATAAGTAAACATATTTTATTTTTGTAACTTTCTACAGCACTGTTAGAACTTAAGATAAGCATCAATCATCGCAAAGTCCCCCTTTACTCGAGATCCATTCCTTGCACATAGACCTGCCAAGGAATTCAATGCATTTACCCAAAGTAAACAAGACATTTTGCATTGTACTCCTTGCACTCGCCTTCGCTCAGATACAGCGTAATTAACTTAAGAACAGCTTTCAAATACAGAAAATGTTTTCCGTAACGACTAGCCATTTCAGACAAAACAGAAACACAATACAATGCGTGACTAGTGTTACCGGCTGATGTCATTTACTATTGAAGTTTCTTAGAAAAGAAAGCGAACTTCCAAAGTAAACATGTGATTATATACAGTGAGGTAAAAACACATAAGCCATTTTTTCATATTTTAAACATTGATAATATTTCTCTTTACAACGTAATTATAAAAAAGTGATGCAAACGTCAGAATTCGGTTTCATGCAGTGCATCGTTCCATGTGGAAAAGATCAGTTAAAAATATAATCAAACTATAGGCACTAAAAATGTAAAAGCTTTCCTCTACCTGTACACAATGGTCTCAGTCAAAAAAAGTGGAAAAAAAAACCTTGCTGGTTTAAAGCTAATTACACCCCATTGTCACCTGAGGCTCATTCTTTCCTTCCTCACAATTACGCCCTTCAGATGGCAGCCTTTAATTTCCCCGATCGGAGGAGGGTCCGAACGAGGTCTCTCCGGGCCCGAGCCTGGACGAGCGGAACCGCGGGTCCAAGCGTCCGGCAGACGCATGCGCCGTGGCACGTTTATTCCGCCGTGCGCAGGATGAATGGAGCGCACCGCGGGTTCGCAGGCTCTCCTTCGGGCTTTGCGCTGCCATACCCACGCAGTTCATTAACCTGTCTGCCCGAACCCCTTCCCCTCCCAAATAAAAAGAACGTCACTGCTGCACGCAAGAAACCAGAGGTGTACATATGGTTATAGTCATAGCTGGTGTGCCGGTCCGGCCGGGACCGCAGATCCCTGCATGTCGCTGAGGAATACCTGGTGTGCATGTTTCAGCTCGGTTAGCTTTGATATTAAACAAAAAGGCTGCTGGTGGTTAAGTAATAGCACGTCGCGCAGAAATGAGCTACCCGTGGCTGCAGTAGCCGGGTATGATGGAAATGCCGTGTCCCAGAGCTTGTGGCTGCCTCTGGTTCTTCTTCAAAGTAATAATAATAACAACAACAATAATAATATATTTGCACCATTGACCATTGTTTGTTAATAAGGTAAGACGCAGCACGCATCTCTCCGTTCATAGGTTAGGATAGCTTACATCTCCAGCTGCAGACCATTTCAACACTAAAACACTAATGTAATACTTAACTGGGAACATATACATTTTCAACACGGAACAAAACACAGTACTCGCATCATCTGATGAGTCGATTTCAGGAAATTACAAGATGGTACCAGTTACACTTGTATAAAACGAACTGCTTAGGAATCCGCATTAACTTAATAATAACTGGCTATAATGGAGACGTTTACAGCTGTAGCCGCCCCGCAGCACGGCCGATTAGCGGGCACAGGGGGACATGTCAGTGGCACACGTGTCCCACTCCGTCCCCGCTCGCACAAACAGTAGCAGCACAGTGGCTTCCAACAGACAGAAAGAAAATGAACAGTAATTCATGGCCGCATGACTGCGCATATACATGCGACGTCTTCCCCACAAGTGCACTTGTTGCCATAAAAAAAGAAAGGTTAAAAAGAATGCATGAACAGTGTTTTCTTGTATGCATTATTATTTGTTTGCCCGCTGAAATCTTATGAATATTGTTTACCAGCAAAGTGAGGTTTTCTGTAAAGGGCATCCTGAATACAGCAGCGTGAGGTACAAACAGTAGCAACTGTCAAGTGTGCAGAAGAGGGCCAGTCACCGGCCGGCCTGCGTGGCCTGGATGCGGCAACACGGCAAAAGCAAGAAAAGCGTTTGATTCTGTGTGTCAGACAGAGAATGGTATCTATTTACTAAACGGATTTAAAAAGGGGAAACTGAAGCCTTCCATTGGTCCCTTAAGGCTTGGTCAAATTAAGTTATTTACCATAAACAGATGGATAATTTAAAGTTAAAAAAAAAAATTCTCGAGCACACACACAGACAGACATTCCATCCTGGGGAAAGAGAATCTACAAAATGCTGGAGCGCTTATGGCACGAGATATATGTCCGTTTGTTATATTCATGTAATCATAAGTTCTTAATTTCAGCAGGTAAAAAAAAAATCATGCACATTTGTACATGCACATTTGTACAGCATCTCGAGAAATGTTTTCTTAAAGCGACGCACGACCGCGCCCCCCGTTCAGACAAAGCTCGGCGGCGAGCAGCAGTCCGGGAGCGCGCCGCCCAGAAAGAAGGGGCGGAGCTTCGAGCCGACCCGAGCCGAAGCCAGACGAGGTGCGGCAGGCCAGAGGAGACAGGCATGGGCAGTCGATAATCGATACACCGCATATCATCCGTCGATACCTGTATGACTCCGCTGATAACGCTCGTGCACACGCTCTCTCGCACGCACACACAAACAAACGCATGGGGGGCAATGAGACTGATTCCGAAGTGGCACTTTCTGGTGTAAATTCATAAAATATACAGAAGTATATATAATTTTTGCATACGTCGTAGCATGTTTGCCAAGACTGAATGAGGTCATGCGGAGTTTGATTCAAATTAAAAATGAATCAATGATCTACATCATATGGGTTAGAGAGTGAGCACAAATCTGTCACTATCGCTTCTGAAAAGAGACAATCCTGTAGCAGATGATCGACTTCCAAGCACACAAAAAAAAGTAAAAACACTCGTTCTTAGCAACCAGGTAACACTTCATCCACCCATTTAGAGAATTATATATAACATTCAGCGGGATACTTCTTCACACCGGTCAATGCAAACCACAGCTAAGGAGGAGACACCCCATGCATTTCAGCTGTGCTCCGTACTGATGCCCCTGCCATTCCTGTACCGGCTTTCTGCAGTTTCTCCAGACAGAGCCAAAGGTGATTAGAAACAAACCGTGGTCTATGGCTCTTGCAGGGGGAGGCGAGGAGGCTCTGTGTGGTCGGAGGGGTGGAGGAAGGTGATCCAGAGGCACAATGAGAAGTCCACGGAGAGCTGGGGGGGGGGCGGTGGCTGTATAACGTAAGCCTGCCTCTCTCTCTCTCAGTCAGAAATGCAGCTGCTGCTACCTCGGTGAGGTAGGAAAGGACAGCCCCTCCTGATGCCCTGTAGTCCAGGTGTCGAGATGGGATGTTTGGGGTGGGGGGGGGGGTGAGACTGAGGACCCTCTGTCAAATGGCTCGTTCCTCTTTTCCAGAACAAGGAGGAGGAGGCAGAGAGGGAGCAGCTTCGCAGAAACATGGGGTGCGCTCTCCGACCCCTCCCGGCTTACATCTTGATGCCTTCCTGCTGGCTGAGCTGGGACAGGGTCTTCTTGATGCGTAGTGCTGTCAGGCGGGCCGCCCCATTGGCATACCAGCACTCCCTCATGATCTTGGCCATCACTCGCAGAGCCTGGAGACACGGGGGGGGTCAGACAGGCAGGTGAGGTCACCGTCACATCAAGCTGTTGGGCCCCCAAGGCCTTCCTGGGGAGCCTGGCTCTCACGAAAAACTGCAGGCTGCTTCCTAACTAATATTGTTCGCTCTCGTCTAGTCCCGCAGAGCCCTGGGATGCGAGTCATCTATTCTTAAAGGCGGCCGTCACAATACCCAAGGCTGTTCGGTTCAATTCAGACCTGCAGAACTAGCGACTAGTGTGTCATTGTTACCTTTTCAACCGCAATGCTAACTGGGGAGCTGTTGCGTTTCTCGGGTGATGAAACCGAAGGAAATCGCACGAAGGCCAAGCGCCAGGCGAACACCAGTGGTGCCTTGTTACAAATATCGATTTGTTGGCTCTGCCGGCTCTCCGCAAACCCCCCCCCTTGCTTTTAATTGCCCAGCAATGGCTTTTATCCTAAACGGCGCACACCGTGGCCAGCATCTCGCCACATCAGTTTCAGCAGGATGCAGCGAATAAAAACTGTGAAAAATCCAAGGAATTCTTAAGAAGCTGAATGAAACAAAGGGGGTGGGATGGGGGGGGGTTATGTACCGCTGGAATCCGCCGAAAACCTCAGCGGCTCACAGCTCAGAATGCATATAAAAGCTCCGGAATAGCTTGGCGGGCGGGGAGACAAGAACAGATAGGGAATTTCACAAGCTCGGCACCCGTGCAAATGGGGCGGGGCTTCTGAATAGCCCTTAAAATGACGTGCGTTTAAGCGGAAGCACTCGAATGCTTGACAATGGCAGATAAGAAGAATCAATAAATAACTAAATCAATAAATGCATACAAATAGAAAAAACTGTAATATTACAGAAAAAAAGATCTCTTTCTTTTGCTTTGGGTTAACATCCAGGACGTTATAAAATGGAATATAAAAAAAATTACGATAAAAATATTGGTAGTAGTTTAATAAGTAGGTAGGACTTGAACGATGAATAGATTTGGCTCCTGAGATCTTCCCCAGAGGCTGCCTGCACTAGAGAGCCTGTATAGACCGTGAACAGTTCCTTCACCTAAGTGCATTTTGGATTCAGAACAGCACCCGAGAATCGGACCAGCCCCAGTGTTCCTCTGAGAGGCTGTTAAAAGTGCATATCATAGGTCCATGGGAGGCTTGGATCTGATTCATATCCTGAAAGTGACCTTTAGTGAATGGCACATCTAGCCATATGGCAATCAGAGAGTACTTTTTTTTTTAAATAATTCACTATTTAAAAATACACCAATGGCATCATTACCCGCCCCTGTAACCACTGCCCTCCGCCAGGATTTCCCGAAAAAGCCCACTGTCGATGTAAACAGCAGAGCCATGGGGCACATTTTCTTTTCCATCACACCAAAAAGAAAAGGGGCGTGACAGAAAAGCGGCTCTTTATTTAGTTTCTCATTTTATCTCCAATAAAATAAGATTTGGCCATTTCACAGCAGTTCCAAAATACAGCCAGTCACTCCGTAACGGAGGATGTTGTTTGGCGAGAAGACCTCAGACGGCATCCGATCCACACTCGCGTGCGTGCGGTTCCACATCGCCAGACGGGAGCTCCCCTAAACGGCTCGCCCGCTCTCGCAGCTCCAGCGGGTCGAAGATTGAATTACGGGATGTTATTACTGTAAAGTGGCTTCGGTCTAATTCTAGCCTGTTTCTAAGGCACACAGATCGCAAAGGCCGGGACTCGGCCGGCATGATGGAATAGGGGGCCGAGCCCGGAAACGCGAGAGGCAGTGCGGTCCAGCCACTGTCAACCCATCTCTCCCAGCGGACAAGGGAACAAAATGAGGCCCTGGAAAATCCTCATTGAGATCTACGTAGCAAAGGGTAGCATTACGCACACGGCAACCCGAAACATTAATCGCACAAATAAATCTCCCTGGTGGCCTCTCAGATTGGTAAGAAATTAGTAATTAAGAAATGAAAAGCCAGCAGCAGCTCTTGCTTTAAATGCAAATCCCTGATGAAATGAGGAGGAATGGCAGGGGAATGGTGAGGGAATCTCTGTCGCCCCCCACAGGGCGGAGAGGGAAGCACACCTACCTCACAGCTCTGCCACCTGTTGGGGATGTTCGGCCTGAGCTTCTGCTCACACACCACCTTCTTCATCTCCTCCACTGAGGGGTCCGACTGAACCAGGTCAAAGTAAGGCAGCTGGTAGTCGTCATGGATACCTGCACACGAGGGGACCAGAGTCGGGTTCTTCTGTGAATACAACAGGCTGGAACCTCAAGATGGGTGTGGTTCCAGGTATCCAAATGTGTTTCAGGGCTGGAGGAAAGGCCAAACTACCACAAAACACATTCAAGCAAGGCTCCGTGGAAAGCTGGTGAATAATTCAGGCTTTGTGGATGAAATATTTATAATTCGGTGAATCATTTCCACAAAACATTATCACGACCCCTATGACCCTGACCAGCATAATGGACAGATGGAGGAATGATCACAGCCAAAGTGAGAAAACTCTGAATGAAAACTTAATGCTGTTTGAGGTCAACAGGGTTGAAAAAATAAAAAAGATAAAAAGAAAAAGAAAAGCCATGGGATTCTCTCCAGAACGACTATGGGGGGGGGTTCTTGAGCAGAGTTTCTGGGCAGACGAGGATCGCGGCTGTTGTTCTTACCACCGATGGAACAGCGGCTTGCGATCTCCCAGAAGACCAGGCTCATGGCGTAGATGTCAGCCCTCTTAAATGAGTCGAAATGTTTCATGTTTATCGTATCGTCCAGCACCTCTGGGGCCATATATCTGTTTGGGGAGACATTAGCCGGTCAAAGTGCTTCCGACAGATGCTTTAAATCAGGTCCCTTTACCAAAAGAAAGGTCTGTCCCTTCACACTTCTTCAGTTTAAATTTGTTTGGTAAAATTGCTTGATGAAATTTATTAACGTTTTGATGCCCACGGTAAACGGATTGGGCGCGGCGGATAGGGCACGGCGGATTGGGTGCGGCGGATATGGCGCGGCGGATTGGGTGCGGCGGATAGGGCGCGGCGGATTGGGCGCGGCGGATAGGGCGCGGCGGATTGGGTGCGGCGGATTGGGCGCAGCGGATTGGGCCCGGCGAATAGGCTCAAGCCGGGCCGGCCTCCGGGAATGAGGCACGACCACTGATCCCAGAGCTATTACTCTGCACACAACACTTCTCACGGTCTTTATATCACTTCAGCACAGCCGTTATTACTTTTACCAACACTATTAATCATTCATACAACTTTATTGTAACATTTATTATTTAAAAACCCACTAAACAAAGGTGCGGAGTGTCTGAAAGGATATTTAACAATTATACTCCCATAGGAGACGCTGTCTGTCAACAGCAGGATTGATCCCTGGGAATCATTCTGAGAAGGGCGCCGCTGGGGATGGACCCCCCGACATTTACGGACTTCATATGGCCGGGTCTCTCAGAAACCCCCACATTTACTGGCGTGGTAAGGCCGGTTCTCTCAGAAACCCCAACATTTACTGGTGTGGTATGGCCGGGTCTCTCAGAAACCCCCCACACAGCTGTCCCCAGTTCCTGCCTCCCATCAGTCCTCTTATGTTTGGCTAACGTGGACGAGTGGGGGGGGGGGGGGGGGGGGGGGGGGGCAGAGGGCCCGGGGTGGGGGGGGGGGGTCGGGGGGGGGGGGTCACACCGGCCCGACCCCCGCCCCCGCCGCCGTGGAGCTCCAACT
>JAODKM010000032.1:11940368-11952985 GCA_026780845.1 Petrocephalus sullivani | reverse complement strand
GTAGAAATTTACAGGTGTGTAGGCTGGGGAAAATGTGTTGCTATTTGTAGATTGACTATGCAAACTTTCACTTGCGTATTTCTCAAAACCTGTACGTGCTAGAAAAAAACTAAAGTCAGATTTGAATTCAGCAGCAAATTCTCCTTTAGGAAAATCACTTTTCATTCAGGAAGCAGAAAAAAAGTTAAAATTTGTTGCTCAGTGTTTTCAATTAAATTTATTTTTAGAGTTCAAGGAAATCCACTGTCATAAAAAACATTTTTCAAAAGTTCCTTAAATGCATAATATTCCTAAAATCAATGAATAATCGTGTTAAATAATTGTGATCTTACTATTAACCAAAATAATCGGGATTATGATTTTTACCATAATTGAACAGCCCTACTGTTCTGGTATACAAGAATAATCTGAAGGCCTCTAGGCCTCAGTGACCAAAACAGGGACTGGCGCGTGTGTAATCCACACGCTTTCAGAATCAGATTTTGCATGTACTCTGTATATAAATTTGATTCAAATTTACTGAAGGGTTTCATTTTGAATACATGTGAGTGTCACGTCTGCAGCACATACAGCTTAAATGGCTTCCTGTAGTGCATCACATGGCCTGATTTGGTAAAAGACAAAACTAATACTAGCTTGTCAATCTCAAAATTTGTCCCCAACTTAAAATGCTACTGCTGGTTTTTGATGGGGGCTAAAATTCACAGGACACCAAACTCCAAGCCCACTGCAGACTCAGCTTTCAGATGGGCAGCAGTGACTGCGCTTGACTGACTGGGGGAGGGGAGCTGTGAGGTGAGCATGGCCCCCCCAGCAAAGAACAGTTCCCGGGCAGTACATCGGCAGTGCTCCCTGACCACAGCGTGGCCTCAAAAGCCTCCCGGTTCAATTGGCTGACTTCGTCGGACACGTGTGAGGTCAGTCCTCTCCACGGCTGCAGCAGTGGACAGCATTCGAGAACTCAGTAGCGGGGGTTGGGGGGGTACTCCCTCACACAAGCCCCCCCCCCCGCCAACCCTCTTTCCCATCAGCCCCATTTGGCCTCAACTCATTGCGACATCACATAGAAGAATTAATTACTCCTGTCTCCTGGCAACAGTGATTCCCCCCCCCGGCCCACCCTACATCGCTGCCTCCAGATCCGTGTGCAGGCACCACGAGGGGAAAAAATGAGAAAGGGGGTGTAAGTCACTGTGACCACATGGCACAAACCCCACCCCCACCCCGTGTTCCCAGCCGTTATTGGCTACGGCTCTGCGAGTCATTTCCATAGGTCACAGCCTTTACCCTGGGGCCCCCAGTCATTAATGCAGCCCTTTTGTCCTGACCAGATGTGGCCTTGGGTACAAAGGAGGGGGGGGATAGATCAGTGGCATCTGCCATAGACAACCCCCCCCCATGTCCAGACCCCCTCCTGAAACCTCACAGTTTTCTCAAAGACTGACAGGGGGAGGGGGTGACCCCAATGGTGACAGGGGGAGGGGGTGACCCCAATGCTGACCATCAGCACACAAGCTTGATGCATTTCCATCACAGCTGGCCATTAGTGACCATCCCAACCGGTTAGAGAATAAAATAAAGGGCTCACTCTGAAATAACGGGACCCAAGCAGACTCCACAGGAGAACCACTCAACAGCAGCTTACAAGCAAACAGCCTCTTCGTCTCCAATGCTCTGCAGCCCTACCCATCGTAAATGCCTTCTCACCCCAGTTTACAACCAGCCCCCAACAGAAGCATAGCTAGAAATTCTGGACCCCCTGACAAAATGTCACCTTGAGCCCCCTGCCCAATTTTATGTATATTTTGTGTATCCAAAGGCCCTTGTAAAGTGCTAGGCCCCCTGAATTTGCCAGGATATCCATGCTTCAAATGAAGTCCAAAATGAATCTGTACTAACCCCCGGTGATTTGTTTAGCTCGGATATTTCAACAACCGTGCTCTCCGTTTGTGAATTCCACACACCACAACAATCCCAGTCCAGCTCTGCATTTCCCTGAACTTAAAAAGCGCTATGGCTATCGTAACTTCAGAGAAGTCAATATGGTGAACCTCGGAAATGATTAGGCCTCCGGGCTAAGCCCCCTGATGCCTAGCTATACGCCACTGGACAGGGATAACAGAAACAGTGGTCTTCCTAAGGTAAGAGCACGAGTTCAGGCACGTAGGCTCAAAAGCACAGCCGAAATAAAGATGACCTCAGGGGAACAGAAAAGCATCGCCCAAGGGATTTTTAAAAGCTGGTTGAAACACGAGCCCTAAGCTCCTTTTTTCGGCAATTCGGACCGGGCAGAGCTGCGATTCAGACAGCAGCACGAATGACAATTTAAACAGTAACTTTCCACCCCCTTACTAGCAGGATTACAAGCGGTCTGCGTGTGAGCAAGAGACTGACTTCTTTATTATTACTCTGCAGGGGAAAAAACGGCAGGCTGCCTGCTGGGGACGTAGGCCCTCCCTTCTCCTGACAGACCCCAGTCTGAGCATCCACAAAATTGTCTCTGAAGACCCACTTACTTCGCCTAAAAAGCGCAGCGGACGGCTTCGCAAATTGACTGAGCCCTTTTGCAAATGCGGCTTCGCCTATGAAAAGGGGAAATGCACTGCAGGAAAACGCTGGCATACAAAAATGCCAGTGTTATGACGTTATACTAGATCGCTGTATGTTAAAAAATGAATGAAGTTACGAAGCCTCTGCCTCTTTGCAAGACCAACCTGCACTTCGCAAATACCCAAAGCCAAGTTCTTTAAAACCTTCCTTGCAGAAAACAGGAGAGCCGTTTCTGAACACCCACCTAGGGGAATAGATATTCAGTTGATTTGTAAATATATATTTTTAATTTTTTTTAATGTTAAGAAGTTAAAGATTTTACACAGTAATACTATAATAGAGATCATCATTGAATAAGACCAAGCAGAAACACCTAGTTCTGTTATGAATTATGCTCTTCTAACGCCATCAAGCTGGATTAAGATTGTTACAAGTAGAATCGTCCCACATTTGAACTGAAAGTTTCTTGAGTTTCTGATACAGCAGACTCCTCAGCCTCATGAGAAATGCACTGGCCATCCCCAATCCCATCACTGCAGTGAGCTGGACGACTTCCGCAATCGAGTATATCTCCCTGAGCTTTGTGTCTATTGCCTGAGTTTCTTTTATGAGATATTGTACATTGGTTATCGTCATTACAGTGCCAATAGCCTGTCTGCACGGCACAAGCAGACCTGTCATAGGACAGATGTTTTACATGCTTATGGAAAGGTGTTTGTGTGGGGGAATTACTCTTAATACACCCTATTACCTTAAAATGGATGAACTGTGTAGCCCAGAAGCTTCTTGCTATTCTTTGAGATAACATGGGTGCGGAGGTCGGTGATATTCGCCTTAGGATTACCGGTTATTGCCACAAAGCAGTGCCAGAAGAGAAACGCTGTTGTCCTTTCAGATGGCCAAGAACACGCCGAAGCGCAGACTCTGAGGCTGCTGGAGGAAGGCACTTCTGCATAGACACCGGCCCAGCACACAAACAGGTTGTGTGCCGAACAGCTGGACTCCTCTGCGTGGTTCTGTTTATCGCAGACCTCATGGCATCCCCTACACCGCCTTGTTCAGAGTGGCACCAAAGCCAGCAGACAGTGCAGAGCAGAGCGGTGCATCACATTGAAATCTAGCAAACTAAATACCTACAGTCGCCGTGCCTGCTGGAGAACCACACGCATCTCCATCAGTCGCGATCAAATATCAGCGTGCCGCATCTGTGAATGGCAGGTGGGGTACTATGGCAGGTGGGGGGGGGGGGGGCAGGGGGGGGGAAGGGGGATATATACAGGCAGATGCAAAGACACACACATGGCGCATTGCTGACACGCTCGTGTGCACGGGAGGGGGGGGCACAGGCGTCCCGCGCCGGGCTTTGTTCGCTCGCTCGCTCCCTCCGATTCGGCGCATTGTGACGCAAATGGAACCCGATCCATTCATGTCGGCGTCGCCGGGTTCACGCAGCCCCGGAGACCCCCCTCGCCATTCCCACCACCAGCATCCCCCGTCGCGTACATTTTGTTCCTGCCTTTGAAGTTGTGCCACCAAAGCGTGCATCCTCGGAGATTCGGAAAGTTGTACCGCCCGGCACGCGCGTCAATCGATCCCGGAGCAGCGGCGATCTGTGCATGCTGCACGCGCGTGCCGTTTACTTACGTGCAATGCCATTTATTCCCTTCTCCGCTAATCACCGTGCACAGCAAATTCGACTTCTCGCGCTCTCCACTATTGACACAGTGATTTAAATAGCAATACAACTGAGCACTAATTAAATTAGCATGACAATGACTACTGTGTGCACCGTTACATCTTCGATACCTTACACAAATACATAAATGCGTGTTTCTATGTGGACGCCACTACTTCGGAAATGTTACTCAGATGAGTTCAGATGCAGATCAGATAACGCCGAAAAATGCGAGAGGAGTGCGGCTGGGGGGTACGAATGGCAGAGCGGGCTGATCCGCGTCAGCCGCCCCATTAGTTGCACAGATCGCGCATCTCCGTGACCCCTATAAATAAGCGTCCGATAAACACCGCATGCTTTCACGCGCAGCCGGACCCCTCGCGCTCGCAGCTCGCGCTTCGCATTGTTAGTCCTTTCTGGTAGTTCGCGGCTATTCTTGAAATTTGCTTGCCTCTTGGGACAACATTCGGGCCACAAGTACTTCGCGGCGGCGGGGGGGGACAGGGTCCAGCACGCATCGAGACCCTAATTATTAGGTGCGATGGGAGCAGCCAGCCCGCAGCCCGGATTCCAGTTGAGTATGCAGTCAGGAGAAGCATTAAAGCCGAAGCACAGCAGGTTGCAAATGCCCTGGCCACTGTAGATAACGCTTCCGTCACTGGCTTGGCTGGGGCACAGTTAGGTGCGGGTGACTTTTAGATCTCCCGTCACTGCTGTGTTTTATTTTTTTTTCCTGCCACCCAGGGATATCCCCCTAACAATAAACATTCCTGACAGTGCAGATCTCCCTGACCTGCGCCATCTTTGGAAAGACTGGAGTCTTTTGGGCAAAGGCATCTTAACAAAGACCAAGAGAAACAGCGCAAGATCCGAAATCACGCCCCACCGCCAAGATGGAAAAAAGACCCCCCCCACCCTCGGCCCAGCCCCCCTTTTCCGCTTACCTTGAGTTTCCTGAATGCCATTTCCCATGCACAGGACCATTAACACCAGAGCACAAGGTACCGCATCCATTGTGGTTCCACACTTACTCCAGACTAGCTGCGCCTCTCACAACTTCTCTGGTCTTCGCTGGAGAAGAGCGAGGGGCGCTCTGATTGGCTAGCGCCGCCACCGCGCCCCGCCCACCGCGAGCAGCCCCGCTCCCGAACTTGCCCCTGTACAAATATAATAAGTCTTTCATATTATATCATATTAAGCATAACTCACTGTTAACTTTGTCATTTTAGACGTGCGAAGAAACTTGCCGTGTGCCTGCAAGTACGCTGAACAGGAATTCCCACTTAGATCGCTTGTAAATCCTTTATTAGAGTTATTTCACAATGAATATACTAGTAAATACACACTCGATTCTTAAAACGCGCGTCCACTAGATAAACTCTGCTGGCAGCTTCTCCCCCGTAAACCAAACTTAGCCACAGTTGCTAGGTAGCCGGCGCACTATATATCTAACTAACTGTATCCGGAATAAGTGCTGTCTGGAAATGGAAAGCGTAACTCGAGAAGTTAATGAAGGACATTCTTAAGTTCTCATCATTTATTGCACACTGTAAACATATCCTATTTTCAGCTTAAAAACGGGAGCCGCTCGCGGTGCTCCTCGGGTGCTTCTCTTTCACGCTCGTTTCCTTTAACTTTTTCATTTTAAAATAATGTGTGATATAACTTTTATATATATATATATATATATATATATATACGTAGCTTTGAGGTGTTCGGACAAAATGAGACGTTTCGGGAAACGCGAAGAGAACAGCAGAAAAAAACGTATAATTTGATATATAAAGCCATGTATTTTTATTTTAAGCAGCTTATGCGTGGGTACATTTGATACCATCCGTGACCACGGGCAAGCGGAATGTCTTTCCGTTACGGCTGCATTTACCTCCCCTTATTAACCTTATACGCCGGGAAACATCAGAGATTTGCGGGTGACGGCCTCAAACGTCCCATTTACGCTTTTTTTAGTCTCGTCCATGGCCTCGAAAATACTTTAAAAATATTTTTTAAAAATGTACTCTATTAGAGAGATCTTTTAACAACAATATTTTATATTTTCCTAAGCAGTACAAAAATCATTCCCCCCATTTACTAACAACTGCAGAAGCCGAAGCAGGGACTGAAAGCTTGGAATCGATCACGGGGGGGCTTCGAAGAGCGCGTTTCATACAACAGACAAAAGCATGGCTGGAAAAGTAGCTGTATCGCTAATAAAATAAAACAATCGACAGCCAGCATTTCAAAGCGACTGTTGCAATTACTAAAAATATCGCGAGTGACTCCGGAACGGCACATCATTGCCAAAGAAGGTTTTAACGTGTTAAAGATAATGGGGGCAGATTGCTGTCCTGTTTTGCCCCATTCGACTTTTCTACGACTTATTTCCAGATCCACCAAGACAGAAAATCCCTGACCAGCCCCCTCCCCTCCCCCAAGTCTGCAGGCAGTGACAGGAACCAATGACGGAGCCATTGTCTGACCTCCTTCCCAGGCCCTTGGCCTCCAGCGCCAGTCATGTCCACATGAGGCTAAAATATCCCCAAAGGCTGAATCACAACAGAAAGCAACATATTGAAATATATGGTCTTAATGCCACACAAAATTCTACGCCCTGATTTTGCTGGAAAATTGGCCACCGCTGGAATAGGCTTCTCTGAAACAGATCACGGATGACTGGCTAAATTATCTCCCACCCTATTTCTGGTTGGTGTGACTTTGTCAAAATCGCTGCTCCTCCACGGGCAGCCATCTGGAACCCAGCCCACAGCAGTGACCCTCCCTCTCGGGGAAAGATTCTCCTGGGGGGGGGACGACAGCATTGGGTTAATTATGTTAAAAGCCGTACACCAGAAAGGACCACGTGTGAGCCATTGTACTGCTGATTACATTATCATAGATACATCCATACTATAACAATAGTCTTTGAAGCTTGAATCATTGGTTTTGAATCGTACATCATAGATATGTCTAATTTCTCAGTTTTCAAAATGATATTACATTGATCAATACATTTTGTTTTACAATTAACTGAACACAAGGGTGTTTTCAGACAGCATCTTAGCAACGATGACAGTGTGGTCTGTCACAAAATATCGTGTGCCCAAAAGCATGACCTGTTTATTTTCTATAGACGTAATTTCATTCAATCGCAGTGCTGCCATGCAGACTTCATATAATGCGATCTGACAGGTCTGTGAGTATTTATACTTCATAAACAGCAAGGAAAGGGAACAAATAAAGATACTAATGATTATGGACTTTGGGACCCTCCCATAACCGTGAAACAACAAGCAATGATTTGCCAACTAGACATAGAAATACTGTAAAGTCTAGAATTGCATAGGTACTGCCATTTATAAAACTGCAGTACAATAAAAGGCAAGCTCCTTCTGTATTAATCATTACAGCTTCTCCTTCCAAGAAAGGTCCTGTATTATGACAGCCTATCATTTGCCAAAACGATTTGCGATTTCCGATTGCGTCACAATCCAGTCCTTATATTTTCCACTTCTATGATTTTTGAAATATGGGTTCTTTCCTGTCGAGAGCTGATCATGTCAGTTCAGACTGTTTAGAGGAGGTCATACTGCACCTTAGGTGAGAAACGTCTATGCAGAGACGACCTTTCAGCTGCATTGCCAGTGCTCTTACGCAAACTTAGATGGGTTTCAAGTCACGCATAAAGCGAGCGAGTGATTCAGGCATGCAGAAAATATGCTCTTTGTTAGCTGAGTAGGTTTAGTTTTCATTCGCCGGACATGGCTTACTCGAGTCCGGAGGGAAAAGGATGCATTCTCCCGTGTCTGCCTTGCATTCTTCAGTTTATGTGAAAGAAGGAACCTTGTTATCTAAGAGGAAAAGATGGCATCCTCGTGACTTGACACTGAATGAGCAAAAGGGTCAAGAATACTTTTTGTCATAGAGATGAGAATTAGTCTTGTTTGCCCTGTATCCAGGAACAGAGAGTAGATTTGAGAATAAATGTGGGCGAAAGAAAGTAGCTGCAGAAATGAAAGGCAGGATAGAAGAACTGACAGGAGGTGTGAGAGGCAAATATCCGGCCAAAGGGCCCGGTCCGGGCCATGTTTATGGCAGGAAGGGGGCTAGCAGGTTGCTGAATGAAAACGAGGCCAGACACAGCCCATGGAAGGCTCCAGTGGGGGGAGACGATGGGGAATTTGGGTAGGAGTGGGTGCGCTGAGGGCGAGGTGGGGGCAGCTGACAGGTGCGAGCGTCGGCGTGCCGTCGCCCGCTAATCATAGC
The DNA here is from genome assembly GCA_026780845.1 of Petrocephalus sullivani. Lineage (NCBI taxonomy): Eukaryota > Metazoa > Chordata > Actinopteri > Osteoglossiformes > Mormyridae > Petrocephalus > Petrocephalus sullivani. The sequence continues at coordinate 11,944,497 of JAODKM010000032.1, read as the reverse complement.
GGACATGAAGGCTGCAGATGGGCCCCATGCTGGGAGCTTCGTCCTCCTGACTGCGACGAGGCCCGTGGAAGTGGCCACCGCCCTCATGGTCACGGGGCACGCACCTGCTATCAGGCAGGTAGCTGTGACGTCATCAGTGCCAGGAGCCCGATTTATACTTGTCGGGACAACAGATGATTCCAGGCTTTAAAGGTTAATTGAGACGGCGGCTGCAATCTCACAAACACTGTAAAAAGTGGAGTGCACGAGTCCCTTGGCCTTAAAAGGGTCACAGAGTGCTGGACTCTCACAGTGATTAATTCGGATTACTCTCGTGATGTTGGCTTCCGGCACCCATGACCACATTTGATGTTCGGCCCATCCGGCGCGATGCCTCAGCTAACGCGCAGACCCCTCGTCTGTCTCTGGCCACCATTTGGGGGTGAGGTGGCCTCTATGGTGCTACTCGGGGGCAGAACCCCAGCGTGAGCTCTTCATCGGCCTGAGAGCTGATGGTCAAGATGCTCTCCGCTTCCAGCGGCTCTGTCCCGACATGACAAACAAGCCACAAGTAAGAATCCCTGCTAACCATCCCCAGCGGCTTAAAGGCTCCGTGACTCTAGGAAGTGAAATACGGCAGTCATGAAGGTCAAGCATGTTATTGGACAGCTAGGGCTTCACTCTGAAGGATTAACTGAGCATGACTCCCTAAACCTGTACTCCTAGGATTTCCAGTTACCCAAAATGTAGACAGGTCCATCTGCATCATACTCAGTCCTACACATGTGATTTTGCTACTGCTGTGCAATTATAAGCATCATCTTTCTACAAAAGGTCCTCTTTTCAGGGAGTGTATCACAGCAGGACCTCATATCGCAGCAGGAGGGTATCGGACTTGGGCAGAAGGTCAACGGCAGCTGATTAAGAGCTTACCCACGAATGACTGCTGAATCCACGCGCTCCCCCTCCCCACTCCCCCATCAGCGAGCCACGCAAAGGGAGTACAGCTTTTTGCACGATCATCGAATACAAGAAGCATCTGCGCATCTGAGCATGTAAATCCGAAGTGGATGAAAAGGGAGCAGGTGAGGCTTAATCAGACACCTGATATGACTATTTGAGAAGTGGGTCTCTGTTGCAGGTCACAGTAGCAGACTGGTGAGGCCGTGCACAAAAATACTATGTTGTATTACCCCCCTGTGGTCATAATGTGCAATTGCAAAAGAAATGTCCTAAAAATCAAACTCTTACTGCAGGGGTGTCAAACTCCGGTCCTGGAGGCCCAGAACCCTGCACAGTTTTGGGTTTACCCTCATTTAACACACCTGATTCAACTCACTGAGCTAATTACCACACAGCTCTTCAGCTCAATCATTTGTAGTGGAACAGGGAAAGAACTAAGCTACACAGGGCACCAGTGTTGTTTGTCACTCAAAAATGAAAGTGATTAATGTCTGAATGTCTGTTCATTTGTTCATGTGACGCTCGGACCCCTGTAGCTCTGTTCCGTTAATTTAATACATCTCTTTCCTGGGAGATAATGTGTGAATGGAGAATAAACTGTGGTTATCTGCAAATTGGGCGTGACACAGGTACACAGCAGGGCTGGGAACTCCCACACGGTGACGGGGGCAGACTGGAGGCTCTCTGTAGTGACGTGACATGCTGACACAGTCGGGCCCAAGTGCTCAGGTTTCTATATAAACTGCACGATCGCATTTAATTTCGGAAAACAGGAAACAGACCGTTACAAAAACACAGACAAACACAACACACATCTGTCGACAGTGGCTAAGGCGATATGGCTACCTAGCGCAGTAACAGTCAGACCAAGAACGAGACAGATCACATGATACACACATCAGCATGCAGGAATAATGACATTTACATTGATACAAGAAAGTCTTGTCTTGAGTCACTTTTCAAAATATAACCATTCTGATTCTCAACATTATAAAAATACTGCATTAAGTTACATAGATATTTAGCATATACTTTAGGTTTATTCGATAAATGCTGTTTTTCACTTCTATTAACACGGCTATAGCTCTTCATTCTGAGATAAAATTCATTGGTATGGCGTATAAAAATTAGCACAGATCGATTTTGTCCTTCTAGAATATTGCGCTTGCCGTTTCTGGCCCTACCCCATTCCAGCTCACCGTTCCTAAGCTTTTTGTAAAACCTGAATGAATGCTGGGTCTGGGAGAGAGTGCCAGTGTACCGGCCAGACATCACCTCCCCACAGAGAGCGTGCTACTTGGGCTCTCTCTTGTCCACAAAGTGCTACAATGTTATTTCAAAACAGAGACTGGGCCTTGGTCACTGTTTTCTGTTGGACCCATTTGGATACAGGCTACTCCTTATACAGAAATTAATTTGTCACTTTAAGAGTGATGCTGATTGTCATGGGATGGGAGAGCTTCCCGTCACATCCGATAGGATGTCCAGGGTTCAGAGTCATCCAACTGCAGGGGGCAGTAGAGAGCCGACAGCTAGGTGCCTCCAAGGCCGACGCCCGCTATCAAGAGAAGGCTGAAGACCAGGCAGCTGAGCTGGGACCTGGCCGCAGGAAGACCTGATGAGTTGATGGTGGAGACCTTCACCTCCGAGATCAGGAATGCAGAGAGGGGTACGTGGGACATGAGGGAGGGGCTGCCGTAGTTGATCAGGGAGTCGATCTTCTCTGCCTCCTTACTGCAGGCTTCGATCTGGGGGCAAGGAGAGGACAGGCAGAAACACAGAGGCCACACAGGCATCAGTCCCATTTCGGAAACACCGGCAAAATGAATGGTCATTTCAGATACATGCTGAGCCAGGCGCACGGCACAGCATAGTGCCACCTGCAGGCCGCAGAGAGAACTGACCGGCCTGAACTGTTTGAGTTAAGCTGTGCAACAAAATGTAATTATACTCAATGGCATCAATTAAGATCCAAAGTGGTCATTTAGAAGGAAGAGGATGAAATGACTTAAATAACCTGTACAAATACTAATAGGGTAACAGAAGTAGCACTTAAATTTAAAAATTTCTTGCAAGTCCTTCCAAAAGCAGCTACCCCAAAAGCAGGCAAAGATTTGAAGAGAACAGCATCTGAGACTGACGCTAGGGATGGTAATATGAGTGTGGGGGGCGTGGCCATCTCAGACTGACGCTAGGGATGGTAATATGAGTGTGGGGGGCGTGGCCATCTCAGACTGACGCTAGGGATGGTAATACAAGTGTGGGGGGCGTGAGAAAATTGTGGAGGAAAAAAAAACAATTTTAAGGGGAAAATATTAAAAAAATGATACAAAACCAACCAGGCACACAGCTCTACACAGACCCTGGGGCAGGAGTTGAACCCGTGATGCTGTAGATCTGAGGCTACAAAGCTAACTGCCCAAACTGCACAGCACCACACAGCACAACCACATACAGAGCAGGAATGAGCATGCTGTAGGGCCAAGCGGTGGGCAGAGACAATGGCCACCAGTCCCTTTAGCATTCCTCAATTACTGGCAGCCTTTCTAACTGAACCGACAGGCTCCTCCAGGCCACCTGCAGACCACCTCCCTTCACGTTTGGCACTGAAGCAGCCAAAGAGGCTGAGCTGCCGGGCCAGTGGCGTTTCGAGTTGTTCTTTGATTACCGGAGCAGTGTGTGTGAGCGGGCTGCCGGCAAACTGGACCCATTCAGAATCTTTAATGTAAACCCACCTCCTCAACAGTGGTGTGAAGCTAGGTTTCATAAATAAAGGCATGATTTCTCCTCGAATTCTCAGGCTGGGGGTGAGATGTTTATGCTGTCCACAGTTTGGTGGTGGGGGGGTTGTGTGATGATCAGATAGCCATGGAAACACGATTCTCTCACAGCCAAAAGAGCAAATGGATGTGTTTACAGGCGTTGTGCACAGCGAGATGACTGCTCTCTCAGGCAGAGAGTCAAGTCTTCCTGTGATGTACTAGCACTAATTTGGGTGGGGCAGTAATGTTAGATAATGTGTCATAAGCAGTAATAAGGAATCGGCAGGTATCCACCAGGACATGCATGGCAGGCCACTTGCTTCCTGATGCCCACTGTATTGCTGGTACATAATGTGTCATAAGCAGTAATAAGGAATCGGCAGGTATCCACCAGGACATGCATGGCAGGCCACTTGCTTCCTGAT
>JAODKM010000032.1:11901960-11922166 GCA_026780845.1 Petrocephalus sullivani | reverse complement strand
ATTCTATCATTTATAGAGCATAATGATCACTTTGTAGATATTTCATTTGTTTTATGGGTATTTTAATGGCCAATTCAACAAATACAACTGAAACCTTTTAAATATGCCAAGTGTTCTAATAATTTTGGCCACCACTGCATATATGTACACAAAGAATTTAGAAAATTTAGAGACACCAGTCAGCCTAACTGCACACCTTTGGGTCTAAGATTAAGACTAAGATTAAGACTGACTTTATTGATCCCAGTGGGACATTCTGGTGCATAAAGCAGCAGGAGTGTAATAGATAGACAGATATACATTTATTGGCAAACAGAGAAAGTTCAAAGACAGGACATATAGTGCAAGCAAATAAAATAAATGGAGAATCCGGAAAACAGTATACTGCTCAATCGTGCTCATCTAAAACTAGTCCGGAATGTTTGTAAGGCTCTGAAAGGCTCAGCCCCCTCTTATCTCTATCGGATCTCCTCTATCTACTCTTCCTTCTGTGGCCGTCTGACCAAAGGGTCCTGGGGGTGCCAAGGACAACACGTAAGCTGAGAGGTGACCCTGTCAGGGCCGACTGCTTTTTGGGTTATTGCCCCTAAGCCCCGGAACAGCCTTATCCTCCAGATTCGGTCCAATCATTTTTGAATGTAGGTTAAGGACCAATTTTTTCTCCGTAGCTTTTAATCTAGCACGAGACTGCCTTTATAGTCTTTATTTTGTCCGTTCTATATGAATTTGTCTTATGTATAATTTCATAAGTTGTGCAGCATTTTGATCAACTTCGCTTGTTTCCCTATATGCAAAATTACTAATAATTAATAACACGTAGAATATGCCATTTTTTCCTTCAGATAATCCGTGCTTATCGACACAGATCACTGGTATCTCTGTGCCTCCAATCAATGACATGGTGATGAGGAAACCAGCCGGGTTCAGTCCCGCTTTCGGCCCTGTGATATGGCTCACGTACGGCTCGCATACTTCGCTATGGAAAACCATCAGTTTGCGGTACGGGTCGGCTACGGGTCAGTTCCTGATGGCCACTGGTAAGATTAAGCTGGTATACTGCAGTTAGGGTCTGTGGATCTAAGACCTTACCCTCCGGGCATATAAACGGGGATTACAGGAGAAGTGGACAACTGCAGTCAGACCACAGCAAGTCAAGGCAGAGGGTTTCCTTTCAGACAGAAGGACACATATGTCCAACTTCTGCGTGTAGCTTTAGGTTGGCTGGAAAAAGGCTGCAAGGAGCAGAAGCTGCAATATTTTTTAACAACACAAAGAGCCATTACACTCTGCAGTCCTATAACGCAAAAGCACACTGCCCAAATGAAAGAATAAAAACATACAACTCACTTTCATTTTTGGTGATGCAGCTGTACAGGGGTTTCTGAAAAATTAATATGACAAAGTAAAATACACAAAATGAACACGGGTTCACCTGTCAGACACTCAAGATTTATAACCACTACAGGACAGTATTAAGATGTCAGCCTTCTTAACTATACGACGTAAATATTTTACGTCAGTCAGGTTATGGTGATGTGAGTTCCCCCTCAGAAGCAGTAACGCCAGAAGTGAAGGCTTGCTAATAAAAGTGGGCAGATGACGTTAGACAAAGAGAACAGAAAGCCGTCTAAATATAAGAAAAAGCAGAGGATAAATTACACTGAAAAAAAAACTCAGTCTGATGCTGACAAAGTGAAAATACAACCATTCATCCATCCTTCCATGACTGCATCCCATCGCAGGCAGCACGAGGCACGAAGCAGGTAAGACCCAAGTAAAGTGAAATCCCTGATTCTCTATTTATGGTTCTCACTTGAAAAGAACCTAGAACCTCTGGCCTCCCTGCATCTGTACTTACAAACATCCTGCCTCCATCAATGCAATCACACTCAGGCATCATCTTATATGTGCTTACACAACACATGGCCTTCACGGGCCATTTCACAAGAAAGCCAAAGTGTTTACCTCCGAGTCTTTTTTGCATACTTTAATGATGTCATTCTTGGATGATGCCTGTGGGCCAAGAGAGAGCGGAGCCACGTGAATGTTAACGGCGGTTACCCTTCCCAACCAGATGGTGGCACCTGAGTAAAACATTAACTTAAACCTTCTTGACAACAAATATCTAGAACAATCAAAGGTTTTTCTTAGACACATGGACAGTCCACGGGCTTGTCGCTGGCCACCACCCTAAGACATTTAGAGGACAGAACATGGGGCGATAGGCCTCCTTCCGGCCCTCTGTGGAATCACTTTGTCGGCCCTGACAGGTCTTACCAGCTTGCAGTGATGGCGACAGTCTGTAGAGATGGCCAACTCACAGCACCCAAGGCCCACCCAGCTGTCCAACTTCCTGGACGCCCCTATAAGCACCGAAGAGTGTTCGATTTCACATTTACGCTCCTTTGACTTTTATCGAAGCACAGCGTCGCGTTTAGTGATTGGAGATTGTGCCCAGTCACCAAAAGGTCAGCTTTTGAAGTTCTAATGAGGGGGTCTGTGTTCTGTCCTGCAGCAAGGACCCAAGCGACTCTCATAATAAAATTACACACATATATATATATATATATATCTCCAGGCGATCCACTCAAAAACAACCTTACCTGGCAAGGTGGAGTTGATGCAGAGCCAAAGTTCATGCTGTTGAAAACAACAAAAACAAATTCAGCTTCTTTTGCCTCCAGAATTCAAGACATCTGATTGATCCCATCGCTATGCACCCGCCTCTCAGTTACGCCACCTTGTGGCCCACTTGTGAAGGACGGCAGTGACCCAGTGTGCAGTACAACGGCAAAAGAATCCATTTCATTCTGTTAGTATTTGTGAAGTAATAGAAGCTAATAATATGGCATACAGGCAAAGCACTAGTGATAACGGTAATGAAAAGGACTAATTTATTAGAAACATCTTGGACTAGTGCAGCAAATTTCTTCAAAGCACATCTATTCTATGAAGCACATCTGTGCCTGATAACTAACTAAACGGACAGAATATTGCCTGAAATTTATTTTACAGAGCATCATAACGGCCTTTAATGCCACCTGGCACCCACGGAGAAGAGCTGCATTCAGCCGCCGTTGTTAGCCAGCAGTCCAGGAAAAACGAGGGAGATTTACATGAAGTCTAGGTGTAATTCAAGAGGGTGGAAGAGCCGGCAAAGCACAAAGCTGGCACTGCTCTCGAAAAATCCTGCTACACGGTTTTCACAACCCTCTCCGGAAAAATTTGAGGCGGCCGCGTTCTCTACGTGCAAGACCCATCTGGTCTCCTGGATTGGGGGGCAATGCTCTAAAAACTATAGTAAGGATCCTTCACAGCCAGCGGGACTGGAGGGGGGCAGGGCCAAGGCAAGTAAAACCCTTTCATTTGCTCACTAATTGCAATGTGGTTTTAATAGAATGTCTATGGGCTGGGATCTCTCAAACTTGCATGGAAGCCACCTTTAATAATTGGCTATGCTAACGAGCACGTTGAGTTTTGCAAACGATGGATATGCTTTCAAATCGATGATCAATCTCCCTCCATACTACAGTATTTGCACACAAACCCGCATATGCTGGATTTCTGTTATATGTGGATATGTATGGTTTGAATGTGCACATACTTGAGGTGCATTTTGATTCCATTGTCTACAGTTTGCAAATTTTAAGTAGGGAAATATTATGTGAATATTTCATAATCATAATCAATAACCGATGTGTCATTGTAAGGAGCTCACCATAGACTCGGGGCAGTAACTGGGTAATCGCTGGAGGAAGTGTTTCAGTCGGGATTCACTTTTTATCGTGGGCAGCTGGAAGTCAAAAGAGAAGCAAAATGAATGTTATTAAATCCGAGTCATCAGCTTGAGGGCATTTAGAGATGGGAGGAGGCTTAGGGTTAGGGTTAGGGTTAGGGTTAAGCTGTTACTTTGCCGTGAGTTTGGGCGACACAGGAGACCATGTGCAAGGAACAGAAGGAGTGCGGAATCCGCCACCGCCCTGAGGAAGCAGTGCCCGAGACTCCGCCCACCCGCCCTGAGGAAGCAGTGCCCGAGACTCCGCCCACCCGCCCTGAGGAAGCAGTGCCCGAGACTCCGCCCACCTCCCGCTTCCACTTAGCTTATATATGCTTGCTGTGAACTCGAAAACGAAAACACAAAGTAGGAACTGGAATTTGAAAATCAAATGACAAAAAGGCTTTTTAAATTTTATCTTTTAGTTTTTCACAAATGCACGAGTGGAAAGTTAAAATGCAAATGGGGATATTTCATTTTATTTTTCATTTCGGCAGGATTTTTGAGCATAGACTTTGAAAACTAAATGGAAAAGTAGAGATTGTATTTTCATTTTATCATTATCATTTCATTTCCTTTTTAGCAGGAAATACCTCTCACATTATAGCTTTTGTTTCGGTATTAGTTTTGCTCAATACAGCAAACGAGTCTGAGTAACCCCCTTTTGTCAGGGGAAGCTTCCCTTTCATGTCATTCACTCTGGCATCAAACTCCTCCTAAGAAAACTACAAAGACACATTTGCCATCATCTATAAGTGAAGTGATCAATTGTCATTGTTGACACACCACACCAAATATATCCTCAGCATTTCATCCATATGTGACATAGCAGTGGGCAGCTAATTCAGCACCCAGAGAGCAGTGAATGTGGGCAGTATGTCCCTCAGACTACTTCCGTGGTGCCTTGCAGATCAGGGAATCAAACCAGCAACGTTTCAATCACAAGCGCACTTCCCAAACCATCAGGCCACCACCGCTCCTATAACCATCGCGCTTCATGATTTACATCTAAATACACCTCACAGCCAATCAGAATGCGGAGGCGGAGCTTGACGAGTGACAGCTGAGGAAGTGGAGCCCACCATAGGCTCGTGTGTGAATATGACTTAGGAGGTGACACATCACAGCCAATCAGAATGCAGAGGCGGAGCTTGACAAGTGACAGCTGAGGAAGTGAGAGCCCACTATAGGCCCGTGTGTGAATATGACTTGGGAGGTGACACATCACAGCCAATCAGAATGCAGAGGCAGAGCTTGACGAGTGACAGCTGAGGAAGTGAGAGCCCACCATAGGCCCGTGTGTGAATATGACTTGGGAGGTGTTTATGGTGCCCTAAGTAACACCGGAATGGTGCCGGATCCTTTTCCCACTTCCAAGCTTCTCCTGCTCGTTCAGTTTTTCCTTCACAATCCTATTACGCGTCTTAACGATATCATAAATCCCTGTTAGTCGCCATTAGGGGACGTCAGCGGTCTCCCCGAGGTGGTATGGCAGCCGTCCAGTTAAACAGCCAAATGAAGCTTTAAGCTGAGGACCAGTACAAACCCCGTCCACAGCTAGGAAAAGGACCTGCACATTCTGCAATATCTCTGGGCCTTTTCCCAGTGAAAGCTGTCCTGTTGATTCATGTCCTGCTAGCTGGGTTGTGATGAATCAGGGTGCGCAGCAAAGTGGGATACGTTGAATGTACATGTAATATTGCGCTTCTGCAAATGTTGCGCAGCACGGGCATGAAAACACCTGATCAGAGGTACCTGGAATATATCTAATATCTTCCTATGTCTATCGAAGCAAAAATCTAAAATTACAAACTAATAGCACAATTGCACGCTGTAGAAATTACGCGCTTTTATGATCACTGTAAAAACCATTGAAGTGGTGATATCTTGGACATCAGTCAGAAAGATTTTCAGAACATTGCAAAATGTTCTTCCCTCTGAGGGAAGAAAGATCTGCTGAGACACAGACGAGAGGCCTTGAAATCGTGGAAGTGTTCGTTTGGAAGGAGCTGAGAGGATGGCGATAGCACAGGGGTCAGCGTTCTGACACGAGGAAGCCTGCAGTTTCGGTGAAAGCGAACAGCACAAGCTCCCCAGCGGGTCATGGTAGGGGGCAGGAACCGTTCTGGCTATGAGCGACGCGAGAGGGCTGACACCCCAGGGCCCCTGCTAAAAAGCGGCCTGTAACACCCCCGTCAACAATTACACCATCATAGAAAATAGCAGGGGGGGTGTCTGACAACTGAAATAGCCCAGGAACCTCTGACCATGTTTATGTGCCTCTGCTTACAGGGGGTGGGTCAGACAGACTGATTGAGAGGAATCTATGAAAGTCTTCTGGAGGATTGAAGAGGGAGAGAAAGGGAACGCGAGAGAGAGATCTTACACAACACATTATTATATCACCACCAAAGAGAGAGACAGATCGCCTGACAGAGAGACAGTGAGAGAGAGACAGATCGACCGACGGAGAGAGAGACAGTGAGAGAGAGACAGATCGACCGACAGACAGACAGAGAGCGACAGTGAGATAGAGACAGATCGACCGACTGACAGACAGAAACAGTGAGAGAGAGACAGATCGACCGACAGACAGACAGAGACAGTGAGAGAGAGACAGTGAGAGAGAGACAGATCGACCGACAGACAGAGACAGTGAGAGAGAGACAGATTGACCGACAGACAGAGACAGTGAGAGAGAGACAGATCGACCGACAGACAGACAGAGAGAGACAGTGAGAGAGAGACAGATCGACCGACAGAGAGACAGAGACTATGAGAGAGAGACAGATCGACCGACAGACAGAGACAGTGAGAGAGAGACAGTGAGAGAGTGACAGATCGCCCGACAGACAGAGACAGTGAGAGAGACAGATCGACCGACAGACAGACAGAGAGAGACAGTGAGAGAGAGACAGATCGACCGACAGACAGACAGACAGAGAGAGACAGTGAGAGAGAGACAGTGAGAGAGAGACAGATCGACTGACAGACAGACAGAGAGAGACAGTGAGAAAGAGACAGATCGACCGACAGAGAGACAGAGACCATGAGAGAGAGACAGACCGACCGACAGACAGAGACAGTGAGAGAGAGACAGTGAGAGAGTGACAGATCGACCGACAGACAGAGACAGTGAGAGAGAGACAGTGAGAGAGAGACAGATCGCCCGACAGAGAGACAGTGAGAGAGAGACAGATCGACCAACAGAGAGAGAGACAGTGAGAGAGACAGATCGACCGACAGACAGACAGAGAGAGACAGTGAGAGAGACAGTGAGAGAGAGACAGATCGACCGACAGACAGACAGACAGAGAGAGACAGTGAGAGAGACAGTGAGAGAGAGACAGTGAGAGAGAGACAGATCGACCGACAGACAGACAGAGAGAGACAGTGAGAGAGAGACAGATCGACCGACAGAGAGACAGAGACTATGAGAGAGAGACAGATCGACCGACAGACAGAGACAGTGAGAGAGAGACAGTGAGAGAGTGACAGATCGCCCGACAGAGACAGTGAGAGAGAGACAGCTCGACCGACAGAGAGAGAGACAGTGAGAGAGAGACAGATCGCCCGACAGAGAGAGAGACAGTGAGAGAGAGACAGTGAGAGAGAGAGACAGTGAGAGAGAGACAGTGAGAGAGAGACAGATCGCCCGACAGAGAGACAGAGAGAGAGAAGCAGGCTCACCTGGGAGCAGCGGTAGCATTGGTCTTCTCATCAAACCTAAGCAGCACCTTCCTTCGGGACTCACGGTCACACCTCCGTGCTCACTGCAGCTGGCTCCTCACTGCGCTGCCCTCCCCAAACCACGGGTGCAGTGAAGCTGCACGCCCCCCCCACGGCACGTAACTAGGCACTGGAAGTCTGCCTTTCCATGATGTGAACCTCGACAGTATGATTCAGCCAGCCAAGTGTAAGAAAATCATTTATGGGTGGCTTCTGTAACAATCAACTCTACTACTCATTGTGGGAAAATGGCCATAAACAGTCACTATTACCATGTTTTTCCATGTCCAGACAGAACAAAAGAATGACTGAAAAAAGTTCTAAAAGTTAGTCAAGTTTGAGGAATTCTCAAGACTAATTCTTTATGAAGATACCGGGGTTCAAGTGGAAGATACCAGGGTTCAGTCAGCAGTACTGTATTACAGACATACTTCCCAACTGCAGAGCTTGCACACGGCTTACCTGCTCGCAGGCTTCCCTGCAGGGTGACAGTTCTGCAGCATGGTGACAGCATGTGGCATCTGCAGGGACAGCAAAGAGAACAGAGAGGTGAGCACGCGCAGCAGAACCTCTAAGGTGTGCCAGCTCTAAAGAGCCAGCCACTGGCAGCTCAGGAGACGGCCGACGCCGTCTGGAAAACTCCACGTGCTGCCAGTGGCCAAAGGCCTTTTCTTACGGAAGTCCTTATAAAACAGCCTATTAGGCACAGGGGTGGCAAATAATTGTTTGTTAGTGGATAAGAACCGTTCCTGGGAATCGGCAAATGTGGCAGGTCAGCTTTTTGCTGCTCTTTTCATCTTCTCCAAGGCTGAAAATACTTCTGTAGCCAAGCAGGATTTTCAATTAATAATTTTAAAATCCCAGGCAGCAAACAAAGACGCGTTGCTACTCTGATTCTGAATACTGAAAGCGATTCCGGTCCCATTAAACTGACCAAGGTCGTGCCGAGGGGGGCTCTGGGATGGATGCCGTACTTCCAGGGTGACAAGGAGAAATGCAGCCTGGAGATTGCAGCACACACAAAGTGCCGAGCTTGGCAGATGGGGCAGAGTGTCACCCCCAGGAGGCAGGAGACAGATTCCAGGCTGGTTCTCCTCTCCTGTGTGTTTATGTTTGAGTTTCCGATCCACACCATCCAGACCAAAAAATCCTAACAAACTCTTCACTACTCAAACACACATTCACTCGCTGTACCTGGTCACAACTTACACAGGAGATATTTTTAAAAATAACACCCTATGTATATATTAATGTTTGGCTGACCATTTTTTTACCTTCCTCGTCTGTATTTGTTCATTTCCTCAATAAATCATACAAATCTAATCAATGTGGATGACTTTACAACTTATCGATGGACTGCCCATATATTTATTTTTGGTCAGGATTGCTGGGAGCAAAAGTAGCCAGCTTCAAATCCATCTTTAAAACAATTCCCATAGACGAATTTGGGTTTATTGCTATTTATCTACAGTGAGGTTCACAGAAATCATGCCAGTCCTTTTAAGATGTTGAATTCCATCGATTGCCTATTCGGTCACTGCGACGGAGACAGAAAAGCCCTGTGAAGATCCCCGGTATGTAATTTCCATGCAGAGACTGGAAAAAGCCTTTCTTCCAAAATGTTAAAATATGACACATCCTTAAAAGGAAGACCGAATGAAAAGTAAAAGGCAGCCCAGAGAAAGGCCCAGACTGGTGAATGATACCCCCGATTTAAAAGAGACAAAGCGCAGAGGAAATTGAAAGAGAAAATTCACCCCGGACATTAGAGGGATGCTACTCGAAATAATCACAGAGCAAGATAATTCCCCAATATATACCTATTATCATCCGTTTATCTTTCTTAAGAAAACCTCATCATCATGGCAATGGAAGCCCCTTGGGGTCTTTCATCTGAGGCCAGGCACCATCCTGTTCCATTTGCATCTGCTCCAAGCTGCACCCTTTCATAAACGTCATTCTACCTGTCCGTCTAAACGTGGCCTCTGTACCAGGCCCTGCACTAAAAGAATAACAACAAACATTTCTCCTTATGTCAAGATGAAACATTTCCTGCACTAAGTGCTGTTTTTTCATGTCTAATGTATCCAAGTATGTCTGGTACAAGCCATTAGAGCAGAGCTGGAGTGGGCGGTGAAGCTCTGTTTTCAATCCGCGGGTAGACGAGAGCACAGGGGACTTCTGATAACAAGATAAACCAGACCGTGCTCTTCCCTGCCTGCAAACAAACGGCCCGGCGACCTTCCAGGCTGCGCACGGGATTAGACTGCCTAAACGTATGTCTGCGTGGGTGCTTGGTCACCCATCATGAGCACAGCATGGCTGCGGGGGCTGGAATGATAACTTTATTTATATATATTCTTTTGTCTATAGCAGAAAAGGATCAACAGCAGCCAATCAGGAATCAGTAGATGATTTTATGAATGAAAAGTGGGCAGCTGAAATTAGAATCCCAGTTACAGCATGTCATGACAAGGCTTGATGCAATTAACTGTTTATGTCCTATCACACCTAAGTACTGCTTGAGGTCCTACTTGTAAAATGAACCACTCTTCAGTATGTACACCCTCTAACCAATTAATCAAATGAAATAAAATGCAAGACAAAAATGTAATGTACCATTTCAGAATTATTTGTATTTAGAGACTTAGGAAAGCATGGTGGTTCAGTTACCGTTTGCTATGCATCAGAATGGCTTAAGCATGTGATCTAAGTGACTTTAAACACGGTATGATTCTTGGAGCCAAATCTGGTGGCTCCAGAATCTCCGACACAGCCACCATCCTGGGATCTTCACACATGATGCTGTGTGAACAATGAAAAACCTCCAGCCAGTGGCTGTCCTGTTGATGAAAACACTTTGTCAATGAGAGTGGTCAGAGGACAATGGGCAGACCTGTAAAAGCTAACAGGAAGGCCACAAGTGGAAGGAAGGCCAGTTCTACAGTGGTGTGCAGTGAGGCTTCTCCAAACACACCACTCATCTACACCCTAAGTGGTTCTGGATAAAAGTGGGTCGCACCTGGCAATATGCAAGTGCATCTAATAAAGTGGCTGACACACTAGGGCCGGCGTCTACCAGCACAAAATGTAGCGGGAATTCAGAGCAGGGTCTCCAACGTCATTCAAAGAGAAGGTGACGTCTACAGAGAAAAGTAATGCCTAATGCTACGTGTCTGACACGATATTATATGAACCAGTGGCAGGTGGTGATGGTAAAAGGTGTCACACAGGGGGAGGTTAGTGTTGTGGGGGCAATGAAAGCCGCTGACCCCCGATTTAGAGAGGGACCTCAGATGAACTGAGCTGATCTGACCTCTGTGCCTTCAGGGGCTCTGTTGGTTTTATATAAGTAGACTGTGGTATTTTATTTTTTTAAACACTGAACATCAGTGCAAACCAGTGGGGAGGTGGGGTGACCAGTGTGCAGACCTTCCTCAGTCTATGTTTACACAGACATCCTCACCAACATGTGGTGTGGGGGGTGTTACCACTGCACACTTGTTTTCCAAGAAATGAAAATACCCGCCTCCCCCCGTAAACAAAAACACAGCACTGGAACCCCCTGCACCAAACCTCAGTTACACCCATTGTGACCATCCCCTCCCCAGTGGGGTGACCGCTTTGGAAACTCTTCCCCTCAGCTACACGGGAAGCACTGATTCACAGGGGGTATTGAAAAAAACCTGAGTGGCCCATGAAAAGACAGCAGTGACTCGCAGAGTCGTGGTCTGCGGCAGGAAAGGCCCGTGTCCAGCGGCCAGTGAGGCTCAGATGGGGCCAGGGCACAGAGAGCCCGGCTGGGCCACATGGTGTGGGAGGTCCTGGCCGTCACATGACAAGCATGACGGCCAATCAGGCTTCTCACACGTTCTCTCCCTCCATCTCTCTCAAGCAGGTAAGTCATGGGAAAGAACGGGGTCAGGTACACCACTGTTATGTGGTGTCCATCACGGGGTCAGGTACACCACTGTTATGTGGTGTCCATCACGGGGCCAGGTACACCACTGTTATGTGGTGTCCATCACGGGGTCAGGTACACCACTGTTAAGTGGTGTCCATCACGGGGTCAGGTACACCACTGTTATGTGGTGTCCATCACGGGGTCATGTACACCACTGTTATGTGGTGTCCATCACGGGGCCAGGTACACCACTGTTATGTGGTGTCCATCACTGAAATCACGCAGATCAGTCGCACCATATTTTAGATCATGTGTTTTTGCAGAAAACCGCCTCTCCCTGCAAGACGCTTCATGGCCTTCTAAGGAGTGGGGGTCAACACCAGGATCTGGAAGACATTGTAGATGTGATTTACGAACCGTGATATTGTGGGTGCAGCCGTCAATCTGCTGGTTCACACAGGCCAGCTCATTGATGGACTTTGGCTGTGACAGAGACTACAGCTTGCACTTCTAACAAATAGGCCCATTATGTCTTTTTTGTATTATGTTAGTATGCCCAGCGGGGGGGTGACCTTATGCCCCCGAGGTATTATTTCTCCCAATTTGCGAGCGCTGGATCTTCTCCCCCATTGTCAACTGTTTCCCTGTTTCCATATTATTCTGTATATATGCTGCAGCACTGTGTTACAACACTCCCACGTCAAGCACTCTGTTGTTTAAGGCGCTATATAAAAACAAATTAAACTGAACTGACAGCAAGACTCACTAAGTATGCAAGTCATCTGACCAGGTCACCTTCGTGGTACTCCTTAGAGAGCCAGTGCTGTCACATGCAGTGGCTAATGTCACATGCAGTGGCTAAAGCAGTGGCTAATGTCACATACAGTGGCTATTGTCACATGCAGTGGGCTAATGTCACATACAGTGGCTATTGTCACATGCAGTGGGCTAATGTCACATGCAATGGCTAATGCAGTGGCTAATGTCACATGCAGTGGGCTAATGTCACATGCAATGGCTAATGCAGTGGCTAATGTCACATGCAGTGGCTAATGTCACATACAGTGGCTATTGTCACATGCAGTGGCTAATGTCACATACAGTGGCTATTGTCACATGCAGTGGGCTAATGTCACATGCATTGGCTAATGCAGTGGCTAATGTCACATGCAGTGGCTAATGCAGTGGCTAATGTCACATGCAGTGGCTGGTGGAAAGAAGATACATAACCACAGCAGCCACCTGTATCCTCCTGACGGCTGTAGCTGTGCCTCTCAACTAGCTAAACGAGCCGATGTTTTAATTACATAAGGTGCAGTGAACCATTCAGTCCTTAAGAACAAACCAAACACAAGAAACCTGCTTTGATCAAAAGTGATGTCCAAGTGAGGATCACAGAGCAGGGTCAGATAGTATCCTTGGAGAACCTGAGGTTATATGCCTGAGTAATCATATCACCAAGACACATGATTACTCAGCTGGACATGGGATCAGAACCCACAACCTACCCTAACCCCCTATTGTCAAAACGTGTCTGTGACCAGGCACAATGAAGATGTGAACTTCACAAGTGTATATGTGCTCAGTGTCAACGTAACAGACTGGTAACTTTACGGGAGGCTGCTAGATTTAGTTTTCTGCAGCGTACTACCTTCATGTGAGGCTCTTAACCTCATTTAACCTGTACTGCTTAACAGGGATGCAGCAGAGTTACGGGCAGGGCCACAATGGGTGGTTACAGGCCTAATGAACGCATTCCATATGGAGACGTAGGGAAACAGGATGGTCCCAGCAGGCGCCAGGCTGGCCAGACTCAAAGGTGGGAGGGAACAGATGATTCTGAAGGGAATGGTTAGTTGCAATGATGCTCCACAAAGTGTGCAAAGGGCAACAGATCAGCCAATAATAAAACAGACAAAATGATTTTATGAATCAACAGAAGCAAGAACTTCAAAACATTAGTATATATTTATATTTGTGAAGCTTGAACCGGATGCTCGTGCCCAGAATGATGTACTTCCCTGCAAACAAAGCTTTGATTTCCATCACCTCCCAGTGGCTTGCCGCTTCTCAGATGGGCAAGAAAAAAATGCCATAGCAACATCACATAGCAGATGTAAACTGCTGTGACCATGCACATGCTGCCACATCGACCTGGAAGGGCCCGCATTCCTCTGTGGGACCTCATTCAACAGCCTGCTTCTCATCCTCCAGTCACCAGGACTAAAACTAGCTGTCCGGCTCAAGAGGCTAGGTGTGAAAGTAAGTTATAAACAGACCATCAGCACCTTTCCAAATGTTGTACAGGGTGTTTTGAATGAGACTTTAACACTGCCCCTGGAGGAGCTAACATTTGAAAATTTACTCTTAAAACAATATTTATATAGGAGCTGGTTTGTAGCCCAGTAGGTTATGATGCTGCAACTGTTACTGGAAAGTCACCAGTTCAAATGGCAGCCTCACCAGAATGATTTCACTGTTGGGCCCTTGAGCAAGACTCTTAGCTGCCCCAGGACTGTCTGACCCAGCTTTCTCAAATAAAAAAATATATATTGCTTTGGACAAAAGTGTCTGATAAATATTTACAAGCGTAGCAGGAACCTTTTACAGCTTCCTATAGATACTATAGATAGATACTATAGATCTACAGTTTCCTATAGATACTATAGAATTTTCAGGCATTCATTGGATAAGCCAGCCGTTGTCTTTCACCCCAAGAACAGCTGACTATAGACTGCAAATCTTCAGCGTTCTCCCCCAGCCTCACATATACCCAGCCTTTTCTACAGTCAAAGATATTTCTGTCTATTACAGACTTATAGAACCAATAAGATGTTGTTTTATCAGAATCAGAATCAGATTTATTGGCCCAGTGTGTGTGTGTGTGTGTGTGTGGCACACAAAGAATTGTTTTTCGGCAGTTGGTGTCTCTCTGGTACATTGCAATACAACAGAACAAAAACAGTACAGGATAGATACAATATAAATACCCACTTAGCCAGCATGGGGTCACGGTGAGCCTGGGCACAGCCCAGCCACTTAGCCAGCATGGGGTCATGGTGAGCCTGAGCACAGCCCAGCCACTTAGCTAGCATGGGGTCATGGTGAGCCTGGGCACAGCCCAGCCACTTAGCTAGCATGGGGTCATGGTGAGCCTGAGCACAGCCCAGCCACTTAGCCAGCACGGGGTCATGGTGAGCCTGAGCACAGCCCACCCACTTAGCTAGCATGGGGTCATGGTGAGCCTGAGCACAGCCCAGCCACTTAGCCACCACGGGGTCACGGTGAGCCTGGGCACAGCCCAGCCACTTAGCCAGCATGGGGTCATGGTGAGCCTGAGCACAGCCCAGCCACTTAGCTAGCATGGGGTCATGGTGAGCCTGGGCACAGCCCAGCCACTTAGCTAGCATGGGGTCATGGTGAGCCTGAGCACAGCCCAGCCACTTAGCCAGCACGGGGTCATGGTGAGCCTGGGCACAGCCCAGACACTTAGCCAGCACGGGGTCATGGTGAGCCTGGGCACAGCCCAGACACTTAGCCAGCACAGGGTCACGGTGAGCCTGGGCACAGCCCAGGAAGCTCAGGCCATGAGGAAAGGTTGATCCAGTAAGGGAGATCAGTCCATCATGCACTAATTACATATTTAATATAACATGTACACTTCTTCGGTCCCAGTGAATATGTGAAATCTACATAAAGGTGCTACAGAATCTGACAGAGCATTGATCTCTCGGGGGAATAAAGGCTGACGATTTGTAAGCCGACCCTTGCAGAAGTGTGACACAGCCTCTCCATCGTGCCTGTTGCACAACTGTAGCTAACAAAATAAACCCTTTCCACAGCACGACAGTATGATGAAAACCAATTTCTCCAGTAATTTATATCATCCCCACATTCCAGAGAGACACCCTTTAGGGAATAGTTGATACATCCTGGTCAGAAATCACGTTGTGTAATCAAGGTTAGCAGGTTAGACTTCACATGACCAGGCAATCTGACAAATATTTCAGAACTACTTTGACTTGCATTATTTTTCCTTCCTCTGTTTCTATAAGTTTATTAAGCGAATGTGTGTAATTATCTTGGATACTGACCCTCATAAGATGTTCTGATCCACTTGAGATACAACACTGTGAGAGGACCTTTAGCAAGATGTGACAGACAGTCACTCATACATTTTTCATACCCACCTGAAAGATGAAAAACCTAAATCATTGATTCGGCACTTATGAACTGTATTCCATAACCTAGAAATCAAATGATCAAATGAATCAACGGGCAAGCAGGCATTGAGATTGTAGGTCTTCAAATGCACCTATACAATCTCGGGGTATGGGTCATTGCCTGATTGGAAGAAGCTAGCCAAAACCATGGTAGGCCAAGCTAAGGCATGGTTATGAGCTGCACTCTAGACCACCTGCCGAAGAGTTCCACACCTGGAGACAGTGACAATGTGAAGAGCCCACAGTTTTGTACAGCACATGCCGGAACACCAGAGCGTACAGAGAATGAGAAGGCATAACATTTCGCTGTGTTTCTGATCGGATGTGATTTTTGCCTAATGTGCCTCCAAACAGTTTTAAAAACTGTCTTCTTATACATCTTAAATACACTGTTGTTGACTGAGGATGCGACCCTTAGCACAGAAAGGCTTGTTCTAGGCAGTAACATTCATGGCAAGAAGCAGATCATTTGCAGCGACTGTGACCCAGGAACCCATTATTAATGATCCAAAAAGGGAGAATGAGATATTTCTTTCTCTTGCCTTTAAAAAAAATCTTGTTCTTTTCACGTCTGAGCTCCCCTGAAATATTTTCAGAGCAGAAACCCCTTTATCGTTATCTTGGGCCAAACCATCATCAGATGTTGGGTAGCCCTATCTTACACTGTGGGCCCTGTTTAGTGACCATCCAGCCATGAAGTAAATCACCTTACAGCCACAATATCTACCTCCTGGTGCTTTGATGACGTTCCAGCACATAGACTGCCCACCCATACTATGTAACTGCCCTCATTTCTGAGCTATTATTACATAATGCAAGCAGTGTGGATTAAACAATTAGACTGGAAGACTGTTCTAGTCAGCAAAAGTACCAATTTGTACTTTTAAGGGTACAATTACTTGTCACAAGGGTCTGCCAGTTATACCCTAGCTGTAGGTAAAAGTACCTTTAAAGGTACAGAAAAGGGCTCTGATTAACATTTTTGTACTATTGGGGGTACATTTATGTTGTTCGAACCTTGGGGAACAGAACTGCATCAGGGCTGTGCCCTGAAAGTGTACAAGTAGAATTTGCCGACCTGCTGTGTTTTTTAATGCACTTACATGCTCAAAAATACCTTGTAAAATCCAAAATGTCAAGTTTACGTATAAAAACACAGAATTCTAATAACTTGCTCCCATTAATAGGAGTCCTAAGTCAGTAGGGCCTGTTTTAAGGAACAACTGTAGACCCAAGAAAGCCTAGGAGGGACCAAAACAACAGAAAGCGCCCCCCCCGCAAAAACCCTGTTCTCTAAAACAACAAAAAAAAAGTCAATGTAATGAACTGCACATGTTCAGGTGTAGACTGGTGGGGGTGGGCAGAATCTGCTCCAATCTTTCTGGCCTTGGATTAAACAAAAATAATGTTCTCCCCCATTACATAACCTCTGCCCATAATCCCCCTTCTCTGAGGTATGCTGTCAAAAGCCTGGCTTCAGGTCGTACAGATTAACACCACGGCTCCTTCTGAAGGCATGACTTAGTCCAAGTATTACGTCTCGGCTACTTCTCATGTTGTAATACATACTAAATTTATCAAGCCAAAGTGACCGTCATTCTTTTGATATGCAACCTCGTAAAAAATAAGCACTATTAATCTTCTCGTCGTTCTGAAATTGATACCATATTTGAAGTTATATTTCCAATTGCGTGTATTGTAATTGGACATGCAAATGAAGTCGGCGGCCGAGCAAAGGTTGAATGTCGTGCGAAACGCAGCGGCGCTAAAAATGCGGAACGGGGGACGAGCCAAGAAGGCGCTTTTTAACACGGGGCAATATAACAGGCCAGCTTCGGCTTTTCAGAAAACAAAACACGGCTCAGAAAGTTACTCGATTTACGAGACGGCTTTGAAGTCGGCACCTCGCAGCGGAGGACGCTCCCGCATCGCACGCGCGGCGCCCGCAGCATCCCACTCACACCGCGATTACTTCGTGCTGTCCGCTCTTACACTGACCATATCACAAAAACCCAACCTGGCTACAAATTATTTATATTAACTTCTCCTAAGTTTAACTTGAAAGCAGGCAGATTGGTTGCAGATGTATAGTCTGCAGGAAGGTAACTGGCCCCCTCACTGCATAAGTAATGGCTTGCGAAGGACTGCTCTAACTTTCAACTAAAAAGGCAAAGTTAGAGATTTAAAGGCGGCTTAAGAAGGGGAACTAAACCCCAAAATATACCGCACGGGATGGCAGGAGCAGTTACATCCTACCGCTCGCATCGCTTAGGTGTACCTTTACATACATTTAATTAAATTGTTTGGTATATCTCATCCACCTAAGCTTGGAGTTTAATAGTGACTGAGAATCGAAAGTCGCGATTATTCGGTGATTTTTAACGATTTTTGTGTAACCAGTGTGGATTACAACCAATTCCTATAAACGAGCTGAAAACGGCACTGTACCTATTCTAATGGAAACAATACATGTGCATTCGGAGTTAAATGTCAATCGCAACGCAGAGGGAATAAACCTGATTGATAAGCTTGACGACTTTTAAGACTGTATTCGCAGCTGGTGGCAGTACTTAGAACAGCGCGACTTGTGTTTCTATGTATCGAAATATAACCCAATAAAACGCGACGTAATGATCATGATGCCGTGACGGTATTCTGCGGAATCGCCCAAATAATCATTACTCATGCAACAGGGCGCAACACCGCTATAAATAAGGACTTTATGGAAAGTTATGGAAGTGCTGAGAGTAATGCCGGCGAGGCTGGAGGTGGGAGGCGTGCAGACGGACGGGAGCAGCCCGCCCGCTAGCAAATTCTAAGGAATAGTGGATAATGGGACGCTTAGAAAGACGCACGCAAGCCAGAGTAACAAGCAATACTCTGCAAGGCTGTGGACGGGAAACATTATTTCTCATGCAGAAGTCAGTGAGACATACAGCCTGTTATTACTAGATGACTAAAATTATACAGAAATGCACAATGCAGACTCATATATAATTGTCAGCTCGATATAAATCGCATAAAGTCGCATAAATACTGTACTCCAGTGCAAAACGGTTAAAAAAGAGAGATCGTGCTGCCTTTATAGCTTAGCCAATAAGTCAGCGTGGGGCAAAACGTGACAGAGTCGGCACGCTGAGGGTCCCAAGTGCAGAAATTAAAGCAAAGTGGCGCTTACCCTGCGCATAGACAAAGTCGCAGACGACGAAGGCGAGGGAGCAGAGGATCATCTCAAAATGCACGAACATCTTACTGAAGTCCTAAGTGCATTGTGAAGGGAAACGAGAGCGAAAGTGCGCCGCGCCGACCGGCTCCATGAGAACATCGCAGTCCGGCGCCCCAGCGTCCGCGCTACTGGGAGCTCCGCTCCGGGCGGCCAGCATAAATGGACCCGGCCCGCGGTCACGGTCCCGACTGAGCATGTGCGGGAGGGGGGGGACTCCCCCGGCGGAGCCGCACGCCTCGGTCAACCGGGGGCCGGGCCGAGCGCTTCGTGCCATTCAGACAGGTGAAAGTCGCTTAGAAAAGCCTGTGGCTTTTTCCCAGTCGCTTTGCAACAAAGAAATGGTAATTGGTAAAGCTTTTGATTTCAGAATGATTTTGAAGTGATTTAAATTTGCAAGGACGTTCCCATGAATAAATGAAAATATACGGCTTCTACTCACGAAGTTGACTTCTTTCCGAGAATCTCATTTAAATACTGTGAGGTATGCGGCCCATAGCATGCAGATGGTCATTGATCAATCCGAGTTGCTTCTGACATGCCTTTATAGAAGAAAAATAAATAATATAAATATTTTTATTCCTCATCTTAAAACCACCTCTAAGCATGTAGTTACTCATTTCTTTTTAGAATTTAACACAGATTATGTGTATCGTTTATTATATTATATAGTTTGTGCTAAAGTCTTGAATTTTTCAGTGAACAAATCTCAGCTGCATAAAGTACCTTGCAGAACCCCATTAATACCTGGTAAAATAAAGGTAAATGCAGTCTATGTATAGACAAAAAATGCAGTTTAAGGATATTAAGATAAAACTGTAATAACTGTAAATTTATTGTACCACTGCAAATGTTATGGAACACAAAATTGCTTTCAACCATAATGCCAGCCACAGTGTAGGGATGTAACATAAATTAACACTGTGTTTTGGGGAAAAGCAGCATAGTTCATCTAGTTTGTTTTGTTTGCTGGATGTTGTTGAATTTATTTGAGAGATATATTTATATCTATGGCATAACAGTAGTCTTGAACCTGGAGCCACCCGCTCTCACCACAGGCCTCCATAACCTCTCTTTGTCTTGCCCACTGCCATGCTGTCGATTTGTTACGGTCCAGACCCGACAAAACAAGCGGGCCCTTGTGTTACCGTCTGCCTGGCATGTCGTGCACTCATAAATACGCATCCTGTGGCGTTCTAAGTGCTGGTGGGAGAGAGCAAGGTGCCCTTTGACCTTTGCACCGGGGGGGGGGGGGGGGGGGGGTAGCAAGCTTACCCCCCGCGCCCCGCGGAGGGGGCTCCCCCCCGCAGCTTTGGGTTATGTTGAGAGGCGAAAAATAGAAAGAATGGGCC
>JAODKM010000032.1:11879601-11889976 GCA_026780845.1 Petrocephalus sullivani | reverse complement strand
GAAGTGGGGTCTGGCGGCCCCCCCGGCGCAGGCCCGGCACATTGGCAAAAGAGGGGGGGGGTTTGTTGGGGGGCAGGGGGGCGGCCCCCCCCGGGGGGGGGGGGGGGGGGGGGGGATAATTGTGGTAGTTAAAACATAATCACAGCAGTGGACACAGAGGAACCGGCATGTGACTGTGTGACTGTTATTGTTTGTATTGACACTAAGGGTACGGCTATTCTCATTGGATAGAATCATCAAAATGGTTGATTGCTGCAGGTCACATGTCACATAGAGATTGGGTACTGGCTGTGAGGCTTTACCTGGACCTTCCTCCAGCCCTCTCGCACTCGGATGTAGAGCTCGCTCTTGTCAGAAATGTAGACCATGGTCCCTTCTGTGGCTTGGTGGGCGTGCTTGAACAAGGAGTCTACGTTTTTATACGTGGTCACCTATCGCAGGATAAACATGTTAAGTGACCTGTGCACAGAAAAATGGGCATGAGGTCCTCCATCCTCTAAGGAACATGGGGTCCTTCATCCTCTAAGGAACATGAGGTCCTACATCCTCTAAGGAACATGGGTACCTCCATCCTCTAAGGAACATGGGTACCTCCATCCTCTAAGGAACATGAGGTCCTCCGTCCTCTAAGGAACATGTGGTCTTCCGTCCTCTATAGAACAGGGAGACATCAGTCCTCTAAGGAACTTGGGGGCCTCCGTCCTCTAAGGAATATGAGGTCCGCCGTCTTCTACGGAACATGAGGTCCTCCGTCCTCTATGGAACATGGGGTCCTCCGTCCTCTACGGAACGTGGGGTCCTCCATCCTCTAAGGAACATGGGGTCCTACATCCTCTACGGAACATGAGGTCCTGCGTCCATTCCTCAAAAGAGCAAACTGTTCTCTGTTCTTTTTGGCAAACGGAATGATGTTAATAGAGCTTTGTGACATCCTGTTTGAGAAGTAACTAAGCCTAATACCCTATACTATCTGGAATAAACTTGTTATACTGTTGGTTAAGTTGTTAGAAAATGGGTGGTTGGTGGACTAACACAGGGATTCCCAAATTGAGAATTGCGAGATGATATCCAGAGTCCTGCCCCCCTGATGTAAGGATAGCTCTCATAGCTCTCATTGGCTGAGAACTGGAATGTGGCTGGGGGCCTGTTCATTCAAGACCACCTGCTCATTTTTCCTGGCCCCCCGAGCGGTCTTGAAGGCTCTGGCCGTGCCATTTCGGAGGGTCGTGGGCCGAAAAGTTTGGGACTCGCAGAGTAACGCATAGAAACTGAAGGACTTGGTGATGTGTTTTAATGCACGGGTTTACCAGGGGCCTGCTCTAGAAAGGGCCCTCAGCTAACCTCAATTAATGACATTTTAACCCTCCATCAGCCACACCAACACCAGTCAACAACTCTTACTGCTAATACTACGGCAGAGGCCCCCTGCTGACGACTACACCAACTACACCACTGCAAAACATAGTCGGGGCTTTCTGGCCATGCTAATGTGCCCACTCACCGAATTGCCATTGCCCGGGGGTCCGGGCTGTCCAGCTGCACCAGGTGGACCAGGCGGTCCGGGGATTGCAACAGCTGGAACACAAAGATTTGCGCTTAATCTTGGTTCAATACTGGCCTTAGGTCTCATATACCCAAGAGGAAATTAGTTTGGTGCTATTAGCAAGGGAACACTGACTAGTTCTAAATATATATTTATTACACAAATATGATGCAATGTAGGATTGTTATCTGAGCTCAAATACTAATGCACTGATACCTGACCCGAAGTGTGGGGGTAGCCCTGGGGGTCCTGGTGGACCAGGTGGACCCTGAGGTCCTGGTCTACCGTATCCAGGTAGGCCAGGTGGGCCTGGCTTTCCAGGGGGCCCCTGGGGCCCAACAACAGACTCTCCTTTTGGCCCCTAAGACAAAACACATGGCCACAAATCCAGGTTATCACCAGTATGATTAGTTCACCACCTTGAAGGGAATTCCCATGTTGTAGGTAACAGCTCCTTCTGCTGAACACATGCAGCTTGGAAGCATGAGTCCAATAGCCCTTGAGTACAAGGGTGGCTCACTATAGAGTGGCTACCTGTTTAGTATTACTAGTCTAGCAATAGGAATACAGACAGACGCATTGTCTGAAAGGACAGCCGTATCCTGCCATGGAATGCTGGGATCTCAGCCAGAGGGCTGTTTTGTTTTAGCCAATTTAAAACAGACAATATATAATGCCAGGTGAAAACAGATTACCCAGAATACTCTACTTCCAGCAGTGAAATAGGGCCCCCGCCCGTCGTGTGTTATGTGCTGCTGGTCCCAGGTCTTTATGTCAGACAGATGTGGCTAACTAGTGCAGGGCTCTCGTCACCATGGTGACCGAGGAATGCCCACCGCGTGGTATCCATGGAAACATGACTCACCACGAGGCCTGACTTCCCAGGCTGCCCCGGGGGACCCGGTACCGCGGCCTCTCCCTTCTCCCCCTTCTCTCCTTTGTAGCCCTGGTCTCCCTTTTCCCCCTAGGAGGTGCACAGGACAGAGACAGGAGTCAGACAGGAGGCATCTGCGCAGTGCCCAGCAGCGATAGACGCCCGCGTTGGCAACAGAGCTTACTGCCCGGGCCCAACTGAGGACAGATATTAATCCCATTTTATGCCACATAAAAATACGCCTGCAGATCCCATATGAAAATGCAAACTTTATAATGTGTTGATGCAAGCATGTGGAAGCAATAATGCTCGCCCTCGCCGCCCTCGCCGCCCTCGCCGCAGACCACAGCACCTCGTTACAAAACCGAGGGCCATCACACCCGGCGACAAAGGCAGAGCCCATCCGCTACCTGCAAATAGGGGGCCCTCTGACTTTCGCATGTTCAGTACTGTGCAAAGTCTTTGACAGGCAAACGAAATGTTTAAAGCTATTTATCTGGCTAGTAAATATATTTGCATAGAAAAAAAAAACCACAATTTAGCATTAGAGTGTATGCAAATTAACAGTAACACAATAAAAACTAACAAGAATTTCCTCTGTTCTCCAAAAGGTTTCTGAGGGCTAGATGATCAGCGCTTGGGCTCCCAAACCCAGCCATTCCGTACATTCCTTACATTTTGGTTTGCCATACGAGGTGTGCATAAAATGCATGGGTGCTTTGGATAGTTGCTACTAAACTGGGGTGACTTTTGGAGAGGCTCGAAATAGTTAAGCTGACACAGTTTGACAGACGTCACAGTTTTACACCAACACGAAGCTCGTTTAAACATGATTTCCTTTGACAGCCTAAGACTTTTGCACAGTACAGTATGACCCCCACCCCCTCGAGAAAAGGCCTTACCCTGGAGATGGGAGGGTTCCAGGACGCTATGGAAGGAAACACAACAGGTAAGCAGCAGAAATAACAGCGCTTATCTTTATTTAGCCACTCAGTGTGAGATGGGGGGGGGAACGTCCCGCCACAGTACCGGCTTCTCCAGGCTGCCCCGGGAACCCCGCCTCCCCCTTGTCGCCCTTGGAGCCCACAGAAGGCCTTTGACACCCATCTCCTGCTTCAAAGGAGACAGAAGGCGATGGTGAACAAATGTGCTGCAAGGCAGAAGTAACAGCAAATTTCCGACGGCCCCAAAACCCTGGCTGACATTTGCTGAGTGGGGAGGCGATTCTTGGTTAATTATGCGTGACCATCAAAAGAGGGTACTCTGGACATCCCTGCCAATGAGAGCTTTCCTTTCATCTGCATTGATAATTGCCAGGTAATGAGCCAATCAGAGCTTTCCTCTTACGCTCAAAGACACTTCAAAAAATACGGTAAAATACTTGCCTTATAACTTAATGCATATTCCATTAACAATAATATTTTATTAAACATTCACTTTGCAAACACCACTGCAATTTATAATCCACGTTTATTACATGTGTACATCAAATGCACCAAAATAATTCATTCATCTTTTTTAATGAATGCTCTGCTCATCACAAAAATTAATTTTAACTCACCTGGTATCGAATCCCGGTTGCCATTAATCTGAATAAGACAAAACATTAAGTAAGTAGGTTCAGGTAAACGCTTAGAGCACAGGTGTCAAACTCCAGGCCTGGAGGCCCGGTGCCCTGTGTAGCTTAGTTCTGTTCCACCACAAATGATTGAGCTGAAGAGCTGTGTGGTAATTAGCTGCAAAGAGTTGAATCAGGTGTTAAACGAGGGTAAAACCAAAAATGTGCAGAGCTGCGGCCCCCCAGGACTGGAGTTTGACACCCCTGCCTTAGAGGCCACTTCAAATCTCTAGCACACACAGCGACAAACATCTAAACAGCAAGAGTCTGATACGGAGGCATGCTTAGAGTGAGACGTTTTAGGTCTGCTTTAGAGTAACAAGCAGAAAATGTTAGACCTAAAATCAGTTGAAAAGAAAAATGTTTCCCAAAAACATGACGCTTGTAGGTTTGGGATTATTTGAAGTAAATGTTAGAACATTTAGAGTACACAGAGATGCAGCCACGTTAAACTCATAGACATATACTGAACCCAAACACATTCATATAAATAAAGTTATTTCAAGACTGTTCTCCAAAAACATGCAAAAACCAACGCCTGAACAAAAGTAATGGGCAGCTACTACCAATTTTGCTAAATATTTATTGCAAAGTTTTGACCAAACTTTGTAGCCTCTGACTACGGAGATGAAATTGACATTTCTGCAAGCTGCTCTGACCAAAAGAGACATTGCATACTTTGTTTTTTGAGGACAATCTTGGATCTCCACACTTAGCCTTCAGTGTGCAACGAAAGCCACAAGAGAGCTAACCCCGGAGGCAGAAGGGGCCACGCGCCATGCTCTGGGGGGTGTGGCCAGCCCCTCCCACTCCCAGCTGCTTCCTCTGCCCCTGCACACCAGCGCAAAGCGGGCACACGCATCCTATGCATGCAGATTTACAGTCTGCTTTATTGCAACATTTCCCAATAATGCGGCTTGGGCTGGCTGCTTCACATGGGGGTTTGCAAACACCAGGATGGACAGACCAATCCAGAAAAAACAATCCGATGCCTTCGAGGACATCTTATTCGGACATGTGGGCATTTTAAGCCAAGAAGCCCAGATCTGAAGTAATCAGGAGTTCCTTTTTCTGCACGGGATGTATGTTATGTACTTTATATTAGCTGTGAGCCAAATTTTCCATGAAGACAAATTAAGTGTCTGTCTGTCTGTCTGTCTATCTATCTGTTGTTTGTACTATGCCTGTGTTAACTGTGCACTACACTACTTGAATTGGCACAGACTTCTGTAATTATCACGTACGGGGCACAGTAGGGGCATGGTTACCCTGGCAGATTCAGCGGGACCAGTACTTCACAGGGGCCCTCAAATACATTAAATTATACACTTGGCAAACTTTACTGTTTGACAATCTCCACTGTGGCGTCAGCCCCAGCAGGGGAGTTCCCGGAATTTCTGGCGACTCCCCTGATCACATACCTTGCATGTACTCGTTTGTGTTGTGCATCCTTAGCCCTCACTCTCCCTCTGCGTTTTGCCCTCACTGTTAGTTTAGTCTATTGTCATAGTGTCTCCAACAGTAACGAGCTGTGGCAACAGAGACTTCCACCGGCCTTGGTCATGTGGCAATAAAGATCCTGACTGGTCACAATCCCCAGAAAGCTGGCGTGCGGAGGGGAGAGACGGGCTGAAAGCAGAGGACGGAGGGGACAGGGACACTGAGACGAGGACAGCGAGAGACAAGACAAGGTGTGCACACCGAGGGCTCTCTGTCACTTACTGGGGTTTTGCAGTGAGGTCTGGGCGGGACGGGGAAAACTGTCTTTAAAATTCAGAGGAGAATGCCTGAGCATCAGGGAGCAGGCAGGCTGGCAGAAACTCAAAGCGACTGAGCCAGGGCTCTGACTTACCCCCTTGGGGCAGTTGAAGAAGCCAGGGCGCCCTGGGGGGCCGGGGGGGCCGGGGGGTCCCTGTCAATGGGAGGGGCACCATTAAAATGCATAGATTCACATCATATGTTATACTCAGCTGGAGGAATTAAACAAAAATAAAACACTTCATATCTCCCAGAATCACCAGTCTGAGGGAAATTCAGGGCTGCACTCACCAGGCTTCACCCTCCTGCTCCCATTCATTTTCATTAAACCCCCAGTAAGACCTCCCAGTAAAAGTTTACCCCTCCCCCTTCATAAATCATGAGTGATGCTCCTGGCATTTACATTTTAATTAGGGCAAGCAGTCATTTAAAATCAGATTACAGCGTCTGGACATTCTCCTTATTCTCCACGCAGCAGTTTTGATAATCCTGATACTTACATGACTCACATAAGAACATTGAACTTAAACCCCAGATTCAGAAACAAAATTATCCTCAGCTATCCTCAAGCTATCCTCAGGCTATCCTCCCATCCTCACAACATCCTACAGAGGTGCCACGGAGGGCACCCTGCGCCGGCAGCCCCTCTGCCCGGCATGGCAGCTGCAATGGCAGCTACACTGCTCTGCTCTGGACCCTACACACAGAAGTGAGAATGGCGGAGAAGATCAGCAGGACCAGCCTCCCATCTACAGGAGATCTGTGCTTATCACGCTGCCTTAGGAGAGCCACCCAGATAGTCAGGGAGCCCTCCCAGCCAGCCCATGGACTGGCCAAGCCTCGGGCAAACGCTGCCGCAGTACCACCAGGCTCAGTAGGAGTTCCTCCCCACAGGGCACCAGATTACGCAGCTCCATCCAGCAGCACACAGCACGCTGACCTACTGGG
Source organism: Petrocephalus sullivani (assembly GCA_026780845.1). NCBI lineage: Eukaryota > Metazoa > Chordata > Actinopteri > Osteoglossiformes > Mormyridae > Petrocephalus > Petrocephalus sullivani. Next base: position 11,883,235 of record JAODKM010000032.1, on the reverse strand, counting down.
GCACGGGGACTGCTGAATCCTGAACTCACACACAGACTGTCTGAACACCTATATCAGGAAGTCATATCTCCTAAAATTCTGCTATTCTTGTGCATTACTTTAATGTCTCTCATCCGTGAGCACTTTACCACCAAAGTTACGTTTTTTGTTTTGGTCAGCTGTGCAATAATGCAACAATGTGAAATATAACATGCAACATTCAGTAACACTTTACTTAAAGCAGTCATTATACTGCACTACACATACCTTCACAATGCATTATAATGCATTCATAAAGGATTGTTATAAAAAGGTATAATGCATTATTAGCATGGGTATTATGCATTATGAATGCTCTATGAAGGTCTCATCTATAATAAAAAAAGATATTGGGCTTTATGAATATGGGCTTCGTGGACAGTGTTACCTAATATTCTTTATAATGGGGAGTATTTTCATTTATCTCTATCTTTAGTCTGTCTATTGGACTATCCGTAAACATTGTCTGTATGTCCATTACGTTTATCTGCTGTTGTATAGTGTGCCCTTGTCTTATATCTACACTCGTACATTGAGCCTGGAGAAATGCGATTTCACTCAGCTGTGCACCCTTTGCTGCATGGTGTCAGGGTCACGCCGTGTCCAGCAAGGCTTGCTGCTCTACGTTACCAGTCTGTATCACCCCCGGCACCGCAGTCACATCGAGGTCAGAATCTGCTAGGTAATTGTGGAACTTTTGAAAGTCACTAGGTTACAACACACTGTGGAAGCTGTGGCCAACTCCACAGTACACCCCCCCCACCCACGGAGATGTGTCCGCAATATACCTCCAGTGATTCCTAGAGATGGACAAACACCAAGCTTAAAGAAGCCGCTTTATCGCTCCCTGACAAGCACATCTGCTGCAAATTCATCGCCTTATACTTCAAACACAAGGCGACTGTTCCAGATCCAGCAGAAGCAGCACAGCGGTCCTGCCAAATCAGAGCGGGAATGCCTGTTACCTTGTAAAAATCTCGCAGAGTGCTGGTGATAATGTCAAATCACGCTAACGTCATCGCTCGGTCTGCTCCAGCTTAGTGTTGGTTTGAGGGAAACCCTGGTAATTGTTGATGCGGTTAGCGTAAGAGATCTCACTAAATGGGCAGATACACCAATTTACTGAGATGTTTATATTGTTTCCACTGTTTTATTTGTCTGGGAATCAGGCTGTTTTTCACTCGACTAGTCCGAAAAAGAACCGCAGAGACTTTCGACATTCGAAATCCACAACGCTAGAAAAGTTTCTGCGCTTACTCTCTTGTGGGGCCGGAACCCTTCAGCATGCCGCGAGCCAATGACATGTCAGGAAACCAGTCACATGATGCAGACGGTAATCGAGGATAATGTAAATCACCGGCTGCACATTTGCTGTTGTCACGTTGAGGTTCCGGCTAAGGACAAACTTACCGGCAGACCCACTGTATCTCCTTTCTCTCCCTTTATTCCCACCATACCGGGACGACCCTGAAGGGAAGAGGGTATACAGCATAGGATCAGACGCGGAACGGGGGTGGGCGACGCCCCCTGAGATACTGCTGCTGCAAGCCTCTGACATGATGACGGCCCTCAGGCCGACGTGCAAGCTGGCATACTGGGGGTGTACTTACTGGCCGGCCGGGAAACCCAAATTCGCCTTTAGGCCCGGGTGGTCCGATAGGCCCCTGTAAAACAACACAGTCTCCCCTGATTGGAGCCCATTTTAGGACGAGGGTGAGAACAGGGCGGGGCCTAAACATTTAGACAGGGCTATACAGGAGAGGCAGCAGTCAAATAGATAACAAATAAAACAATTAAATACCATGTAAGAATACAGCGTAATGCATAACATCACCAGGTTTAGTTTTATGCGAGTTTCTATAGGGCAGTGGTGCCTAAATCATGAAAGGTCCCTGGTTCGGAACCAGGTGGAAACATTACTTTCTACACTCTCTGTCAGGATTCTTTCTATAAAAACATGTAAAGTGTTACCATGATTCCTACAGCTCCAGGAAAACCACGTTCCCCCTAAAAAACAGGAAAAGCACACATTTACCATAAGCATATGAGTACCCATTCAATCAGCCACATGACCTTTGACCCAGGAAGCAAAACAGTGACCTTGAGTCCTTTTGGCCCGTGTAGTCCCGTTATCATTGGGCCATCTGCAGCGATGATGAAACCAGGCTCTCCTTTCTCCCCCTGAAGAGAAACATGAGGCTTAGTGTCACACAATAGCATATGTGAGGAACCGGAAATCCACCACAACTGAGCACAAAATTAAGAATTAATGTTTATAAAGCCTGCTAATGGAACTGCTGCCTACAAACAGGAGGCAGGTGAAATCCATCCTCTAATTAGGAGCCCAGATTCATAGTTACATGGGGCTGCCCACTGCCCCACTGCGCCCCCCCCCCGCCAAATCTCTGGTCCTCATCCTCCTTCACCTTAGGGCCAGCAGGTCCTGGGACCCCCTGAATTCCAGAGTCCCCCTTCGGTCCTTTCTGTCCCTGAGCACAGACGGCAGTTACAGATCAGATCAAATGCGGAGCAAAGGAAAAGGAAGCAATCAGATCATGCTGGTTAGGGCAAGGTACCAGGGACATAAATAATAGGCTAAGATGAGGTCACTGCCAAAATCATGCACATATTCTAAAGTCTATCATAAATGTTAAAACATGTAAAATACACATCAGGTAGAAATTAGCGTGTATTCCAGATCGTGTATTATACTCGGGCGATGTACTAACATAGAGCGTTACATAGAGTGTCTACTCACCTCGGAGCCCTGGGGAGCCAGCATCGCAGTGAAATTAAACAGCCCCTCTGTGTCATTGAGAAGGAGCTGGGGGTGGGGGGGGGGGCGATTAGGATAATCACGGGGGCACCTGCACTTTTACTGCCTACCGCATCCACAACCACAGAGGAGCGACCAGTCGCCTGCTGACTTTGCTGATACTACATTAACTACTCAAGAATCCACTGAAGGGAGGTAGTCTCAGAAGACAGAGGAAAACCTTGTCTGTCAGTATAGCAGTGTGTCAGTATAGTAATGTGTCAGTATAGCAGTGTGTCAGTATAGCAATGTGTCAGTATAACTGCATCAGTATAGTAATGTATCAGTATAGTAGTGTGTCAGTATAGTAATGTGTCAGTATAGCAGTGTGTCAGTATAGCAGTGTGTCAGTATAGTAATGTGTCAGTATAGCAATGTGTCAGTATAGCAGTGTGTCAGTATAGCATGTGTCAGTATAGCAGTGTGTCAGTATAGCAATGTGTCAGTATAGTAATGTGTCAGTATAACTGTGTGTCAGTATAACAGTGTGTCAGTATAACAGTGTGTCAGTATAACAGTGTGTCAGTATAGTAATGTGTCAGTATAGCAGTGTGTCAGTATAGTAATGTGTCAGTATAGCAGTGTGTCAGTATAGCAGTGTGTCAGTATAGCAGTGTGTCAGTATAGTAATGTGTCAGTATAGTAATGTGTCAGTATAGCAGTGTGTCAGTATAGTAGTGTGTCAGTATAGCAGTGTGTCAGTATAGCAATGTGTCAGTATAACTGTGTCAGTATAGTAATGTGTCAGTATAGCAGTGTGTCAGTATAGCAATGTGTCAGTATAGTAATGTGTCAGTATAG
>JAODKM010000032.1:11858297-11875700 GCA_026780845.1 Petrocephalus sullivani | reverse complement strand
ACGTGTGAAGCCCACACAGCACAGGGAGAACGTGTGAAGCCCACACAGCACAGGGAGAACGTGTGAAGCCCACACAGACAGAGCTGGAGCCCTAGAGGTGTGAGGTTTCAATAGCAACAGCCCACATGTGCAGTCAGGACAGGCACATGAGCCTCGAGCTTGTTTACGGTGGCGGTATCATTATCTCCCAGACGGCTTTCCTCACACCCGGCACCGTACGTGGAACCTGCACTACAGACCCCCCCCGAGAGCTGCTAGCAGAACAGCTACTGACAGCCTGGCAACCGACATCACGACCACATGCGGACGCCAGGATCCTGAGAGAAAACGCTTCATTAGTAGGGAGGCGTGGGCTGGATTGCTTATAGGCCACAGCTGGGCTGGCCGGTCTGCGCCATCTGGGTAATATCTCTCACACACGTGCCAGCAAGGGGAATCAGCACTCCACCAGCCCAGCGTGAAGCTGTGAGCCGCACGGGGCCCAGGAATCAGAAACCAGCAGGGGGCTGAAGAGACAGAGGGGCCCCTCTGCTGGGAACAGTCCAGTGAGCCGATTTACTGGCTGAGACATGGAGCCCGAAATGAAGCTGAAACCAGATTCTACCCCAATAACACGCTCTTCTGATAAAGATGGGGTCAGACAAGCTTCCTAAAAGTCAAGCGTGACTTGAACAGCGTTCAATTAACAACATGTTGCAATATGTTATCAATCAATTAATTTGTCAATTAATCAGTTAATTATTAATTAATGTACTGACTGGCAGCTGATTTTCCAGAAACTCATTAAGTGTAGTGTGAGTGGTCATAATACTGAGAAGACATGTCATAAGACAGCAATGGCTTAATGTCTCATACAGGATACACCCGTGCCATAGGCTGAGGATACACCCGTGCCATAGGCTGAGGATACACCCGTGCCATAGGCTCAGGATACACCCGTGTCATAGGCCCAAGATACACCCATGCCATAGGCTCAGGATACACCCGTGTCATAGGCTCAGGATACACCCGTGCAATAGGCTCAGGATACACCCGTGCCATAGGCTGAGGATACACCCGTGTCATAGGCTGAGGATGGTTTCTGCATAACGGCACATCGATGATAATAATGTTCCAAGGTCTTCAATCTCATACATCATCTTCCATATGAAATATTTAGTCTACATGTAGTGCACTGTGCATGAACTTTTTTTTTTTAAACGTGTGATATGGGTGTGTTTAGATGCCAGATTTTTGTTGACTGGCTTTGGTGTCAGCAGTTAGCAAAAGAACACTGGAAACTTCTAAACAGACCAGTCTCATTTAAGAGGTACTCACAGGCTTCCCCGGGTCACCAGGCCTTCCATCTTTTCCTGGGGCCCCTGGAGGGCCAAATGGCCCCGTTTGCAGGCCCCCTGTAGAGTCAGAGTCTCCTCTCGGCCCGGGAGAGCCAGGCTTTCCTGGGGGGCCAGGGGGGCCTGGTGGACCAGGGGGGCCCTGGATAGACAAAGGAAAGATGTTCAAAGCATCCAGTCAGCTACAGGTTTGACACTGGTAGTGACAACAGTCCATAAAAGAGACCTCTTACTCAAACCCAGCAGGAGCCCACATGTGCTCGTCTGTCAAACCAGCCCGCTGGTAGCAATTAGCATAAAAGAAACGAATAAAACCCACGCACGATTTTCTGAATATACTACAAAACAGGTGCAAAAAATTCCTATTATTTTTAAATGATGAAACAGAAAATAACTAGTAATTAATACTATGATTAAAGATTAATCAAAGTAATTAAGTGAAACGATCCACGCATATAGACTCTTTGAAATTTAAGTTTAAGAGCCCTGAACTAGATCATAACTTAGATCTTACACAAGGCTGTTACATGGTTCATTAGGATCCTATTTATTAAGAGCCCTGAAATGTGCGTTGACAGAGACTAAACTCTGAAACTTCACTCAGGGACCTTTAAGTTCATCACCAGTCCATAAGACGTTTTTTTTTCAGAATTATCTTAAACAATTAAAATGAGATACAAACAGGATGTGCCAGTGACTCACTCTGATGACTTCTGTGTCGCTGTCAAAGTCCTCGAACCCTGAGCCGTACCCTTCTGTGTCCCCCTGAAAGTCAGCACAGCTACACATTATGCACTATTTCCTGTAAGGCATCCCTCCCTGCGTTACCTCACAAAGCCACATTTCATTCTGCCAGACAGGACGGAGAGGTCACCCCAAACAAAATTTCACGTAGAATAAATAATTTGGTGGAGGTGTACGCACCGGGAACTTGGGCCGTCTAGCCGGGCCTGGGGGTCCTGGCAGCCCAGGAGGACCTGGGAGACCCACACCGCGGTCGCCCTATGGGAATCCAGAAGAAGCAAACAACAATCAGATATAATCATATTGACCTTTACAAAGCTCGCAAGGTCAAGAAAGGAGAGTAGAGAGGAGACTAAATGTGAAAGAGCAGCAGAATTAGCATTTGCAGAGCATTCCCTGTAACCCCTGCTTTAATGACATTTGTGCTGCTCCTAAAATGCCTCTCTTCCTTTCTGCTTATTCTACCAGAGATGAATGAACTTGTGTCATAAAAATAACTTAGTAAAGTTATAAAGCTGAGGTTATAGAAATAAACCACTGCCCAATCAAATGTTTGAGTCCAGTAGACCAGGTACAGCCCAGGGACTTTACAGTTATTAATCATCTGATTAAATACAATTAGTAAGTGTAGATATCACCTGAATACATTATTCCTCTGTTGTAAGCTGAATGCTAAAATACGTGCTAACGTCCTACTCTAAGCCATCTGTTCTGCTGCCCGATTACCGTAACGTGACGTTTTGTTCTAAAAATACAAGCTCATTTTATTTGAACGTGTGAGTGTTTTCAATAAACACAACCGGTACTTATTATGGTCATTCTGTCTTTCCATTTCACTTGCCAGTGCATTCTGGGAAATATTTCCTGTCAAGTGTAAAATCCACGCATGCTTCATTTCTTTGGTGGTTGAGTAATAGCAGACACATACCTTTGAAGTGCACAACAGACCCTACTATCAGCTGGCAGACAGTCCAGCACACTTGCTGAACACATCATATAGTATATATGCATGTCATCCAGGCAGGACTTATACAAATCAACAGCTATACCTTTTCTCCCTTCATTCCAGGTTCTCCTGGAAGGCCAGGGAAGCCCTGAGGTCCCTCTTCACCCTGCATGTGAACAGAAAATGCTCAATTTAATAAAAAAATAAAATAAAATCAATCCATGAGGAGAAGTAGCACAAAATGAAAAACAGCTTTATTAGCTGAACTGTGGCGTTTGAGGACTCAACGGGCTGCATTCCAAGAACGATAGCTAATTGTACAATACCTTTCGAGGCTAAAATAAAAATAAGCCTTAAGTGCATGAGAGGACAAAAAATGAAAAAGCATTATTTTCCCCAGCAGGGGGCACCACATACGAAAAGGCAAGGCTGCCTTATTACTCTGTGGTGTAAATGCCTCGAACAGCAGTGGCAGCACAAGGTCTTTGGAAGTGAGTGGGGCTGCGTGGTCACTGCTCTGGTTGCAGGGAAGGCCTCAGCCCCGGCGAATCAATCAGCCCCGGCGAATCAATCACAGAGGACTCGGGGAGCTCTGCTTCTTGCTATAATGAGGAGCAGAACGGCATGGAATACCCTGAGAGCAGCCGCGCGTTTGAGTTTGGTACGTCCACAGTGCGTGCGGCAGGTGACCGCGCTTCAGTTGCTGAAATGTGGAAATTAATGGTGGTTTTGGGGGTGGTTTTGTTTTCATCTTTTCATGAAACATTTCCTCATAATTTCTCCCCCAGGCTCTGGCTCAGTCCTGTGCCGCACATGTTAGACGCTGGACAGGACCGGCCGACTCGGGGGTAGGAGCAGGACGCATGGGTCAGGCACGAAACACGTGGGACTTCAGGCTGATTCCAGATTTACATTCGCAGTGACGTAGGCGATATAATATCTCTCCCCTGCCTTTAAACATCCACAGAGTAGGACAGACAACACGCTGAAAGACGTCTGTAGCTAATGCGTCTGGGATACGGTGAAGCCAAAGAACCCAAACTGGTAAATACTAGGTTTTCAACATGGAGAACCTGAGAAACTCGAGGGAATATCATCACTTTCCAGCGTGATTCTAAAGCACACAGGTGATTCACACGGAACAGCTGGCAGCAGAAAGCTAGGAGGAGCCAATGAGAGGATTGTAGCCTGACAGATCTGCCCATATTTGGACCTGTTTTTGCACCATACAAGCACTCATTAGAATGACTATAAATGTCGATTGCAGACAGACGATACTTACTCGTTTTCCATCCTTACCCGGGATACCCTGGAAAAGAAGCGAAAAACGCATTACACACTTCAGCAAGTCAATCATTCAGCCAGATGAACAACACTGTAAACTCATGGATACTAACGCCCCTGGTTTCCATCTGAATGTATCAGCAGGAACTCATGTAAGACAGAGATTAAGCGAAAAAAAAGATGTATAGTGTAAGATCTGCAAATTGTGCCCTGCAATCCCATCAGCGCCTTGCTTCTGAACTCGACTGACAGGTGTCGTTATTAGTTAGTTCTGTAACCTATTTATCAGTTATACATCTTCAGCGGTATAAGTGACTGCAGACTCAACAGCAATACGCTACCTCCAGCAACAAGGGAAACCAAGCGAATCGCCTGGCACGATGAGATAAATATTAAGTGATTACATAGAAATAACGCTAATGATTTAGTACAAAAGCCGACGGCCCATTTTCTTGTTTTTGACTAAAGCCACCAGCGGGAACGTGGCCTAACAGATTTAGAAACAAAGGAGTTGCATGGGCCAAGCCAGAATGAGAGGACTGAGTGTTCTTAACAACGAAAAAGGAGAGTTTATTGGCACACTTTCACAGCCTATTCTATTGGTCTCTTTATCCGACCAATGAGGTGCTGCATTTTACCGTCCCCTGTCACCATGCCAAAGTGACGGGAATTAGCCACCACTTAATAAAAGCCCGCAGAGGAATGTGATTTACAGGAGGACTGGTACTCCAGTCACCACCCTGGCTGTTGCCGCGGTGACACGGAGCGGTGTTTTTTTACCTTTGCAAGAGTCAGTGGAAAGGCGCCATAAAACCTCACATTAAAGCGCGCTGCCCCAAGTCCAAATTTCCGGATTACAAGCGCCTTTGAAGTGAGCTGTGTTCCAGTGCACGGCGAAAATCCCAAACTAAGCAGATGCAGGATGCAAGTAAGGGGGTTTTCAGCCAGGTGTAGAAGAGGTGGATATAGCTCACCAGAAGCCCATCTTTCCCTGGTGTTCCTGGAGCTCCGGGGGACCCCGGGGGTCCTTTTGGGCCCCTCGGACCCGGCTGGATCTCCTCTTCTCCTGAAGGGCCTGACGGGCCCCTTGGTCCGGGTGGGCCAGCTAGGCCCGGATCGCCTGGCTCTCCCTTGGGTCCCGGAGACATCTAGAGTACCATAAACATGAAACAGGTTCTCTAGATCTCTCTACAAAGCTGACTAACACAGGAGCACATCCTCTCGATCAATGTGAAGACAGCCCACTTACAGTCTGGAACGTTCCGCTGTCCTCCACCTCTTCGGTACGAATCGGCCCTGCAAAGGCACCCAACCGACACTGCCGGTGAGCAAACTGCAGATGGTTTCGGGCCCCAAGTGGGGAAGCGCACTGATACAACCCGCACCATGCTTACAGACTGCGCTTGGCTGAATGCAGTGCCTGAAACCTCCCTGACCCCAAAACAGGTGCCTCAGCTGATTTAAGTTAAAAAAAGCATATTAAAGATTCATGCCACATCAGTCTCTGGGGGAGTCTCAGGCTCAGAGCTGTACTTATTCCTTTTATGGTGATGCTTTCTTTTACATGTTGGTGAACATTTATCATCAACCACAAGCTTTGTCTCCCCCTAGTGGCTCTAATGTTATTTACTTACTTCACCAATCATGAATCCAAATCAACCCCATAAATATACAAGACTCGCTCCTTGACGAATTGGGTTGTGTTCGAATAAACCCGTCATAAGTGGAAAATATCGTTATTCAAATATAAGTATGATATGATAAATAAATACCTAAATAGATAACTAGTCACTGAATAAGTCACTAAATAAATCATTACTGTAACTATGTACCAGTAATTGTAAAGTAAACAACTGAATATAAAAAAAAAAAACACCATACAATACTGTATGAGATGTTTATGTGCGAGATCACTACCATCGCCCGGCATCAGCAAAAAAATCATATGGCATATCGCTAGCCCTGGAACGGATCAGAATTCAAAATTTGAAGCCTACTAAATGTGTATTGCTATCACACTGTCGTAAAGTCAAAATATGATAAAATGAGCAGCATCTGTATATCCTAATTATAAACAGCTTCTGGTCCACACTGCAGTGTCCTATCGGAGATATAAAACCTACCCTATACCCTGTTCAAAAGCAGTCTTCATCATAAAAGATAAATGATCATTTATTTTTAATTTTGTTATTTTTTGAGAGAGCCCCTTTGGCTTCATCTGTAGCAGCCTGCTCTCCCCCAGGACCGCCAGCAGATACAGACGACTGAGAGGGGGGCAGATCCTCACCTTGCGAGGTCAGCTCTGCCGTGGGGGTTGCCTGGACGGTGGTCTGCTCTTCGCTGGGGGCCGGCCGGCCAGAATACTCACTGATATCCTCATCGTGGTGGGGCTCTGTTGGTGGAGCTGGTACAGGGGCACCCTGGCTGTTCTCTGACTAGAGGTGGACAGAAAAAGTGCCAAAATCACGGCAAAACATGTAAGCGCATCCAAATAAACTAGCATGCCCAGGAGGGTGGGCAGCCAGTCGACCTTTGACCCCCAGAGGTTCCTTCCCCTATTGGTCCAACCTAAGAGGTACTTTTTCCTGTTTTCTAGTGTCTTTCGGCTTTTTCTGCTAATACTGTGCATTGTATCTGTTTACAAACGTACATCTAAAGCACTCTGAGGCATTTATGTGAGGAAGCACGCTTTATGGAAATAAACTGAATTGAATTTAATGAAAATAGTATTAGCATCTTTTAGCCCATGCAGCATGTGTTAAATGTAAATACCATTTAAAGGCAAAAAATGTCTGCATATTCCAGCCTGATTACTTACGGCCCTCCGTGACCCTGCACCGGGTAAGTGGTTAGAGAAGATGAATGGATTCTCACAGTTGTTTATGTCAGTATAAACATGTTTTCTAGGAAAGGTTTAATAACACGGCTGCTTAGTGTTATTACCGGGGACATTAGAATAACTGATGTAAACAGAAAGAAGTGATGCAAAGGGTGATTAAGGGCGGCCTTCCCGTCAGTATCCAGCAGGGGGCGCCACACAGTGACTGAGTCCTCACTGAGTGCAAATTCTGGCAGGGCTGCAAATTCTCCCCCCATCTTGCTATCCTATTTATGAGCTGTGGGACTGACGCCCACAAAGAAAGGGGGAAATACCTTAAGCTCATGTGGCGTTCAGGCCGAGCGAGCACTGCCAGTCAAGTGAAGGCATGCATGCTGGGAACACGTGTGCCCCCAGCCCCCGCTCAGAAGCTTGTTGGTCAGTACACTTTGCGACACACACAGGTCAGCTCTGATTTAAACATCTATTATCAACCTCTGTTATTCTTTACTAAAAAAGTAAAAGATCTCTGGTTCGGGCCAAGGCATAAGCGATTTACGCGGCTGATTAGGCTGCAGTGACCACCAAGGGGTGCCCTCATCTGCTCAACCTGTCACAATGAGATGGAGGATGACAAATGACCACTGGGGGTTAATCACATCTGGCTTAGGCCCCCAAAGTGGGTTGGGCTGGCCCTGTAATCCTGGGAATCAACCAAACAATCCAGCTGTATTTATTTGCATCAGTCATTATGAATAAACATGTACTAAATTCGATAAGATATACACTAATTTGCCAGCAAGGCAGTTTGTCAGTCCTACACTGCATCAATCTCAGTGGCTGACAACATAACGCAGAAAGCCCTGGTGCTGCCTATCTGCACTAAATCTGCGTCTCACGCAGCCACTGACTTGTGGCTTCTTGTAAAAATGCACTTAGAGAACATGGCACAGAGCCAGAAGGTGCAGTGGCAGAGTATCGCCAACTGACACCTCTGTGAGAGAATCAGGAGCTTTTCTGACATCCTGTGAGTCAGCAAGCTGCTCGCTCACCTTCTTTACTGATTCTGACCCTGCATTTGACTGGTAAACATGTCAAATTTGAGGCCATGTGAAGTTCGTAACGTTACTCAAAAGAGGCCAGTTATCACAACAAGTTTAACACGCAGTTCAGAGGAGAGCTTTGTAACGGCAACCATATTTCTCTGCTGAGTGTGAGTCACTGTAATGATCTCATAAGGCATGCGGACGGCAGTAGGTGTGTGGGACGTCCACCATCTCATTATTAGCCTGAGTGTTTAGAGCAGATCCACATCTGCATAATGGGCTCGTCCCGGGGGACCAAGTCAGCGGCGCTGGTATGAACCGCACCTCATGGCCAGAAGATGGAAGATGTTTCAAAGTAAACTTGGTGTTAGAGCCAAATGTCCAAGCCTCTTAATGGAATATACAAAACAGCTTAACGAGATCCATATCGCGAGGATAAATAATAGCTTTTAATCTGTGTTGCACACAGCACTAAGGTACTAAGCGCAGGGTCCAAATGCCGGAGTCTGTAGTCCACCAGCTGCTTTCCAGTACAGGAAATGTAGACCTTCATACAAGGTCCAAAAATATCAGGGACCTCTACAAGTGGCAGGTCTCCCTGGTTCCAGCAGCTAGGAGATCTACAAAGCTTTGGAACTCGGAATCCAGAAGGACTCATAAATCCCCAGAAATGTTTCCATGGCCTGGTCTGTGCGGGACGCTTCCTGGCGCTGGCCCGCTCACCCAGGCGTACTCCCGCTCCTCCGGCCGCTTCTTCAGCTCGTCGGGCGTCTCCCCGGCGTCTGCGCCGCCGTCCCCGCTGCCATCGCCCGATGCCTGGGAGGAGAGCACGCGTCACCCCGGGGTTACATTCGGACACCGCGCACGCGTCAGGCGCGCTCCCGGGAAACTGCGGCAGGTCCCCGCTGGCAGATCGGGCCGGTGCGCATCTGATACCAGGAGCTTCACGTTAAGTCGTGCACTTAAATAACGCCTTTCCTTCTCTGCGTAGCTGGCGCTTTGGAGCCAAGATATAGATCGCTTGTCAAGAAAAAAGTTTTACATTTTTGTGTAATGTTATTCAAAGCTATTTAACATGTATATTTATGGTATTACTAATTCCCCTGAGATCTCATGTGGTTCGGGTTAAAACTGGAATCCAGCTACAAGGCTTTTATTTCTGACATTAATGCACTTTGCATTCGCTTGTCAGAACCACCTGTGATCTAAAATCCAAATGCAGAATTCCAAGGCATAAAAAACAACTGAGGTTCTTTCCGTTTGTATTTGCCGCGTGCGATTGCGCCTGGCTGGCGGCAAACCAACATCCCAGATATTCATCCTCGCATTGCTCTTATGCCACCACTAGAGGGGGCTATCTCTCCGCGTTTCGCTGGAGCCATCAGGAACTTCTTCCGCTGCAGCCCAGAGCACTCACGTAGGGGTCGTCCTCTTCGCACTGATCATCTGCGGCTCTGGGGTCGAACTTGAGAACTAGCTGCTGGATGGAACCCTAGGGGGAGAGAGTAAGAGAATGTAAGTGCCAGATCTGCAATGACAGCTCCATGGCCACATGCACCGACCCACTCCAAGGCTTGGCTCTGGTGACGGGGGTAATGTTGCCCGTGGCTGGGGGCCAGAGTAATTCAGATCAGCGCAGTGTGCCAAGTGCACCTACAGAGTCAGCTGCAATACTCCACAAAGAGCTGTTTATCTGCTCTCGTGCATTTTTATTTTCATTTGCAAAAATCAATTCAGTTTTATGCCCAAATTCAGTTGTTACCTGTGTAGATCACATTGCAATTGCATACCCCCCCTCCCTCACCAAAAGTAAAAGGTCCTTTTTTTCCGGAATCGATAATTTTAATATATGCTTTTAATTCAACGGCCGGGTTTAGGCCAGAGAACGGGAGCGCCGGGAGAACGCTGACATCCAAATCACAGACAGCTGTGGAGTTTGCAAACAGCTGCTGGGGAAACGCGAGACCTGTGGCGTTCTTTTGCAGAAAGCAAAGCTCGATTGGATCCGGAACCACAAGCCCGCGATAAGGTGACGGGGAGACCGGACAGCAGGCCCGAAGCCTGGGTTACTGGGATAGATTAACCTGATTCATTAGCTGCAGGCCAATCAGAGGGCATCTGGCCACTCATACATCCTCTCATTGGCTGGGTCGTCCCATAGGAGGGTGTGGTGTGAATACCAGGCCTTTGCCAGCATTCGTGAAGAGGCAGCCGGCCCCCACACCATCCCGCCGATGGGCTAATCCCTAATGGCTCCTGGCCACTCCCTGGGGGCAGCTGGAGGAATCACCCAGCCTGCCAGAGTCCTGTGAGGCTCTCACCGTTCCTGCTGGACGTGTCTGATAAAAATCAAACGCTGTCACCATGTCTTCCTGCTGCCATCTTGGCCTACAGAAACTCACCCCCCCCCCAGAAAGGGCCAGGCGGCACAAGAGTCCAGCTGTTCAGCAGAAGACCGTGTGGGTGACTAACGTGACCATCTGAAGAGCATCTGAAAGCAAACAGGGTTGCCATAGTTCCATTGCAGATTGACAAAAACTTTAATAATAATAATAACATGATGGAAACTGGAGAAAGAAGATGCTTCAAAGAGACACACAGAGATTGCTGGGAAAGGTTCTGGAGATGGAAGGCAGAGAGGAGAGAGAGACCATGATGGACAGAGCAAGGGAAACGGGTCCGCAGCCCAGACTGAACTGAAACACGAGAGGACGGCGGGGGAAGGGGGGTGGGTGATGTCTGAGGTGAACTCTGAACCAGCTGGGCCATTCCGCAGTGTGTCGCTGGATTCACTTCAAACCAAAAGCAACAGGCTGAAGTCAGTATGCATATTTGCATCTAAAAGCAATACCTATGGTTATATTATCAACAAATAATCCAAAATTTGGGAGTGACCCCATAGAGATTCTTTCTGAGCTAGCCGAGTTATTTAAAACAAATAAGTAAATGTAGCCACAGACTCAGAACATAACCACTGTAAGCTTGTTATAGGGGAGTCGGTTTATACTCCCTTGCAGCCTGGTCCCCCATGCTGCCTTGGAGAGCCCTAAGACCACCCCCCGCCCAACCCCCCCCGCCCCCCCCAGGACCCTGAACTGGATGTGCGGTGGGAAGACGGTCAGATGGGCGTATTTTACATGCATTTCCTGAAGTACATGTGTCACCAGTTAATGTCTGCATGCCTTGGCATGTGGTCTCGCATGTCCACAAATGCTCTGCTAGTACAATGAAAGCAGACAGGAAATGATCATTAACTTAAAGTGCGTGCCGATGTGTCGCGCCGGGTCCGGCTCGCCATCTGTGACAGGAACGCGCGGGGATGCGGGGGCGTGTTTACCAGGCCGCTCCAAACAAGCACAGATGACACACGCTGAGTGCTGTAAACACCAGGCGGGACCCCTCCCCCCTCCACGGGCCCCCACCTCCATGGGCCCCCCCCTCTGGCCCTCTCAAACACTCTCCAAGGAAGAGTCGCCTCTGCTTTCACTGAGTGCCTGCGGGATAGACTCACTGGCCCGTTGCCAGGATAACATGTACAGCACCTACCTGGGATTGAAAGCACGACACCCCAACAGGTACAGCTTATCAGGTACAGATGAGTCCCCATTTTAGGGACTATTACTGTCTAGCCTGGTTTGGTTATGCTTGATGTTGCTTCAAAAAAAATAACAATAATTACTGGCGTGAATCACAGTGAGAGACTCACTTATCTGTGATCAAGGGTGAGTGAAAATGTTCTATAGCAACGCTGTCCTGGCCCAGGGGTGTGGCTGCATCTGCTGAAAGCTGATTGGCCCTTGGAGTGTCACCTCAAAACAAATCATTGGCTAATGATAAGGCAGGCCCCTCTGGACAAATTACGCTTCTCCTTATGTCCCCCACACTGAAAAAAATCCTAGACTCACTCGTGTTCTTGCCTGTGTCATGTTGTTATCAACTATGCTTTTAGGAAACATGCCCCTGGTCGTTAATTGTAAATAAAAGATTCACAGAGGACCAATGCCAGTCAGTTTTAAGATCTGGCCTTATCCTGCTACATATATTTAAATTTAAGTTGTACTACAGAGAACATTCGTTATTCCACCCATCCATCACCCAGTCATCTAACACAGGGTCATGATCCTCCAGAGAACGTTGTATTTTACATTCTTCCATCCTCTGGAGCTTGATATTCATTGTCCTTATGGAGAAACACATGGAGGATATAAATCCACGGACAGAGAGCTCTCAGGGTAAGAAATCCCTGAATGGGGGTGGCTGTTGTACCTTTAAGCAGAAAACCGAAACTGCTCCTTCAAGTATATAGCTGTAAAAGAAAGCAAAGCCGTCGAACCTGGCATAGAAACATCTGCCGCGCAAACGACCCGGGTTTGTTTAATAATGTTTACAGCAAAGCCGGACGTATAAACTCCCATCGTCTGCTTTTTTTCCTGTCGTAAGTCACCAAGCTGGCAGCTGGGTAGCGGGTCTGTCGGATCGGAACCGCCCGTCCGAGTAGCGGGTCTGTCGGACCGGAACCGCCCGTACGGGTAGCGGGTCTGTCGGATCGGAACCGCCCGTCCGAGTAGCGGGTCTGTCGGATCGGAACCGCCTGTCTGGGTATCGGGTCTGTCGGATCGGAACCGCCCGTCTGGGTAGCGGGTCTGTCGGATCGGAACCGCCCGTCTGGGCTGGGTCCGACAGACAGACAGACCAAAGTGATCTTGCTGTAAAGGTGAGTCCTGCCAAGGGTAAGATGGGCAAATGCCCAGGGCAGCATTCTCCAAGGGGCACCTTCTCGTCAAAAGGGTGCCGGGTTAGGGATAGGGTTAGTATCACAGTACTGATAGGGATGTGTCCCTACCGTCCATACCCCCCGGTAGAGATCCTTTCAGTCACCCATCTGACTGTATTCACTGCTGCTATTTCGACATGTATGTGTCAGAGACAGCGTAAAATTGGGCAGTTTGCCAGGAGGGGGCGCCAGAGATGAAGCTTGCTTATGGCCGCAGACGTTTTTATGTGCATGTAGGGGGACTGGCGGAAGCTGGCAGGAGGAGGAGACCAGGCAGGCCGGACCCTCCCAGACTCAATAAAGCAGCAGAACTGATACCATCTGTGGCACATTCCAGAACAAATGCCTCTTGACCACTTACGGCATCGTGCCGTTTAGCCGTCTGGCAGATTTGTGAACCAGAGCCCAGCTAATATATTTCTGAATGAAATCACAAAACGCCTTGCAGAAAATGTCTTTGCAAACCCGCAGTCTGTCTAATAGGCAGCCCTCGCTTTGCAGTGATCACAGCTGAAGAAATTATTCAGAAAACCTCAGACATCCCCCCCCACCACGAATCTATGGCCTCAAACGCCAGAGGGTCACCTAGTGACCTCTTTGTCTCATCGGACAAAACGGAT
This sequence comes from Petrocephalus sullivani, assembly GCA_026780845.1. Classification (NCBI taxonomy): domain Eukaryota; kingdom Metazoa; phylum Chordata; class Actinopteri; order Osteoglossiformes; family Mormyridae; genus Petrocephalus; species Petrocephalus sullivani. Next base: position 11,862,134 of record JAODKM010000032.1, on the reverse strand, counting down.
TGCGTAAATGGATTTTCAGAGCTGCTGGTAGTGCACCCAGAGCGTATGCAAGACCCGTCCTCATAACCCCCAAAACAAAGCCTGCGCACATTGGTGACTGCAGACAGAACGTATCGCTAGCCCACAAGACTTTGCTAAACTGCCTTATTTGTCTGTTAACCTGGGGACATCTTGCCATATATGGCTCAGCACTGCGAGTAATAGCGGGCAATCACACCGAGATGGCCGGCAACCCTCTCCACGAATTCATTCACCCTTTGACATCTGGATGCGTGGAGCTGATCTGGGCGGCCTGTGATTGGGTTGGGGGCAAATCTGCACCTCTGATCAACACTCAGTCATTCCTCCTTTTCATTCCCATGCAACAGAAATTAAATCTAATTAAAAACGCCTGCTGGAGCTCTCTGCTACCACTTTCTGGGGTTTTTTGAACTGCCACATGCTGACAGAACAAAAAAGATCTGCTTTTAACTGTAGCTGCAAAGAAAAATGGCATATCTTTAATCATTTAAGAAGAATTAATTCTGGTAGGGTAGCCTCAACAACGACTCAACATCGTTGGAGATTAATTGTGATAATGGAAGCAGGCATGATGCTGATTGGCTCGCAGCTGCGTGGGATGGGAGAGAGGAGCCCTCGCTTTGAAGTGCTCAGTAAACATCGAGGCTGATGAATACTGTCGCTCTTCACGAAGGACCTGCAATACCTAGATTCACAGATTCCGATGCAATTCTGCGTATAAATATGTGCTATTCGGGGTGGTTTTCTTAACCCTAATCCTGTGTTCAGAAGCATTAGAACAAAGTGCCACTAGACATTTTGGCCCCCATGACAGCGTATCATATTGGGCCCAAAATCCAAATATGATTCAAATATTTTAGGGCAGGGGTCTCAAACTCCTGTCCTGGAGGGCCGGAGTCCTGTGTATCTTAATTCTTTCCCTGTTCCATCACAAATGATTGCACTCAAGTGCTGTATGGTAATTAGCACAGTGAGTTGAATCAGGTGTGTTAAATGAGGGTAAACCCAAAAATGTGCAGGACACTGGCCCTCCAGGACTGGAGTTTGAGACTCCTGTTTTAGGGCCTCTGTCACGCAGGGGCCCTTGGAATTCTCCTATTTTCCTCCTTTTACCTGAGCCCTGAAGGTGCGGGTTCATAGCCCAGATTTGGCAGAGTGATGTCACCACTGGGCCCCAGAGCAGCACCCTTAATTCCCAAATGCTCCAGGAACCGTGGTTTTTTGCAAAAATGTGTGCTATGTTATTGTGGACAGGAGACCAACAGTCACGCACTGAGGTGGATTCACAAGACGTACCACAAATCTTTGAAGGCCAGTGCCCCCCGCGTTGCCCACGAAGATGCCTGAGCTGGCTTCAAAGCTCAGCTGGCGAGGGCTCCTCTGAACAGCCACGCGGTGGTACTCCTCACAGTCCATGTAGAGCCGGACCTCCGCCTCTTGCATCATCAGCGTGAAGCGGTTCCACTTGTTGGACATGTCGGGCACCTTGAAGGACGCCACCTCCTGGGAGCGCGAGGACCCCGATTCACTGTAGTACAATACAATCCTCTGGGTCTGGTCCTCCACCGCCGAGAGTGCCACACCGAGATGAACGACCTTCTGGAGGGCATCGGTGATGGCGAAGAGAACGCCACCGTGGCTGGTGGTCGGCTTAATGGTGGCCATGATGGCGAAGTCTCGGTAAAAGGGATCGGGTACAAACATCCGGGTCAGCCGACCGATGTTGGCGCCGGGCCCAAAGCTGTAGGCCGGAAAGCCTTCATAGCCAGTGATGAAGGAGACCGAGGGAGGCAGGGGAACTCCAATTAACTCTGTCAGGTCAAGCTGGGCCTTTGAAGTCTCCTCTGCAAAACACAAAAACACACCTCAGTATATGACCCCCGAAATACACACAAACCAAGCAGATACAACCGCAAGAGCAAAAAAATAAATTGGTCTATTAATTTAATTGTATTATTTTTTAAGCCATTTGGTCTTAAATTGCACAGTAATTCAGCCAAATTGCCCTAATTCAGGCCCGGAAGCAGTCTCCCTTTGACTTTTAAGTCTAAGCTCAGCTTGAGCACTAACAGGTGGCCTCAGATCTGCCCGCATAAAAACCGAGGTGCAGTAAAACAGCAGGACAGAGACGTGGTGCTACAGAGACCAAGACCTTCCAAATTATGTCTGAGAGGGAGCAGTGTGGGGTGGCATGGTGGTGCAGTTGGTAGCACTTCTGCCTCACACCTCTGAGACCAGGGTTCAAGTCTCTATCCAGGTTCCACATGTGTGGAGATTGCATGTTCTCCCCATGTCGTAGTGGGGTTTACTCCGGTTTCCCCCCCACAGTCCAAAAAACATGTTGAGGCTGATTGGACAGTAGAATATTGCCCATAGGTGTGAATGTACCCTGTGATGGGCTGGGCCCCCCTGTCCTGCATTGTGCCCGTAGGCTCTGGAGAGGCCAACTGGCCACATTGATATTGGTTTTTCAGGTTCGATACCGATTATTACTAGTTAATGGGGCAGATAACCGATATGCATTCGCTTTTATGTGCTTTTTATGCATCCATCTGTAATGAGAATGTCCGTTATTAGAGTAAGACTGCTCTTTTTAAAGTGAATGTTATTTTTGAAATTAATGGTTTAAATGATTCATTATACAATATAATACAAAAAGAAACGTACTTTTTACAGATTTGTAAGTTTTCATAACACAGTTGCAAGAATAAGACATTAAAAATAAAGCATCTAATAAAACTTATATGACTGGACAAATCAAATTAATATATGCTTTAATACCTTAATACCTTTTCCTTAATAACCTAACAGAGTTTGGTGACGCATTTAAATTAGCAGTATGAGACTGCACGTTGTTGTCAGCTACCGTTACACGTTGTGAGCATCTCATAGGGATGAGTAATGTAAGTACTGTAATGTAAAGTTCGGGCATTTTCAGCGCGGTGACTGGGAAAGCGGGCGGGCTTTTCGTTATGGCTCCGTGTGCTTTGTAACGTGGATTCTTTGGACCGTAATGCTTTAATTTGGGGAAACATCCGCCGCTTTACCCTCCGATCTGAGCACCAGTCCGCGCGCGCAGCCGAAACTCCTCTCTGCGCTTCCCCTCCTCGGGGCGTCACGCTGCGCTCGCGTGAGTGCGGTGTGAGTGACAGCAAGGCTTCGGCGCTGATTGGCTATTACTCGTGTGACATAGCCAATCAGAGATATGTGTGGGCGGGACATTAAATGAAGCAGCGGGCTGAGCGCAAAAAGCACAGAGGAAGAGATGGCAGCGGATGCGCAGTGGCGCACCTTGTAATGACTTAATATCGGTGAGCGTTAAAATAAAACACCAATACCGATAATCGGCAAAATGCCTAATATCGGTCCCCAATAATCAACCAGGCCGTACTCCGGACCCCTGTAACCCAGAAGGATAAGTGGTATCAGAGAATGGATGGAGGTTGAGGTGTTGTTATAATTACTAGTATATAGTTTTGGCTATTTATCCAAGATCCCCCCGAAATACAACCTGACACACATTTTATACACTTAGTCCTTTCTGCCTTGAGATATCTGCATGGTGCTGCTCAGTATCCTGCACTTCCACCCATTCCAGACACATCTGTGCCCTTTTCATACAAAGAAACCCTTCTCACTACAGCACCTGTACAGCTAATAACCCAAGGGCACTGAGGAGCCCTGTCTCCCAGCCACAGATGAGCCTGTCTCTGTGCTGTGGCCCTCATCTTACCTGTGTGCCTCTGACCTTGTCACAACCCACCTGCATGAGGTCAGCGTGTGGCTGAGCAGGTAAGGCTGCTGTGCCTCTTATCT
>JAODKM010000032.1:11840036-11858197 GCA_026780845.1 Petrocephalus sullivani | reverse complement strand
TATCTTATGGTTGCTGGTTCAGATCCCAGCATTAGGGATTTTGCCACTGGGCTCCAAAGCTCACCACCCTCCACTGCTTCAGAAACTTTGAGCCCCTGCCTTCTCAACTGTATGTTGCTCCGGGTAAAGCTGTCTGTGAAATAAATTAAATGTAACACGGCCTGCCTCCTTCTCATCATAAGCTATTCCTGTCCTTTTGAATGGACCCCTGTTCCCGGCAACACATCTCTGGATTCTGCCTGTAATTCAGCGAGTTCTGGAGAGGGAAATTCAGGTAGCTTGGAACATCTGCTTGCACTCCACCAAAAACACCCAGCCCCACCTCTGCCCACGCCTTCCTGACTCGCCACCTCCATATCCACCCCTCCACATGTTCCCCATTAAACGGGGACCCACGGAACAATTGTCCGTTTTGTGCGAGGCTATAGGGATATGGCCCTCATCTGCACTCATCTGGCATTCATCAGTGTTAGCTAATAATCAGCCAACACAAAGTTTACCCCTGTAAGTGGCTTTTGACACACGGGGCCATTCTGCACACGGTGTCTCCCTTGAACCATCTGTAGGCCTGTGTGGTACCAATTGCCCTACCTACTAACCCCATGCAAAGCTGGGCCTAAGGCAAGCCCATGCTGGCTTACAGCATCTGTTCAGCAGCTCGCTCTACGGTAGCTGGAAGCTGATCATCATCATTAAAACAATCTAAACAAGTCTAAACAATCGACTTGTTTACCAACGAGTACAGTTACCGTTTCTTTTCAACGTTACAGCTCGGCACTTATGGAACTGACAAATAAACAACTGATTGGATTCAAAGATATAAATTCCTACATTGTTTCCAAGTTGACTTTTAATATCTTGTTATAACAATTGTTTTAAAAAATAACTACAGAATACAACCCATTAACTGAGGGCACGGAGTCAACATGAAAGCCCACCAAGACCGTTAAATGACTCGATTCATTTACAGTAAAACTCACAAAGATTTTGACTGAACAGCACTGTGTGAACTAGCAGCAAACCACTGGAGATGAAATAACGCAACGTACGCTATAACGTAAGCCCTACAGCAGACAAAGAATTAGCAATGCACACGTTATATCAAATGATCAACAGCAGATGTTACGAATACTAGTTTATCTAGTGTTATCAAAAAGAGAGATAGCACTTCAAAATATGCTACCAATTCCCAACCACCAAGCTAAGGGCTCCTGGTACTCAACAGAAAAGAATACCCACCCAATCCACACAAAGAACATGGAAACTCAATATACCCTGGGGGTATGATTCTGCCATCATCTTCAAACCTCTATCCCGTGAGGTTTCAGTCCTAACCACTGTTCCGCCTTGAATTATTTCGGTTTACTACATGTTGTAACATTTCAGTTGCTCTTGGACCTGGTGATGGCCCACCAGGAGCTCAAAGCAAATTCATTACCTTCAAATCCATCAAGAGACTTGTGTCACACACTCTGGCTTTAAGTACTGAGGATATTCCCTGAACCATCCATCTAAAACACACAGCTGGGTTTCCCTGACCTTTTACTTGCAGGTAAAACTTGTAGCCAAAACAACACCCAGATAATGAAGGTCTGATTGTTTAAATATGTGGCTTTAGCGTAAGGATATTCGATAGCTGTTGATGTTTATTTTTTGTGTAACTATGCGACAGAAGAGGGCTGAAGAGAAGCTGGGAACAGATTTCTGCTGTGCCCTCAAGCTATTTGGTACAAGGAATGAGTAGCAATTTAAACTGAAAAGATGGCAACAGAAAGCCATGAATATTGTTCTCAAACCAGGCTGCTGTGATGCAATGGCTCACTGTGAATCTACCGCACACCAGCAGGGGGCGATAAGCACCAGATAGGTAGACATTAACAAAGGGAAACCACCTGTGATGAATGCTAATCGGAAGAGGACCAGTTGTCCCCACAACATGATAAAAACCTGTTATTTTGACTTTGTGGCGATTCAGTTTTATAAAAATCTGTGATTACAATCAAAATAGTTAAAATGTCAAAAGTCTTGTACTTTGTTTGGTTACTTATAGTTAATGATTGAGCTGGGTACTGGATAAGGGTATCATTGTTGGAATTAGGGTTTTTCCCATAGAAATGAATGGACAATCCCCACAAGGAAATTAATTCAAATATGTGTGTGTGTGAGAGAGAGAGAGAGAGAAATCATAATTCTTTTATAAACAATTTACTGTATCTTTAATTACATTGACTACAATGGTTAGATCTGTACTTAACTTTTTATTCTTTGGAATATCCTTTTATCCTTTTATCATTATCCCCTAAACAATACAGTATAACAACTATTTACTATTTACTATGCAATTTTATATAAGGGAGTTGAGCATCTGAAGCTTTCGGTGTCCGGGGGGGGCCCCAGTGGACATGGAGGGCCGACCACAAATCCACATTTACCGATGGTTTTCCTTGGAGACACACGGGAAACAGCGGCTTTGCCCCCGTCCCTTATGGGAAACAGCCACGTCGCACCCGGGTTCACGCGGCTGAGCGTTTGTTTGGCTGGGGAGGCTCCCATTAACAGAAAAATAAATGAAACCTTGGCAAGGCAGGCAAGATCTCTCTGCTGATGTGGCGCCACTGCGAGGAGACCATCTGGCCTTGTTTACCCCAGAAGAAGGCTCTCTGTTTGTTCCTATACATCTAAAGAAGAACACACTATCCCCCAACCCTAAAACAGCCAACAAAAATGCACAAATTCAGCAGTCATCTCCAAATATTAAAGGAGAAGTTCTATGGACTGACACGTGTCAATGGCACCTGATGGAATGCAGACTGGTGTTTAGTTGGATCTCATAGACTTTGTTCAGTTTGGGTTCAAGCAAAAAGACAGAGGGTAAGACCAGGGACCCGGCGAGCTAAGCTCATACAAGAGTCCCCTTCTCTGGAAACAGTTGTAAAGAGGTACATGTATTAATCTTAAGAAAGGTTTAATTTCCCATCGGATCTTTGGACACCCTAAACGCACAGTGACATAGTATTTCTTTCAGACTGTCTTTGTGAACTTGGCCGACTATAAGAAAAACTCTGGCTTCCCTGGAAAGTTTCTGACAATAACTTTCCCATTGTTCGACATAATGGCCTCCATAGTACGCACTCCAGGGCTTTAGCATTGCCCGTGAACTTTCTGTCACTTAGAACAGTGAGCGTGCCTGACACAGAAACTGCCAGACAATATTGGCTGCAGTGCAGCTAAAGGCAGATTTGTCTAGAAATAAATTTTTACAGCTGGTGCTGTTACAATACTGACATCAGAGTGTACATCTACCAGCTGTCCAGATGCTCCATCCTGCTTTGCATGTACATCAACCATAGCTGAAGTTAGTTTGGTAAAGATCTGAACAGGTTAGAGTACAGAGGCGCCGTAAGGGAGGGGGAAGTTAGGATGATTCCAAGGGCCCCTGACTGACAAAAAAATTACTAACATAATTGTATTGGTCTAGGTTGAGGGTCCACAATGATGAACTTTCATGGGGCCCAAAATCTTTAACAGCGCCTCTGTCTGAGTGCATCCTAAGGTTGGAGTGTGTGGGCCAGCTGTTTTGTTGCTAACAATCAGAGAGAACAAGGAGGGCTTCGTTTAACCAGTAGGCTCAATTAAAAGTGCGAAAGTGTTTAGTGCATGTCAGTGTGAGCTGGTTTTCTCTAATCTCCTGGGCAGGTTCAGCAGGAATCCAGGAGAATCACTGGGTTTTCTAGGTATGGGGCCATTACACCTCAAATCAGAACCACCGGCCTACGGCCTGGTGTGAATTTATGCTAGAACAAACCTTGCCCAACGACTTTAAGGCTATCTTGTGTTTTCCGTAGGCTCAGACCCATAGGCTCAGACCCGTAGGCTCAGACCCGTAGGCTCAGACATAAGCTTTAAAGCACTGTTTTTCCACCTACTTCTTGAGGACACCCAGACAGTCCCCACATGCAGAATGCTGTACTCTCTGCTTGTCATGTAACTTCCGAACATCTGCTGCCAGCTTAGAAACCCATAGAATACTTACTAATTTTTCCTTTACATGCAATGAAAGTAAAGGCTTGAATGAGCACCAGCTTAGTAACTACAGCAAACCAAACTGAAATAAACTCTAAGAGCCATCAGTCCCGAGGACGCAGACAGGAGGAAGGTTTCCACCGCTATGAGGGTGCTGCTCCAGCTCATTAAATCTGTCATACATCTCACATTTGGGGAAAAAAGTTTTCTTTAACATTAATCAGACAAACACTACATCCCCAAAAGTCAATATTAAATTCTGAAAATGCTAAGCATGTACCACACGGAGGATAAATGCCCACTGTTAGAGGCTTTTAACCTGAATAATAAAAACAGAAAGGCACGGGAATATTTCTTCCAAAGTGGAGGCTGGAGGCTGGAGGCTGGAGGTGGGCGCATGGTGACCCTTTAACCATCTTCACTTGTCAAGCTTCCTTTGATCTGGACTAAGCACTGACCCCCGGCAGCGGCCCAGCGCACACCTCCTAGGGACCTGTAGATTTACGTGTGCGTCAGACGCAAAGCGCCTAACATCACAGCAAGATCTAATGACGGGGCTCACTTACGGACTTCCAAGTGGGATGTGTGCATTTGGGGTGACACAAACACAGAGGTTAAAGGCACTTAACAGGCCACATTAAAAGAAAGGAGTTTAAATGAATGTAGCTGAATAGGAATATTTATTGCAAGGCCATGCTGGACCTGCAGTATTTTTGATTCATGGTGTTCAGATTTAAATACAATAAATACTCCAAGTCAACTACTAAGTGCTAAAGCCAGCAAGCTTCTCCAAAGCCAAAGACCCATAAAACCAGACAAAAAGTCAGACTATAGCCATTTAAACTTGAAAAAGGTGCAGAAAACAAATCATCTTAAGTATGCACTTAAACGTCTCTGCTGTTTTCAATTGGCTGACCCCATCTAACAATAACTAGGTCACCGGACCAGTCTAGGTGAGATGGGTTTTATTACTGGAGGCACTGGTAGGCACTATGCTGGTAACCATGGAGACATGTTACCATGACCCCACCTCTTACCCAAGCCCTCCTCCCATTGGCTCATATCACTGAATTCACAAATTCCATTACCTTTGCATATTAAATAATACGTGTCTTCAGGCAACTATTAAGTCATTTCTGTACTGCAGCTACCACTAAGCATCTAGGCTTGGACCCAAACGCAATAATAAGCATGTTTGTGTTTGAGCGGCTTTCTGGAAACAAGCCCAAGCAGGAACAACCAAAGTGGAAAGAAAACATATCATGGCTCTCCCACCAGATCTGCTCCCTTCCACAAAGCCAAATCTCCAGTCAAACATCTAAATTTCAACTAAATGTCTCCTTGGCTAAAGTCGTCGCTCACCTCCTGCCGGCTGACGGTTCGAGCTTTTTGTAACAGCCGCAGAGAAGCCACGGCGGATGGCTATACTAACCTACTCCTGAGCTATTTAATGGCTATTACTACTCAGTCTACCTCAACTATTTGAGTGTCACTTTCTGTGGTTTAAGAATCTGACTCAGATTATTGTAGTATTGTTATTTTTCTTTTTTTACATCGAATGAGGTTAATATAGTTTTGACTAAATGTTCTGATGCATCATATTGATTTTGTTCAAATTGGTTATCATGTTACAAAATGAAAAGGCTTACTTTAAAATATCTATTACCATACTTATTACACCCAGAAGGCCCTGGGTGTTCCTCACGGCCCGTCACAGGACACAAGCACACTCTCTGGGCAATTTAGTTTAATTAACCTCATGTTTTTGGAAACCATAGTGCCTAGAGGAAAACCAGGGAGAACTCCAAACGCATACATACTCACAGAGCCCTACATGAGGTAGTTCAATAAAATCTTATATATATTAAATAATGTTTATCTATAGAAATAGATAGTGTAGCAGAAGTGAAAGCTGCAATTGGTACATAGACCTGGAATAAAACCGGACCTAGATTAGACTATATTATGAACATGCTGCTCTGTGTGTGAAATTTGACCCGCTGATTGGGTCTTGGGTCTTAATGACCTCATAAATAACCACGGGCGATTGTAAGGGTTTTTAAGGTGGAGAGCATACGAGGGGCCAGCCTTATTATTAGCTAATGATATGTTTTGAATCAGTGAGTGACAGGGGAGAGGGCACTCTAGGGGCCAATCAGCTTTCAGATTGGCTCCGCCCCTCCCCTTGTATATTAGCTCAGGGTAGTGCTGGGTTGCCAGCCATAGAAGTGTGCTGATGACAGGTCTCCTCTGTTTTGGGGGGCAAGGGAACAACAGCATCCCAAATCTAAGTTGGGGGCTCTGAGAAGGAACTGGCCCCCTGATTGGGAGCCCCCACACCCCTCTCTGGAGAGCCCAGTGCCACATACAGGCATCCAGAAAGCAGCTAATCTCCATTACCCTTCGGCGAGGCTTAATTAAAACCGAATTTCCCGCATACGGGTCTGGCAGCCTTCGTGGGGCACTGCGCGCGTGCCAAGTGTGTGCGTGGACGCCATTTCTCAAAGGCCCCCTTTTTAGCACCGACGGAGAAGCCACACCCAAGTAGGAAAAGCAGTTATGTCCATTAACTGCTCTTCCAGGAGCAAGCCAAAAAGGGGCAGAAATGACTAAGGTGAACCGTTAGGGTGAGAAGGTAGCAGAAATACATGCCGTTCATGTGGGATTCTCCTCCAGCATCAACCACTACAGGAACAGCGTGCTGTACTGACACCCGGCTCACTTTGAAGGAACAGCTCGAGTTCAGCTCTTCTGAGATGCTCTGAGGGCCAACCGCTAAAGCCTGTCTTCATGCCAGAGCTACCTGACCTGGCCAAACGGAATACATTTACATTTCATTTATTTAGCAGACACATTTATACTTCTCTGAGAAGCAGAATTGGACAGACTCTGGAGCAACTGAAGGTTTAGAGCCTTCATCGGGAGCATGGCAGTGAAATCACACTGACCCTGGGATATGAACTGGCAACCTTCTGATAACACTTCAGGTAAAATACTATAAACACATGGATATAGTAAATCAAGTTATTGAGATTCTAAGACATCAAATGAAATTACTAGACCCTGCATAGATCCTTTTTTTCCAGCTGAACTAATTATGAGAATATCAGGTAGTCTTTCACAAAAAACAAACTTACACCACACAAGAAAAGGAGAACTATGAAACATCTAAATGTGAAGCATAGGCTATTAAGGAGACACGAGGGGGAGACGTGGGGTGATCGTGCAAGGCATGGGGTTTAGGGGCTGAACCTCTTAACTAAGAAAATGGACAAAAACTGGTCACATCTGAGAGAGAATCCCCCACCTCCTTCTCAAGTAAATTATCTGTTAATTATACTGGCAGTCAACCACTCCATTCAAACAAAAACGATGAGATTTATATTCATTAATGAGCAGGAGCGTAAACTCAGAATGCAGCCCACCTCTCACAGTCTGCTGTTTAATCTAAATAACATGCAGCCCATAAATAAACTTTATGTTAACCAGTTTTAATATTTGCATAGGAATTGCTATTAAGTGGACCTTCTGTATAAAATATAGTCCCGGGATGTGCTTGTGTAAATACCAGAGGTCTTCCGCGTGTGGTTATGATTCACTCGTGTATCATCAGCTAACCACAGGACTCTCAGCAGCTCAATGGACCTCTGTGAGGATACAGCAGGGAGACACTGTGATGACCGAGGTCAGCTGGCAGCACAAAGCCGGGGGCCGTGCGCATTTGGCTTCATCTCCCTCCTCTCCGATGCTGTACACACATATCCAGGGCTACACACTTTTCTTGCCCATTTCCTTTCTTTCCAAATATGTCAATGTTCCCGTTGATGTTTTGACCTTCTCTGCAAGCCAGTTTGCTCCCTCTCACTAGTGTGAGTTCTTCTCAGATGGCTCTGTAGGTCTTGAGTGGAGAGCACGACGCCATCTTAATGAGAAACACCTCAGGGTAGGCAATAGGGGCTGAGTGATTAGCATATGGTCTCACACCTTCAAGATTGTGGGACAGACTCCAGCATCATATAGCCCGGATAGCTCAGTCGGTAGAGCATCAGACTTTTAATCTGAGGGTCCAGGGTTCAAGTCCCTGTTCGGGCGGTGTTGATTTTCTTAGGGAAGTGTGTGGTTTTGCAGGGTAGGACTCTGATCTTATGGTCTGAAGGGTCATATCACACATGGGATGTGTGATTTCACCCCTAACAAAACCCGTTAACCCCACCTCAATGATACTGTAAAGGAAGACTACACAATGTATTCAATTGGAATTTCAAGTGAAGTTTTAAGCAGTAAAGTGCATTATTTCTGTATTCCATATTCATTTGCACTACACTGCACACATGCACAAAATCAAACCGTTTTGTGCACTTATTATATTTGTATTGTATTTTCTGTATCGTATCGTGTTGTTGTTTTGCATTGTTGTACATTTATCTATTGTCTTTGTGACCATGTGCAGCACCACTGGACACCCAAGGGAGCAGAATTTCAATGCACTGTGCACATGTGCATGGATGTGTTGACAATAAAGATCTCTTGAGTCTTGTGCTTCCATATTCTAATGGCTCCCTCAAGATACTTTTGTTTTATTGACTAATGTGTTGCAAACTTGAGGGCTGAAGTACCAGACTGCCATGCATGCGGCACGGTAACCCAGCCCTCCTCACTGCCTGCGACTTGACGCTTCAATGTAGTATTTCCGTGTAAATTCCGGGACGCCAGCAGAGCAATTTGCATAAAATATGCAGCAATGTCGGGAATGTTGGACGCCGGCCCAAACCCCCCCCCACTGGACCACATGAAGAATAGCGCTGATTGACAATGGGCTGCAAACACAGCCCCCCACCGGGGTTTAGGGTTAGAGTAATCTGTCGAACACTGAGTGACACGTCGCAGTCAATATCCATGTCAGCGGGTGGGACTAGGAGAAAGGGTTATTGGAGCCCGGGAAAGTGGGGGGGGGGGGGTAAGGGTTAGGGTTAGGGTTGGGGAAGGGCAGGTCCCTCAGCCAGCCTCACAGCAAGAGCACAAGTCTATCTGCGAGTCCCCTGCTCACTCAGTTTTAATAGAAAAATAAATTGAAAATAACAGAAATCAACTCAATATTCAGTATGTTTGAGAACAACATATGTATGATGGGACTATCTCTCCATCCAACCATCTTCCATACGTGCGTGTCCTATGCAGGGGTGCAGTGGTCCAGAGACTATTCGAGAAGCTGTGGGCACCAGGCAGGGACTAACCCAGCACAGGGCGCAATAATACTAATAATATTATGCCCAGGATAGGGCTTAATATTCCACATAATAATTACCTTGCTCAAAGGCTCAGCAGTGAAACCACTCATCCACTTGTGAGATTCAAATCAGCCACCTTCTGATCACAGGCACCTATTCTGCTGAGCTATACACGACTCCTAAACAGCTAAAATGCAGTCCCACATAGATATGGGAAACATAAGTTCTGGCTCAGTATTGATGACCCAATAATTACCTTGAGCCTTCTCACCCTCAGCACCGCCATGGATTGCTTTGAACCCTACAGACTGCAACCTCCACATCAGTGACTCAGCACAGCGGGGAGCACACGTATCAGGAGCAGCCCCTTAAAGGTGTTTTCATAAAAGCATACAGATACGTGGGGTTGGGCCTTTTTAGCATGTGCCTCTGAGCAGCGGTAAGCGTCAGCCTCCCTGGATTCCTCAGCTCTGCAAACTGATTTTCCCCTACATTTCACCTGAGTCAGGGCTGTTCATTTAATAGCTGAACACTCCTCAGCAAGCAGAACTGGGCAGAGTGCGTCTCACCGCAATGACGCGCATTAGATTGCGGCAGCCTAGCGATTTCTCACATCTGTGCATCATACCTGCCTACAGCGAAGCAGGGCTGGCTGAATTTCTGGAAGATATATCCAGCTGAAAAACCACAGGGTCTGAGCTACGTGTTACAAAACGTGTTGCACTTCATTTTTAGAAAACCTGAGCCAATTTTTTTTTTAATGACATGTTTGTTACTAGACTACATCTGTGATTTTCTGATGCGTATGCTAATCCTTGTCAAAAAAAAAACAGAAATGTTTGAGGTGGATAATTCTGGTCCAGAAAGTAAAAATCCTGACCAAGATTTTGTTTCAACCAACCTGTTGAGCACTCTGTGACTGTGACTCTTTATGCTTAACTAGTTATTTGAAACAAATTTTTTTTTTGTATTTTTACATTTTGACCTGCACTATTCACCTCTGACAAGGAAGAATGGAAACCAGAGCACTTCAGGAAGGCCGGCTACAGAAACTACCCATCCACCCAGAACCATTAAAGACTCTCTCATGAAGGATGGGCTCCAAGGTCGACTCACACCTGCCACCTGGGAAATGTGAGTCCAGATGTAGTCATTGGAAGCCCCTTCCTTCCTCTACAGTGAGCAGTGCCTCTTAATTTGTGTTTTATGATCCAGCCACAGCAAACACATTGAGGGCTGCGGGTCTGCAGGCCACTTCCTGCTGTTAATGACATACAGTAGCGCTAGCAGCAGGGGTTAAGGGGGACGTGACCCAAATACACTTGAGAATGTTGACACCTCCATCATAAATTATGGACGAGACTTCTTTGGCACAGGGTAGAGAAAACACACTTTGCCATTAGAAGCAAACAGAACACGATGTAATACTGCAAGCTGCAAAAGACGGGTCTTACATTGTTTCCTGCCCTACCCACGGCTGAGGACTGAGGCTGTGACTGTTGAACAGAAGCTCTCAAGTGCGCATACTTGACGGACATCCAACATTCACGGAGAACAAGCGAGGCTGTTCTCTCTGCGGGACACAGATTCCTAGAGAAATCTCGTTAGCCGCGGTATCATCCTCGCTGTCATCGCTGATCAAATGAAGTTCATAGATGGGGGAGTGCATTACTTTAACACAGTGACAAAACTTTGAGGTTAAGCTTAACTGACACCTTCAAGCTTTTTAATTTCTTTATCTGATTAGATACTGTGAAGCAGACCAGGTTATTTTTTTGGATACTTTATTGATCCCCGTGGGGAAATGATCTTCTTCTCACCTCCCCCAAACATGTTCTCTCAGAGAGCAGGCTTGGCCGTGAAGGGCAGCCACCTCAAGCAGGGCAGAGCCAGCAACCTTCCGATTACCGGCACAGAGCTTAACCTGCTGAGCCACACCCTGCCGACGCTCCCACATGAAAGGCCTGAAGCTCCTATTATACTGGAACCCTTAACTATGCCACCTAATTAACATTTTTCTAAGCAGAAACTCATCTGCTGCAATGTAAAGATATACTAGACACACCACTTTGAAATGCTATAGATTGCATAAAGTATCAAGATACCATTACCTTGGCTCCCCAATCTACAGTGTTGAGATTGGATGGCTACATAACGCTTGAGTTTTTATGCATGTTTTCTGAAGCAGAGCGAAGCTGTGAAACAGGAGTGTGGGCCGGATTGGCTTTCTGCGGTAGGGCTGATGGACAGGTCATGGAGTCGCATGCGAATGAGGGCTCCGAAAGAGCAGGTCAACAGGGTTCTGCATGTGCAGCAGGAAACCATTAGAAGGCGTTTATTGCGATGTTAGGTAACTTGCAGGCTTCATCTCCTCCCAGTGACATGGTCTGCATGATGTCAGAGGGCCCACACTAAGTAATTGCAGCCTGGTGTGCTTTCCTTCCTGGGTGATGCACGCTCTGAAAGGGTGCTTACTGAAGACCTGGAGATCTGAGCTTCCATGCAAAAGCAAAATACCACACCTGGATAATTATCACCAAAATCAGGTCTTTTAGGCTCTGTTATATATTGTCACCAAATATCTTACTTTATCTGATGCTACACAGTTAAGAAGAAAACAGTGTCAGAGATACATATGTGTCCCGCTCACACACTACCGTGTGAGCCCCTGTGAAGTCTGCCTCTATTAGGATGGATGTTGCAATCCATGCGTACCGTGGTTAATGGTACATGGATACCATTAACTTGGATTTTCCCACAGTATAGCCTGTCCTGGCTGACTTAAAGTGGCTAAGAACACAGCGATACACTATAGGGGCGAGCACTTGGAGGCCTAACAGACCATCGATTTGAAGACAATCCAGTTATGAAGTATTTGGAACATGGGACATATCAACTGTAACCACTAAGAAGTGAAAACTTCATGTTTATGACAGACCTTTGTTTTATGAATTGGCTTGACCCCTACTTGACCGATTCCTTCTTTTTACAAAAAATTTATCCAAAATATTTGGAAGTTTAGAATTTGGTGAGTAAAGGCTGAGAAATGAGTGGTAAGCATTGTAAATACCTCGGGTGAAACTGGAAACAACAGAGACTAACATAATATAAATAAATATTATTTGAACCAAGGACAGTGGCTTTGGACAGTGAAACGGATATTGAGTGTTTAATATTCTGTTCCAGTCAATGAAACCTCGAGTATGTCAAGCTGAAAAAGGGAAAAGAATGATGATTTATCTGTACCAACGTTTTCGAAAACATGTAACGCATTCAGCTGCATAAGGATGTGGGCGACGTTAGCTGAGAGCACTGGGCGTGTAACCTCAAGGCTCTGGTACTACGTTAGCTGGGAGCACTGGGCGTGTAACCTCAAGGCTCTGGTACTACGTTAGCTGGGAGCACTGGGCGTGTAACATCAAGGCTCTGGTACTACGTTAGCTGGGAGCACTGGGCGTGTAACGGCAAGGCTCTGGTACTACGTTAGCTGGGAGCACTGGGCGTGTAACGGCAAGGCTCTGCTACTACGTTAGCTGAGAGCACTGGGCGGGTAACGGCAAGGCTCTGGTACTACGTTAGCTGGGAGCACTGGGCGTGTAACGGCAAGGCTCTGGTACTACGTTAGCTGAGAGCACTGGGCGGGTAACGGCAAGGCTCTGGTACTACGTTAGCTGAGAGCACTGGGCGTGTAACCTCAAGGCTCTGGTACTACGTTAGCTGGGAGCACTAGGCGTGTAACGGCAAGGCTCTGGTACTATGTTAGCTGAGAGCACTGGGCGGGTAACGGCAAGGCTCTGGTACTACGTTAGCTGAGAGCACTGGGCGGGTAATGGCAAGGCTCTGGTACTATGTTAGCTGAGAGCACTGGGCGGGTAACGGCAAGGCTCTGGTACTACATTAGCTGAGAGCAATGGGCGTGTAACGTCAAGGCTCTGGTACTACGTTAGCTGAGAGCACTGGGCGTGTAACAGCAAGACTCTGGTACTACGTTAGCTGAGAGCACTGGGCGTGTAACATCAAGGCTCTGGTACTACGTTAGCTGAGAGCACTGGGCGTGTAACATCAAGGCTCTGGTACTACGTTAGCTGAGAGCACTGGGCGGGTAACGGCAAGGTTCTGGTACTACATTAGCTGAGAGCACTGGGCGTGTAACGGCAAGGCTCTGGTACTACGTTAGCTGAGAGCACTGGGCGGGTAACGGCAAGGCTCTGGTACTACGTTAACTGAGAGCACTGGGCGTGTAACGGCAAGGCTCTGGTACTACACCCAGTGCTGACTATGCTTACAATAAAGATGAGTTCTCTTTGTTGTCATCTAAACAAGTCCCTAAGGAGAGGCTGTTTTATGACCTTTTGCATTCCTGAATCACTTCTCACAGTAAAAGTCGTAACGGGTGACGTTATTCTCTCCCTTCCCAGGTCTGGGACCTTAGATTATTTTGATCTGCTTCATTAATGATGAGAACAAGTTGGCGTCTGTGTCTTGTGTGTAAATCTGTCTTATGTTATCTGATCTGCCCGATTACATGTAGGACACACAGCAAACATCCCCACACCACAGATTCAGCCTTGCTGCAGTTCATCTGGAAAATATTAATTGCAATAAAAGTTATGTTTATGCTGTGAGAATAGTTTTGCTGGATTGTTTCCAAGTCATCTGTAGACTGATGTAGCATAACTTACTTTTCTGTACGTGGGTAATATTCCTATATATGTCAACTCTCCATGAGTCATTTTTAAATACAGATAAGCTAAACCTGTATATTTATGAGTGTAAACTACACTCGGTATATCACTTTTAGATATGACATTACACAGAAGTCCCATAAAAACATTTAAATACTTTAAAATAATAATTCCATCAAATCCATGCCTTTAATGTTTTCCGCTGTCATACTGGTCTTATTTTCTAGAAACTATTTTACTACTATGAGAATTTTAATACTCTAATAATAATTGAGCGTTGTTTCTAGCCCAGTTCTAACTTCTGTTTTGCTCTTTGCTTTCTGATTGTCAGTCTGAAAGCTTATCAGAGCATATTCCTGTTCTCAATAAGAACTTTAAACAATTTTAAAGCCTTACATGTAAGATAAGTGGTCCTTCAGTGTATCACAGACCTGACGAGGCATTCTAGCTAAGCAGCTCTGTGTTTGGCCAGCTGTGAGCTATGTTTAAAACAAACTATAGTGGAAATGGCAGAGTGGTTCAAATTGCTGCCTGTCTTGCTAGTGTGGCTCCAAAATGTAACCTTTGCCTCTAAAGTCTTTTAAGGGCATGTGTGAAAACTGTTCTCTGCCTCCACCATCTCCAGGAGAAGCATCTACTGAAAAGAAGGCAGGCTTAAAGGAGCTGACATATGCCTCTGTGGACAGACAGGTTTGAGGGGTAATGAAATGGTCACATGCTCTTTGGATCTGTGCAGGATTTGCAAGCAATAACCTGGAGAGGCTCATTCACTCTTGAGCACGATTGGTCAGGCCTGCCAAAAGGTGCAGACCTTCCCAGAGGTGCACATACCAACCAAATTACCTCCAAATTGTTAAATGGTTAAATGAATGTGTGGTTACCCTGAGGCACCCGGGACACTTGGGTGACCTGCTGTGGCTATGGACCAGATATTCCTGCCATACGTTTGGTCCATCCTGAGAGGCTGTGCGTAATCACACTAAAACAGTTCTGAAAGATTCATCCTAAAAAGCAGCTAAATGCATACATTGGCAATTACAGACCCTTAATTTCAAAGTGCGGACTGGCAGGGACGATTAGGAAGACTCTCGGGTTTCACCTCTGCATAACCTGCACTCTAATGGACTTACCTGCTACAGTGGGCGTCTGTAACAGACATGGAGAATAATGACTGGGCATATCTCCAAAATTCACAGCCGATACTCTACCATCTGTATTTCTCCCTCCATTATAGTGGTTTGTGACCTCATGTGCAGGAGTAAAGCATATACTCTGCACCCTCCCAATCAGGTCTTTGCATCGCATGGACTCCTGATCTTGATTGGTAGTCCAAGACCACAGGGTCTGACCCAAAGACTTAAGGGTCACAATTGCTAGAAATGATCTGAATGATTCTGATAAACTAAAGAGAGACTTTCACCGACTTCTCCCTCCCAGCGCAGTTCCTGGGAGACACACGCACACCCACCGGAAATCACAGCATGCGATGTTGGGTGCGATGTTGGGCCACTCAAGCCCCAGCAGAATGGAAACTTTGGCCCACGACTCTGCGTTCAAGTAACGCCCAGAACAGGTCCTCCAGAAAGCACAGCTGATTCGAATCCCAGAATGCTCCTTGATCAGAGGGTAAGACACTCTTGGGCCAAATAAAATGATGCAACACCATGTTCCTCAGCCATCGCTCTCGTTAGTGAGGCTAGATGTCCCGTGGCAGGCGGAATTGTGTGGTACGGCCAAGTCTGATCAGGTTAAAACGCGAAATCGAGAAAGCACATCAATCAGACTGCAGACATGACATTTACATTTAGAGATAACACAATGTGACTGTTCATACCCCTGCTATGGATCTATATAACTTAATTTAAATAAGTTTTAAAGCAGGCCAATCACAGGTCTCCTAGAGCATGGAAAAAGCCTGCATGGTTTAGATAATCGACTGCCAGCATCCCTGCCAGACTTGCCAAGGCGTTCGACTGGGAATCACTGTCCGTCATTCTTGCATTATCAGGGAATTCAGCACCAGGCTGTACCATTAACGTCTTCGGGGAGGGGGGGCACGGAGGCACTAATGCTGAGATAACTAGAGAGTGAGGGAGTCTGTCTTTCCTATTCCACAGAGCAGAAGAAGGGCAACGATTTCTGCCCATTCACTCTCACCTGAATCCTCATTTGCCTTCAAACTCAAAAATAAATCACTTTTCAAGTGAAACAAAACCCCCCAAAGGGGCTGTAAAAATGGTACTTTCAAACTCAGTTAAGATTTAATCCAGCCGTTCTCAGCTGACTTCACAGTTACAATAAAGAAGCGAGGATTGCATCATCCTACGGAGAGCAAAGAGCAGGCCAAGCCTACAGTGCCTCCTTGCAAATCTGGTCCTTGCTAAGAGGAGAAAACATCTCTAAACAAAAGCCAGTTGTTCCATATTAAAAGTATCAGAGATCCTTCATTTGATGTATAATACAATAATAAAGGCGACATAATGAAAAAAGATCAGCATGGCTGACTGTGAAATCAACTTTTAAGAAATTAGATTTCTTCCAGATTCCTCCTCCATAAAGTGTCAAACAGTACAGCAGACGGCCGCTAATAACCAGCAGCGAACCAAGGGTTCAGCGAGAGATCATCCGAGCTCCACGTCTGCGGGACTGCCTCCCTCTGCAAAATCGCTCTGCAGAAACCAGATTAGCATCAGGGACCCTCCACGGCCCTTCCCCAACCCCCTACAGCCTGCGATCTTTTCACAATTGACACCGATCACCACTGGAACATAGAACTCCAACGGATGTTTCACGTGGAGCATGCAGATGGTTGCTATGGCACCCATAGAGAGCTCCTCACAGTCATGACATGAGATGGATAGCCAAATCGACAAATATCTGTCCCCTCCATTCGCCAAAGACCAGCCCCTCTCTGCAATCTCCTGCTAACTGTCCCAACTGCAAATACAACACAAAAAAATGTACACACTTCTGAAATATCATTTATAACACATGGTGCCAATATTTTGGGATAGAGGCAAAGTCAGGGGACAAGCAAGATCAGTGTGTATTTGAGAGTGTGTCTGGAAGGAATGATCCAATCCTCATGGGTTAACGCGTGACTTAGTTCTGAGTTCGAAATTGAAATCATTGTTTTGTGTGTCGTCCAGCTCATCCCAAACACACTAATAAAATAGCCCTGTTCCATTCTCCAATGACCTGTGGCTGCCCTTCACAGCCAAGCTTACTCTCATGGAGAGCAAGGTTGGGGGAGGTGAAAAGTCAATTTCCCCACGGGGATCAATAAAGTATAATTATTATTATTATTATTATAAGAAAAGTTTTTCACAACTAGCTTTACGCTATATAATTATTATAATATTCTTTTTTAACTCAACTTTGAAAAAAATCTTAAAATGTTTTTTAGTTATTGACCTAATAGAAGCCACCAACACAACAGAGAATAGTCAAAGGGGATGATCCATCTTTCCATCCACTCGTCCAATTTCACTTGTTTTCTGCAGGGTCACAGGGGTCCAGCGCTTATCCCGAAAGCTTCAGACGCAAGGCAGGGAATGACCCATGATTGCAGGGCACACATTCCATTCAATAATAATAATAACAGCAGGAAGTATCTATATTATATTATGGTATATATTATAGGATCAATATAATGTGTGTATATATATGTCTATTATGATCACAGATCTCAGTCTGTATGTGGCAATTAACATGTTAATGCCCAGGGGTATCTATTCAGTCAGACTGCTCCTTACATGATCTGGAATAAAATAGGACACAGCCTGCATAATCCCCAGGTGCTACTAGACGTTCTATAGATAAAACATTACAATGATGGGCTTGCTGCCAGCGACATCGCACGGCGCTGTTAACACAGGCCTTCCCCTTCACAAGCTGTAACTTCCCCGGCCGGCGAGCACTTAAATGTGAAACGTGCGCATCCGTGTTCCGACTTTTTCAATGAAATGAAGAAACAAAGGGCAAATTCAGACTTTCATCTCCTCCCTGGGGGCGAGCCGTCTAGGCGCACGGCAGGAAGTGACCGTCGGAGATGGTCCCACTGAATAAGAAAACAATCTGCCCACGGCTCCTGCAAGGTCTGACTCAGCCATTCTGAGTGCTGATTGGGCCTTGCTGATTCTGCGTGCTGATTGGACCGTCATCCAAGCAGGGGGTGGGGGGCACCACAAGGGGAGGAACCCATCTGCTGGGGTAGTGCATTGCC
>JAODKM010000032.1:11826267-11839844 GCA_026780845.1 Petrocephalus sullivani | reverse complement strand
GGTCCAGCACCTGCCCTCCTGATATTTGGTCTTTGAAAATATAAGTTTTTTTTAAAGTAACATGATACAGACTTGCAGCATGGGGGGGGGGGGGCTTTCCCAAAGCCATGGTCAGCTCAACGTCTGAACTCAGCCGAGGTTCTCAGGCCTGGGAGGGGTTGGGGACCTTGCTGGGAGATGTTCATGGGTTTGATAGATATAGTGCGGCAGGTGGCAGCCATAACGTTTAGTCTCCGGGGGTGAACTGGGGATGGTATCGCTCACACACCTCATACACGCAGAACATGGGCGAACATGACATATCCTGCAGAAGGTATTCCACTGAACATCTAAGGGCTGCCTTAACTGTTTGGACTCACCACTGAAGAACAGCCAAGTTTGTATCATCATAATGTCTTCAGCTCAACAGCCACATTAAGTGTTAGAAAAATCTGAGTACTTAAACCAAAGGCTTCATTTTATAAATGACTTGTTGAGTAATATTCTTGGAGGACTTCCAGAACGCCGGGGCACAGCTGCTTTACACTGAATGCACACGAGAACGTGCCTTACATTGTATTAGAATATAGACTAAGAAGCTTCTCACACACTCTCCTAAACCTGTACTTCAGCACAGTTGTGTAATTTTTTCTTTAACTTTTTAAGAAAGTTTAAGAGTGTGAGCTCAGTACTCAGCCTTCATAAATCCCGAGTCCTGAACTCTGACGCAGCAGATTAGTAATGCACACAATCACTGGCTAATTAAAGACAACAATTACATGTAACTGTATATGCAAGGAAGTCAGAGCACTCAGAGGAAACCTCTTCGATGTAGCGGCACATGCAAAAGCCACGCACACACACACACACACACACACACAGACAGAAGGAAGGACCCAAACCCCCAATACTGGAGCTGTCAGGAGACCATGCTAACCTCAGAGCCAAACTCTAAACAACTGGATGTATTTAAAAAGTGTAACAGTGAACCCCAGCTGTTTTACAGCACATTGCATAACGATGATTTCATATGGTATCTGTATTTAAATTCTGTCATCTTGACTTTTTGGTTGAAACACTGGAACATCTCCTCCTCAAAGCTTCACTCTGAAAACAGTATTGTTTTGTGAAGTCCTCTTAATAGCATATTAACTTTACAGAATTAAACATTCAGAACTCTACACCCATCCATCCATCCATCCATCCATCTATCCATCTATCTATCTCTCTATCTGTCTATCTAACTAATCAGGCAGGGAGGGCAAATGCTCTGCTAAATGACATTATGAGTTCAATTGACTTCCATCAATATCCACCAGTAACCAACGATAATATTCCTTAAACTTCACCCAGGCCCATGCAGCTCTTGCATTTTAACTCTGCTAAGCTGACTTGTTTCCTTAAGGTAAAGTCTAGGTACAGAACAGATATTTCTAGGCGAGCATATTATGTTCTAACCTTGGTGAGTCCACCTTAAAAGTAAGGGCGATGCTCCTGAGAGCGTTTGTGGCCATTCCTCAGTAAGCAGGCATGAACTGGCCTCTCTCTCCAAGCCACAGCAGGAGCTCATGGCTCTGCCCATACAGAGATGTGAGAAATGAGTTATGGGATGTCTCGATGGGGGAACTCCCATCACAGTGAATTAATGGGGTCGTGGCAGGACAGGCACAAGGGCCTCACACTGGGTGGCGGTCCAGCCAAGAAAGGTGAGTGCAACTGAGCATGTGCGGACCTCTGACTGGACCTGGCCCGGGTGCCGGGCACCACAGCCGGACTGGAGAACTGAGCATGACTGGGAGCAAACTGCCAACAGTGAACGGGAGACGGATCCTCGAAGGCAGAACTAGGGCTCCGCGTCAATCGGAAAAGGACAACGCTGCCAGACTAGGCCCTGGGCAGGAGTCTCCAGTAACTTCAGAGGAAGAGCGAGTCCAAAGTCTAAAACTGAACACAGAGCTCCCAGTCCAAAGCCTAAAACTGAACACAGAGCTCCCAGTCCAAAGCCTAAAACTGAACACAGAGCTCCCAGTGCGTCGACAATGAATCTGGGGAAATTCATCCAGCAGAGTACAGAGGACAAGTTGCTGGGAAACGGCAAGCCAGCATCCGACCCGAGCGAAGAGTCCAAGCCCAGCAGGGCCATGACCCTTCTAGAAGGAGAAAGACCAGGCTGCAGGCAACCTGCATTTCCTGTAAGCGCGCACACACGCGTGCACACACACACAGAAGTCTGGCTTTCCAAACAAACACTCTTTGAAGACACTCCCTGGATCTAACAAGACTTTATTCCCCCATCAGTCCAAATGATACTTTCTGTCCCCGAGGCCGTGGTTACATTCTGTCACACTAATAAGCTCCCCGAGGGGCACAAGCGAGGGTGCACACTTGCGGCACAAAGCACTTAAATTCGAGGGTTTCTTCCAAAGCACAGGAGTCACACGATAATTCCCGCGGTGGACATCCAGCAGCCCCTGCAGAACAGTAACCTCTTTTCACGCTGGGCTCCATTCTGATGCTAATTTTCCAGTCATCAATATACAGTTTGGCTTCTCCGCCTCTGACATCTGTTGCTGGCACCATAACTATGGTCACACCCTGAAAGGATATGAAAATATTTACCATTTATGTACTGGATACTTTTTTTTTAAGAGCGGTGGCTCAGTGGGTAGTGCTGTTGACTCATGCCTTTGGGAGTGGGGATTTGACTCCTACCTCTACTGTGTGTGTGTGTGTGTGTGTGTGTGTGTCCTCGTTCTGCTATACTTGTGAGGATCAAAGGACCTCAGAGCAAATCTACAAAAAAAATGTGGCTAACAAGGACCGGAGGCCAAGAGTCTTGTATAAATCTGACATGGATAGTATATAAACCAGAACACCTCCTCCATGACTTCAAAACATGTACAAGCAGTATATAGTAGAAGTCATTCAGGACTGACAGCTATACTCAGGCAAGGGGGCTCCCTCAGATAAGAGACACAAACAAAGGGCTGCCGGATGCTTAGTCATTGACGTACCAGGTGGATGACATCATAAACCCATGGACCCACTGAGACTCCCTTCCTGTTATTGTTAACCCATGCTGACTCTTTATAAAATGGGGGCACCTCACACTGCTATGAGAAAACATGAACGTCTGCTGATATACCCTGGTTCTTGCCTTGTTTTTACCATAGATCATGTTTATATATTCCCACTGAGCTCAGACCACCAGAAACCTCTGAACAACGTGTAATATATACCTCCGCTAGCCGCCTGGTTCTCCTGCGCAGCCCTTCCAAAGCAACACTTCCACTCGACGGCCCAGTTATGCAGTTTACATAAAACCATAAATGACTAGACAGAATAAAAGGGCTCAGAGGCTCCACAGGACACATAAAGGTAAATAAAATCAGCACACAGGGCTTGAGAGTTGGTTTCACGATGTTGAAAATCTCCCACTCTCAACATCTGCATCGGCACAGAGATGTTCGACATTAAAAGCCCACCAGAGGCCTTAGCTGGTCTGACCTGCATAACTGTATACAACAGGACGCTGTTGACATTGACATTGCTGCATTCCAAAAAAGTTCTATTTCATTTATTTCTCCTCGTAAATAAAAAAACGCCCAATCACAGCGATCTTCCACAGCTTCACACGCACAGTCAGGTGGTCACAGCGCTGTGGGTCAGTCTTCTTCGCACTGACTCAGACACCTGGCCAGAGCCTCCAGGGCGAAGCTGGTACCACTGTTTGGACTGCCGGATTCTTGTAAACGTTCCCAGCGCTGAAGGCACCCAGCCGTAATGTGTGCCCACCCTTCTAAGGTAAGACTGGCGTGCACCAAGACAGTCAGCTTGCCCACAGTGGCACCCATCAGACCCGTGTTGCCAACTCTAGCTGGTGTGAGACTGGTCTGCACACTCATTTACATGTAGCAGTTTTATTACCTTGTAAATGGTCTGTGGGGTCTGCAAACTACCCCAGTGCAGCCGTCCCGCGATACAGATAGCACTCAGTTTGCCACCAGACATGCTGAACACAATAATCCATCAACTAATCCTCAAACCCATACCAAGGTATACACATATATGGAATGGGCGGGTTAGGAAGCAGAGGTTTGGGTGGATAATGTGAACCGGAAGCTTCAAAAAGAAAGGAATTTTCATGTGAAGTAGTTCAATGTCAGATTACGGCAGGTCTTCAGATTTTACACACCAAACCTCTGAAGGTGCAGGTAATGTGCCCTGCGTGCTGCCGGGGACAGAATCCTGGCTCACCACGACTGGACGCATTCTTCCAAAAAGGAGGAAGGACGTCGCTCATGTATTACCTTCATCTTACAGCCTTCACATCAAATGACAGATTTAATGTCCAAAGACCCTTGTATGTTTGATGGCCATTGGGGTAATGTTATTTATAAATTCTTACTGGTATTAAATTAGGTCTCTTATCTGTCAGCAGATTAGATAGAAGGTTACCTCCATAGGCATGTTAATCTCATAGAACGGGTGCCCACTTGGTCCCGTTAGCAATTCAGACACGATACGGTATCTGACTTTTTTCAAACCATTTTCCTGATTCACAGAAAATAAAATCCATCACAGGCTGGTCACTCTTAATGACCGGTATTTCAAATCAATGCCAAGTTTTCCATGTTCCTGGAACCACTTTCATATAAGGAACAGAAAACAGCAGTTGTTTTTTTCCTTTTTGGGGGGGAGATGCTTCATTTGCCAGTGCTAGAGGTGCGGGTGGGCTCCTTCGAGAGGGTACATAAGGATATCGTGTTCATCTTTAAAGCCTGCTTTAGTCGTTAAACATCGTTGGCCAAGGTGACGCATTCATGCTCGATATTAACTTCCCCTTGAGATCTGGTCAGAGAGCCAAGACGACCCATGCAGCTGTCAACACACGTTGTTTGCAGCATTCAGAAATGCAGTGAGGCTGAAGACTGTAGGTTAAATAGTGGGTTTCACTGACAGTAATTACTCTATGTCCCAACATCAGCCTTTAAAACAACAAAGACTGTAAACCACAACCTTAATCTAAGATAATCTAAAAAATTATGTTTTCAAATTTTAATGCTGGTAAATGTTATTTTACTGTTAACCTTATTTGTGACAAAATCAAAATATGGATATAAATATAGCACTCAAATGGAAATTTAATCTCAATCATTTAGCTGCTTTATGTTAAATAAAGTATAATAATAAATGGAGTATAATCTTTCAGATCTTAGCTATCACACAGGATGATAGATTATACGATGTATAATTTTTGATGGAGGATGGAGGACTACGGGATGGACTTTTCCCAAGCAGCACAGGGCATATGTCTGGGGTACGCGCCCGAGAGGATGCCTGCAGCGGAGGGCTTGCTGCTTCTGGGCTCCCACTGAAAAAGTCACTTTGGGGTGCCCAGGCCCCTTTCAAAAGTTTTAAAAATTAAATGCATAGTTACTGAACAGTTATAAGCTCATAACTAGGTGGTTAGTGGAACATGTTGCTTCAACATCTCCTAAATAAGGAATGTCTTCATATAACATTTGGTGTAGTGTCTGTGGCCAACAGGGGGCCCCAGGGGGCCAAATCTCGGGGGGCCCATGAAAATGCATGGTTTGAGTGGTGGTAAACACTGCCACTGGATACCAGTCTATTGATACCAGTCTATTGCAAAGAGATGATTACAGTATCAGCATGCGCGAGTGGGTCTAATTGGCCACATATGTGTGTTAATCCTTTACCATATTTAATTGCACAACCAGGGAACTAACGTCAAACAAATTTGTGCTACTATCACTTTAAATAATGAAACTTTTTACTTCTCACTTTTTACGTTTACTTCTGACTGATAGGATGTAGATTATACAGGAGAAACAATATATCATGTTTTTATACAAATCATTTTTGTATACATTGTATGTGATGACATAAGCATGACGGCTGTACTTTGGTGCTTGTGCGGGTCTGGGGTTTAGGCGTCCGTATCTGTGTTGGGAAGGTCACGGTTAGAATTCTGTGGCTGTCAGAATAATTATATCATCACTGGGCCCCTGAGCAAGGCCCTTAACCCTAAAAACAACTCCAGGGGTGCTGAAAAAATGTGTGACCTTTACTTCTTTTTACCTCTGTGTGTCTCACGAGAGAGCAAGATATACAAAACCTAAATTTAGCTATATTTGCTACCTGTACAATGAGAATAAAGGTGTTCCGATCTAATTTTGCTAATCAAGTCCTGAAGACAGACAGGCCTTACTTACTAGCAGGAACCACCATCCTTCCTGTGTATAGCAACGCCAAGCCTGGGATCTAAATACAACCGAAGGGCGTAAACAGGAGGAAGCACTGAATCATTTTTAAAAAGGTTATGAATGAAGCAAATTGTCATGGTCGTAAATGCTGGAAAAACGTCGACAGTAGGTCAAGTGCTACTTCTGGCCAGGGCTGGAGCAGCCGGAGATGAAGTCAGCGCTCTGGTCCACGTGACCGCAGACGGGTCCCGGTTGCTACTTCAGAGTCACTTAGGATTTCAGCATTTACACTAGGGGTGGAACTTAAGAATTTCAGTAATAGCCCGCTGAGTTATCTCAGTGAGGAATGTAATCCAACATGCAATTAATTTTACTAGTCAGTCGACTACTGTTTGGGGCAAACTGACAACAGAAAGCAGCCTGGGAATTTCAGGGAGGGGTCTCCCTTGGTATATTTTGCCGATTATGGTCAAACTGATTGGCCACCAATTGCTCCACATTGATCATCTACCGTTATGGACTAACGGATTGGTCACCCCTCTATACAGGCTATCTAATGCCTATTGGCGAGAAAGACTGGCCCATCAAGAACATGTCCAAACTTCCCTGCGGCCCGTTCACACCTGGTTCAGGTTTTCATACTCCCCCTTCATCTAAATTGCTCACCTCGAGTGCATGGGCAAGCTTAGTTCCAAGCCCTACATGCTACTGAAGACAGCTGTCTCTTAAAGCCTGGATTGTGTCTGCCTCTATTAATCCAAACATCCATTCATCCATCCATCTTCTGTTCATCTAACATAGGGCTGCAGGTGGGCCGGGACACAAAGGAATGCAGGTGCACACCCTGGACAAGAAGCCAGTCCATCAAAAGGCACACATAGGATGGGCAGCTTAGACATGCCAGGCCACCAGATTGCATGTCTTTGGACTCCAGACGGAAACTGAAGTAGCTGGAGAAAGCCCAGACAGCACTGCAGGGCTGCACCCAAACCAGCTCAGCCACTGCACCAGCCTGATATGACACGCGGGAACACTGCAACTGAGAGGATGGTTTTTTTGAGTGATGCCAGTCATCTTTTTGGGTGAATAAATTAATCAGCACCAGTAAAAATACAACAGGGTACAGTAATTACTGGGTTTGCAAACACAAAATCGACATGGGAACATGATTCATTTTCTTTAGAGACTGTTGCTTGCCTTGTGCATACTCCTGGGACTGTTTCTCTCGTAGATGTATTAGTGCGTGTTCTATTCGGGGAATCATTCTACAGTCACGGATGCTTCTCTCACCTCTTTGCCTTAATATAGTTACGGAACTTTAGGACAGCAAAGAACACCGAGCAGCGACGACGATAAGATTAATGTTTCGTATCGACTTAACGACGCATTAATGAGCAGCTAGGGAGCTAGTTTTTTTTTTTTTTTTGCTCCCTTGGGCGAAGTTCAGCACCTCGGAAATTAAATAGTGCCAAGTGCATAATATAGCCATTTCCATAAAGCGGGCACCTCTCAGTTAACGTTAACGTGAGTTTTAGACCCACCTACAGTGTCCACTTTTTGAAAGTGGTTATATTACAGTATAGGCATCGCATTCAGTTTTATATTATAGGATGAATTAGGGTAATTTGGGACATTGGGTAATCTTGGACATATATTTTTCTATGTATATATAAGAATTCTAAATAATAAAATAAAATAAAATTACATTTAATTAAATTACTCTATAGACTAGACACCGGAGCAAAGTGTGACTTGGTCTGAGAGGTCAGGTTGTCTCCGGGACGCGGCTGGAGACGGGCTATGCATGGGGATACCCTGCCCTAGCAGCATACTGTATCTGACCCAGCTGCGATCCCAGCACTGACTGGCGGTCCCCAAGTCGCTCATAGCGCAGTGATGCCCTTCTAAGATTTATGACGGAAATTCTGCTTTCCTTCTCAGGGTCGGAAACATTGGCACGGGTCTTTAAACTTGATCGCACAAAAGCATTTGCTGCAAAACTTTTTTTTTTTTTTTAGCGCACGACATACCAGAAATATCAAATAAGATATTACACCATAACCCACGGAGTCAGACTATATTACACCAAGCGCGTATAAGTTGTCGCATCTTTATAAAAAAAGGACCAGGACGTACCTTCCAGCAGTTCTACTTGAGCAGAAAGCGAGCAGAAGCCCAGGACGAAAAGCAGACGGAGGGACCGCTGGGCGAGACTGTGGATGGAAGGGACACGGCAGCCAAATAAGTGAAACAAGTAACGCAAATAAGACACGCACTGGTGCTGTATAGGGCTTTCTTACCGAGACTGCATCCTGGCTCATTCACGGGCTCTCGGAGCTGACGGGAAAGCGCATGCAGCGAGGATCAGTGTGCGGAGCCTGTCCCGGCACCTCGTCCCCTCTCCCCCGGCAGACTCCTCAGTCCCCGGCTCAAACAAAGACAGCTTCAGTCCTCCACAGACCCGGGCGGCCCTCACGCACTGAAACCCGACTCCCCACTTCTACTCCCGCTTTAAAGCCCGCATTCTCCTCCCCACCGGTACCGCTGCCTCCCTAAAGCATAGCTCCGTGCCCTCCCATTCAATTACCAGGCTAATATTTCATCGAGTTCATTCATTTATTTGTCGTTAAGCTGGATTTTAAAATTTCAAAACTGCTCTATATTTCGTCTGATGTGTATCTGGAAGTTATTAAACAAGTAAATTAGATGTAACCATAACTAACCACAGGGTAGTTTTGAATTAGGCAGGCCTGAGGTAACAGCTAAACAAACAATACAATTATGGTAGGCTGATTGGTTAATAATAATATCAGGCAATATCTGAAAACTAACAAAAAGTTTTCCTACTTTTATTTCTGTTACCAAAGAAAGTGTATATGCTGTCAGCACATGTCCTTTTGCACAGTAGGTGGATATATCCAGATTTATCATTTTTTTGTTGGATTATACAGATATGTATGTAAATAGGTTCAGTATGCGATATGGGCAGCTGCGTAGGGCACCATCTTCTGAGGGGGCACTGACCTAGCAAGCCAATCTCTGAGGGGGTGCTGACCTAGCGAGCCGATTTCTGAGGGGGTGCTGACCCAACGAGCCGATTTCTGAGGGGGCATTGACCTAGCGAGCTGATTTCTGGGGGGGCGCTGACCTAACGAGCTGATTTCTGAGGGGGCATTGACCTAGCGAGCTGATTTCTGGGGAGGGCGCTGACCTAGCGAGCCGATTTCTGTGGGGGTATTGACCTAGCGAGCTGATTTCTGGGGGGCACTGACCTAGTGAGCTGATTTCTGAGGGGGCGCCGACCTAGCGAGCCGATTCCTGGGGGGGGCGCTGACCTAGTGAGCCGATTTTTGAGGGGGCGCCGACCTAGCGAGCCGATTTCTGAGGGGGCGCTGACCTAGTGAGCCGATTTCTGGGGGCGCACTGACCTAGCGAGCTGATTTCTGGGGGGGGCACTGACCTAGCAAGCCGATTTTTGAGGGGGCGCTGACCTAGCGAGCCGATTTCTGGGGGGTGCTGACCTAGTGAGCTGATTTCTGGGGGGGGGGCGCTGGCCTAGCGGGCAGATTTCTTGGGGGGCGCTGACCTAGCGAGCCGATTTCTGGGGGGCGCTGACCTAGCGAGCCGATTCCCTGGGGGCGCTGACGTAGCGAGCTGATTTCTGAGGGGTCAGTGACCTAACGAGCCGATTTCTGAGGGGCGCTGACCTAACAGACCGATTTCTGAGGAAGCACTGACCTAGCTAGCCGATTTTTGACAGAGCACTGACCTAGCAAGCCAATTTCTGACGAGGCACTGACCTAGCGAACCAATTTCTGACCGGTACTGTGTACAGCCTTAATTACTGAGACGATAATATTCCATAAATAAATGAAACACATATTTATCATTTCACAGAGAGACAGCACATTAAGACTAGATAAACATGCATCAGTCAACAATATATCGCAAAGATACTCTGAAATGGTGAGCGGGGGAAAAGGATCATCACTACAAAATAAAAGAATAACTTAGAATTGTGTTCACAAGAACATACACGAGCTAGAGATAAATGTGGCGACTGGGAACTTGCTGCAGTTACTACCAAACAGCACACATGTCAGGCACAGTGGTCATGGCATCATGCTCTAGTGATGCTTCTCTGCTGGGTATGGAAAGTGACTGAGGAGAATACAGGCTGGTACTGAAGGAACCCAGCCTGAAACAGCACTCTTTGGCAGCCCAGCCACTCAGAGCACACGGCCAAACCTACGCTAGAGAGGCTTGCCGACAGTTGAGTATACTATTAACAAATCTACTAAGAAAGCATAACATATACACAAGCCATTCCTAAGTGACTTGGAAAAGCTCGCTCAAATATATGAAAGAGAAAAATCAGATCAAACCAATGACCAAGGTGCCAAAGGCATTTCCAAAATGACTTGTGGCTGTAACTGCTGCATCCACAGAAGAACTTTCAGATGCTGCTAAGAAATGGTGCCAGACCATATTCTGTGGTTCTTTTTGGTGTTGTTGATCTCTAACCTCCAGTTTAGTCATGAATATGCATTATATCTCATAGGCTTTGAATGGCGTCTATTTGAACTTCACCTGGATTTGCTAAATAACATATTCCACTCCTATGTTTTTTTTACCAGACACACTAGTTTCTTCCAGGTTCTCCAGGTTTTCCCCAAATTTTTTAAACATACTAAATATGCTAATTGTTGTCTCTGAACTGCCATGAGTCTATGTATCCTGTGGACTGGAAATGTGTCCAGGGTGGAGCCCTGCTTTGCAACCCCTGAATATAAGCTGACTATATCTTGGAAATAACCAAATGGGATGGTCATCACCAGAACAGCAGAGTACTGGACATCGATCTAAATATCCATCGTGTAAGCATTTATCCTGGTCGAAGTCACCTAGCGCTTACCCCAGCAGCACAGGGCGCAAGGCCGTGGTACACATGGGACAGGATGCCAGGCCACACACACACACACACACACACAAAGCGTGGTGAACGGTATGGCTTTGGACTGCAGGAAGAAACAAGAGTAGCTGGAGGAAATCCACAGGACACGAGGAGAGCATGCAAACTCAACACACAGATCGCAGAAGCCAGACATGAAGCCACAAGCAGCCACTGTGCACAAGTATCCAGCCACTATGGATGCAGGTCATTTTTATGTATGTCATGGATTAGCTGTTGGAAGGTGGATGGAAAAATGAATTGAGGTATAAACAGCTAGGCACACCACACGTATTTGCTTTGTTTTTATCTTCCGAGCACCACTCTGCTGATGGATTTCCTGCTTCCTATCATAAATCCATCAGTAATTTGTAAGCAAGCACATTCTTGTTTAGGGTCTCCATGACCTTGACATGGGAAGCCCATTGGCTCCTGGGAGAACCTTCAAATCAGCAGCTCTTGGAGAGGAACACCTGGATGGGATCTACCTGGATGAGATTCTGTTTCTTAGGTGACGCTACTTATGATCTTGTACTGTTTCTTTTTTCAGATGTACATGTTTGAATACTGAGTTCCGGCCATTTTGCATGGGCAGCATTACAGCTAAGAGGTCTCCACCACTTCTAAGCCCTGCACACTGCAGGCTTTCTTCTTACCCTTGCTACATTCTATTCCTAAGAGGACTTGTGCATTACCACACAGAAGGGGACTGATAATACTGATGAAATTAAATACATTTCTTTTACTATGCAGTTGCTATGGACACACGGCATATTAATGATTTATTAATGATTTATTAACGATTAAAAGCATAAATCCGACAGTCATCATTCTTGATTACACGAACCTTGAGCTTCACAAGTCTCAGTTTGCAGCTATGTACCAAGCGTGCCATTCATTCCCCATTGCAATGTGGGATGGAACGATTAAACAGCAAAACACTTTTTGAAGTATTTAAGCCACATGGAAAATTGGAAGTGACCTTTGACATTAGATCCATAGAGCCATAAATACTATTGTGATGCCTGTTGCATCCAGAACAGCTTCCGCTGCTGGGCTGTCAGATTTGCTGCATTAGTTATTGGCAGCTAGCAAGTATAGAGACATATAATTATTCCAGCATTGCTGTGGTGTGAATTTTCTGCTAACTGTGGGAGCCATCTGCTGAAATCTGATTGGTTAATTCAGGGGTGTCAAACTCCAGTCCTGGAGGTCCATTGCCCGGTGTAGTTTAGTTCTTTCCCTGTTCCACCACAAATGATTGGGCTGAAGAGCTGTGTGGTAATTAGCACAAGGAACTGCAAGGAGGTGTGTTAAATCAGCATACACCCTAAAATGTGCAGGACTCCGGCCCTCCAGGACTGGAGTTTGACACCCTTGAGTTAATTGACAGACTGACTTTTCACTGATGTGACTTCTGCAACAGCTTAATATTAAGAAATTAGTTTCCTCCATTATTTGCAAGACCTTAACCAACTGGAAGCTACCGATGACCAGTATACCAGCAATTTCCACAATGCTTTAGCCAACAGAGAACGGCTAAGCAAATTGTTTTGCAATGCTTGAAAAATTTCAGACATACAGCAGTTCTTCAGCACAAAAGAGTGCCTCAGCGCTGGGTGGTCTGAAAAGCATTTGTGATGGCATGTAACACACAACAGGATTGTTATTCAGAGATCTTTGTCAGGCCGTGAAGTCGAGTCAATGAACAGAGAGTCAAAGAGCCAGGGCTGAAGACAAACACAGCAGACTCTCACAGATAATCTCCAAAGACCGAGCCTCACACTGAGCAGGGCCTCGCTGTAGGCATCAGAAATGAATCACATACAGGGTGTCCAGGTGGGCACATGATGGCAGAGTGGTGCTCCTTTGCGCAGATTGTATCGTTTTGAAACACACAGGTGAGAGAAAAGTTTGCCTTCTATTTATGTGGTACCCTAGGAGCGTTTTCCAGAAGCATTAAGGGCCTCACTTAACAGCGATGTGAGTATTCGGCCAAGCTCGGGATCTGACCTGGTGACCTTCCAATAACAGGCCTAAATCGCAGAACCATAGATCACCCGCCACATAGAGCTAACTCTATAGGTATAACTTGTTCACTTTGTTTCTGAACCAGTAATCCAGACCAAAATACTGACCCCAACGTCCAAATTTCCCTCTTTTGGCTCCTCCTAGACCCACGGGAAATGCATTTTCCTGTGAACTCCACCTGGAGATGCGTATTCTTCATGCGGTGGAGCTGTGCTTGTCCTCCATATAGAGGCCTTTCTCCCAACTGGCTATACATCTGCATCCAGCGTCTCTGTGTTATGCTGTGCTCCACTCACCACGCCTGCCAGCGGACCCTCTCCCCAGGGACCATCTCTATATGACTGAATTCGACATGCCTGCCAGCGGACCCTCTCCCCAGGGACCAT
>JAODKM010000032.1:11801993-11814972 GCA_026780845.1 Petrocephalus sullivani | reverse complement strand
GGGATGGTCAGCTACTGCATACACAGGGATGGTCAGCTACTGCATACACAGGGATGGTAGCTACTGCATACACAGGGATGGTCAGCTACTGCATACACAGGGATGGTAGCTAAGAGATACTCACTTGCTTGTGGGACCCTGGTAGCATTTGTCATTCCACGCATGTTTACAGTATGTTACAATTACAGTATGGAAAGATTCAAAGTGTCCAGTTTCCCCAGTGTCCCCAGAATATAAATGAGTTAGGGGCATGGTAAACCGGCAAGCAGCACTGTGTGTTACACCTCTAAGGTCACAGGTCCGAGGCTGGATGCTGTGTCTGCAGTATGCACATATAGCTCTACTATAAAATTATATTTTAACTGCAAAACAGTATTTTTCAACATTAGTTACATTATAGGGATGTTCAGGTAATAATGTTAATGTGCTAACATTGAGAGAACCTTTGTTAAAATATAAGATCTGGAAATACCGTTCCATTAATGTTACAGTAAGAACGTTCTCTGGCAGCTTTGAGAAGACCTTTACATGTGGGATGTTCCCTGTTAGCCGGGAGGGGGGGCACGGGGCCTCAGTGGACAGCATTGGTGTTTCACACCGCCGGGGTCTGGGATGAATCCCATGTCTCCTCCATGTGTGGAATTTGCCTTTGCTCCCCTCGCTGAGCGGGCTTCCTTCAGGTAAGCTGGTTTTGCAGCAGCCCATTAGTCAGGCTAAATGCGTTTGTGTGTATAGGTGGCATCATATCCAGGGTATACCCCAGACTTGTGCCCTATGCCCTCTGAGA
This sequence comes from Petrocephalus sullivani, assembly GCA_026780845.1. Taxonomy (NCBI): domain Eukaryota; kingdom Metazoa; phylum Chordata; class Actinopteri; order Osteoglossiformes; family Mormyridae; genus Petrocephalus; species Petrocephalus sullivani. Next base: position 11,814,185 of record JAODKM010000032.1, on the reverse strand, counting down.
CAGGCTCAAAGCCCCCATGCCACCCAACATGTCAATTACCATTAAGGGTACAGTGCTGAAGCTATATTTCTATAGTAAATGTCTAGCTGTATGCATTTCACAGTAATTAACCAAGTAATCCTCTGTGTTTTTCAACATGTTTCAGCACCCAAAACAGTTACTCATCAATTACCTTAAAGCTGGAGTGGCCAATCTTACCCGCAAAGGGCCGGTGTGTATGCAGGTATTTGCGATAACCTTTAGGTCAGCTATTCAAACCCAGGAGTGAAGACTCTTCGGCCAATCAGTCCTTGAATAAGTAACCTAATTACGGAGTTGCAGTGAAACCCCATATACACACCGGTTCTTTCGGGATAAGTTTGGGCACTCCTGTCTTAAAGGCACAGTACTGTCCTCTCACCCAGCCCATCATCATCATGCCCGGAGTCTAACAGGTCAGAGCGGGATGGAAACACCTGCTGTGCTGTGAGGCTGAGCAGCTGCAGGAAGAACCGACCCACATCAAAAAGGTCAATGACTTCAGCTACTTGGGATCAAACATGGGCCCTGTCATCTCAAACACAAACAGAAAGGCTGGCTTTGCCAAGGTTGCTGCACGGAGGCCAAAACCACATAGAGAAGTAGACCTGGCCTTCATAAACCTCACACAAATGCTGATCTGCATCAGTTGTACGTCACTACTGCTAACCACAGGCAGTTAAGGAAATCTACAAAGTTCCTAATAACAGTGTGCTAGGAGGTCCATCTCCTGGTGGGCTTCACATGTGGCCCAGTGGCAACTCAAGGCCTGATGCAGTAAATTGGGCTCGTGTTTGGAGCAAGAAATATCTAACAAAATGTTAAGAACCCTTTAATCCACAATGACAGATTACATGTACGTGGATTTCTCAATATGTCTTTGCAAAAAAACAGTTTTTGCCCCATTCCTGATTTTGTGAATAAGGGAGTTAGCAGAGGCAGCTAATGGTGATGCATTGTAGATGTTCGTCTGTAATTAGCGGCTTACATCATACAGATGCTGGGGTTCTCCCAGAGGGACATCGCTATGGCTCATCAGTCACCTTGAAGTAACTGCCACCCTCCCAGTTGAAAAGAGAGCATTCCGAGTCCCTTTTATAAAGCAAGTGAAGAGACAAATGAGCTCTGCTACTCCGAGAGTCTTGGCTTTCCTCCTGCTTGGGATAACCCAGCGGGTGACTGGTGAATGAAGCAGTAGCATGAAAGTGTCCCCTATGATAGTATATAAGTGGGACCACCGCCACCTCCCTCCAGGTGCTCTCTACATTTGGCACGTCACATGGGGGCTGGATCTGCAGAATCTCTTCTGGACACCATCTCGTCGCCTGTTGACACTCGTAACTCTTTCATGTTTCACTTCCAGCATTTCGGGCTGGAAAAGTATCAGACTCTCTGACGCTGTGCATAAACACCGGCAGACCTGCGAGGAAGTAAATGAAAAGGCGACCCATCTTACAACCCACCCCAACCTGAATGCAGTGACCATTCTGCACATTTCAATTTGGTGGTATGGTTCTATGTTCTGAGGATGACAAACAAGCACAATAGTGCATCACTGACTTACAACTGAACATTTCTTATTGATGGTGGTAGTTGAGTCCTTTTGAGCTGGTGGCAAGAATTCTCAAACAAAATGAGATAAACGATTGACTGTTTCTGGAAAAGCAGGCCGGAGATAATCAACTATTTGGGGTTCCTGTAAAAAAAATCTGCAACGAGTGGATACTAAGTACTTTGTGTCAGGGAAAGAAAAAAATTGCAACATAGGAAAACATCAAGGGCAGGAAACATCTAACCACATCTAACCAAGTCTCTCTTCCATCTTTCCCAGGCTTAATTGCACCACCATGCTGGTGATATTAATGCTGATGTTTTGAAACAGGAGAGTCATCTGGGCAGAAAAACACTAAGAGCCTCAACATGAGCTCAGCTACCAACAGTATGAATGGCCAACATGAAGGATATGTCTGAATACAGGTCCGATTCAAAGAGGAGAGCTGCTGTTAGACAAGATTTTCATGGTGCACAACTTCACTAAATCTCCTGGTGTATGAAATCTACATTATAGCTATTAGCTACATACGTCACCTTGAGCAAATGTCTCTGGTGACCAAATAAACAACATCTGTACCATCGATGCATCATGTTTGGCTCGAGCGATGGCGTCGGATTAATCTCGCATGCTGTCATACTCATATTGGCGTCTCATTCTTCAGGGAAATCAGCGATGATTCATTCTTTACAGCGGTGGGGTAACAGAGGATGCTGTCCTCCTACAGACTGAGAAACCATTACAGCCTGATCCTGCACCGTACCGGGGTGACCTTTCCTGTTCACGCCGCGGTTAACAAAGGGGGTGCAATCAGGTCCATTTCCTGTGAATGAATGGTTTCCTGGCAACACCGGTTGAAAAAACAGGAACCAAAAAAAAGCCTTATCAGACACTGGCGGCATGCAACTGTTACCACAGAACCAGCTGCATAGACATGGAAATATTTATAATAACCAAAAAGCAGTCACCCCGAGATACTCTCCTTCTGATCATGCCGACATGGGCACCTGTCCAACACTGTGTGCAGATTATTAATAAACTAAGCAGATGTCAACATTGTTTTTTGTTCTGATTGATGGATATTTGTACAGGAAGAGTAATTATGTGTATATAGTTATTGTGATTCTACAGGGTCACGTGTCAGTCTGGGGAGCTCTGTGTGTGTCACACATGCACTAGTAGGGTTGGTGAAAAATATGTACTCCTTGGCAAAAGACAAAAATTGATCAAAATTTAATTCTGACATGATCTCTCTATTGCGAGACATTTGTGGCCGTTGGAGTGACTTTTAATACCCCTTTAGAAAGTATCTCCTTTGCTCTCTTAGGGCATGTACTCAATTCGGATACGTGGTCAACGTGGTCAGAGTGAAACCTGGAGAGAATGGTCTGGTCTCATGTCACCCCGCCTTGTACCAGGGTAATCTACACCAATGCTACACTTATCAGTTTTAGAGGGAGTGGCCCTGGCATTTCCCCATGACAGAGGGTCAAACACTACAGGAATCGACTGATAACAGCAGATACATTATCTTCTTAAATACCTAGACTGAGAACACTCATTTTGAATATTTCCTGACTACCAAAGGGTCCAGTGGTGCACTGGCACTGGAATCTGTTGACAGCATTTCACTGCAAATCACTGAATGCATACGGGACTGCATTAACAAACTGATCTAACTTCTGATCTACCATCCGAACACTTCACACAAGATTCATATTCTGTCTGCAAATGCCTCATAATTTTTTTTCAACTAATAATATTAAGGTCCATGTGTCAAATATTTTTTCCACAACCTCACACATACAGTTATTTTCCAGGCAGTGTAATATGTTCTGAAGGCGGGTAGGGGCAGGGTCCTTTCTGGGGGCATAGTCAGCTGCTTTGGGTCATTAATATTGGTTCATTGCACTTTTTTTGCAACTAAAGGTATACATGAATTCTCTCCTTTCTTCTCTGTCCCTAATAAACTCCACCCAGACCTAGACAGTTCATTTTGGTTCCCAGATGCACAATTTCATTTAATTTCTCCTTCTGGCCAAAACAGCCTTTTCCGTGTTTCCGCTCCGTGCCACGTCGACCCCATACTCGTAAACTGCGAAGAGGGCGGCCCCTTTCTCAATAAACCTGTCCATCCAAGCCATGTTCCTGTGTCACATGGACAAGCTGCAACGTTTCAGAGCACAGCTCCACAGCCATAATGAAACCACTGGGGAGTCTGAGAGCAGCACACTGTTTAAATGGAACACGACAGGACGGAGGCCAGGCAAAGTTAGAAGCTTTGAACAGCAGCACAGTCTGAGGGTGCTACAGTGGTGGTCTTAGTGCTACCCGGCCAGAAGGTCACAATGGTGGTCTTAGCGCTACCCGGCCGGAAGGTCACAATGGTGGTCTTAGTGCTACCTGGCCAGAAGGTCACAATGGTGGTCTTAGTGCTACCTGGCCAGAAGGTCACAATGGTGGTCTTAGTGCTACCCAGCCAGAAGGTCACAATGGTGGTCTTAGTGCTACCTGGCCAGAAGGTCACAATGGTGGTCTTAGTGCTACCCGGCCAGAAGGTCACAATGGTGGTCTTAGTGCTACCTGGCCAGAAGGTCACAATGGTGGTCTTAGCGCTACCCGGCAGGAAGGTCACAATGGTGGTCTTAGTGCTACCCGGCCGGAAGGTCACAATGGTGGTCTTAGCGTTACCCAGCCGGAAGGTCACAATGGTGGTCTTAGCGCTACCCGGCCGGAAGGTCACAATGGTGGTCTTAGCGTTACCCAGCCGGAAGGTCACAATGGTGGTCTTAGCGCTACCCGACCAGAAGGTCACAGTGGTGGTCTTAGCGCTACCCGGCCAGAAGGTCACAATGGTGGTCTTAGCGGTACCCGACCAGAAGGTCACAGTGGTGGTCATAGTGCTACCTGGATAGGGTAGGAGGACAGGGAGATGTTATGGAGAACTGGGAACTATCAGACCGAGAGATGGTGCTGATCAATTTCATATGGCATAAAAATGTATGATGCTGTTAGACATAACTAGGGAAATACCTACTTTACTAACAGCCGTATCTATAACTTGTCATAATAAAGAACAAAGGTGAAAAAACTTGGAGCTAAAAATGGTGTCATGCTGTGATTTTCCAGCGGAACCCCCATGCAGGAATCACCACATATTGCACCTGAGCAGTGTTTCCCAATCCAGGCCTCAGGGTCCTGCAGACAGTCCAGTCCAGCGTGGCCTGTCTGTGGGCCCCGAGGACCGGATTGGGAAGCACTGCTCTATAGGATTTGCTTTAGCCAGCCAATGCCTCCTTCCAGACTTGTGGTGTTACTCCTTGGAGCTGGATGACAGGATTCCAAGCCGGCAAACCGCCCACTGGTGTGAGAGACTTATGGGTGACAGGGAAATGTGGGTGCAGCCTTTATGTGGTTAAGAAAATCAGAGAGTTATCATGTAAATATCTGCAAAGCTTATTTTATCAAAAAGAGTGCTCATCACACAGATAAACACCACAGCATAAAGCAAATATTCCATCGTGCTCAAAACCATCAGACATGTGTAACACATCTGTGCGACTGCAGGTACATGACAGATCTGGTCATTGCTGCTTAGGGAACATTTATTGCTAGCTTGTGCATGCTTCTGCACGCCCTGCTCTTACCGTCGGGGAGAGATGAGGCACGCTGGCTCTCCCCTTCAGTAGTGTCTGGGACATTCTGTAGGATTTGGCCGGATGCTCTGCTCATTATCGCCAAAAGATGAGCAAAGCTCAGCTGGATGCAGACGGCGAACTTTCCAAATCGGCCAGCTTGCCTTAATTAGCTTCTCTGCCCTCTGTAAGGACGTGTGCTGCATTTTCAGGCCGTGTGCGTCACAAACTCCTGCAGCAGAATACCGTATATTCAAAATATCTCAAATGTGCTTCATATATAAAAATATAAGCACCTCCTTAAGCTGGAATGGCCCCTTCAATGGAATAGCACGAAGCTTTGGAGGAAAACGCCTGCCAGATGAAGCTAAAAGAGGGAGATCATTTTAAATATACCAGCCAAATCCAAATGCCATGAATAACGTTTGTAGCTGACTAGCTATACAGAGAATCACCCTCACCCTGCTGCAAGACCCAGCGGGTGGCAACCAGCACGGTACCTCCAGGAAATAAGCATTATTGTAATCAATGTAATGATGGCCAGCATGCTGGCACAGCGGGCAGCTTGCAGGCTCGGTGTAAATCCCACCTCCTGTGTGTGCAGTTTGCATGTCCCCCCTGTGTGCTGAGGACTTCCTCCCACAGTAGGAAAATGTGTGTGTGGGCATGCATGTGCCTGCCATCGACTGACAGCTCCTCTAGGATGTATCCCAACTCTATGGGCTAGTTATATATATATATATATATATATATATATATATATATACACACACATAGACACACACAGATAGAAATGGCAATGTGCAATCTGCAAACACAGCAGGGCACAAATATAACAGTAGACAATATACAGTAGGCAGTGTAAGACATTATTTTTTTCTGAAGGTGATCTGATGTTCATTTACATTAAATTGTCCATTTAGAAGCCAGACAGCTTGAGGATAGAAACTTCCGAGTTTCCCTGTCTTGGCCATTGGGTTGCAGAAGTGCTTGCCTGAGTTCAACAGCCTAAGCAGGCTGTTATGGTGAGTGGAGTCTTTGATGATTTTGATCGCTTTGGTCCTGCAGCTTCCTGTGTAGGCGTCCTGCAGGGAGGGAAGAATTGAGCAGGGGCAGAGCCCTGCAAGGTGGATGAATCTCTGTAGTGCTTTGCCATACAAATGTCTGATGATATTAAACTTTCTACAGCACCAGTATAGAAAGTCTTGAGGATCACTAGGGAGACCTTGAATTTCTTCTGCTGCCCCAGGTGGTAGAGTCTCTGTTTTGCCTTGAAGACCTTTGTGCGAATGTGATGTGACCATGTCAGGTCCTTGGGGAGGTGAACTCCGAGGTACTTAAAGCCCTGTGGATGTTGAGGAGGTTGACATTCTGAAGTCAACTTCTGTCTTGTTAATATTGACTGAAAGGTTGCGAGCCACACAGTAGGATGCTAAGCGGCCGATCTCGTCAGGGGGCCCTGCCCATCAGTCTTGGAGGTCAGACCCAGCCCCAATGTGTCATCTGCAGACATTAAAATGGAGCCGGAGCTCTGCATAGCAATAGCTGTGTGCACATCAGTTAGGATAACTGCATGTTTTTGGCTTGTGGCAAGACTCCTGCCTAAGCAAATCTGTTACAAATGAAATTTAATTACTTCAGAAATGCTCTTTGTGTTGCACCAAAATACCAAAATATACATAAATGATTTTTCCAGTCATATCTTTAATGTATCCAAACGGCCTGCGGAGGGAGACCCAAAATCTATTTCTATTAAACCAATAACTGAATGATGCACAAACAACTTATTAGACAACAGTAACGTACAAAGGGAATGCCTTTCCCCAACAAGAAAGAATAACTTTTAGTTATGATTTAGTTAAGATAGAAAATAATAACATCCATTGTCCACTTCCATCCAGTAAGGGATTGTGTTGGACTGGATTTAAAAGTTGGGGTCCCCACAATACGTTTTACTTTCCAACAGACCCATCAGTCCACTGGGAACTGCCCGGATTGCCAGATGGAAACACAGGGCGTAAGGCAGGACACACACACACACACACATACTCGTATTCACATACATCTTTGTGAGGACCATCCATTAATTTCTATGGGAAAAATCCTTATCCAAACAGTGACAACCTTATCCCCAGGCCAAAAAATATGGCCCCCATAACATGAAAAACATTTGGTCCCCATGATGTAATATGTACATACCCTCCCCCATTGTTCAGTTAACAATTACAGGTCATTACAATTAATAGTCATTAGTCATGAGCTTCACGTTCACCGCAGACCATTCGCACCCAGGACTGGTTCTTCAAGTTACCCAAAAGTACACCGCAGAGCAAGGAGTCATTACGAAATTAGCAGCATCATTACATTCAGAGTGTTCCCTAGACACCACTGCACAGCAGCAAACGTGGATGCCTGCATGCGGTGGTGATGCTGACTGACTTTCTGTGCAGCCGCACGCGCCGCCAAACAGCCAAGTGCCGTTTTGTTCCTTTTCCCCCAACATACTTCTGCACAGACAGCATTTGTGCAAAGTAAATAACGATGAGTGAGGTTTTACAGGCATTATGTCTGCTAAGCTGGACTAAAGGACAGCTGTTAGCAAACCAAACTGTACGTGGCGAGTATGCCATCTTCCTCCCGCCACGGAAGGCCTGAATCACTTACACAGGAACACGACGCCATACTCCAGCAATCCTGTAATATACCGCTTTGTGCTCTGTGGGTATCTGTTGCAATTGTGCTCTAGTACTTTGTTACTTTTGCTTACCGTGGTCGTTTGATGTAGATGTAGATGCTGCTACTCGGTTTCATTGTACTAGAAAAACCTCATAAAGATCTGTGATAATTGGCATACAGACTTAATATAAACACTGGCAGGAATAGGCACCAATTTTACAGGGGGCTCTGACATTGATATGAAAATATTTAGGGCCCTTATACTAGCAGCACAAAGATAAAGGGCAGATGGAGGTTTCCATAATAGGTACCATATTGCATTTAATATAAGATCAAATTTTTATTAGATGCAAGATGTCAATTGTCACAGACTGCAAGCTTTATGCATTGATGCTTGTTTGGGAGGGGTGGATTCCAGAGTGCCCCCCCCCCCCTTTAAAAAGAGGGAGGCAAAGTAATGGGTCTCAGTCTGGTCCCAAAACAGCAGGACCATGGGCCCTAGGAGCACAGGAAGGGTCGGACACTCCCTGTCCGGTTCACCTCTATCCCCAACCCCCCCTTCCCCCGCCAAAAGCCTCCACCAGGACCTCTCCCCTATAAATCACGCATCCTCCCTCCACTGAGCCACCAAACAGATGTGGCCTGGGGTGGTGGGGGGGTCACAGCTGACTGTATTTCAGATTAAGGTATCAGTCTCTGAGTCACGGATTAAGAAAACAGTTTAAGGTGACTCAGTGCATATTTTCTTAAGAAGTCCTGTTTTGTTGTAATTAAGATAGTGGGGGTGTCAGGAAGCCTCTCTGACTGTGGGGCAATCAGAAAGGTCGCAGAGTCACTGAGGCATGTGCTTGGGTGGACTCTGCGGACGGCTGGGCCCCACGTCCTTATCGGGCATCTCCAGGCTGGGACAAGAATCCCTGAGCGTATGTAGATGTGGTATAACATTATTGGGCACTTTAACAGTTATTGTTTAATCCATTGTCGGCTCATTTTAATTGGTACCCCATTTATCTACTATAGGTGTGCACAACAGTCAGTCTCTCCGCTCCAGAACTAAAATCTGCAAAATCTCAATTAGAAATAAGTCAGTGAATCATTGTGCTACCATGTTCAGTCAGAGCAGGTCACTTAAATCCTGAGAGAACAAATAATCAATCAGGAGCACATCTTCCTGAAAATGCAGCGCCCATCTCGTAAAAGTCATAAAATTGCCATGCTGTTAAGAATACCTCATATCTCAAAGCTCTACAAAACATGGCATTTCCCTCGACACACAACTGCTCATTTTCTACAGTGCGCTGGGCCGACGGCAGGCTGTACAATGACCCATAAAATCACAACAAAATACAAATAAATTAGCTATATATAGGCTCATTTAACTATACATTGCTCACAGTCTCACACTCATAGTCTTGCCGAATTCAGTCAAGATATTGCTAATTTATTCGTTTATTACCACACATGACCAAACTCAATGCCAAGCGTCAGATGGAGTGGGGTAAAGCACGCTGCCACTGGACTCTGGAGCAGTGGAAACATCTTCTGTGGGGTGATGAATCATGCTTCTCTGTCTGGCAGTCTGATGGGCGAGTCTGGGTTTGGTGGATGTCAGGAGAACATTACCTGCCTGACTGCACTGTGCCAGCTGTAAAGTTTGGTGGAGGAGGAATAATGGTGTGGGGTTGTTTTTCAGGGGTTGGGCCTGGCTGCTTAGTTCCAGTGAAGGGAACTCATAATGCTTCAGCACACCAAGACATGTACAATTCTATGCTTTCAACTCCTTAGGAATCGTTTAGGAAACCCTAACCCGAACCTTAACTCTTTTCTGTCCCTTTATAAATGTGCCCCAGTGCTCAGAGCAAGGTCCATAAAATCATGGTTCTGTGAGTTTAGTGTGGAAGACTTGACTGGCCTGCAAAGAGCCCCGACCTGAACACCAGTGAACACCATTGGGATGAACTAGAACAGAGATTGCGAGCCAGGCCTTGACATCCAGCATCAGTGTCTGACCTCACAAATGCTCTGCTGGATGAACGGGCAAAAATTCCCGCAGACACTCCATAATCTTGTGGAAGGCCTTCCCAGAAGACTGGTAGCTATTACAACTGCATGGGGGACCAGCTCCATATTGATGCCTCTGGATTTAGAATGGGATGTCGTAAAAGTTCCTAAAATGGTTCTTAATAGACAAAATACTCCTGTATTTGTTTTTTTTAGAAATTTCATTTCAGGTTGAAGTTCAGGTTCAGGTTACTTTATTTCTTTATTTCAGGTTACTTCTCTCTTGCTCTGGAACCCAATCTTCATTCTACAATGTAATATAGTTTATTTCATGGCCATAATCTCAGTCTATACAATTTTACATCAATAGCAGACTTCTCCATTTAGCGCTGCATAAATCCAGATACGTGTGTAAATCTAAGGGATGTTTTAAAGATCAGTCTGACAGTCTGCTGACAGAAGGGAAGTTATATAGCAGCCATACTGACTGCACATCTCCCGTTCCACCTGATGAGAGTTCAGCTGGTGGGGTACAAATGGGGTTCTACTCAGCCTTTCACTATCATTTTGTTTTTGCAATGAAGGAAAGCTGTTCCATATGTGTGGCTCAGTGCAAAGCAACAGAAGGAAGGCGGATGATAATGCCACATTTCTCTGGAGCATGGGGGGGGGGGAGCAAACATCTAAATTAATTTCAGTGACAGAGAAACTTATACTGTCCAATGGGCTGAAAATGTACATTTGCATTTATTTAGCAGAAGCTTTTATCCAAAACAAAACTGGGTCATACGGACCCTGAAGCAATTTGGGCTTAAGGACCTCGCTCAGGGGCCTGATGCTGACATCACACAAATGACCGTGAGATTTGAACTGGCAATATTTCCAATCGCAAGCACGGCCTCCTAACTAGCTGACCCACACGCTGCTCCCATGGTCCTGGCCCTAAGCATCACTGGCCCTAAGCATCCTGGACCTAAGCATCCTGGCCCTAAGCATCACTTGCCCTAAGCATCACTGGCCCTAAGCATCCTGGCCCTAAGCATCACGGACCTAAGCATCACTGGCCCTAAGCATCGCTGGCCCTAAGCATCCTGGCCCTAAGCATCACTGGCCCTATGCATCACTGGCCCTAAGCATCCTGGCCCTAAGCATCACTGGCCCTATGCATCCTGGCCCTAGGCATCACTGGCCCTAAGCATCACAGGCCCTATGCATCACTGGCCCTAAGCATCCTGGCCCTACGCATCACTGGCCCTAAGCATCCTGGCCCTAACCATCACTGGTCCTAAGCATCCTGGCCCTAAGCATCCTGGCCCTAACCATCACTGGTCCTAAGCATCACCGGCCCTAAGCATCACTGGCTCTAAGCGTCGCTGGCCCTATGCATTACTGGCCCTAAGCATCCTGGTCCTAAGTATCCTGGCCCTATGCATCCTGGCCCTAAACATCACTGGCCCTAAGCATCCTGGCCCTAAGCATCCTGGCCCTAACCATCACTGGTCCTAAGCATCACTGGCCCTAAGCATCCCGGCCCTAAGCATCACTGGCTCTAAGCATCGCTGGCCCTATGCATCACTGGCCATAAGCATCCTGGTCCTAAGTATCCTGGCCCTAAACATCACTGGCCCTATGCATCCTGGCCTTAAGCATCCTGGCCTTAAGCATCCCAGCCCTAAGCATCCTGGCCCTAAACTTCACTGGCCCTAAGCATCCTGGCCCTAAGTATCACTGGTTCCACGCTCACTTATACAGAATTTCTGATGACAAACCACAGCCAGGGTTATAAAGAAACTAAAAAGCTTATGAAGCTTCTCCGGGCGCCCAGACTCTTTAGAATAAGGAGTCGGGATGTGGATGAACAGGACGGGAGTCTTCGACCTCTGTTCCAGACGGAAGCCACAGACCATCTATTAGCTGGTTACGTAACTTGTCCAGCAGTAAAAGGGAATGCACTCTAGCAGACTCATTCATACCTCCAGGCGTTCAATCAATGTCTGAATGTACTACGTCAACATTTGGGGGGTGGGGGCACATATAGTCGCTGGCCCTCAAACCCCGAGCACGCAAACGGAGAAGGAGGAGGAAGAAGACCGACGCAGGTTCCTGTAAAACAGATACAACGGCGCCAGACCCGGCCTTGTGCTGCCTGGCTTTAATAAATGTGGAATTTCTGATCTGAATAAAGACGATTCCAAGCCACAAGATAAGAACAGACTTTGCCAGTGGAAATAACTGGCGGGGTCGGGGGGGGGGGGGGGGGGGGGGGGCCTGGTTTGGGTGGCTGAGGAGGCGGAAAAAATTACCAAACGG
>JAODKM010000032.1:11714778-11744523 GCA_026780845.1 Petrocephalus sullivani | reverse complement strand
CAATATAAACAAGGGTTTTGGACAATGAAGTCCAAGGAAGTGATAACAAGGCCAATGAACTCCAAAAGGCAATCTAGCCCAAGTGAAATAATTTTAATGCACGTTATATTACATGCATATGTAATTAGGCGCCATGTACACTGAGGGGTTCTGTATACAGTACTTTACCATACCAGCTAACACTCCCGATTTCCCCAAGTTTCTCCTGATTTTCTACCCCTACCTTTTCCCCTGGTAACTTTGTATTTGACTTAACTGGTAAGTATTGGATATAAATATCAACCACGTTTATTTCTAATAATAAAATGGTTCAACGGCATATATGGCAGCTATAAATCACTCTCTGTGCCAAAAAAGGTGTGTAACACAAGCTCTACAAAACCCTGACACACTGCCACCTATGTCCCATGGTGCAGGAAGCAGGACACGCGCAGGACACGCACAGGACACACCTGTCACCGGTAAGAGATACCCCAGGTTGGGTTCGGGTGTACTGTTCCACCTGTGGGCATAAGCATTGCAACTGTAACTGTGTTTAAGAAACTTGCTGGAAATCTGCAGGTATTTAAACTATCCTACATAGAGCTACATCATGATGCTACGTCAGGTGTTAATAATGTAACCGGATCGACGTGGTGCGTTATGCTTTAAGGAAAACAGGCATTTATTTTTAGAAAAACAAGCATTTTGCCTTTTTTAACCGCGTAGGCTGATGCTAGATACAACCAGCGGCGGTACAGGCAAGGAAATCCGATAATTCACGCAGCCGCACGCACACCGAGGCAAAACATTACATTACAAGCTTATAGCACAAGGTAAATACCCATATACAGATATACTATTGATATATACATACATTTACAGGTCACACAACGACAGTGCGGCGCATTAAACGGCATTCACTGCTCACTGAGTGTTGCGATATGATATACTGTCAATCAGTGTTTCAGCACATTTAATGTAACGTTACTGGCATTAGCCAAATCGAATGCCCCCCAGTGCGGGACCAAATGGGTCTTACAACAGCCCCATAATAATTCTTGCCGAACGGTACATTTTGACTTGCAATTAGGCTAATTAGTGTCTCTAAATTGCCGCAAGTGTGAATGTGTGTCCCGTCCCGTCCAGGGTGCCCGGCTTCACGGGGGGCGCAGGGTGGGCCTGGCCCACCCAGCCAAGAGGGGTAAGTGTATTTTTTTTGTATGTAAATGCCCCCCTCAAAAATCTTCCTGGTCCACCCTATTACCGGCAGCTGGAGCCGAGCCTGCTATAACTCCAACACAGATTGCAGATTTCCCTGCTCAAACATCTTAATCAGCTAATTACCAGGTTTAATAAGTATGTTTGAGCAGATAAATCTGCAGTCTGTGTTGGGTTCTGCCCCACCCTGGTTTACGCAATCTATTGATTTAGCAATGAAAATATTGCATGGGTAAGGTATTTTAAGCACATGACGACGGACCACTCTACCTTAGCCTTTAAAACTCAGTGTAATGTTTTGCATGATCTAATAAGGAGGAACGTTATACTTAATTGCAATGTATAATTTGATATGAATAGGATTATTGCAGGCTACTGATAGGCCCCCAATTGTAACTTAATAGTGAATGATTGATTATATTAGCAAAAACAGGTTCCTGGTAACAAAACAAAGCTCTGGTACAATTATGTTCGTGATTAATTGTCCTTGTAACTAATGTATAATATTTAACTTAAACACCGGCAATTGTTCCAATGTTTCGGTTCTTATCACTTAGTTACAGTCGCTGTGCATGATAACTAAAATAGGTCTGAAAATAAAAAGTAAAACTAAACACGAGTTAAAGGTATCACGTTTCATCGCTCCAAACCCCTCCCACCCGCGTCACGAAAATGCCCCCTTTTTCAGGTAGAGTTTCCCAGCATGAGTTATTCTGTCTTTCAGGGTCCCTGATTATCGCTTCCCTCGTTTAGGAATATCTGGGGATTCCCGTGTCTTCCTGCCCGCCATAAAGGCAGCTCGATCTCCGCGTTTTGCTTCGGTCAGTCCCGCTGAAGGATGGCTGCCATCAAGGCGCTGCAGCACTGGTGCAAGCTCCAGTGCGACGGCTACCGAGATGTGGCCATCACCAATATGACAACGTCGTTCAGAGACGGACTGGCGTTCTGTGCCCTGATCCATAAGCACCGACCGGAGCTCATGTGAGTTTGGCGCAAGCTGATCGTGCATAAGGAGCATTGCGGCCAGTGCTCATGATCGCGGGTTATGCTTCTGGTGTCTTTTTTTTGTGATCGGTGTAATCGGTAGCGTTTCTGTGGCTCCTTTATTGCTTTCTTTTTAATGGTGGATAGTGTCATGTTCATGTGATGAGAGACAGCTGCGTGCAATTGCCCTGAAGGTGACGTGTGCCCGATTGATTGCTTTGCGTGACGGCGCACTATGGACCTTCCACAGCCCTTGGAGGCTTCGCTATAATAACATATTGAAGCTGTAAAAGATATGTGAGATGTACGGATGGCGTTTTGCTTGGCATCGGCTAAAATACATTTCGTCTCCAAGTTTCATTGTACAATCATTTTATGTTTTTTTAAAAAAAAAAATGCAAATCTAAAATAAAGTCCCGACTCTCTTGAAAACTTTTGTGGAATGTTTAAAGCCCACCGTAGCTACTTCGTGGGGTGCTTATTTATTTATATTAATTCCCATTCATGGAGAAAAGGTGTCGCTTGCCTTCTGTCAGATATGTAAAGCACCGGACACCGTGTAGGCTGATTAGTTTATCCCGTGTAATCCAAATCCGTTTCTTCATATCCCGTAAAGGCTATCCACCTTCAACTGACAAGGACCCCATACCCCCCCTTCCCCCCCGTTTTTGGCAAAACTCGGTCCTACTCTTTTTAGCAGTAATTTTGTCTATTTGGCACTCGACCTCCTAAGTTTAAGTACTAACAGTTTTAAAACTTGGTCAAAGTTCTTCTGGGCCAGTACATGGTTTTCAAGCAAGCAGATGCGGTATCATATTTAGAATAACTGATGCACCACACGAATAAGTTATAGGCCTACTTTTATAAAAGTATAACGATAAATAGTGATTTTATTTTTTTTAAATTGTCTTTATGCCTTTCCCCCAGAAATTATGACTCCCTGCGTAAGGAGAACATCTATGAGAACAATCACTTGGTGAGTAGTATTATTTCACGTGCTTTATTCTCAAACATGTTAAGAAAAGCCCAGAAAAATTCATCTTCCGTCTGTATGCAGCGTGTGTAGCCAGTTTTTGCGGCTCTCCGCACTTGACCATGCCAGCAATGCGGTGGAACCGGGAAGACCTCCGGGGAACGACGGCTCGGGGTTTTCCGCAAGCTGATCTGTATGCATCGCCTGTCTAAGGCGGCTTGCTTGCAGTACACGTAAGGTTAAACATTCAGGGTCTGCGATTCGGCGTCAATAATGCTGCGGCGAGACTACAGCTATAAGCGTCTCGGCGAAGGCGAAAGTGCGCGAAGAGCAACGGAAGTTGCCGAGTGATGCTTATACCTGCTTATCCTGTCATCTCCCATTCCCACGCTGTGTCGCTTCCCTTTCGCATGTCACCTGATAGCCGCCCTCATGAAATGGGTTTGTTTTTTTGACTGAGTTAACACATTTTAAAAATGCATTTTAAGCATGCTAGGGTTTTGTGGTTCTGTCTCCAGCCATAGACCCAGCCATGTAAAACCCACCCTATAAAGAATGATTTTGGTTCTATGCCCAATGTATTGGCAACGTGGAAGCAAAGCTGTTATAAAGTCTCATTTTAACTGCCCAGGATTGTGTGATGTTTGGGGTATTGCAAATGATTTCTGCTGCAGAGTGCATTAGCTGTACTGGAGAACAAGATTAAAGATCTGGTCATCTTTGAGGCATGGAGATGGGATACACCAGTCTTTGCTAAACTGGCTTGCGGTTCACTTGGGCTAAGAATCGCCTGAGGTTAATCTCGCCGTGAGTGTCGGCTGCACTTGGCACGGAATTCCCCCAGCAGCTGCTTCTCGTCTTGGACGAAGCGTTGCGCTTCCTGGAGGTTGTGCTTCACTGTGCCTGTTTTGGACATTCTCTCTGAGATCCCACACTCTGCCGCTGGCGTCCTCTGATGCTCTCCCACGCGGAGACGGCCTGGCTTTCAAGTTTAACCGGGAAACACAGACGCCACAATGGAAGCTGTGGGCTTTGTCCTACTCCCCATCAGGAAAGGGACAGCTTGAGATTGGTGATCCTTTTTTCTTGATCCAACACAACGGAAGAAAGATTTTGACCCAGAATCCTGCTCAAACTTATTCTCTGTGTGGGTTCACAGTGGCTGGTGATTATAGACTCCTCCTGTCATTTATGTGGCAAGGTGGTCATGAAGTATATTTTTTAAACCTTTATGCATCACTTCCTTGAATGTATGACCTGACCCCCCCCCCCCGGCCATGTCCAGAGTGTTTTATGCCTCCAGCATTGTTCCTTTTTAAGGTCTCTCCTTCCTTCATCCTTTTTCTCACATTTTTTTTCTGACATAAGTTTGAAGTGAGCAAAAACGTTGCTTGGCGATGTCTTAGATGCAGGCTTGTCCTCATCCCCTTGGTTGCTGGTGCTTGTCTCTTTCCTTGGACTTTGCCAGTAGAATCCATGCGTCTTTAATGGTATCAAGGAATCCAAAGCACCAATTTCTGTCGATATGCTAAGATATCTTTGCGGCACACAGCACTAGCAGATATTCAAATTTTTCCTGCCCCTGCAGTAAAACTCTGCCTGTCCTTGGTGCTGAATCCCTGCATGTAGTCTCAATCTCAATGTTTTCCTCTGGCCCGCAAACTTCCGGAATGTCTGAATTTTGCATGAGGGTAACGTATAAACATTTCCCACATCTCTCTGTGAGGGTCTGATGCCAATCTTGCAACTGTTGGAATGTGTTTTGTAGGGTTATTGCTGCATTGTGCATTGAACAGCAATAGGGGCAGGAGGAATTAATCATTCCCCCCCAACGAGCGCAGCTTTTATTACTGCTTATCCTGTACGGGCTTACAGGATGGGGAGCCTGGCATCTATCCCAGGATGCACTGGGCACGAGACTGGAGCACCTATCACGGGGCATGTACATTAGCAAGTCCATTGTCACACAGGGCAATTGAGCTGATCCCAGTTAGCATAGCTGCATGCCACAGGGGGTATTTGAACCCTAAATCCTGGAGGTGTGATATGCAACCGGGGGGGGGGATTTTTATGGGTTGCTTTTGGGAAGTTGAAGGTCCTTAAGCCTCAGGACGAGGGCTGAGATGTGGGCGGGAGGGTTTTCATTGGTGCTTCATGTGCAAGGCCCGGAGATCTGCAGTATCCTGGGTTTCTCTAAAGGGAGTGAGGTGTCTTTTATTCCATTTCCTTCCATTTCGATTCCAGGAAGCATGTGTTAGCTGCTGGAAGCTGCTTTCCCCTTTCTTTATGCCATGGTTTTAAGAGCTGACTCTCTGGCCCGTGTCCCTCAGCAGCCGCGTGATTGGACGGCGTCACACCGAACGCCAGGCGCGACTGGTGACCTCGTGGATCGAGTTCAAAGAGGGGGCGCTGGGGGCGATGCCCTGTTACGGCAGGGGGCTACATGATGTTTGCTGAAATCACGTGACGCACGAGAGCTGTAGTAGAAATTACCCGCCCCCCCCCCCCCCGCCCCCCACCGCCCACCCCTCCCGCCCCCCCCCCCGCCCCGCCCAGGCCCCCCCTCACGCCCCGCCCCCGGCCCGCACAGGACACGCCTCACACCCCACTCCCAGCCCGCACAGGACACGCCTCACGACCCCGCTCCCAGCCCGCACAGGACACGCCTCACGCCCCCGCTCCTGGGTCCCCACCTCCAGTTCTTGGTGTGGGGTGGAGCGTCCTCCAGGCGCATCAGGGCATAGCGGGCCGCGTTGAGGGAAAGGCCCCGGATCCCATCGCCCCACTCCTTCTCTGCCCTGGAGGTAAAAGAGGACAGTGACAAGCTTGTGATGTGTGTGTGAGAGGGCGGGGCCGCTATGACATCAGGGCTGCTATAACGTCATCAACAGGCTGGACTCCAAAAAAGCAGATATAGCATGCATGCTTACTGGAGCGACAAGAGATCTACTTACACGACACTGGACGTCAAACTAAGAAAGATCTGTACTTATTTTAAACTTACCAGCAAAAAACTGACTAATTAGTGGAAATATGTTTGAGAGAACTGAGGCAATATAAATAAAATACATCATTTTCATTATCTCCATTACTTCTCAAGTGCCTTTCAAAGCACCAGAATTCAGATGTATTCAGATGCATTAAAAAATAACATAAATCCAGCCTGTGCTTTGCTGGAGGGAGATGTTCGCCTTACCCCCTGTACTCGATGTACTTGTAGATGCACCCGGCGATCACCATGGCCACCAGGGCATAGAACCAGGAGGAGATGAACATCAGGGAAAGGCACAGGCTCATCCCCAGGAAAGACAGGGCCCTGGGGGGGCGAGGGGAAGCATGGCAGCCGTACTGCTTTCGAGGAGAAACTCCTGTCAGCCTACTGCACGCCCCCCCCAAAATGCCTCATAAATTACACAAAGAGTTCCTTCTGGCTCGCTTCAAGAATTCAGGCCAGAGGTTGATGCTCGGTTCCTCCATAAAGCCTGCTGGGATCCCTGGAATGTACCATGTGGTTAGAGATGGAGGGGAGGGTGCCATCTCCACCGTGATGGTGGCTATACCGCCAAGTCTCTCAGGAAGCTGGCTTCAGTTCAGCACACGCGTGAAGTGACATAAACCTCCAGCTGAGAGGAAGTACTCATTACACAGGAAACTCAATGTCCAGATATAACATTTTCTGTGACAGCTGATTTGGCTTTGTGCATATGTATCATTACATTTTAGTTTGTTATATTAGGGCAGGGTTGGTGGCACACTGTGGTGTGACCTTCAGAGATGACGGAGTTTCTCCCTGTGCTTCCATGGTCATCCTCATAAATGAGAAACTTAACATAGACCAACGGCTCACCAGTGGTAGAACTTGAAGCGGGGCCTCCAGTTGGGGGTGCGAAGCAAAGTCTGGACCGCACAGGCCAGGTTGACAAACAGGTAGCACATCAAGAAGAACCTGCACAAAGCCAGAAAAGGGACATTAAGGCCATTACCTGATGATTGAATCATGGCTTCAGAACTAAACATGAAAAGACAGACCTTTAAAAGTAAATTTAAACAACCATTCATTAAATTGAGACACTTTTCCCACAAAATAAAATAAGATGTTAAGGTGAACAATAAAACAATTACAATTACAATTTTTTTCTACTGTCTCTTTCAATGGACATGTATTTCTGAGAAAGGCATGACTATTGTGCTACTGTTACTGTACATTTTGTGAAATATATTTTTGTTCAACGTCAAAAAAATGTGGGTTATGAGGTGCACCGATCCGAGACTGGAATGTGACAGATCCACGTCTGATACTTAATCATTTAGCTTTCGGCACTGTGTAAGACGGTAAGTCCTATTACGTGTTTGACTGATTTGTACAATCAATTGCACATCAGCTCTTTCCCATTTTAGGTGCGTTTTTGCGGCATCCCAGCTGAATGCTAATGCTGCCCCTTAGTCTATCTGCCACTCAGTGGGTGTGAGCGCGGTGACTTCCGCTGCCGTGACATCATGTGCATACCCTCTGCAGTAGGAGGAGCCAAAGGGCATCAGATAAGAGGGCGACGATCTGGATGCATTTTACTTGAAACAAGTAACACTTATTTAATGTTAGTAATAAGTAACGCTTCAGGTTCAATCACCAATGTAAGTACACCTGTTATTTTGTTTTGCAAGAAAAAGCTTTGTTTAAGTTAAGCCTGATGTTGCGTTACACATAAAAGAATGATCATAGTTTCTTCCACATAGAGAGGCAAAGCCTAGAGCTTATTAAACACAAGTATCAGATTGGTACTTGATATCGGATGATACCCAAAGCCCAGGTATCAGTATCGAGACAGAAAACAGCGCATCCCTGCTTTTCACTCAACGACCAAGGAAAAATATGGATCCTGAGAATAAACTAGAGGAGAACCATTGCTTTATATTACAACACCACAAAAAGATAGAGACAAGCAGCGTCACAGCCATAAAAGGTCGTCGCGCTACCCACATGGAGAGGATGGGGGCGACAGCATCCAGGGAGGCAATGAGGATGCCGATCTCGCAGATGCCTGCGGTCAGCAGCAGGGCCCACGTCGGCTCGCCGTTGGCTTTGCCGTGACCGAAGACCTGGAGGTGGACCGACATGATGGCCTCAGTCATGGAGGCACTGTAAGGTGTGCACATGCGTGTGTGTGCATGTGTGTGTCAGAGCCTAACCTGCAGGAAGGGCACAATGCCATCGCGGGCGATGGCCTGCAGGAGCCGCGGGGCTCCCGTGAGGCTCTGGAGTCCTGCCCCACAGCAGGAGAAGAAGGAGCCAATGACGATGACCCAGGGCGAGGGCCAGGACAGCGTGCCGATCACCAGGTTCCCTTTCACGGAGTCTCCGTACCTACAGCGCGGACATGCGTGTGCACATGCGTTTGCCAACGTACGGATATACGTTTACATTTACAAAACAAAGCCAACCAGGAAAACTCCAAGCATGATCAAATCTCTAACGCCTCATCATACTCAGCACAGGACAGACATCTCTATAACATGTAACGGCTGTGTGTGTTTATGAAATTCCTAGCAGGGCAATCCTTCCAACTCTGTCCAGAGGGTGACACCAATCAAAGGAAATTAACAGCAACTGACTCACGTCTAATGTGTCTCAAAATACTGTCCATCCTGTCGGAATGTTTTCGTCTAAAGTGCTGAAGATGGACCCTGTGGTGTAGGAAAGATCTTTTCTCTTCCCATGTACTGTTCCAGATAATCATTCACAGATGAGCTCTCACCAAAAAACCACGAAAAGCGAGGCTTACTTGTCTCTCAAAACCACGCCTTCGATGCAGGCCCCGAAGAGCACGACGCAGGAGATATCTGCACAGCGTGACTGAGGAAAATACCACCTCTGATGTATGCTACACTACATTATTTTCCCGATGATATCATCACGTTCAACACCAATGTCTCCACCCACTGAAGGATACAGATCAAAGACGTGGTCACTATGGCCAGGATGGTTCCAATGGGAATGGACCTCTGGGCGTCCCGCAGGTCTCCGGATCGGTTTGAACCGGCCATGATGCCTGAAACAAACACACGGGGCGTCATTTCCAGCATGTTCAGGCCTGCTTATGAAGCGGCAGGTCCATCGGGTGCTGAGAAATCCACGGACTGGTCACCAGTATAATGACACTGATTGGAATGTTGAACAAAGACCCTAACCTTCCCAAAACGCTCCTGGTCCACTGGATAAATGACCTGACCCTTCACTTTGACCCCAAACATTGTTTACTTATGGTTATGGTTGGGGCTGGGTAGGGATTAGGGTTGTCATAACTGGGATTAGAGTTATGCCCATATAAATGAATGGAGAGTCCCCACAAAGATAAAAATACCTAATGTGTGTGTGTGTGTTTGTGTGTCACAAAGGAAACCAAGTTGGTATATGAGAACAGAAGCATTCTAATGCCCCGGTACTGACAAATAAAGCATCATTTCATCATTTGATTGCATCATTTAGTGTTATGTTTATGGTATACGTTACCTGCTTGTATGTACAAGAAAGTTCTACCGACCTTCTGTAACTACTGATTTGGTACAAATATGCATTAGGCATCCAAATCGGAATATAACGGAAATCAGATGGAACACAGCATGGGGAACAGGAGAAACCTCTGCAGCCTATTGCGGACCATTTATATCAGGGCTCCAATGAGAGTCAAAAGTATTGCTCGAGCAACACAGACCCACCCAGCGAGCAAAGTTTATCATCAACAATCAACACAACTCCCACTGGCAAATTTTACTGGGAGCAGCAAACCTTGGCTTTGTGTTGCTGATGGTCCTCATCAAAAAATAAACGGAGAGCCCTGTGGTACCAGGGTGAGCACACACTCTGTCACACGCTCTCTCATACACTCTAACACACTCTCACACACCCTCTTGTGCGCTGTCTCGCATACTCTCACACACTCTCTTACGCGCTCTCACGCGCTCTCTCACACACTCTCTTACGCGCTCTCTCACGCAACATCTTACGCACTCTCTCACACACCCTCTTACACAGTCTCTTACACGCTCTCACTCACCCTCTTACACAATCTCTCTCACACTCAAACATACTCGCTTACATGCTCTCTCACACGCTTTCTTACATGCTCTTACACTCACACACCTATTTACAGCATCTCAATGTTACAAAGATATATTCCTACCAGAGTAAGGTAAATGTCTTCTTATCGCGCATAAAGATAAAATATTTATTCATACTAGTCACTTACAGAGACAAATGAGTCCTTTGCAACCACAGATATAAGATACGAATGTTTGTTCTCACCTGTGACTGAAGGGAAGTAGATGCCCACCAGGAGCGTGAAGAAGGTGGCGATGTCGTTGGAGACGTAGGGCAGGTTGAGGTCCATGGAGGAGTCTCCAGCAGGAGTGGATGGGTACTGCTTCTTCTCCACCAGCATGTTGTCGGGCCCATAGTTACCCCACATGTTCTCTGCATACGAGAGGAGAGTCAGCAGTCACTCCATCGCTAAGCCGTGCACATGGGACAGACCACAGGTCCTTCAAGGTCAGAGGAAGGTTTATAAGCCAACTCAGGCCCTCTTCCAGTGCTCGCTGTCCAGTCATGTCCAAACCTATCGGACTGATTTAAATT
This sequence comes from Petrocephalus sullivani, assembly GCA_026780845.1. NCBI lineage: Eukaryota > Metazoa > Chordata > Actinopteri > Osteoglossiformes > Mormyridae > Petrocephalus > Petrocephalus sullivani. The sequence continues at coordinate 11,733,736 of JAODKM010000032.1, read as the reverse complement.
CCAAAACCCTAAAAAAAAACACCCAGAACCATGTTACAAAGTACACCATCTTGATATGCAATCAGCTTTTAGATGTCTGGGGTCTTGTAATGTGTTAATTGTTATTTTTGAAATGCAAGTAGAAGATATTCAAAAGATTTTAGTTTTTTTATATGGCTACATAAACTAGAAACATGCAGTTAGGTGAATTAATGCTCAAAGTGTTTGTGTGGGTCAGCAGGTTAAGCTCTGTGCCTATAATCGGAAGGTCGCCGGTTCAAGCCCAGTCTCCGGCCATCTGTGGGCCCTTGAGCAAGGCCCTTAACCCCTGGGTGCTGCAGGAGCAGCTGCCCTTCATGGAGAGCAAGGTTGGAGGAGGTGAGAAGGAAATTTCCCCACGGTGATCAATAAAGTATAATTATTAACTGTGATGCTGCACCAGATAACCAGTATGAAGGATAGGTGGATGGATGAAAGTATAAACTAATCCCAAATTCAATGAGATGTGTAGCTGAGCTCCCTCACGGCCATTTGATGTTAACATCCAAGGCTACATTCACATTATAAGCTTCATTGCTCAATTCTTTTTTGCTCAGATTGGATTTACCTATTTTTACGGTTCATTTTCATAATTACAAGTGACCTATATCTAACTGTAATGTGAATGCATCCGTCCTCCAAAATGGCTTGTATCCACACACTGAATCATTTTTGCACAAGTGATCTGCGTCACCAATGACAAAGACGACATTAAGGCAAATACTCAAATCTGAGTCACTTCAGCTTGGTAACGTGGATGTACCCTAAATGGGTTAAGCCTGCTGGACACCCCCATCAAGACAATGTCAATAATTTAACACCCTTATGACCGTCAAGCCTTCCATGAAGTGATTCAGATCACCACCTGAGATGACTCCACTCATCAGTCCAGGAATGCCCTGGATCGTGGTCACGTTGTTGAGCTCAAAATATTTGTTGCAGGCGGCGCTGGGCTCCGAGCCGTTACAGAAGAGCCTCCAGAGCTTGGTGGTGACAGTCATGTTGCCCACTTCCTCCTTCTTAAGGCATTTGTCAAAGTTGTGGTTTTTCAGTGTGCGGTTTCCTAGCAAGCAGATCCTACAGGAACAACGAGCGTCACTGGAATTAAGTTCTGCATTTCATAACATCCAACCAATCAGAAAACACCTCCAAACCAAAATGTGACTGTCCTGAGGGCATATTCTGGATGTACAGAACTACGTTTCTAACCTTAAGGCTACAACAGTCCATGGAGGGCCCCCAAATTTGAAATTCCACAAATGAGCTTCAGGCCACAATTCAGTAAAAAAATATACTTTTACTACAGTGAATAAATTATTATACTACTGGAACTTAGTTTCATATGCTCTAAAATATGGAAGCCCATTTCCACCAATGTGAAGGAAAAAAATAAGATCCCGTAAGTCATTATAATGAGACACTATCTCGAAATAATGACTTAGTATCTTGTTATTTCGAGATACTAAGTCATCTCAAAATAATGACTTAGTATCTCGTTATTTGGAGATACTAAGTCATTATTTCGAGATAGTATCTCGTTATTTCGAGATAGTATCTCGAAATAATGACAGTATCTCAAAGTAACAAGATAATATCTCGAAATAATGACTTAATATCACCGCAGTAAAGTCCGTTTTAGGTTGGAATAATAATAAGAATCATAAAATACTAATTTCTTCCATGCCATGCGAGCCAGTGACCCAAATGCAGCTGCAAATTGTAGTGCTACCTTGGACACAAAGAATATAGCAACATTCATGCATTTTTAACCTTTCATGCATGTTAAGTGATTTTTTTCAATAGCTTCTAGGCTATGGGAGCCAGTGACCCAAACCCAGCTGTTAATTGCAGAAGTACGTTAGTACACGACATTCATTTATGTATAGCACCACTTGATGCATTTTATATGAATGTTTTAAAGAAAAAGCATCGGTTCAGTTGCATTTGTTACTGTAAACTTCACACAAGAGGAGAAAACACTGGGTACGGGACGCAACTCACGGGAAGTTAGGGGGATCGAAGGTGGTCTTGATGACGCCGGCGTAGATGGCCAGGATGGAGAGCACCACGCAGGCCAGGAAGACCAGGGCCAGCTTGTTGACGTACTTGACCCCCACAAAGACCACGAGCGCCATAAGGGCAAGGCAGCAGGTGCCGTAGACACGCATGTTGTTGAGCAAGGCTTCAGCTTCCTGCTCCTTCTCTTCCGCTTTAAAGATGGCCGCGTCGGGCACGATATAGGTCTGCGAAGAGAGACAGTGTCTGACGGAACTCTTCTCAAGTCCTTCTCATAAGAAATCATGAGAGCTACAACACTACATGAAACATATATAACATATATCATAATTCAGTAAAAATAACCGGTGCACAAGACACAATTACTGATAATATGCTTGTCGTGATCCACTCTGCTGATTTATGCTATCATTATTTTCATAGACCTTAATGTTGCTTTGGGGAAAACTCATGACTGTAAATCAACAAATACTCACAAAAAGCCAGCAGACCGCACTGATCTTGTGTTTAAGTGAAAGCAGAGATATGACCCTTCCAGGACGCTTTCCCATACACACCCAAATCCCATGAATCTGTTTTAGTCTGTCAGCAAACAACTCCCCCCGCCCCCACCCCTTACAATGAAAAAGAGGCAGATGTTACGCCCAGACTTACGAGGAGAATTTCAATGGTCCCGAGGATATACATGGACCCAGCGAAGGTGGTGCCCAGGTAGAAGCAGAGCCCCACAGCTCCACCGAACTCAGGGCCCAGCGACCTTGAGATCATGTAATAGGAGCCACCAGCTGTGAGAGAAGTTTCATAGAGGGCCCAGAAACCACAAAGCCCATTATTCATAATGGAGTATAAGTGATGCCTGATATCTGACCACATTCTGCTCCAGCTGGTTCACCCAGACCTTGAGATTTGAGCCAATAAAATCATCTCATTTTATTTTTCGGCAAAAGCACATCCATAGAAGGAGTGGAGTCATATAAAGGGTACTGCAAGACACCTTAAACTTAGAAAAACAGACAAAAACACTCATAACAACCCTGTATGCTCTTTAACTCACACGTTCTTTTGGAAATCAGTCTTTGAGAAAATAAACAAACACATGTTCAGCTGTATCACCTTACTAGAAAACCAATAATTTAAATCTTTAATCCTTATTAACACCTAAAGTTGAATGGCATTGAAATTCAGTGCAAAGCAGATTTCAGCAAGATCCTTGCATTGTGTATCTATCCATTTAAATGGTGGATAGATGTGCAAATTATCTGCAAAACCAAAACAGAAATTTTTAAACTTTAAATAACACACATGTGATTATTAACAGGTGAACATGTGATCACAAACTGTATCTGTACTCAAAAATAAATAGAGTATTAAAGGTCAGAAATAAAGCCACAATAAACCCAAAACAAAGCACATACCGGGAACCACGCCGTTGGTAGCGATGGCACTCATCGATATGGCCGTCAGCAGCGTCTGCAGAAATAGAAAGCTATGACCTTAACTAGTGTCTTACCAATAAAATTCTCTGACAAAAGCAAAGAGAAGCTTTTCTTTATAAAAGAACCAACACTCTATTGACAACAAAAGATTAGAACTCTTATATAATATTGACTAAGATTGACTTTACGACAACCCAAACCCCCCGTGCCGTGTACAATGCTTTCCATTCTATATGATATAAGCAGCTTAAATCGAAACCTACATCTAATCGATCCAATTCATTATACTTTAGCGTTTCTAAAAGCTGTTTATATAGCATTATAGTATTGTGATGGATACAATTTCATTGCACTTTTCTGGTCAGAAAAAATGTACAGTACTGTTTAATTAATTCATTATTAACCTAACATTAACTTTAATAACCTACACATTTTATTCACTTATTTGATTATTTCTCTGATTATATTTTTCCCGAGTGACTTATAGGAGTGAAGGATTAGAATTTGTGTGTGCACTCTGAGATTTGAACCCAGATCCTTTGCATTGTTAGTATAATGCTATACTTTAGTTTAATGTTAGGTTTAAATTGATAAAAGACCATAAATATAATGATGTTTAGGGTACAGCATTCATTGTTACACCTAAGAAGCAATTAATTTGTTAAAAGGTAATGTAAAGGAATAGATCAGCAAGCATCTATCAGGAAAATACTAAAGATAATCAAAAGATAATCACACTCTGAACACAGGATGATCATTAGCTACTATTTCTGTCGCAACCATACATTTTTAAGCCATTCTCCAAAAAGTAATGCTTTCTGGCATAAAGCTTTACAGAAAATTAATTGTCTCTTTTTCGTGAAAGCAACACTGCAACAGAATGCACTTAATCTTAAAGGGCACATGATGTCCACCAGGGGGCAAGTTTCCACTGAGTCCCAGTGTTATAAATAGCAGCTTGTTCTGAACACACTCCAGCTCTGAAGATTACTCGTACTTCCCTGCCAGGTGTAATCAACTAAGCGGCATTATGCGTTTAGCTGGGGATCAAAATCTAACAAACTCTCACCCATTCAAGCACATGCAGAAATATAGAGAGATAAGTGCTTTGTTGGAGGATGCTGTGTAGCTCCTGCTCCGGTACTGCTTACTCTCGTACCCGGGCATTCACTGGAAGCTCAGCCTAGCTGCACTTATACCTAGTCAAACTCCTCAACAGCCATGTGTTTGCAATGTACGATTTGCCTCACTCGTACGTCGCTTTAGACAAAAGTGTCTACTAAATGAAAGTAAAGGTAAAAGTAAACAAAGGGTCAAATTCGCTAAGTTACGACACAACAAACAAGCACTTTTTTTAACACTGCAATATTATTGTGATGAATAAAATATTAGTTCACGTCAATGCTAAAGTGACAAGCAGAGGCTACTGAGTGAGTAAGCGAAAGACAGCATACACATGTGCAGCACATGGAGACGATGACCAAAGACTCCATGATGCCCGCCGTGCCCACGATCCAGGTGAGGCGCAGGAACAGGATGACGCCCAAGATGTTCTGCAGGCAGGGTAGGTAGACGCCCATAAAGGTGCCCATCTGGGGGCTCTGTGGTGGTGGTAGGGGGGGGACACAGAAATGTATTTTATAGATTTCTGCTAGATCACGGAGAGCAGTGTACCATTTTATATTAATAAAAGAACGGAAAATGACGCAATTCATAGCCCAGTATATCGAGCGATCTCAGTGACACCGTATACCGTACGTCTCTGACCCCTGAGTCTCGAGATGACACAACCATCCTCATACCCAAGAACAAATATTTGAAAAGGTCTGCAGTGACCTAGCAAGTCACAGTCTAAATCCAGCTCTGTTTATCGCAAACTTAGCATTTTTTTCTGCTGTGTTCGCATGGGTTTCCTCTAGCTAGTCTGGCTTCCCTCCAAAAATCCACAGAAGGGCAGTACAGGTAAACCTGGGCCTTAGACTAGCCTTAATGCATGCTTTCCTTTATGCCCTGCGTTTCCCAGGATCACGGCTAGCAGCTTAGGATCACTGCATGTTTGTCTTTAGCGAACAACTTTAGAGCTAAACTACAATTTTTATACAATTTAGAAAAATATTTACTTTTCAGACAGTCTGATGCATACTGGTAGTTAAACTAAAACATCACCACAAAATATAGTGTTTGAAATGACATTTTAAATGAAACTTTGTTTTCACAATGCTGGGATTTCACAAAATGCACAACTGAAGTTTAAACAATGCATCACCTCTAATTTACCAGGTTGATTCAGTGAAGTTGATGCTGAGTAGTACCTTTGCTTGCTTCTGTTGAAACAATTTGAGAATATATATTTGCTTCCTACTCAGAAAAAAGATTCTTCTCTGGCCAATGAGAGCTCCCCATGCAATGTTATACAACCGAGTATTCAGGAATAGTATTAGCGTAAGTGTGACATCGCGGTGGAATTGGATGACACCTCTTTTCATTGTATGCAGCTACTAGAAACAGCAGCTATATGCTTCACAGACCCAGCAATTCTTTAACATCGTCCACAGAAGACATTGTGTTTTTGATCATCTCTTTCATACTATAATTGCTACTCTATAAAGACCCGATGTTCCTTAATGGGGGCAGTTAGGGCTTTAAGCGGATATCACATGTGTCGGGGTGTGACCTTTCCAACTTCCTCTTCCTATCAAATCAGTATTCTAATCAATACTAAAGCTAGTGTCTCTGCATTTCCCTTCCCTCAAATCTGCACTGCAAAAACCTAAGGAAAACTGCAGGCCAGCAATAGCAATTTCATGCTAACTCCTGCATGTTTTCTTTCAAAATGGACAAGGGACAAAGGACAATGGATAAGATCATCTGGGATGTGCATGGTAAATGAACTGTGAGGGGAAGGGGAACATTGCTCAGGACCCAGTTCTTATGGCTAGAGATGCATTTTGGGGGGGAAGTTGCTGATCACTCGTATGCTGACAACACTAATATGGGAAGACTCTCCCAGTAGCCCCAGCGTGAAAAGGAAGCGAAATGGCGAGGCTGTTAACGGGGCAACAGCGCCCTCAAATCTGGCAGGCGTCGCTGCTCAGCCCCAGGAGACAGCTGGCAATGAAAAACCTGGGAAAAGCTGCAAAGCAGAAACAGTTTAAGCAGTTTTACAGAGACCACATGGTGCTTCCAGCTTTTTGCATTCAGGAGTAACTTCAGGTATGCAATTACACCCAAGTCTTGGAGAAGACAAACTAAAGCTGGCCAGCTGAAGGAGGAAAGAGTCAGAAGATCGCAGCAAAAGCACCACCTTGATAGTCTTCTTCTTCTGGCTTTCGTCGTCGTCCTCTTCCTCGTGCTCGATGACGCCCTGGGTGAGGTTGGTGTAGTTGGCTAGATTGCTGAGCAGCGATGACACCATGGGGTTACTGTCCATCTCCTCCTACAGAAGCAGTCAGAGTCAGGGCTATAAGTACGCAGGGTTCCCCGCGCCGCAGGCTACGTCCCGGCCACCCCACGCCGCTGGCTACGTCCCGGGGCCTCCCCGCAGCGCTGGCTACGTCCTGGGGCCTCCCCGCAGCTCTAGCTACGGCCTGGGGCCTCTCCGCAGCGCTGACTACGTCCCGGGGCCTCCCCGCGCCGCTGGCTGCGTCCCGGGGCCTCCCAACAGCGCTAGCTACGGCCCGGGGCCTCCCCACAGCGCTAGCTACGGCCCGGGGCCTCCCCGCGCCGCAGGCTACGTCCCGGGGCCTCCCCACAGCGCTGGCTGCATCCCGGGGCCTCCCCGCACCACTGGCTACGGCCTGGGGCCTCCCCACACTGCTAGCTACGGCCCGGGGCCTCCCCGCGCCGCTGGCTATGTCCCAGCTTCCCTGCGCCGCAGGCTACGTCCCAGCCGTCATGTGAAACGGCTCCAGCGGCTCCTTTTAATTGCACAGTGCAGGAGCTTTTACAACTTTTTGTACATAAACTCATAATTCTGCACAGAAAAACAAGTCACTTTTAAGAAAACACTCAGATTTGTGAGCCAAGAATATACTCCCTAGACATGAAGCAATATAGAAATACATCCAGTACCCTGTCATTTACTTTATTTACACACTATAGGAGGAAAATGGCCGCTTTTGCGGTGAGGAAGGCCAAAGCCAGGGACAGGGCAAAAGGGCCGTGAGGCCTTTGATCCACTGAATAAGCACCACTGCACATGTCAGCATACTTGAGCAGTAATGTAATGCTGAACCCATCATTTTATTGGTGAACCGAGCAGCTGGAATCTTGCTCTAGAACACATCAAACTAACTCATAACAAACATGTAGCCAATCAATTAGTACCGGGTAGTCATGGATAGTCAACCTAGGATAGGGGTTCCTAACCTTTTCACTGCGTAGTATACGATAAAATTTGCAGTGTGGGCACATGTACAAAACCAGTGAAAAATCGTGTATTTCCGTGGAACAGGACATTTCTTTTTAAGATGGGATGACCCCATAATATACAGGATGTGCAATTCTTCCCCCAGCATTCAGAAACCTGCTGGAATTCTGCCTACAGACCGGTGTCACCCACAGATGGGGGCTGAGGAACCCCTAAGCTAGAACCTACACTGGATACACCGCGTGCTATAAAAGCCACTGGCTAAGATGGGAAGGTATAACGTGAGGTAAAGTCAGGTGACAAGGCCACACATTCACATGTACCTTTGTAATGGTATACGACCTGGTTCTGCCCTAGGTCCTAGAGCCTGACCCCCACCTACAGTACAGCCGATGCCCATTTCATCTTCACCTTTCTTAATCACTATCGCGTTACACAATATAAAAAAATGCTGGCAGCATTTGTGAATTTGACAGAAAACAGACACCAACTGATACTAACAGAGTAACAGAGGCATCCAAAAAACGCACAATAAAGTGGTACAATTTATACTTCATGTGCTGGAACATACCTCAAAGAGGGCCATGTTCTTCCTGTCGTAGAGGGTTCCTGTGTCATTGTCTGTGTTGTTGATGAAAGGACTGTTTTCCTTTGGAATGCCATCTCCTGCTAGCAACAACAAAACAAAATTAGAAAATTTAAAATTAAAATTTAAAATCCTTTTAAAATATAAGCTCAAGTAGCAGGAAAATAAAACCAGACAGTCAGCCAGCTCTATAAAACAAATTTGCATGGACTGTTAATCACAAAAATCCTACTGCATCCTTAATGAACATCAGCAATAATGACAGCAGGCGCAGTGTCGCATCTTTTCAGTTTTTTTTGTCACAACCAGGTGCATCCTCTCTCCATGGATCAGTGCTTCCCAATCCGGTCCTCAGGGACCCACAGCAGTCAATGTTTTTGCTCTGTCCCAGCTGGGAGGGAGCAAAAATGTGGACTGTCTGGCAGGGAGCTGGGATGGAGCAAAAACGTGGAGCATCTGTGGGTCCCCAAGGAGCGGGTAGGGAAACACTGCTGTGGATGGATCAGTAAAGCTCATTTACACAAAAGGCCCTAAAATAACAGAAAAAACTGGAGATGCACGATGGGGATTCAGTCATAATGATGTGATCAAGACTTCCAAGAATTACATGTTAAATGGGGCACTCTTAAATTAAACTTGAGTTGTATTAGGGATGCAACGGTCCAGTGTGCCCACGGTTCGGTAAGTATCATGGTTTTTGGGCCATGGTAACAGTTTGGTTTCGGTATATTAATGTTGTTATCTTAGCTCTAACAGGTTCTTTGACTTTAAATCAACTAGGTACCACTACTCACACTTGCAGAGACAATATTAAAATGTAAGAGTAATTAAAGGCATGACAGATGAAGTCAAATCACACAATTTATTACAAAAATGGAACACGTCATACTTACAAAAACAGGCTATATTAAATATAGCAAATTGCAGTATAAAATAATGTGAAATGTTTGTCTCAGGTCGGTTTCAGCTTCACTCCTAGCTGCTCCATACAGTTCTGGAATCACTTTGCAGCTGAAATGTGTGTGGGAGGGGATACTATAACAAGGTTCGAGTACCTTTATCAAAAAGTTACGAATTCAGAAAACAGCAATAAACGAAGTGAAAAAAAAAATAATTGCGATCTGGTCGGAAGAACAGATAAGATCTGGTAGATATCAAGAAATCAAAAAAGTATATTATTTAATATACTAGTGCAGCACGGTGTTGGAGAATTTCCAGATATAGTGATGTGATTTTGGTGTGATAAATATTGGGGTACTTATAAGTAAGTCGACATAAAATTTAAAAATTAGTTAACACAAATTTCTCACAAATCTGTCTAGGAATGATTTGATTATGATCATCTCGGAGAACGCATGCAGCGCCCAAGCAAAAGCAGCGGAGGTAAATTTTAAACTGATTTAAAAAATATATATTGCAAGGAATAATCATTAACATTGCTAAGTTAGCTAAGCTTTTTCCCTATGCCAAAGTAAAAATATTTTAGCAAAACATTAACCCCCCGCGCTGTCCATAATGTCTGTATAAAGCCGAAAGTAAGAAGTCTGATCTTAATGTAACTCACTAGCGATGTAAGATCTGCATGTTAGATTTAATATTCAATATCGTCCAGCTGCATACTACAGCCATTTCTCTAATTCAGTACAAAGTGCCTCACCTCACATCGTGAGTACCACTTTTTACGCCAGCGGAAAACCTTTTGGTACTTTATTGAGGTACCAAAAGTGCCAAAAGTACGGTACTTGCTGCGGTGGAAAAGCCCCCGTACTCAACAATGAAGTCAAAATGTTCCCACACAGAGGATTTATAGGTTTGGTTTACTTTCCCCTCGCTTCTCCAGCATTTGCATTCAAAGCGCTGATAGGCTCCTGGGAAACTCAGGGAAATTATGATTGGTTGTGGAGACACTCTGAGCAGAGCTACAGAGAAAACACATCCCCCCTGTCCTAAGCAGTCCTGATTATTTCCAAATAAGTATGCGGACAGAATGCGTGCACAATGACCACATTTTAAAAATTAAAGTTGAATGTATTGCGGTTCACCTGGGTGTATCGAACCGAACAGGGCGTACCAAACGGTTAGAAAAAATATCGAAAACCACTGCACTCCTAATTTGTATGAAGTTGAAGTATGGAAGGGATTCTAATCAATGAACTCCCAAAAATGTCATAATGATAACTTAAGACTGGACTGAGAGTTTTAAGCTGGCAACTTTGTCTGGCTGTATCTGGGGAAATTACACTGTAGATTAAAGCATCTGCTTAGCAAACAAGCCAATCCTGACAGTGAGGAATAAGGCCCCAGTCAGGCCCCACAGCTCGAGGTTTCCTCTGCGACCGCTGGCCTCATGAGCTTTTATCTGTGCCTTACCCGTGTTGCCAAACGGCCATGTAAGGACTTAATAAGAGGCTTCCCTCCTAAGCTGCACGGTAATCATACAGAAAGCCATCCCATATGTCCTGGCCTAGTACAGCAAGGAGGGTGTGCAGATGACCTGAACTTCAAGTGCAAAAAGATGGAAACGAAACCCAAACTAGTGAACAGGAAAAACAGCCCCAGCATACAAGAGACCCTGACACACAACAGCAGTGCGCTGGGGGACCCTTCATGTATCCAGATGCTGTAATTATGGCAAGTTCAAGCCTGGGCAAATCCTTTGGGAATGAGGGTGGGGGGGTAATTCTGTGATCAAACCATTGACTCTTGCTTTCCAGTTTTATCACCAGGGAGCCCTGTGTCGGGATGAACGCCTTGGATATCGGCCCACTTAGTGAATCAAGTAGCCTTTAGCCATTGGTTTTGGAAAAAACTGAGCGTCTGGTGGAACTGGCAGATTTGAGATGGGGTTTTGGTGTTCGAGTGGCCAGCTGCCCCCATGACAAGCGATCCAGGACTTCCCACGCAAGTTTCTAGCAAAGTCCATACGGTGGTCACCCTGGCTTCAGGACCTGCACTGCAGTAGCACTTCTCCTGATGGGCCAATGAGCATTTCGATTGAAATATGGCTGAGATCTGCAGTAATGCAGTTTCGCGTCCCTTAACGCTCATTCCACTTTGCCACCCATTTACTCATGAGATTCCTAGTCCCAATCAAAAGGCTGACTTGCCAGCCTATGAAATTTTTATAATAAAAAAGTGATTCAATACACATGTGAAGATTATTATCCATGCATCCATCCAGCAGCACTTATCCAGTACACAGTTATGAGGAGCCTGCAGCCCCTCCCAGGAAAAAACAGGGCAGGGCAGGGCAGGGGACACCCTAGATGCCATGGCAGGCCCTCACTGGACACACTCACACTTTCACACGTGTTTTGGTAGTGTGGAGGGAAACCGGGTTACCCACAAGCATGCTGCTCAGACACAGGAAGAACATGCAAGCTCCACACAGGGTTGATGAACCGATAAACAAGACTACAGCCTACACTGTAAATCAGAAGAGGATGTTAAGCTTGTTATGATGAAGTGGATTTTTACTACATGTTTTCGTCAGTGTTTTATGGATTGAAATGAGAAAATGCTGAAAATGCACAGCTGAAAAACCACAACAATTTCATCTGCATTTTCTAGTAGTTCAGACTGACAGTCATTTTTATATGCAGGTCAAAGCTAACTGAACATGGTTAACAAGGTCATTCATCACAGCATGAGAATATGGCTACTGGAAATCGTCGCCGTCACTGACGCGGCTGATGGTGCGTCTAGGATTCTGTTATCAAGGTGATATCCTGGGAGTTCACTGCCAGATGGAAAACATGAATGTCAGAATGAAATCGGACTTGGGGACAGTGGGATCCCAAGGCCCCTGTACTAACCATGGAACTTTTTTAAATTCAAAAGAACATGCAAGAAAAAAAACTGCAGTCTGTGTGACAAATCCCCACGAGGCACAATTAAATTTAATATAATGGGGGGGGGGGGGGCACCGTGACCCAGTTACTGGACGATTGCCATTAACGTTCCACACGCCCGCTGAAGCCCGTTTGACGGGCTCAGCGCAGACAATGGGCAGCTCATATCCTTTGTGAGTTGTGTTTGGGGATTTCCACCTCAGAAGATGTTGAGTTTTGTTGGTCCAAACTGGGTGTGCTGGTGGGGCAGGGGGCTACACAGCTTGCAGGCATGGGATGGGGTGAGTTTCTCCTTGTAGGGACTGAAACAGTGGTCAAAATAAGAAGTCAAAATAAGAGGTTTTTATCACATTGTGGTACACACACACACACAACTTCCTTAAATATGACATTTTTGCATCTGAAGTTTGAACATGGTGCACATGGTTCTGACAGCAATATTTCAAAACACTTAACTGTAGCCCAAGCACTGTACATATGTACAGTGCACAGTGTACAGCATATGTATATCAGACATATTACATATTGGCAATTATAGCAATATCATGACAGTATGGTATGGCATACTTCAAACATCACTGAGAAATTCAGATGGATAGCAGTGCTGTTATGGGTTAAAAAAGACATCAGATTATGGAAGGATTAATAACTGGGATTTTCTCTTTGCACAAATGGAGCACGTTAATCGCTGAGATTCAGCCCATGCACAATGTCTAAGGGTAAGGCGGGGCTGAGGGTTGCTGGATGTCATGGGGTGAGGAGCCCACTCACCTGTGACTCCCTCTCAACAAGTATACAGTATTCCTTTTTAGTATTCCTTCTCTCTCACTCCCAGCACACACTCCTGGACCCCTGCAGGTCTCCTTCCGTGACCCAAAGCCCCGTTCAGCTCTTGTTCCGTTCTCCCACCCACGCTTATGCCAAAATCCTTCTGCCTCCGAAAAACAAACAGAGCTTGAAGCCAGTTGCATATCCCCACTGAAGGCTTGTACTGTAAGTTACCGGAAGCCAGAAGACCCCATTAAAGCTGCCACCTCTGTTGCGGGTTGCACCCGGGAGGCGAGAGGCTCAGTTCAGCATGCAGCAAACTGATGCGCTTACTTGATTTTTACTGTTTGCACCTGCATGTTTTGTTTTTTTTCCGAAAACGCCCCATTCATTCCTCCTGTGTCTTCTAAACTTAACCTTCAACATGAGGAGAATAATCCTTTGGGTATCAAAGCATCCATTAGCAATTCACCATTTAATCCTGCAATAAATTACAAGCCTATGACTCAATGTTCATACATCATTTGATTAGCATCTCACCAGAGTCACTGAACACTTTCCATGCACGCAAAGACAGCAGTCTACCATGGATCACAGCTCATAATTCTGCCTTGCATTGTTTTTGTTTTTCAGGGCTATTTATAAAATAATAAATAAATAATGTGTCTTCATTATTTAATACCTGGGACGATTGGTCACATTCTTGACAGTTAGGTTTTGTATTGTAATGCTTCTCAGAAGCATTACAATTTCAGAAGAAGAGGACTATTTCACACTTTGGATTCAGTAAGGAAAACAGGGCTAGTTTATAACCACCAAATTTAGGGCAACAAAGAGTTTAAGGGAGTAATTTCATAAACAAAGCTCAATTGTTCCTCCCATGATTTAAAACAGGAAAATAATTGTTTCTGTGAGATTATAATGAAAAGCACAATACACTGAGGAATTCCTGATGCGACTCCTGCAGATTTTCATTAAAATGGTTACCATATATGACCAGATGTAGGACTATCAATAAAATTTTTGTTCTAAGGCACAACTGTAAATTGCATGGCCTCTTCATATCATCAAGATGCAAATTTCATAATTAATAAACACTAAATAACTGACCTGAAGGTGGATAAATCCTAAAGGGAAATTCAACATAATTTTTCAAAGCTTTTTTATTAACTGGAAACTCCCATAAAATAATATAAAAATCATGACCATATAACAGTCAAGATCAATAATTCAAACCTGAATATTGTATACAAGTGAAAATAACTGCCATATACATGTAATAAAGGTGACTATAAATAATCTCTAGATGTTCAGCACAATATATAAAGGCAACGACAAACAAATGGAGTGAGCTTTATAAACCCACAAATTAGAATTCATGCAGGAATTAAGTTGATCTAAACAGTGACATGTCATTAGCCCCAATTCCGTGTGTCAACTGAACACCATACATTATAAATATATGAAAGTAATATCCAGATTCAAATGGATGCATGGATTAAAACTATAGCTGCATATAGCTCAAATTCTTAAGGTTACTTGCTGACGCACAAACCACATAGACCTACAGCACCTGTCAGGGAGAAAAAGCCAGAAGTCTCCCAAAATAAGTGTTAGAATGAATCTTGCGATACGCTACATGCAAGGGAAATACCTCATGGCAGCAGATTCAGTGTGACAAAATATAAATGTAACACCTTTATCGTAACACCTATGAATGCCACTTCCCTTTATTTCAGATGGTCGCACGGCAATCACAGCTGACTTTAAATCTTACTGTTAATAAAACACTGCATACTATTTGCATTTCAGATTAGAAAATCTCAAACCAGTGACACTTAACACTTGACCTCGGCCAGTGGGTGACTTAATATCCCCTAAACAAATGGGGGGCAGGCAGCTGGACCAACCCAGAGGTCTAAGTATGGCAGGCAGAAGCAAATATCCCCCAGCTATAATATAAAACTCCAAATCCAGCAAGGGGGCCGAATTAAACTCCTTTTACGTAAAAAAATGTAATATATTGGGTAAAAAAAAAACGAAAGACCCAATTAAAAAAGGAAAAAGCTGTAATTGCATAGGGTTAGAGTTTGAGTAAGAGTCTCTATAGCCGTAAATGAACATTTATGATACTCGTGGCCACTAAACCACCTAAACAAGTGTGCATGCTGACAACCGCACCTGTGGTGGGCACTGACTGAGTGCAATGATGACAAACATCGGGCAGCCTTTGCCAATTATCACTCCCCAAAAAGGACCAAGACCCATCTGAGTCCACAAGGGGTGTCCAAGAGGAGCATGGAGCCTTCATGAGGCAAGTTGGGCCAGGTGGGGTTCCATGGCCCGATGAGGATGGTGGTGAGGATGATGTTGGGGCGGTCGGATGAGGAAAGATAAGTGGGTCGCTGGAGGTACCACTCACCCCTTCGGCGCGAGCCCTGCCCGTGATCCATGGCGCCTGGCTCTGCACAGTCCCGGCCTGCCTCGGTGTCCGCTCCTGCCTCCGATCCCGGGGTCAGCCGCCACGACACTGAGCGAGTCGACAGAGTCGCATCAGCCCCTGAGCTCCTGATCCTCGATCACGGCTGAGGGGAGGGGGTGGAGAAGGAAGAGGAGGGCCCAGAGCCACGGGCGGAATGCGGCTACTCCATGTGGCACGAGGCAGGAGCGCTCTCCAGATACGCTCATCATCCACGCCTATCCTGTAATCCCTGCCCTAAACCGTCATCCAATCGCACTGCCGAACAAAAACATCGAGAGCTGAAAACGGCTGGATTCTTCACGCCTGAAAATCCTCGGCGTTGTCCCTGTTCCTCCTCTGACAGGAAGCCGTCATACGCGAGCCGTGACCTCACCCAAATCGTCGCTCAAATTTCAAGTTTCAGGTTTCAAGTATTATCGTCACATTTGTTGGGAGGAACCCAGCAAGCGAAGCCCAGCTCACCTAGCCGTTAATAGCCCCCCCTAATCTCATTACTCGATTAGCTGGACCCAGCCCTGTTACACAGGGGCAGCTGTCGACTGGTCGACCGATGCTGGGGTGGGAGTGAGTGCTTCAGCCCCAACCAACAGAGACTTGTTTTATCCAGTGAAATGCCCATTACCAATGCTGAGGCTGTTCAGTTGTTGATCGCCAGAAAAGGGGACCGCTCCTCTGTTTGGGTGCGGCAGGCCTACCGTGTTTTTCCACGCCCATGGCCCTTGTCAACACAACTACTGATTATATGAGTGAGCCCTGAAGCCAGTGGAAGAAGAGGAGGAGAAGATTACCAGGGAAGCAGGCTGGTCACCTCAAATTTGATGTAAGCACTGGAGGGTCCCACACATGGACATGCACACATATAAAACACACAAACACAGAGACACACACACGTCTCAATTCATATCTTTTCTATGGGAAAAATCCTAATCCAACAATGACAACCATAACCCATACCCAGTCCTATCCTTAACCAACTTAACCAAGCCAAATATAAAAGTTTTGGCATTTTTAATAATTTGACTGCTGTGACAGAGAGACTGAGTCTCTCCTTGTGGGGACTGAAAAAATGGTCCCCACCACACCAAATGAACAGGTTTTATCACATTGTGGGGGGCATTTGGTCTCTAGCATTATATGTAGTATATACATGACCACACACATACACAGCCATTGTATGTAGAAGGCCTTTATCTTCCTATTAATAATTGCAGTCCATTTTTAGCAGCCAAGAAGATTTCCACATGTCATATTCTCTTTCATGTTACTTTCTGGCTGCAGATTAAGTATCATTAATACTACCTTCAAAGCGATAATTCTGGGAAACATCGGTGTGGCACTAAGGTGCCGTCTCCCCTCCCTGCCAGTCATTTTCGGGTATGTTCATCACAGTAAAATAAATCCTCTCAAAACAAAAGTGAGATCTTCTTTCACCTTGAGTGAGAGCAGCTTTCCCTGCAGCCGTCGTTATTGAGTTGCAGGTTTAGCCCCGTAATACAAACAGAACTGGTTTTATGTGTAATAAGAACAAAGTGCTCACTGTTACAAAGGCACTGTCAAGGGACATGGGCCGCTTAAGATATAATACATCACTGATATTATTATTATTATTATTG
Source organism: Petrocephalus sullivani (assembly GCA_026780845.1). Taxonomy (NCBI): domain Eukaryota; kingdom Metazoa; phylum Chordata; class Actinopteri; order Osteoglossiformes; family Mormyridae; genus Petrocephalus; species Petrocephalus sullivani. Next base: position 11,716,597 of record JAODKM010000032.1, on the reverse strand, counting down.
TTATTATTATTATTATTAAAACTAGCAGCAGCAACAGAAGTGCATTGCAGCAGTGTAAAGGTTTGAGGACACCACCAATACCTGTAAACTCAGGACTGATCTAATCTCACTAAAACACTGGAAGTCATCAAAATGCACAAATCATCAAAAAACAAAAAAAAAAAACAATGGTTTTGAGTGTGCCATACAAATACAGCGGCGGAAAAAGCCACTGAATTTTTACTATTTTATTTATTTACTATTGAACCTGCAACATTGATTATGTCTTTCATCTGTACCAGTACCTACCCATTTTCCAAAGGAGTATCGGTGGTACCCTGATGTCCTTGCTAATATCTTTTAAATCAGGCCCCCAAATCATCCCCTATATCTAAGTAGGGAATTCGCCTGCCCCATCACCACCTTAGCTACTGTGCGGTGAGCGCACTGCCGCAGAATGGCTGCGGTCGCATCATCCAGGTGTGTGCTGCACAGTGCTGGTGGCTGAAGTGGCTCCTCATTGGGTCTGTAAATCATCTGTAAAACACGCATCTCTCTGACTCATCACAGCATTAATCACTATCACCGCTCGCACCGCCTTTTGTTGTTTTTCATGTTATTGATAGATTTGTTAGGGGGGGCACTGAGTTAGGAGTTACATATTTTTCTAATGTTGCAAGACAACAAAATTTCCCCCACGTGGTCAATAAAGTGGAAGTTAGAGAAGCTAACACCCTTGTTATGCAGCTCCAAAGGATTGTAAGGAATGATGGGGAAAAGGCCACTTTAACACTTTAAGGCTCTTTAACAGCAAGTGTAATACGTCGACTCGCAGAAGCCATGATGAGAATCGGTTCTGATACCTAGATTTTAAAGCAATTCTGACAAATTCTACAGCCCACAGATGTCCATCAGAAAAAATCAGGTAATAGGCTTATTTATTCAATTTAACTATGCATTACGAATTATATAAAATTAGGTCCCCACAACCCATAACAGTATAAGCAGCTGGGACATAGATGGATAAAACTACCTTGTTGGGGGGGAAAATCACAAAAACTCCCTTTTAAAAATACAGCATCCTTTTTAACTGTTCTGTGCAATTTTGATCATGTAAAGGCACATCTACCAATTATATCATCAGAGGTACTCAACTGGCAAGCTCCTGTCCGAAACAGTTTGATCTGGATTGTACGATCATCTTACAAATTTTATTTTACCATGCAATGGTGTTACTTGACCACTAGGGTTGGGTACCAAGGTTGGTACTTTTAAAGGTACCGACCGAATGATGTCGGTACTACCGGGTAACGCTTCATGTCAAATCAAACGGTACCAAATTTCGGTACTTTCAAGCTGCGCGGGACATACGGAGTTGGGTGAAAACTTGATTAATTTAAACCTCTCTCAGCCTTTCAATGCAATTTACATTTACAGCAGCAATAGGATTAGGGTTGGGTGCTGAAACTCGGTTCTAGTGTATAACTGGTGCCAAAACGGTGAATGACACCGTTAATTTCGGTGCCACGTACTGAAACATGTGGTGTTCACCGTTAGCAGCGCATGCGACACATACGACACAATGCAGGTGTGGAAACCCGCGTTTTAAAAGTGTGCTTTCATCCATTATTATTGAGAAATCGTTTACTTTTAGCTTAATAGCACAATAGGCATGTTTCATCAGATAAATATATATTTAACTCGTCAGCGATGTGTTTTATCCATTATAATCGACAGGTGTAATAACATTTAGCTCGGTAGAGTCATGTCTTGTTGATTATAACCGTATATTTAGCTTGAAAGCGACATGTTTTATTGGGTATAACGTATATAAAATACG
>JAODKM010000032.1:11697738-11713598 GCA_026780845.1 Petrocephalus sullivani | reverse complement strand
GATAAACAATAAAGCCCTGACAGTTAAGAAAACATATCGGTAAAAACCTGAATGTACATCAATAATGTAATAAAATCAAATCGAATGTACATATAATCAATCTAATAAAATGTCAGTTATAATCGATAAAGCCATGGATCTACCCTTACGAAAATGAGCCATGGTTTTACTATGGTTTTTTGGGTAACCATGAGTTTATGACTATGGTTTTATCATGGTTTCACTGCAATTACCATGCAGTTCTATAAGCAAACCACGGTAAAACTATGGGTAGGCGCTTAGTAATCATAATCACCATGAGGTACCATAGTAAAACCATGGTTACTGTAAAAAACCCATACCCAAAACCCAAAAAACCATAGCCTATTGCCCACTACATAGATTGTTGTGCCCCTTCCCTTGCCTGGACACCTGTTTTGTTTAGCAGTGTTGCCCTTGAATTGACCTTGAAACAGCTGTGTTTCATTACTGCCCACTCCCTCCCGTATCCTGAAAAAAGTCCTTCTTTCCTATTCTTCCACCACTTCCTGTGTCACATAGTGTTCCATCTGAAGATTCTCACAACAGCATGATTAAAAATCTTTTTCAAGAATTCAGCACTCCAAAATATTATGCTTCAAACTGAAGTACATCTAATACCAGCGGCAACAATGTCAGGAATCCTGCCAGTCTGCACTGAACTTTGCTTAACTGCAGCGAACTCACAAGCATTCTGAGCAGGTGGGCATAAACACCACAGCAGTAGTGCGTCTCTGCCAAACCTTTCATACAGTGTATTAAATGGTTCTTAAATGACCTCCTACATCTCAGAAAGTGTATGCAGAACCTCTCCGTATCATGCTAGTATTTATACTCGCTACTGCATTAGATTGTACATCAACCAAAAATACACAAATCACCCTGGGAAGGGGAGGCTTGCCTCCCTGCATTTCTCACTGTCTAGTTCTCGGCATTTGCGTAACATCAGTGGGTCACCGCAGTCCTGTGCCCCTGAGGAAGCAGAGACCTTGCATCGGTCACAAAGGGACAGATCCTCCCCTCCAATACTTGCTATACCCTGTCATTTTTGAAAGAAGTATTATGTTCAGTTATGTTTAAACACATAAGGACGTTGATCAATGGCACCGGGGCTACGTGGCAAAGGACTGCTGAATATGAGCAGGGGCTGAACAGACCAAAGGAGAGAGAGAAAAAATACAAAAACGAATACGCCCAAGGCTCTAAATGTCTTCAACCCCTGGAGGCTCAGGCCTCCTCACATTCCCCATCTCTCATCCACCCTCCTCTCCTTCCCTACCCACCCAGTTTACCCTCGAAATAACCCTAAATAACAAGAAACCAGGCTTGCAGAAAGCCAAATGAGATTCATTAACAGAGACACCTGTAGGCAAGGGCTGGTTATCAATCACCACGGCAACGTGTGATGGTGCCCAAGCCCCACCCAGGGCCCTTATTTAAAAAAACTTGAAATCTGTCAGAAGCATCGCAGTTTGGAGGAAACCAAATTGATAGGGGTATTTGGTGAATTCTGTATATTCATATAGCTAAGAAAATTAAACACTTAATGCCGAATTCATCAAAGCCATACATCTGTTGGTCATGAAGCATTACTGACTTCCCATAAGTCTTCAAAAAAACAAGAACAACTACACTGGAATTGTTTAGTTTTCCCATCTTGCTCTCCTTTTAAGATATTATAGACAGTATAGACACACGCATACAAGAATAGGTGCCCCATACTTAAAGCACCCCTGAAGGTACACACACTGTTAGGAGATCTGCTCAATTTCCTCAGCTTCCACTCTTTCTCCTTCTTTGTGAAACAGTCAGAAAATGGAATCTAAGGTGTGAAGGCCCAAACCGTGGGAAACTCGATGTCAGACAGTCATGTCCTCTTCTCTGTAGAACATCTGCGAGTGTTACAGTGCAGAGATCATCAGCGTGATCTCACCCTATTCCTGTTAACCACAGGGAGGATCCATATGCAGAAATCCTGAAATGACAGACACTTCTTTTGATCTCGAAGTGGTTTGTGCAATACTGGAAAAAAAGGAGCACTACCCTGAAATTTTTCAAATGATAATTTTTTTCCTTCAATAAACTAGCAAATATAACAGCAAGTGGACTTAGGTGTGAAGACGTCAGGCCAAGATTAACACCATTTTAAGCTGCTGGTGGTTATTTCCCATGTGGGGTTGCAGCAAAGACAGCCACTCAGAAATCAACCAGAGAGCATGCAGACGATGGGGAAGGAAGCCGGCCAGGGTCCTTATCTGGAGACATATGTCACCAGAGGCACACGAGTGTAAACGGGAGAACACTGAGGTCAGAAAACAACTGCTTCCTCCAAGAACATGACCTTAGGCTCTCTGCCATCCTTGATGGCACGGTCTGGAGTTTCAGAAATGACAAAAAACAACCTTGACACACTGACTTGTTAGAAACACTCCGCGGGTCCCTTCTGTCAAAATGGCATGAGGTTCCACTTTATTATGAAGCAACTGTTGGCAGTAAGTGACATTGTTCCCCCATAATATTTGACAGTTGTAACCTCATCACAATTTTGCATGTGATGCATAAAATATATTGCTGTAACTGACGAGTAAAATGAAAAACTAAAAAGAAAATGCTGAATGAACAATGTCTTGTTTGCTTGTTGATTCCTATCGAGTTGGTAGGAAGCCGTTTCAGACAAAGTGACTAGATACGTGCCCTGTGCAGTTCAAGAACAGCAGGTTTAGTGCAGAGGAGGAGGGCAGTGCATGCAATCTGAACTGCCTCTGCTGTACAGGTTTACTCTGCTTGTATAAGTTATTCCATCAGTAATAGTAAAAAACACTTAAGTGACAGATACTTTCAATATATGGCACCCCAAGTACAGACCTGACACCCTGCCTGTGAAAGTAACATGACATGCAGAAGTGACTCCTAGTAGGCCGAGTTAAAATAGGAAGAAGGACACATGTACAGTGATGACTTGCAAAAATCTGTTGTAAACAAAATATCGGAAGTTGAACGTTCCAGTAGTTCAACTATTACACAATATTGCTAAATTCTCTTAGCGGCTGGTGTTTCAGAGGAAGAAGATTTGGTTTCATAAACCATACTTTCAATGTGAAATGTCTATAAGTGAATTACAGAAAATAATGTACTACACAGATATATTTTAAAATTTCAGCATCAGGAAAAAGGTTTGCAATAATACTCAACAGTTATTCTTAGTGGACAGAAGACTAGAAGCTGGATTATTGGATTCAATACTGGATGCTAGACTCTGAGCCAAAACATGTGGAGGCATTTTTAACCCTTCCTCACCTGAACAAATTTTCCATTTAACAGAAATGTTAAGATTCACCACATATGAGTGAAACCAAAAGGAAATAGATGGGACAAGTGCATAAGAGAACAGGACAGACTACAAAGAGATATCTAGCCTAGTCTCAGTCTTTACTGTAAGCCTGAGAGATTTGTCGGTTTAAAGTGGGAAGTTGCTATGGTGAGCCAAGCTGACTGTTGGAGCTCTAAGATAAGAACAGGTACGGGGAGGGAGGAAGAACAGCAAGGCCCGCACACACAGAAGCCCGTTTTTGTTTCTCTTCAGCCAGTAAATTACACTAACTGTATCTCTGTCTGTCTGTCGGGAGTGAACTAATGAGGGATCATTTGGAGGCCCCATCTGTACCAATGAACTTCAATGATTTGCAAGTTAAGGCTTATTTTGACTTATGAAATTTGTACATAAGGTCACTTTTTTTCATTACAGATTATCAGTTTTTATAGAACCTTTAAAGTACCTGTCTCGTTAAAAATAGGTCTAGATACATTTTCAACGCTGGGAGGATCTGGGTAGGTTTAGGTTGTTGAATTGGTATTGATGTTGGGGGGTGAAGGGGGGCAGTGTGTATGACTGGGGCCCCAACTGTCAAACAATATAATCCGGACTGTACCAAACCCGAATCCGCTTGGAAGGTTTTACCCGAGAAAGTGGACCTTGACATTATGCTGCTGGTGGAACTTGGCCTTCAGGGGAAAATAGATGGGGACCCCTCATGTATGGGGATGAAAACGATGGTACAAAACTTATAAGGCCTGTATAAGACGGTAGAAATGTGGGGAAAATGACCTTTTTATGGAAGCCTGTTTCCACCATCTGGAGTAGAAAAAAAAAAAACTTCTCAGAATTCTGACATAATTCTTTTTAGCCAATCTCGCAACGTTACCTCCCCTGCGGGATGGTATTTAGGAACATATCCCAAACACACATTCACGTCATGTAATCTGCTGGTGAGCTAGTTGGGGTTTCATGTTAGCTCGCTACATTTTGAAAGCAGTAAAACAGAGTGGCACTAGCACTGCCATCATTGCCTTGGTTTCAGTCATTCAGTCATTCTTGCGATTCCAGTGTTTGATAGGACTTCTGGTAGCCTAACAACTGAAAGACAAGTTTGAATCTTTTTGTAATTGAATCTTTTGTAATCTTTGGTAATCTTTAAAAAAACTGATCAAACGTCAAGTGCAAGCTAGAACTTTATTTTGATCAATCTCCTGGTTATGTAAAACTATTAGTTTACATACATTCAATCAATTGGTTAACTGTATATATTGTTAATTGTATATATTTTGAACAGCAAAATCCAATGTCCAATGTGAGAAACTAGAATGTTGAAAAGGGGAAATATCTGACCAATGGATGGATATTTGGTGTCACTCCATATCAACTGATTCTCCTTGGCAACAAATGCTATGCTAATAGGTTACAAAGTCCACTGACTCTGGAGGCCAATGACTCATCTATGCCAACAAAAGCAAGAACAATATCAGAAACTATGCTACTTGATTATTATCCTGTAAGGTCTCATGGTCTTCAGTTATCAGCAGTCATCCAGTAGCACAATTAAGTCTTAACTCCATGCTATTTTGGATTTGATACATAAATAACAACATAAAATAGCAATTGAAATCATATTACAGGAAACAATTGTTTTCATAATATTGTTTATAAAATTCTCTGACAAGACTCTTCCTGTTTACAGATACAACTATATAGTTTTATTTTGGCTAAATATAACGTGTATTTTTTAGATCATATATTTTTACTGCTATTTTTGAGATGTTAAGTCATCAAAGAATATTAGAAAACTATTATATTTAAACAAACAATTTTTCTACATTATTTAAACAATTCCCTCCTGAAAGCCTAAAGATCTCCCACCTACCAGAAGCCATTAAGTCCATCTCAAAAACTCACAATGATGAATATGACATTGTGGGGTTTAATCTAAAGTAGGTGCGGGCAGGCAGGCAGGTGGCGTAATTAGGGACACGACCGTGTAATTGAAAGATTGAGGGTTCAAGTCCCTGACCCGCAAGTACCACTGAGGTACCCTGAACAAGGTACCATCCCCAAGCACTGCTCCTCAGGCACTCAAGCAGCTGCCCACTGCTGTGTCATGATGTCACATGGGTTAAATGCAGAGGACATTTCATTGTTGTGTGCCGTCGTGTGTCAACAATGACAATTAACCTTTCATTTTAAAGTGAGAAGAACAATGAGCTCTAACCCATTGCCTTTAGGCAGGTCAGTCATCATCAGCTTGAATCTTGAAACCATGAGGCTAAGCATAACCTTCCTGTAGTGTGCTATCAATCAACATTTCAGAACTATCTGCTATAATGCATTCACTCATCCTCCATCCACTTATCCCAGTCAAGGTCACAGGTGGAATGAGACACATGACAGAGGTACACACTAAACGTGATGCTAGTCTATTAAAGGGCACTAGCAATGGGCAATTGACAACTGTTAGCCTAACTGTATGTCTTTGAACTGCATTAAACTGGATTACTCAAAGGAAACTCGAACGACACAGGGAGAACATGTCAACTCCAATCACAGAGTGGAGGGTGGTCAAACTCTTCAGCACTATACCCTGCATGCACTGTAGCACAATGGGATAGAAAACAGCATGCTTCTGTTCACTTTCTATTTATGACTTCCCTGTGAATATGATCGAACCAGCAGACATGACCAGTTTGAGGCAGAGAATCCTCCCTTGACCCAGACACACAGGCACAAACACATACTTTACTACCAAAAAGTACATTCAGTCCTCAAAAATGTAACTTCTAATGAAAGATCAGAGAGCAAAAATGATCCTACAGACTACGCTCAGAGTTTGAACCCAATGAACTCTGCAAGCAAAGAACTTCACAACAGACGGGAATGCCGGATGCGGTGTGCACAACGAAGCAGATTATTGAGAAACTGGAAAAAAGGTGTGTGTATGTATGTATGTGTATATATATATATATATATATATATATATAATTTATTTAGCACACTATAATGAAAGTGATATACAAAATTGAACAAGCAGGGTCAGACAGTCCCTAGAGCAACTGGGGTTACAGGCCTTGCTTATGCGCAGAACGATGAGGGCACCCTGCCAACCAAGGGATTTGAACCGGCAACCTTCCAATCACAAATACAGAGCCACACACTGCCTCCGGATAAGTACTGTGTTCTGAGAACAAACTATTATTAAGTCATAACTGCACTGGGGGCTTGAGAAGCCAAACTCCTGTAAAAAGTGAGGTAATAAAATGTAAGATAGAGTGAGGCCGCTGCATAAATCCCAGTGATAAGCACATTCATTCACCTTCACCTATGTGTTACTGTCACTCATGAAAGACTTGGGTTCCATTTTTCTCTCAGCGCAGAATGTGAAGCCAGATCGTGATGTCTACTCCCACAGCCTGATAGAGCCATTTCCCTGACCCAAAGTCAAGTCCATTTTCCTGTGCGCTTTCCTTTATGCTGACACTGAAACAGCTGCCTTTTGTTTTAGTTTCTATTTACCATTTCTGTCAAATGTCTCCCTGCTCACATGCCCTGAGAAATTTCCGGTTCCACCCTCCTATCCCACCCCGCTTAGGCCTCACAGAAGGTGATCCTTGTATTGCTGCCTCTTATGTTGCTGTTGCCACCTGTAGAGATCATGATATGGTCTCCCTTAACTCACTGAGTTTCATGGCCGTCTCACGTACCACAACACCGAAACTGATAGCTGGTCCAAGAAAAGATTTGATTTGCTTGCCATTTAAATTTTTCTGACTGATTCTTAACGTTGCCTCCATTTGAAGTGCTTCCTGTACAATAAATATATTCCTGATGTCAAACCTGCTCTACAACAGAAATGAACAGGAAACACTTAATGGAAAAACCAACAGCAATGCAAACACAAATTCCAATCCCGCATTTTTGCTTGAGAAAAAGCTACATTTCATTTGAAGAAGAAAAAAAAAAATCAGGAACTCCCACAAAGAAAAGCAGTTCAATAACTAAGAAGTTGTAGGTTTCGGTGGGGGGGGGATTCCTCTCACATGTAGGATGGACGCTTTAATCCTTTTCACAAGACCTAGCAGATGCAGAGCAGGTGCAATGACTCCTATTCCTGGCTGTGACCACAATCTAGTCCCACCCAAAATGTAACTGTGACTTACAGAAGCTGAAATGTTTTCATTTTCAGTTCTGACTGCTGGGTCCCAGTTTTGAGAGGTTTTTTTCTTTTCAATTTCTGAATTCGAAAAAAGGTGGCCTTCAGTTTGAGGGGACACCACTATTTCTACAGTTTAGCTTGGCAGGCGTGTTAGTAGATGCCCAAAGACCGGCTAGCAGGGGTTATGTAAGCCCTACAGTTGGAGCCCCAACCACGTGATACATCTGAAAGTTTATAGCTACCCTGCCAGTTTGATGAGATTCTGTGGAGCCATAATTTGACACAGATGTTGGATTCCACACCACATTCTTCTTTCATACGCTCCGAAAACAAAACTACCCCATCACTTTCAAGTGTGCCAAGGACACCGGTGGGTGGGAGAGAGGCGGAGGTGAAAGTTAAGCCAGCCAAGCTCTGCTGGTGAGGTAAACAAGCGAGCCGATCAATAAGATCAACGGGCAGGCGACTTCCATTAGTATGGGTGAGAGGCAAGAAAAATTGCGGCAGTGAGATTACGTAACCCCCAGCTGGATGGATGCACCTTGTTTTTCTTTGCCCTCCCAAGTCTGTAAAACTTCACAGAGCTTAACAGTAAATTGCACACTAAAGTGAAAATTAGGAGGAAGCAAGAATGGACTGAGGCCTGGGACACAGCAGGGAAACAAACAGCATCGCTCGGCTAACAACACTGGGTTCTTTTTTTTTTTTTTGCTTTTATGCTTTTTTGTCGAATAGTTTATTTTAACCGGATGGGTAACTGCTTCAGTAGCAGACCCCAGCTAATGCAGAAATGGCATCTAGAACAGAATGTGTATGTCCCTGCGGTGAGAGGAACGTGAAGCTGTTATCCACAAATACCCAGAAGGAAGTTCACTGGATTGCTTTGGGAAAACTTGAAAAAAGTCCCTATGAAGCAGAACCGTAAAGAGGAAGAAGGACGTTGCTGATTAGATGCTGAGCTAAGGGCAGTGGGCCAGAGTACTCAGTCAAAAAAAGCACATGCATCTCAAAAGAGTGATGCATCTCGAAAAAGAGACATCCCGTAAAACTTACCGGAAAGAACCATATGATCACGTACAGGAAGATGCAGCTTGGTACACACAAACTGCCCATCCACAGAAGGCTCACTTCACAGTGAGTGTGTGACAGCAGCAAGGTTCATGCCATTCAGAATCCGCCTCACCTGACAGGGGTCTTGGGGAAAGGTCCACCTCATCCTTCTCCTCATCCAGCACTATATATTCGTCATTTTCTTGGGCAGTCTGCCTGCCGTCCTCCACTGGAACCACCGTGAAGCTGGTCGGCATTGTCACACCATGAGCTTTTCCTTCTGGGGTGTGCGCGTGGGTTTCCGTCTCTCCGACCGCTCTCGCTTTCTCCCGCTCCTCTCTCTTTCTCTCAGCTCTCTCTTCTACAGTTCGAAGTTCTCAATTTCACCTCAATTGCTCGGATACTGACTCCATGTGACCAGCCTCCCTCCATATAAGGAGTGTTGCACAACTCCTCCCCTAGGAGTAGACCTTCCACAGCTATATGCTGCCCCCCCCGGTACCAAAAACAGAGCTGCCCGCTGCCTCCACCTTGCATTAAGTGCTACTCCACCCTCTGGAGGAAGGAAAGGCTTTAATTAAATGTTTCTGGGGGTGAGAAGAGGGCTGGAGCATGGAAATCTACAACCACAAAGCCCCCTGCACAGTGAGTGAGTCTGGCTACGTTCAACCCTGGTTTATAAAAAGCACCCTTTACTGAACCTCAACCATGGCCCCTCTGAGGATCTGGACAGGTGTAGAGCTACAAACTCTGTGCTTCTGAGTAGCACAGGGGGCCAATTTACAGAACCTCATGGGGAGGAGAAGCTAGAAGGGAAGGTCACGTGTATGTTCTCCTGTGATGTTATAAGACTCGCAAGAGAGAAGTCAAGGGCTGAAAGACTGTAACGATTTTGGAAGAGAGACACCAATCTCTGCTGCTGCTTCCTGGACAACCGTGTGTCTGGTCGCATGCAGAGACACGGGCAGGTGGCTAATCAGTGATAAACACAGCCTGTGATCCATTCTTCTCTTTGCCCGTGTTTGTTTTCCTGGGGGACTTCAAAGCCAGACTGTTCAAGGGGAAGTAACCAATTCACCAGGTGGCATAAACAGTGCTGAAGACTCACAAGTGGCTGTACAACCAACAGACTAGAGTAGAAAACCTCCAGGATGAAAACCCCAGTCATCACGAGATCTTAGCGAAAGACTTCCTGAGACCAGCAGAATAAGATAAATTTATGAAATTCATCAACGCTGACGAGTCCTTCTTTATAGATTAATATTGAGTAAGGAGAGGGGCTTATGCTGTCCATGTGAACAAGAGGCCAAACAATCCACAACAAAGCTCTGATATACTGTAGCCTCACTTCAGTTAATTGTAACACTGCACATTTAAACGTAGTGTGTAAACCTCAGAAAAGTCTACTTTGCTACAGAAATTAATAACTTGAAAAACTGAAAAGCTAGCTATGTGAATATCTGCTAGGAATCTGAGGTACTTTCACACAGATTACATAATCAAACTTGCTCTGATCCCCACTACAGCACCTGGATTACCTGTGATAGCGATGAAAAATTCTTTTCACAAAGACAAGAGCTCAATGTAATTATTAGGTGTAAGGTTTTCCTAACAAAAACACAATTTATCCATGCAAATCATGGAATGTTTCAGATTGCGACCATGTACAACACTGGAGTGGACGGTTACCTAAATGCAAGTGAAAGCTAAAAAGATGAAGTAGGAGAAGGTAAGAAGCTGTAGATAGGGCGTGATCTAAATCACTCTGCCCCATGTGACCAGATAGGGGAGTCTCTGCAATATGGATCGTGCTTGAACCCAGGCCACAGCATTTGTGAAAAACCAAATCTTTCCAGATTTCCACTGTGGTCTGGCTAATGTTGTCCTGTCTGTTGGTCACATGTTAAATATCCTAAAAATACTGACAATGACACACAGGCTGCGAGCTTCCATATTTAACCCCCAGCCCAAGCATCAGAGGGCAGTCATTAGGAAGCCCGGGAATCTGTTAACAGGATTAAGCCATGTGTATTTCCATGCCTGGAAGTCTCCTCAGCCACGCGGTGGGCAAGACAAGCGCAAGGTGCCAAAGGCTTGAAGTGAATTGTAAGGGTTTGCTGAAGTTTACCTACTGAATCCCAAAAGATCTTAAAAAAAGCTCATTTGTGAATGATGTACTTAGAAAACAGGTTAGGAGGGATTAAACAGATAGCAGGCTAATGTCCACATTCTTCTTGTACTTCCTGGCTTATGCATGGGGTACACTGGTAGTCTCTGAATTGAGGAAAATTACATACAAACTGAGTTTGAGATAAGGGATCAGTGATTACTGTGGGATCAGTGATTACTGTGGGATCAGTGATTACTATGGGTCAAATAATCAAATAAGATATAGGGCAGAGTTATGGATTCCATTCACCCATTCATATTACAACCAACTATCCAGTTTGGGAGAGGGGTACTACAGCCTATCCCAAGCAGTACAGGACAGGGTGGAGAACAACCCTAATGGGATTTCTATGGGGGTAACAATTATATAATGTCATATTTTTGAGTCAATTGTCAATTGCTGTTTGAAGGGTGTAACAAAGACCTAATTTCACCATATCTCACTAACAGAGTGCTCATAATCTGTTGCAACGTGACAATTAGTGGTGTTATTTATTCTGGTCTATCCCACCAAAATATGACTAGTGTCATTCAATACTTGGCACAGAAGTCAAATCAATCTTTTTCTCCAATTTTCATACATTTAGCAATAAAATTATTATATGGTTAAAAGATTTTGCTCACACATGGCCCCTCCATGTGATTACCATAAGACTTCCTTCTACTGGGTAAACCAGGCAGAAGGCTATAGCATTTCCCAATCCAGTCCTCAGGGAGCCACAATTGGTCCATGTTTTTTCTCTCTCCCAGCTCCTGTGAGCAAAACCGTGGACTGTCTGAGGGTTCTCGAGGACTGGACTGGGAAACACTATTCTAGGGTATGAACATGAACATATCATCACACACAATGACCCACATGACAGGTACTTTTAGATCCCCTCTGAAATGTAGCTTGGTGTACAACGCGCAAAGCTTCTTGGAAGTGCCACATTTGGTTAGCTGGTCAGTAGACCTCGCTGGCTAATGTCTCCTTCCTTTGACTTTCTCTTGTTGTCACAGAGAAAGCAAGAAAATGCAGGGCAACAGCCCAGCCACCCCCAGCTGATCAGGACAGGGAGAGACCTGCAGCTGACTGTAATGGAACAGAGTGTCAGATACCCTTACAGCCAGCCATGATCTTTCTGGGACACAGAATAACTTTAAACTGTTGTGTGAAATATACAGATATCTAAAGAGATTTTCAAGAAGTTTCCCTGGCAAATTGTGACTTGGTCACAAGCGATTATCATACCTCAGTCATATAACCATATTTTGACTGACCAGAAGTTATCAAATCTTAAATCCTGCCATATAAAATTGAACACAAAGTTTATTAAATCATCCCTCCATCAAAAAAACATGCTTATTCAAGCAGAGTAGCATTGATCTAGAGCCTATTCTGAAAAGTTTATGGAGTAAAACAGGGTGTCATAAAGCTTTTCCATACTTCACCAACATTATATACACTATCATAAACAGTAATACTTGTAAATTTATAAACTACATATATGATAATTCAAGTAGAAATAATCTATTAAATTGATAAAATGATGCCACCTAGTGTGTACTATAAATATTGCACAATCTGGCACAAAATCCCGCATTAACCTTGGAAACAGCCTACAATGTTTACATTAATGTAAAAAGATACAATAAGATTATCACTACACACTGTACTAGTAAACCATGACCATTACAGATGTAATGACAAACAGAAAACAAAATTGTAATGGGTAAATTAACACAGAATATCTGCTTTAGCATTCACACGACACAAAAAACAAACCAACCCCAAAAGAAAACGTCGTTCTCACTTGTTGACTTCTTTCGTAACATTTTCCAGGGAAAACAAAATCACTCCAGTCACCTCCATTACACATTTTCCAGTGCATTTTTTTACAAGACGAAAACAGTCCAGCAACTACTTAACTGCTGAGAAAAGCAGGCCTCTCCACTTAAAGAAGCCACAAAGTATACATAAACAAAACCACAGACAACAGCGCTGACTGTTTTGGGGCTAAATGAGACCTTTTCTGCTTAATGGCTTAATGGCACTCTCTAAAATTCATCAGTGTGAGAACACTGTGAATATTCAGGTTAAGCTATGATAGTATGATAGTACCAGGAAGGGAATCTCAGTGTGGAGCTATATCATATTATATATACATATACACACATACATACATTCACATATACAAATACATATACATACACACACACACACACACACACAAATATATAATATGATATAGCACCACAAAATTATGTATGTGTAAATGTGTATATATATATTTATATATAAAATTCTGGATAGCAAGAGCAACGTTCTATATGCTATGAATTTCAGAGGGAATGACTCCCTAACAGAGGGCTTAGTCCAAGTGTCAAGCACAGGATAGCGACCTTCTCAAATATCTGGGCCTCGCCTGTCAGTGATTCATCTGGTCAAAGCAGGCTGCTTAGCGTGGCAGGAGCCACTGGTATTTTTGCCTTTCGTGACAGATGCCACATTTGGTGAATTCCATATTCTTTGGGCAGCACACAGGCTTTCTATTTAAGTGCTTCGGGAGAGTCCTTGAGATGGGGAAAGCTCAGGGTGGGCATATGGAGAATTTGTCCAATATGGGGTAGGCAGTGGCCTCCAACACAGCCACCAACTCATGCTACACAGAATGAAGTGAAGGTTGCATTGATGACTACTGCCTGGAACACCACTGAAGTGCTTATGAGTTACAAGCCGTGTGAGAAGCAATTTCATTATGTTTTTGAGCACCAATGTTCTTGGCGACTCAGCACCCATTTTTCTGAGCCTCAGAGCAACGAGAATGGAGATGATCACCAGCAAGATGAAGACACAAAACGCCAGGAGAAGCCATTAACAATGCAAACTAAACAGCAGACAGAAAGTGAATAAAAGAGTTGCAAATTGCTAAAGTGCAGTAGGACCTAGTGGACATTATCTGCAGGCCTCCGCAGACAGCATGGGGGCTAAGGACACTATAACCAGAATGTTCCCAATTCAAATCCCAGTAGAAGAGTTGATGTAACATCCTTCAGTGAAGTACTTGGCCCTGATCCGCTTCAGTGAAATGCCCAGTGGTTAAAATGGTTAAAGCAGTAAATCACTTTGGGTGCAAAGTGATTTATAATGAAAATGTGCTGTGGAAAGACATGGCGGGAACAGCTGATCTCCACAGCCCAATTTGAGCTCCAAACAAGGACACGATGAATAATGTGATCAGAAGACCCTTAACACCAAGCAATGAGTGATGATTAATCTGCTTTTTTTAACCAATGAAACTGGGTAGATCTTCTGGAGCTTGGAATGAAGTCCCTGTGACATTAGACCCCACAGCCCCAGGGCCATCTTCCCACCACTCTTGCAGAACCAACTTTTTCCCAGAATGATCTATGCCACGAGTCAATCTGTGGGAATTCTCACTCTCTATGTATTCTAATTTATAATCAAAGTCTGTCATACAATAATAAAAAAAAAAAGACTTTTGAAAATGTGTGATGACAGATGCTCAAGAACAACATAGGCAAATAAAAAGACCACCAATTCAGAGACGCACAAAAAAAGTTGACTTCGATCTGATACAGTTGAATGCACATCTGTATGAATGGGCCAACAGAAGTTGTCTCCTTAAAAATTTCAGCCAAGTAACTAACTGGAGGACTAAAGTTCCAAAGCACGCCTTTCATTCCATTTGCAAATAGGATATAACCTGATTTTTCTGTCCTAAAAAAGATGCGTTGAATACTTAATGAGACTTAACACTTAGACTCAGTGGGTCACTGAGCAGGAGGTAAATGACAATTTAATTCCATTCAGGTTGTTTCAGCAGCTAAAGTCTCAGCCTGGTGCCAAGTGGTCACCAGGATCTCATTCAAGAACAGATATGCTCTTCTCAGATTTAGTTACTGTAAGGAATGAGTGCGATGTAACTTGATTAGCCCAAGCCTAAGCATTTGCCATTCAGCCCTTTTCCCTGAGATTGAGATAAAGTGTTAGAAAGCACACGTACGCATAAGCTTGGAGGTCCTCAGAGACTTTCTCCCAGCAGGTATCTACCTCAGCATAGAGCTCGAGCACCACAGCAAAAAGATTAGGCATCAATAAAGAACAATACGTAAAGCCAAAAGGAAGTATTACCGCAGGTCCCAATCCGATTCTCCAAAAATAAAGTTCCCTACGCACCTTGCCAGACAATTAATGGGAAGGAACGAGCTGCCAATTTTAACCCTTTATCATATAGAATTAAGCAGGATTGTGCAAGTGAAAACAAATGACACTGATACTCACACGGTAAGACTATTTCTCACCTTGAAATAGAGTGCCAGAAAAATCTATTTATCGTCTGTCCAAACAGAATCATGTTCAGTAGAATAAGCTTGCATAGACTAACTGCATTTTATAAGTGGAACTGTAAACCAGGAAACACTTTCAAAACTTTCAATTGGCTGTAATTATCATTTAGCATAATGTCAGTCATAACCAAAGAGTTTTCCTCACAGGCATAGTCTGGAGGAATGGAAGAAGGTAGCACCATGGATGCAGATACTCCAAAAAATGACCACAAGGCAGGACAGGAGAACTTCAGGCCAATCGATACCTCCGGTATCACAAACGAGTGCCGTTTATCACTTTATGAAAACTGCCTCATAAAACAGATTAAATCTGCCCCTATAACCTTACCACCATCCATTCACTTTCTATACTGGCTTGTCCTATTCAGGGTCATGGGGACCCAGAGCCTATCCTGGAAACTACAGGGAAAGGCAGGGAATAACCCAGGATGGGGTGCCAACCCATCACTGCCCCTATAACCTAACATATGTTTTTGTTTAAACTGATGATTATGACAAATTCTTAATATAGAGTTTGGTATGGAGAAAGTGTGTAATTTTGCTCTACAAATAATAATAATAAAAAAACATTCAAAATCTGAAGGCAACTTTTACATTTTCGGAATGCAGCTCAATATTTCAAGGCCAGTTATTAAAAGCTGCAGTGCCAATAGGACGTGGGTAATTGCGCCTTTGTTTAAGACCCAAGACAGATCATACTTGACGCAAAAACATGACCTTAGGTCCAGGCAGGCCTATGCATCCCCCTATGACGGGTCACCTTAGGTCCAGGCAGGCCTATGCATCCCCCTA
>JAODKM010000032.1:11668245-11678829 GCA_026780845.1 Petrocephalus sullivani | reverse complement strand
TACCAAAGAGAAAAGGCGTAAGGTATGCGGACACTGCAGCTTCCTATACCAAAGAGAAAAGGCGTAAGGTATGCGGACACTGGAGGGCAGCCGATGCCAAACGACGAGTGAAGAAATAGGCATTCAACAAACAATAAACACAACAAAACATACACATTTTAATATTATGAAACAAGTAAATGATTTCAAAGAATAACAATAGCAGAATAGTATGAGCAAAGATTATTCATAGAATAATAAATATACAGATTATCAAATTTGATGCTATTTCAATATACTTAAGTATGGAACCAATTGCGATAAAAAAATGAGTCATGTGACGCCCTTATTAACATTCTTTGCTCCTTTCGGAAATGTTGGTATTCTCGCTGCTTTACGGCATTTATATTCTGTCGCGCCACGCTAACCTCACAGCATCCTTGGCATCTCCCCCACACGGCAACAGCGCCCCCCCTCCTCCAGTCTCAGATATTGGCTCCCCAAATCTCTTGGCTGTTCCGCATCAGCAGTAGTGTGGTCGGCGCCCCTCAGAAATGAACGCCCTAAGCAGCTGCCTGTGTCACTGATACGATTGACCGACCCTACTGGAAAGAGGCACAGGTCCGCCACACCTGACCTGTCTCATATTTCCGCACTCACGACTGAAGCACATTTAAAATGGCCTTATAAAGCCCCGGGCAACATAGGCATTCTAGCTGCCAAGCTTAAGACCTCCAAAGGTTAGACCATGTCGCACCACTAGATGGCAGCATCCACCGCAATTTGCAGGGACACGTGGATCTCTTAACGCCTAATACGGCCCAGTGGAAAAAAATAGCCATAGACCGTTTCTCTTGAAATTCATAAACATCCCATAAATATACTCTGAACACTCACATTGCTAACATCCATCATTTATTTCCATGGCTCTTTTTAAGCAGCTTTTGAAAAAACATGTTTTTCAAATACCATATTCGAATTTTAGTCAATCCTCTGAAATTTCTTGTCCGTGACCCTGCTTGACGCCACAAATTTACCATCAGTTTGAGAAAATATTTGCAAACCAATGTGTCAAGATTTTATTTTATTTTAATTGGGCATTTGTGACTTTGCTCATGAATTTGGCTGCCATTTTCTTGTACGCCCCAAGAGCACATCAATTTCCGTAAATTTGGAAGAGAAGTCACGTCTCTGGGACACCCCCCTCAACGATTCAGTGATACTGCAAGTCAAAACTAGACAGATTTATGAGAACACATTATTGACTCCATACAATAGAGCACTGGAGCAGTTTTCTTTTCTCATGGAAAACAGTTTTCTGGCATCAGCAAATATTAGCCGACAGATATCAAATGAAGTCGTGTTAATGTTCTTGGAACGACAGCTGACTTTTTTGGAGTTCCTTCCTCATGAAGGCAGTCGGTCGGTATATGACGTCCCTCTTCCATAGCTATGATCTTGTGCGTTGTCTAGACTTTTTAGTTTGGTCACCAAGATGTATGAAACAGCCACTCCATCTGAGACCGAGTAACCACGAGTTGCAGAAACAACTCAGAAACTCTTTAAGAATACTCTTGTGGTGCAGTGATACCTGGCACCCACCTCTCCCTTGCAGCTAAGAACTAGGAACTCAGATACCAAGTTCAGAAATGTGAAGCCTCTTCTGTGTTTTATACCATAATGGCTTTCTGAGTAATGGACTTTTAAAGCTACACGTTTCTGACTAACGGGTAGATGGCGGTACTGATTTACTTCCACCTGTAAATTTCCCTGTCATACCATAACCACACTGGAGAAATAAGAAGATGTATTTTATAGCATTATTCCCGGTACATATCTGCTTTTACAAAGTGTCAGTCGGTGTCAAATATTTAGCGCTGATCTGCATTCCCTTTCTCGTCTGCTTGCATTTGTGTACACTAATCTATTAGCTTAAACTTAACTTTATCTATTAAATTTACTTGTATATCTCTGTCCATATTCTAATCACCTTTCATTTCTCTCCTCTGGACCAATAATAATTTTTCCTAATGTTGAAATTTATCCTTCTTCCATAAGTATGTAATTAAATTTATTTGTTTTCTTATTTTTGTTTCCAACTGAAACATTACATGTGCTATTGACATTATTGCATGTTGAGGTGTTTTGTGCCGGGAAAGTTATAAGGGTAAGAGGCGCTTTCTAACAGCTATTTGTCTGTTTCGCTTAGGAAGAAGAAGATTGTGCCTCCATTATATGCACCGAGCCATCATCTAAGATTGCGCTCTTTTACAGGGCTGCCATTGTGAAAGTCATCCATCCATATTCTAACCGTTTATCCTGGTCAGGGTAGCGGGGGTCTGGACGCGATCCCAGGCTGCATACGGGATGCCAGTCTCAGTATTTCTGTCATTATCCAGGTTCTTTCCTAGACCTCTGCCAATGCAAACAAATCATTTTCATCTGTACTCATGTACAGAATGTCTGAGCACAATAGTAGCTATGCCTATCATTGTTAACCACAAATGAACTCCGCTGGCCATATTAGCATTACATTTTTCTTACAAATGTGCCTGACCATCTAATTCAATTTGGAAAGCAGAGCATCAGCAACCTCCATGGAGGCAAAGGGGAAGGTGCAGAGAGCACCAATACCCTGTCTAGAAATGTGCAGAGTACTGTGAAGTATTTTAATGTCACAGAGATTTGCAGGGCTGTGTCTGATCTGACAGGCAGACTAGACTAAATCTTCCAAGGCTCAGGTTCATCCATCCTTCTTATAACCGTTTATCCTGGTTAAGCTTCGGGACAAGTGATATTTTAAGCACCTAAAAGGGATGTTTCAGTGAAAAGTGACACTATGATATGTAGGAATAATGAAAAAGGTGAATCCAGTTAAGATCAAGACTGAAGAGTTATTTCAAACAGTATAACCAATCGAATATTAAACGTTTCAGAGTGAACAGCTCTATATGGAAATATTCACCGGCATTTGAAAAATGAGCACTGCAGATTTCTAAACTACAAATTTGACAATGTTTTCCAGATGAGTCAGTAAAGATGCCAGCTGGACACCAAAATAAATGCAGGCTGATCATTTTGCTGCTTCCATAAACCATATTGTGGTGTGGATTCATTTCCACAAATGATGGTCACCGCGTATTAAACGTAAGAACCATAAAACTGCTTATTATCTGTTTCTGCCTTGAAATGATGTATTGAGGCAGATAGTACAGTTTCTGTCGTTAGATGAATATGGTATTTAGTGGCTGCCCCAGGAGTGTGGAATTAGGGCTGGGTTTGAACGATATAGCCAAGCAGGAAGAGGCTGGGTGATATTTTTACTGGCCAAAATTGTAGAAATATTTCCAATTTTTAAAGATTACAGAATGTTATTCAACTGTGGCTCTGGTTTCTCATTTAAATGTCCAAAGTATGATGTTTGTAAAAATGCTTATGATTTGCAGGCTGAGACAGACAGTTTATCACTGCTTTTGGTGTCTGGATAACTTGATCTGAATAATACCAATAGACTAGTGCTTGGAAAATTCGGCCTATATTTTCAGAGCTTCTTTGGACTAATCAAAAACATCTGGTTCTGGCTCATATTGGTATAATGTCTGTTTGCCTAAGCGTATAATTTTAAACTAAGCAATACAAGTCGATCGGTGCACCTCCCTTCGCCTGGGCTGACAGACAGTCCACACGCTTGGTCTGTTTCTCTGTCTCCTGGTGCGGTTTCCCGGGGCAACCCGGCAGGTAAATCCTGGATTGCCTGTTAGCCGGTTCCGGCCAGAAGGTTGGGGGGTGCGTTTGCTTAAGCACCCCCTTCTTGTTCTGGGGGGGGGTTAAAGCATTCCCGGAAAGCCTGGCGAGATCCAGCAGACAGACGGCGGCCTGAGCTGCCCGCCCCGCATCCGGCTTCTCACTCGCTCAAACTCTCATCCATGGTGATTCAGACGCTCACTTACTCCGAGCAGCAAGCAGGCGTGACCATGATAACAATGTCCCCAAAGTCGGCTACATTTGGATTAGACTGGATTAGAATCTCTTCCAGGCTTATCTGTTTTAATGATTTCCCACATCAAATGCATTATAGATTTCTTAGTTGAAGAGTATAACTTGTGTGTATTAACATTAAATAAATGTTATGGAAATGGTTGAAAAGGTAACTCATAAGTATGCTTAAAATGATAAATATGCATGACTAATATAATGGCTGTTTTTTATATTAAATGGCTCATTGGTCTACCTGTATTCAGAATATAGATTTAAATAAAAAAAAATCATGCACTGCTTAGAGCGATCCTCTGTATGAAATAATTGGTAATTCAGTAGGTTCCTCATCCAAGCATCGGCACCTTTAGTGTCTAGCAATTATTAGAAATGAGCTATGAAATGTGCATGAATAAATGCAAGCGAAAAAGAAATTGTCCACAGTAATTTATTTAAACACCGATAGAGCATTTTACTGGGAAGTCAGTACCGACATGTAAAATATAGTACAACAAGCTTTGGCGGCTCTTTTGGTTGTTTGTTTGCATTACAAAACAACACCAAAGTGGGGACCCGTATGACGTAACTGGATTTCTTACTGAGCAGGATAAAGTCCGTTTAAACTGGGTTACCTCATTGAGCCATCAAGTCATGGAGCTAACCAACAAATCCTGCTATGTTATACAGGCCACAAACTCAACAGAGCCTGGAATGTATTTACATCTGAGCTGAGCTTCATTCCAACATTTCAGTCCAGCATTGTTTCACGGCTTAGATACAGCATGTATCTGTGGTCCACTTGAAGGATGTCTGGAGGCCTTGCAGCTCAGATTCCGGCATATGTGCCATTGTAGAAAAAAGGCTTTTCCGAGACACAGTGACCTATGACCTCGGGGGTCCATCGCTGCACTTCAGGCTTCCCCTCTTTGCCCGGCCGTACGATGATCGTGTTACGGGAGAGCAGGGATGGGTCCTCGTCAAAGAAGTTGAAAGGCCGCAAGAAGAAGCCAACAGCGTTGCCAGGTGTGGCCGTGTTGGGGATGTCTTCTGAATGCGGGATGTGCAGGAAGCCTACAGTCACCCAGGCAACGAGGTCCTGTAGGAACACCTTGTTTCAGTAAGTCTGGATCATATCATTTTCCCAGTTACCCCTCTGTTTCAAGGGATCATGAGGGATTATCTGGGGAGGTGTTAAAATTAGGCATAGGGTTTATTTGGGCTGTTTTCACAGATTCAAGTTTCAAGAGTATGAAATCATACAT
Organism: Petrocephalus sullivani; assembly: GCA_026780845.1. Taxonomy (NCBI): domain Eukaryota; kingdom Metazoa; phylum Chordata; class Actinopteri; order Osteoglossiformes; family Mormyridae; genus Petrocephalus; species Petrocephalus sullivani. Next base: position 11,673,613 of record JAODKM010000032.1, on the reverse strand, counting down.
GAGAAAACTGGACTGGAAAGGATGCTAATTTTCACACCAGCCAGTGAGCAGGCAATGCAATAGACGGCTATTTATTTTGAAGGGGCTCTGGCGAGAAAAGTGTGTCTTGTATGTGTCTGTCTTGTATATATTACAAATGTCCCCATAATGTAAGAAAAACCTGTTATTTTGACATCGTGGGCACCGTTTTTTTTCCCCATAGAAATGAATGGACGGTCCCCACAAAGATATGAAAACAAACGCGTGTGTAAATGGATAAGGGCTGAACAGACCTACTGAAATAAATTTGTTTTTCCAACTCCTCAATGTTATGTCGTAAGTATTATCTTGTAAACAAGGAAAATAATGGAGTGCTATGGCAGGCGATCTGACCCCCCCAATCCCCCGACCAAAACTTTAGAGAGCTGGTTTGGGAAGAGCTTGCTCAGAGACTAAGAGAAAGGTAGAAGGAAGGAACACCAAAGGTCTGCGATGCTGACCCCGACGCGGAAGGGTGCTGCTTTGCAGGGTGTAAAGTTGGAGGGAATTTCGAGATGTAATATGCATTCATTGCCTTGAGGTCTTTAAGGTGAATTACGTAGCTAAAATAGAGACACATGCATTAGAAGCAGTACTGTATATATGTGTATGTGTGTATGTGTGTATATATGCATATATGCATATACATAAGCATATACAGTAACACACTCAGTGGTCAGTACACAGTAGAAGGTATAACCTGCCTTTGGCTTCATGGTGCTGAGCTGGTATTTTTGCTATTATGGCCTTCCTGTTAGCTTTAACGAGTCTCCTCTGATACCTCTCATTAACAGGGTGTTTTCAGGAATGCCGTTGACTGGGTATAAGTGTAAGTCGTGGCTGATTATGAGACACTGGAACCTCAGTGTGAACCTTCAATCACACACCTAGGCCTCTCTAAAGCTTTGTCGCACAGTAACAGAGCGCGCGACCCTGTCTGTGTGCTGTATGATTCACTGTTTGAAGGAGAGTGTTGTTTGCATTAATGAGGAGTCGGTGAGTGTATGCGTCATTAGTATGAAATGCATGCACATTTACTTAGTACTTTTGACTACAGATTTAACTATGTTCGAAAATATTATTGGACCACATCTAAAGCTGTCTGGAAAGAGCAGTAATATATTTCAGAGTGGCACCCTGCTTGCCTGGTTGACGATGTCTTCGTTGTTGCGTAGGTAATCCTCAAAGGAGACCACTGGCTCCCAGGGGTCATTTTGGGTGTAGATGCTGCTGCTGGTTGCCTCGCTGTCCTTGTGCCTCGTCACCGCCAGCGGATACCTGCATATAAGGTGCTGTCTGAGCCGGCAACTAGCCAGGAATAAATGTACAACCATACTGATGGGTCCCTCTGGGTAGATTTTACCGAGGCTCTATTGAGGCAAGTGGCAGGGGGAACAAAACACGAGGGGGTTAAAACTCATATTATGCGTAGCTGGCTACGCGCCTAGTTTGGGGTGACCACATTTTTGGCGTGGAGGGAGGGGGACAAGCTGCACGCAATGCAGGCTACATGTTGAGATTTGGAGAACAGTACATTAATTATAATAAATAATAATAATAATAATAATAATAATAATTAAAAATTTACTGAGTCGACCTGATAGTAGATAGAACATTCCGAGTATTCCATCCTTGTCAGGTACTAATAGTGTTTGCCAGGTCCCAATAATCAGATCCCTTGGCTAGTTCAGTGTTTCTTAGTCTGGAATTTGGGGACCAAGAGACGATCCATGTTTTTGCTCCCCCCGCAGGAGCTCGGAGGGACCAAAAACATGGGCCGACTGTGGGCCCCCAAGGACCGGATTGGGACACACTGGGCTAGCAGGAGAAGTCCCGAGTGTGGGCCCTCGAGGACCGGATTGGGACACACTGGGCTAGCAGGAGAAGTCCCGAGTGTGGGTCCCCGAGGACCGGATTGGGACACACTGGGCTAGCAGGAGAAGTCTCGAGTGTGGGCCCCCAAGGACTGGTTTGGGACACACTGGGCTAGCAGGGGAAGTCCCGAGTGTGGGCCCCCGAGGACCGGATTGGGACACACTGAGCTAGCAGGAGAAGTCCCGAGTGTGGGCCCCCAAGGACTGGATTGGGACACACTGGGCTAGCAGGGGAAGTCCCGAGTGGCCATACCTAGCCCAGCTGATGCCGTTCTCCTCCTCCCAGCCCCGGGGCAGCACGCTGCTGGCGTGCGAGTTGTACTGTATGCGGTAGCCCTTGCTGTGACCCCACTTATTGGACTGGTTGGGGTTGTAGAAGTGCAGGTAGCGGGGCAACTTCTTGCCGAAGCGGAAGGCGGCGCTCCGCTCCGTCGGCCGCTGCGTGCGGACCAGCCGCGACTGCACCACGCGGTGCTCGGGGCTCCACGGGTTGGTGATGTTCTCAAACTTCAGGCTCATCGTCTCAAAGCTGTTCTCTCGTCCTGAGGGGAGGCGTTACATTAAGCAGGTGCAGTTTAATAATGGTGCATGGAAATAGCATGTGGTATCCAGCTGGGTTTGTAATCACATGGCCATGAATTTAAATTTCATCAATGGAATAATTCATAAAAGTAAAATATATTTGTGTATTATTATTATTATTATTATTTTCAGGACAATAATAATATGAGTACTTATTTGTGGCATTTCTAGCATAACACCTATTAATCATAAATAGACTACAGGTAAAAATAATATGCATGCTTATTATATTTATTAATATAAATAAAATTTTCTGTATTTGTATATTAGTTGCAGTGCAAATACCTCAGGCTTTCCTGCCACCCTGTACAAAATGACCAGTCAGAGAAACTGGGTGCAGGAATTGACTGCCAGGGTTATTTCTGAATATTTGAAGTTTATCACATATTTGACCTATGACATTTTTTTTTTTTGGGCAAAGTAATGCCTTTTTGCAGGTTATGCTAACTCCAAAGCTTACCAGAAATGTCCAGGTCCACCTTGTAATGAATAAGGTGAGTGTGCAGGTTGCCCAGCACATAGTTATAAACCTTGTTCCCGTAGTGGAGACCTTCCTGCGTGAAGAAGGTGGCATGGATATAGCCAGTGGCGCTGACCCGGGACTCCATCACCCCGTTCTGGTAGAAGTAGAAGTCCCAGATGTAATCGTAGTTGTACACAGTAGACGTGGTGCGGATCACCAGGACATGGTTTTCCAGTCCCCCGAAGAAGTTATAGCCTCCATGGAAGTTGCTGTTGAAGTGTCGCTTGAGGGGCATGGCTGTGGTCATCTCGAAGATGCAGAGCGCGTTCTTGTGCTGCACCGGTTTGTCTGTGTCATAGTAGTGGTAAAGATCCCGGAAGGTAGCTATCTCGGGGCAGTCGATTCCTGGGGCCAGCTCGTAGCTCACAGTGCCCATGGCCCAGCCAGCGTCGATGTACTTGGTCTGCATGGCAGCAGGGGTGTGCCCAGAGTAGAAGGCGATAGCCTCCTGCAGGCTGACCTCATAGGCGATCCTTTCGCCATTGAAGCGAAGGTCGAAGATCTGGAGTCCGGCAGAGGAGCGCACTCGGTAGGCGAAGGACCAGCCGGCATACTCCACAAAGTTACCGTCTAAGCGGTACCGGTGCCCCTGTGGCTCTACCAGTTTCGGCCCATGGATGTCTGTCGGTGTGTTGCTGTGGCCGCGCGGGATGTAGGTGGAGTAGAGGTCCTTCAGGTCATGCTCGGGCAGCTTCGTTTTGTTCAGGTCTCCCTTGTCGTAGCGATCCACCAGCTGGTCCACGCTGTCAAAGTACTGCCCGTTGTACCACACTTTCTCCACCGTCCACTTTTCCGGGTCCAGGTCACGGTGGTTGATGAGGATCTCGAAGCCCACTGGGTGGATGAAGTACCCCTCCACGAACTTCTGTAGCATTATCCATGTCCTCCTTTCGCCGGAGGCTAGTCCCCGGGGAGCAATATCGGAAAAGGTCAGACAGTGGTCGGTGCAGTTATTGAAGGTGAAACCGGTACTCTCCTCAAGCAATCGGTGCACCTTGGCAGTAATCTCTTTCAACATGGTGTCCAAGTGCGCATACTCCGCCATGGAAATCGGTCGCGATTCGAATTTGATTGGCCGGTTACTCTTGAAGGTCCTGATCTGGTAGGAGTTGGGCAAAGGGAGCGGCCCCACGATGTACTCTGTGATGTTTGGCCGCGGCTGCCGGCCAAACTGAACCACGACCCGGGCCTGGCGGGGGGGCTTGGCGTGGCCCCGGTCCAGCGCCCGGAGCGCCTCGTCCTTTCGGGGCAGCTGCAGTTCTATCAGCAGGATGCTGTTTTTCTTCAGCTCCTTGCCCTTCGCCGGCGAGAGGCCCAGCTCCGTGCGAGACAACAAGTAGTTGCGCACCCCACGCATCTCCTGCGGGGTGAGGTCGGCGAAGATGGAGGCGCCGTGGTGAGCCCATTCCCGCGATCGGGGGCTGGCGGGCAAGGCAGTTATTACGGCTGCGAGCAGCAGGCAGAGGAACAACATATCCACACCTGCAGAGATGGACACCGCTTGATATCGACCCCCCCATCTCCAAATACACAGACCACATCTGCCGAACCCCCCTCCCTCCCATTATTTTGTTTGTCATCTATTTCATGGATATAAAAATGCTAAATAATAATAATAATAATACTAACAATAATAATAATAATGTCGCTACAAAGTCGCAGGCAGGTTCTGGCACAGATGTACCTATGTCTTTCGCAGCCTGCCGCTTTTTCCTCTTACTGGTATCCTGTTGTTCTTTTGTAGCAGTTCCTTCCTTCTTCTGATTCCCCGCTGGAGCGCAGTGAACATGATATGTTCTGGAGCTGTTTATAACAGCTCCCCCCCCCCCCCACATCTCTTCCTGGAGTTTGTGATTGGAGGGTAGCGCATCATAAAATGATGAAATTTGTGAGCCTCGTTATAAATCATTAAACCATATCATCTGTCTGCTTTCCGGGAAAATGTCACCACCTTGTTTGACTGAATCGCGTTTGGAAATGGCGAGTATATTTGGTGCAAAAAAGTACTTGCAGGGACCAGGGCTGAAGTGGGATTAATTCGGGAAAACATGCTCACGGAGAAATATAGCTTTTGGCAGCTAAATTCTGGATCCTCATTCTCCAGGAGGTCAACCTTTAAATGCAAATTCCCTCACAACACTGTAAGGAAAAGTAGTAAAGATGCCCCAATGTTCTTGGTTGATCATTTAAATACAGACAGTAATGGCAATTCCTGATAAGGAAGCCAGAGGGAGAATGGGGGGTTCATTTGGCCCCCACCAGGGTGATAAGGAAGCCAGAGGGAGAATGGGGGGTTCATTTGGCCCCCACCAGGGTGATAAGGAAGCCGGAGGGAGAATGGGGGTTTCATTTGGCCCCCACCAGGGTGATA
>JAODKM010000032.1:11625939-11648793 GCA_026780845.1 Petrocephalus sullivani | reverse complement strand
CCACCGTAAACTGCTGTTCTGCATCTGGGCACATTAGTGTGACTCTTTAGCGCCCCCTTCTGTCCGCTCCCTTATCCCATTCTTTGCCTCTACTTCCTGTCTGTCCCGCCTCTGGTTTGCAGTGTATGTGAAAGGGGCGCGTGGAACTGCACTGAGGAGCCCTGCCCGGCCCTGACGCCCTGCCCCCCCGGCCTGGAGTTCTCCCCCGACTCCTGCCTACGCACCTGCTCTAGCCTGGACTCGCACCCAGAGCCGTGCCCGGAGCCCGTGCAGGGCTGCGTCTGCCCCGGTGGCACCGTGCTGCTGGTCGGTGTTCCTCTGTCCCCAGGGTGGAAGGGGTGTCATGCTTTATCAAGGGTCACTGATATCCCAGCATGCACTCTGTCCCTTCACAGGGTGACCGCTGCGTGCCCCCGTCAGAGTGCCCGTGCCACCACAACGGCAGGCTGTATTACAGCAACGACACCATTATCAGGGACTGCAACACATGGTAGGCAAGCCCCAAACAGGTACTGGGCAGGGCTCTGCTGCGTGCTGATAGGAGGAATTAGTCACATGGTAGGCAAGCCCCCAACAGGTACTGGGCAGGGCTCTGCTGCGTGCTGATAGGAGGAATTAGTCACATGGTAGGCAAGCCCCCAACAGGTACTGGGCAGGGCTGCTGTGTGGTGATAGGAGGAATCAGTCAGCTGATGGGGGACTAGCATGTGTTACCAGTCACCGATTCACCAATCCACACTAGCTGATGTACTGATGCTCCCGTGGACTGTGGAATGCATCTGGACGGGGAAGGATACACTCATGTCCACTTGCCTGCTTCTTTTTGAAAGGCCTTGTGCCTCTCTGTTTTTTTTCCTAAATTGTTGAAAACTGCTGACTTCGAGATGCTTGTTGACATTTGGCTCATGCTGCCAGGGACGTAACATTAAATACGAAACATAAGAAACTGTGCTGAGTGGTAGATATCATATCGTAGCACCAGTACCCAAAAAAAAAAAAATACAGATGTAATTCAGGCTTTAATTGATAATGTTTTACTGTAATGCATTCAGTAATTAGAAGGTATTATTTTAGTACTTGTTTATTACTGCATTCTTAATGATGCTCCTGATCTGCACCCCCTCAGCGTGTGCCGGGAGCGGCGCTGGCACTGCGGCCATACCCTCTGCGGGGGCACCTGCACAGCCACGGGCGACCCGCACTACGTGACATTCGACGGGCGCGCTTTCACCTTCCTGGGCGACTGCGAGTACACACTGGCGCGGGAGGAGGGGGGGCGCTTTAGCGTCAGCGCCGAGAACGTGCCATGCGGCAGCACCGGCGTCACCTGCACCAAGTCCGTCACCTTCACAGCGGGTGGCACCGCCGTGCACTTGCTGCGAGGTGAGCGAGGGCCAGGGCTGGGAGCTTCACATTGCAACAGTAACTGCACAGTTAAACACTACCTGCGCAGCGCAATACTACCTGCACAGCGCAATACTAACTGGTATCGCAATACTAACTGCACAGCGCAATACTAACTGGTATCACAATACTACCTGCACAGCGCAATACTAACTGGTATCGCAATACTAACTGCACAGCGCAATACTAACTGCACAGCGCAATAGTAACTGGTATCGCAATACTAACTCCTCATAACAATACTAACTGGTATCGCAATACTAACTGCACAGTGCAATACTAACTGGTATCGCAATACTAACTACTCATCACAATACTAACTGCGCATGGCAATACTACCTGCGCAGCGCAATACTACCTGCATAGCGCTATACTTACTGGTATCACAATACTAACTGGTCATCATAATACTAACTGCGCATTGCAATACTAACTGCGCAGTGCAACACTAAATGCACAGAGCAATACTAACTGCTCATCACAATACTAGCTGCTCATCACAATACTAACTGCGCGTCGCAATACTAATTGCACAGTGCAACACTAACTGGTATCGCAATACTAACTACTCATCACAATACTAACTGCGCATGGCAATACTACCTGCGCAGCGCAATACTACCTGCATAGCGCTATACTTACTGGTATCACAATACTAACTACTCATAACAATACTAACTGGCATTGCAATACTAACTGCGCAGTGCAACACTAAATGCACAGAGCAATACTAACTGCTCATCACAATACTAACTGCGCATCGCAATACTAACTGCACAGTGCAACACTAACTGTACAGCGCAATGCTGCCTGCATAGTGCAACAATAACTGCGTATCGCAATACTAACTGTGTATTGCAGTACTAACCACACCATGTTGTGGTTAGAAGTGTCATTCCTGCCACATATCAGTTGTATTTATTTACATCGACTAATTGCACACCAATGACCTAATTACATGGGCACCTAAAAGGGCAGCACACTGCTTCCAGGATTGCGGATTCACTTCCCTCTCCTAGTTCCGTGTGTCTGGGACAGACATGCTTCCTCATCATGTGTTACAGTATCGGGAAGCAAAACTCACTCAGTCCTCATGTAATTCGATAAAGAACTTTGAATCCTGTGGACTGAATGAGTTTTGTAAGTTTGCTCCTCGATGGGTGTAAATTGCCCTTAGTGTGAGTATTAGTCCTGCAGTGGGGCAGCATTCCGAACAGGATGTCCCCTGTCCTCTGTGGGACAGGCGTCAGGCCCGTCATGATTCTGCATTGGATAAGAGAATACAGAGAATGAATGGATGAATATATATGAAGGCTGTATGTAAATACATGTGCATGACACACCTCCATCCACGATATGCTGTGTGTAGTTGTACTGCAGTTTACTGCATGTACTTCATGTACTGGTATGTTTGCACCGTGGCCCTGAAGACATGCTATTCTGTCTCACCCTGTACTCTGTACTCTGTACTCTGTACTCAGATGAGATGACAGTACAGAAAACTGACTTGGCTGACTGACTTGAAGTAGTGAAGCATTGGTACTTTAAGCGAATGGGCATGTTATGTTTAGCTGACCTCTGATAATAACGATCAGCCTGCCTTGCGCTTGCAGGAAGAGCCGTGTCTGTGAACGGCGTTCCTGTGGCCCTGCCCAGGGCCTATTCCGGCAGCGGGCTGCACCTGGAGCGGATTGGCCTCTTTGTCTCCCTCTCGTCCCGACTTGGAATCACCGTGCTGTGGGATGGAGGTGTGGCTTATTTGCCTTATTAGCTTGTTTTTCGTACTCACATTAAATCGACGACACGTAATGGCTATTTTAGAAATACACATAGCGGGAATTTTCTGCTTAAATATCACTGTCGTTAAAAAGCGTAAAATATATGAGCATCTGGAAACTCGTACAAATGAAGTCCCCTGAGACAGGGCCTCATACAGGGGTGGGGCCACAGTGGCAGTGGCCCCAAGTGAAAGCTGATTGGCCCCTGGTGACATCCCTCGCCTGTCACTCACTGATTCAAACCATATCATTGGTTAATGAAATGGATGGCCCTTCTTATGCCCCCCCCACCCCCCCAAAAAAAAAAATCAAGAATAAAATTGCCCCTGTGCTGTTATAAGCTGTAAATGATGCATTGGCTGGTACTCCTGCCAATTCAAGCTGACTCTGCAAGTAAATAGCATCTAATTCCCTGGTGTCTAAATTCCTAATGTTTCTATTGTGCAGGGATGCGAGTGTACATTCGCCTCGCTCCCAAGTTCCGTGGAAGAGTTGGGGGGCTGTGTGGAAACTTTGACGGCGATGCTGAGAATGACTTCACCACACGCCAGGGCATTATCGAGTCCACAGCCGAGCTCTTCGGGAATTCCTGGAAGGTCAGCCCGACCTGCCCCGACGTCCAAAGCCAGGATCTCCGTGACCCTTGCACTGTGAGTCCCTTGGGATTCTAATTCTTATTCATGGGGTAGCTTCAGCATAGATGTTCCCAGACAAATCTAAATAGGTCCCACTGGCAGTAATGTGCCTTAGAGCTTCAGGGTATTGATTGGTAGCCTGTAGCTGACCTCTGTGACCTTTTACCCAGGAAAACCCACACCGTGTGCCTTGGGCCCGGCAGCGCTGTGCTGTGATCATGCAGGATCTCTTTGCTCCATGCCACTCGGAGGTGGCCTTCCAGCAGTTCTATGACTGGTGTGTCTTTGATGCCTGTGGGTGAGTCTCAGAGCTTGATCTCACTCTGCTTTTTCCTTTCTACTTTTTAATTCTTCATGTGTAGGATAATGCAGGCATTACATTTTCAGGTTTTTTTTCTCAAAAGATATTTTTTGCCATCTCACTTGCAGAGACTCTGAGTGTGTGCTTTGACTCAATGTTGTGTTGTGTTGTGGCTGTGACTCTGACAAAGACTCCGAGTGTTTCCTTTGATTCAGTGCTGTGTTGTAGCTGCGACTCTGACGGGGACTCTAAATGTGCGCTTTGACCCAGTGCTGTGTTGCAGGTGTGACTCTGGTGGGGACTGTGAGTGCCTCTGCACTGCCATCGCTGCTTACGCCGAGGAATGTAACCGCCGGGGGATCTACATCCGCTGGAGGTCCCAGGAGCTCTGTCGTATGTATAGCTGACTGGTAGTGTGTTTAAAGATGACCTTCACTGACACAGTCTCACATGAGTAATGTGCTTCCTTCTGCCCCACAGCCCTGCAGTGTGAGAACGGGCTGGTGTACAGGGCATGTGGCCCAGCTTGCAAACCAATGTGCCCCAGCGACACACAGAGTCCTGACTCCCCCTGCAGCGCCCTCTCCTGTGTGGAGGGCTGTTTCTGCGAGTCTGGAACTGTCTGGCATGGTATGAGACCATGAAAAGCAGAAAGCCAGACTTATACCAGTTTCCCACAGTGTGTATTCCAGTAATATACACTGTCACCTCCTATTCTGGAGGTGTTTCTAACTGCTTAATGCTATTGGATGTACACTCACCTGTCAGTCACAGTATCTTGATCTATATCTTGATCTATTGTCTGAGCAGGTTTATTGAGCTGGTGATAAAGGCATTGAATCTGTGACGCTTTCCCCACTTGGACTCTGGACTGGGCCTGTACTCTGACTCCCATGATTTTGATCAACATTTGCAAAACCCACATCCAGCATATTAATGTTGTCACTCGCTTGACTCTCTGTCGCCCCCTTCAGGTGATAGATGTATTGCACCTTCATCCTGCCCCTGTGAGTGGGAGGGCTCTCTGTTTCCTCCAGGGTCCTATGTTGATCAGAACTGCCAGAACTGGTGAGTCTCATTACACATACCTGGCCAGAATGTGGAGAGTTTGAATGAGCTCCTTTAAATTGCTGTTATGTGTCCTCAGCCTGGGCTGGATTTGAGCAAACTAAGGATACGTTTCAGACAAGTAATAAAATCTCTAAAGTACTCATTCTCTTAAAGGACAGATGAGAATAAATTCATTTTCATCAAACTTTTAAGATTTTTAATAGATTTACTGTTACTACTACTTGTTTATCCAATTACCTTTGTGAAAATCTACATATGTATTTTTTTGCTGTGGCTCTACAGCTCATGCCAGGCAGGGAGCTGGCTTTGCGAGGGGTCTTCCTGTATCCCAGAATCCCCGTGCCTGGACTCCGAGTTCCAGTGTGCCGGGGGACGTTGTATTCCAGCCCAGTGGACATGTGACAACGAGGACGATTGCAGCGATGGCTCAGACGAGCTCTGCCCCTCCACCTGCGCTCCGGGCCAGCTCCGCTGCACTGGGGGCCGTTGCCTTGACCGGGCCCTCTGGTGCGACGGGCACCCCGACTGCACCGACCAATCGGACGAGGAGTTCTGCGGCCCTGTCCGCCCGGTGCCCTTGTGCCCCCCCGGGGAATTTCAGTGTGCTACCGGCGTCTGCCTGCCCGCCAGCCGGCTGTGTGATGGCCATCCTGACTGTGGCTTCGCTGATGACTCTGATGAGCGAGGTGGGTGTCTGTTTATGAGCCCCTGTCACGTGTACCCTGCTGTCCATCAGGGGTGTCCCTGGGTCTCTAGCTCCCATTTGATCTCTCTGTTTCACTCTCTCCTTCCAAAAACACGAGCATGAGGGAGTGCTGTAGGACGCAGTGGGTTGGGGTCCTGTGCCTTCGATGGGAAGCTCGGCACACTTCCCAAGGGCAGCAGAATGTCTTTGTCTTTGGACCTTGCGCGTGGTCTTTAACCCCACAGGTGCTGCGATTGGCTGACCATGCTTCTCAAAAATGCACAAAAATGTACTTTGAATAAAAGCAGGAGCTAGATTTATGGTAGGTGTCCCACCTTGACTATTGTATTCTGCAAATACATCAACCAGGTTGCTATGTAAATTTCATATTTATATTTTAATTGAGTAAAATGTTTAACAGGTAACCTTTATATAGTAACCAAATCCAGTTTTGTACCTGCTTAACATTACAGCAGTATTTCTAATAGTTGGATTCAAGCAAACAGCCTTCTGTCACCCCCATGCGACTGTCCCTGCTGTAATACCTAGCATGCCCTGCTGGTGGCGGTAGAGAGTAAGCCTTCTGTCACCCCCATGTGACTGTCCCTGCTGTAATACCCAGCATGCCCTGCTGGTGGCGGTAGAGAGTAAGCCTTCTGTCACCCCCATGCGACTGTCCCTGCTGTAATACCCAGCATGCCCTTCTGGTGGCGGTAGAGAGTAACAGATGCCTTTGGGGGTGTGGCTGCAGATTGCGGTGCTGTGTGTGAAGCTGGAGAGTTCCGCTGTGTGGGAGGCCGCTGCCTGGCATACATCCACCGGTGTGACGGGCACGATGACTGTGGAGACCTGAGCGACGAGCGTGGCTGCGTGTGTGCGGCCGGAGAGCTACAGTGCCCGGGTGACCTCTGTGTGCCCGCCCAGAGGCTGTGTGATGGGGTGCCGGACTGCCCATCTGGCACGGACGAGGCCGTGTGCCCGCCAGGAGGTAGCACCCTAGTGACGGATGCACTTAGTCCTGCACTTCACATTGTTTGTTTTGCTTGTTGTTCTTTCATTTCCACTGCGCACCTGATGCCTGCAGGTATATTTTACTGGTTATTACACTGTTTATTGACGTTTAACATAAATAGAACAAACTCTTTACCATCATTGGCATGTTTTCCCTCAAGCACATTGTTTATATATTTGATATTTATTTAATTAATTAATTAATTAATTTTATAGGAATGGCATGTATTGTCTTGTCTTTTATTTTTTAACATTGACTGAGGGAACTATACAAGAACCTATGCCAATGGCAAATGAAGTTTCAATTCAGTTCAATTCAATTCAATTCAATTCAATTCAATTTGTTTCAGTTCAGTTAAATTAAATTAAATGAATTTCCTTACAATTCAATTAAGTTCCTTTTAAATTCAATTCAATTCAGTTCAAAAGCAATAAACATGTACATCCCAGTGTGTTTGTGAATGTTTTCTCCCATGTTTCCATCCATGTGTGCCAGTGACCTGTGCCCCTGGTCAGTTCCCCTGTGCCGATGGCACCTGCGTGTCCCAGGTAAAGCTGTGTGACGGGTCTGTGGACTGCCAAGGTGGGGAGGACGAGAATCAGAGCGTCTGTCAGCCCATACCGCCCACAGCGACGCCGGTGGAGACGCCCATCCCAGTGCCCAGCCCCGGTTAGTAACTGCGTGAGGAACATCTCACAGAATGCTCAGGCCATAAGCATACGGGCATCAAGCCAAAGACATGGTTAAAGGGGCTCATCGGGAGTATGGTTTAAAGCTCAAAGCTTTAAAGCTAAAGAGTTATAGACTGAGTTAATAGGAATAATGTGTAAAAATTATGTGTTTTTGGAATATTGAAGCATTTAAATCTATTGTAGTAGACCCCAAACATACAATTATGCACTGTGAAACAGCATAATAGGGCCCCTTTTAATCCCCTAATCTCCAAATGCTCATTAAATGATGCTTGTGGGTAGTAAGTGATGTCATTGGTGGCTTTGTGGGTAGTGATCGAGCCCTGAATCATTAATGAGTGGGAGACGTGAGCATTTTATGAGATTTATGAATTAATCGGTGTGAGTCAAATTTTGGACTAAAGACAGACATAAATGTAATCGCACAGAAAATAGAGCGAGGATGTGTTGAGACTTAATCAATAAAAGATGAGGTTAATGCACATTATGGCCTGGAGTAACCCGGTGGAGGCAGGGTGGGCAGGAAGTAACGGCGAGGCTCGTCCCTGCTGAGGACGTCCTGTGCATGTCCAGAAATAGACCTGACATCTGTAGATTCATGTCAAGGTCTGAGAGGACGGAAGTGTCCTGTAGCTAGACAGAGTAAATCAGAGTCTGTTTACACCGCAGCTCAAAACGGCCTATTTATTTATATTATCTTTGACTGAGAGCACATCTCAGGTCAAGGTGAAGCACACTTCTGCTTCTCATATGAGAAGTGTTTAATTCCACCCCCCCAACCTTTCTGTCACGGCCTAAAGCTCCAGGATGCGGGCGCCACGAATTCCGCTGTACCGATGGTCGCTGCGTGCCGCTGGCCTGGCGATGTGACGGGGAGACCGACTGCCCCGGAGGCGAGGACGAGCAACCCTGCCAGGGGCCCTGTGGCCCTGGCCAGTTCCCCTGCCGTGCCGGAGGCCAGTGTGTGGAGCACCATCAGCTGTGTGACAGCTCACCCCAATGCCCGGACGGCTCAGACGAGAGCGAAGACAACTGCGGTTTGTCTGCCCCCCTTCTGAACGTCCTCCGAAGAAAGATTCATAGGGACATACAACTTAGTTAGTATAGTAGCTTTAAGAAACGTGTGCTTATGCAGCTCTCTGTCTGTGCCAGGCTCTTTGAAAATCCCTCCCTGTCCTGGAAGCTTTTCGTGTGATAACCGCACATGTGTGAACATGTCCCGAGTGTGCGATGGTGTGCCGGACTGCCCGCGTGGCGAGGACGAGTCGATGTGCGGTGAGTTCCTGCCCAGAGTCTGAAGTCGCTGAGCACAGACCCACAACCTCAAGGTTAGAGGGTCTTTGCTAACACCCTGCTAACTTTGCTAGTGACCTGCTAACACCCTGCTAACTTTGCTAACACCCTGCTAACTTTGCTAGTGACCTGCTAACACCCTGCTAACTTTGCTAACACCCTGCTAACTTTGCTAGTGACCTGCTAACACCCTGCTAACTTTGCTAGTGACCTGCTAACACCCTGCTAACTTTGCTAACACCCTGAGCATGAGCAGGACTCATTGTCTTTGAGGCTTTTTGCTAAATCTTCAAGACTTGTTTCTAACTCTTCAAAATTATAATATTAGGCTCTTCACTAACTGTTCAAGGCCTATTGCTAACTCTCAGTGGTTCTTTGATAAGATTTCAGGGCTCTTTTCTAAGACTTTGAAGCTTTTTGCTAACACTTCAAGGCTTTTTGGTAATACCCATGGCTTGCTTCTCTCTCTCACCAGACCAGAGAGCCACGCCACCTCCGGTCTCTAGAAACACCAGCCAGTCATGCCCAGAATACACTTGCCTCGATGGCACCTGTATCACCTTCAAAGAGGTTGGTTGATGCTAAGATATTAGCTTATCCTGAGTCTGTGGTCCGGAGTTCCGAACCGTCCCACTGCATAGTTTCTGGACCTGTCACCCTCTAATGTGGGCTGCAGAACACTGTCATAAAGTAGCAGGGTTGTGTTTGTTATGTATTGTCTGCCGGCAGGTATGCAACGGTATCCCAGAATGCCCTGAAAGCACAACCGGATTGGAGGGAGGCCCATCAGATGAGCGGAGTTGCCGGACCTGGGGCCCCTGGGGACTTTGGAGCCCCTGCAGCCGCTCCTGTGGGTCTGGGTCTCAGATCCGACAGCGACAGTGCCCCCTGGGGGATCCCTTGCGCCACTGCAGGGGAGAGGACATCCAGAAGCAAAGTTGTTTTTCCATCGCCTGTCCAAGTAAGGATGACAGAAAGAGAACAAGTGGTTGAGGGCCCATGTTGTGATCTGTGCTTTTCATTCCAGTTATTAGCATTATACCTACATGGTCGTGACCTTAGCTGGCCTCCTGATGTCCTCTTGATGATGGAACAAGCTTCCCTCACTGTATCTTCCTCTGTCGGAAAAGCTCTGGGTTTCTGTTCTTTTTGCTGAATCTTTACCACTGAGAATATATGTTTGCACTTTTATAATGTGTCCTACACAAAACAGAGTGCGTAGTGTTGTAGAGGGCAGTGGAGAGCCTTGGGGGATTTGTAACTCGGATGAACTGGTGATGGTAAATTTCCGCATAGTTGCCCCAAAGCAATTTACATATAGGATCAGATACAGCTCACTGTATAAGCAAAAATAAAACACAAGACAGTGGAGGATAGGAACGAAATACCCTGTGGTTGACCCAGTAGAGAATAAAACCTATGGGGATGTACAGTTAATACTGTTCAGCCCCCCAGGGAGTAGCAGGGCAATTACAAGCACAGAATTATTGTCTCATTACCCATGCCATTGACAGTTGATGGAGAGTGGTTGCCATGGGTAACGTGGTCGAACTGCACGAAGGGATGTGGAGGCGTGGAAGTGCGTCATAGGGGGTGTGTCTCGCCTCAGAATGGGGGCAGGGCCTGTACAGAGCTGCCCGCACAGCCTGCCATCGCCATGGAGATCAGTATGTAACTTTTTTTATTACTTGCAATCTGCCCTTCTGATTGGCTACTGGGGTGGACGATGACATGTCTAATGCCTGATTCTCTGCGTGTCCCACAGAACCCTGTCCCCAAGACAAGTGCTCCAACGCCTCCTGCCCCGAAGGCCTCGTCCTGCAGAAGTGTGCTCCCTGTCCTCTAACCTGTGCCCACCTGACCAGTGAGGTCTCCTGCGAGAGTGCGCCTCCTGCCTGCTTTTCAGGTGAAAGAGGGGGGCACTGCTGTGACTCGCCAGTAGTCATAAATATAGTGAATTATTTAATTTGTAACACTGGCTGGTGTCAAATTCATTTTTTTTTTAAAGTTTCACTTACTGTTGGTTAATATTTTGTACTTTAATGAAAATGGAGTAGATCGATAGATTATGCCGTAGATTAAATTTAGCAGTGTTTAAGAGCGTTTTAGTCAAATGTGACACATTTACATCCCATTGGTCAAATCAACCAAGAGGGACCCCCTCTCCCTGTGACTCAGTAGATTCCTAGATTATTTTCTGGGGAAAAAAGGTTGGCGAGTTTGTTATATTCATTCATTTATTTATGTTTTATTCTTCGCCATCAGTACAGATATGCTGGTATTATCATCTTTAGTGGTATTGCAGATATAAATTGTGGTTTATTTGTAAGATGGCTTAACAGCACAGCCCACAGTGTTCTGAACCCCCTTGGCCCCCACCCCCAGGGTGCTGGTGCCCTGAGGGCCAGGTGATGAGCCACGCGAGCCCCACGCAGCAGTGCGTAAGGCCGGAGGAGTGCGTCTGTGAGGTGTCCGGCACGCGCTACTGGCCTGGACAGCAGGTCAAGGTGGGCTGTGACATCTGCACTTGTGACAAAGGAAAGGCCCGACACTGCAAGCCCAACCCCGAGTGCTCAGGTCAGCATGATCAACATGCATGTTCAGCAGTATGTACAGAAGTCTGGGCACACCTGCTTTTAATGCATCCTGAAAGAGTTTCTCCAAGTTCTGGGCTTAATAGATACTTAGATACTTAGATACTTTATACTTTATTGATCCCACACTGGGGAAATTTACTTGTTACTTAAGTTAGTTAAGTTAAGTACTTAAGTTTACTTGTTACTTAAGTTGGCCACCTTGCTGTTACTCTTCAATCCAACTCATCCCAAACCAGCTCTGCTGGGTTTATGATGGGGGATTGTGGCAGCCAGGTCATCTGTTGCAGCATGTCTTTCAGACAGCATCTTTCACCTTCATTAGGTCTTCAGGCTTTTAACTGACGTTGTACATACCCTTAGTGTTCAGCTCATGTGCAACTTGCATGTTGAGTGATGTGTACATGCAAGGCACAAGACCAATGCATGGTGTTTTTGGTGGCCCCCAGTGCATTGTGGGTGGTCTGCCTGGTCGCCGTGGGGCGAGTGCCTGGGCCCATGTGGGGTGCAAAGTGTGCAGTGGTCCTTCCGCAGCCCCAATAACCCCAGCAAGCATGGCAACGGACGGCAGTGCCGGGGCATCTACCGCAAGGCCCGCCGGTAAGCAGGTCCTCCCTCTGTGCCTCCTCTCCCCATCTGCCCCTTTGTGATCCAGCAGGAGTCACTGCTGAGCAAGGGTTGAGTTGACCGGTATACTGCCCCACAGAGGCAAAGCCCCGTAACTGCAGGTTTTATCAAAATTGGGTCTCTTTGGTTCTGTTTTATCTCATGACAAAATATCACACTTAGATTATGCTTGGTTTTGATGAAGACACTATCATATATCTACCTACTGCTAGAGTACAGGTCCATAAAGTACAAAGACAGTTTGCTTCAACCAACCAATCAGAGTTTTCTGTGAATGTGACTCTAGGTTTTTTTTTCAGGGGCAAAACAGGGGCCATAATTCATATAGAGGGGCCAACCTTATCATTAGTCAATGATATGTTTTGAATTGGTGAATGACAAGGCCCTCCTGGGTCCAGGCAGTTCCCAGTCAGCGCCAGTCTGGCTGTGCCACTGTATACACCATTGTCCATGCCCATGTCTCTGTCCAGCTGCCAGACCAGGCCCTGCAGGGAGTGCGAGTTCCAGGGCCGCGGTCATGCTGTCTGGGACCAGTGGAAACTGGGACAATGCCAGCTGTGCCAATGCCTGCCCAACCTGACCGTGCAGTGCGCCCCCTACTGCCCACACGACGCAGGCTGCCCCCAGGTTAGCTGATGGCGACGCTTCCCTATAGATGTCCTGGCTGCTTGGGAACATATTAAAACAGTGTCTTTCTTTTGTCATTCAGGGACAGACTCTCATACCCGGGGATGGGGAGAAGTGCTGTTATTGTATGGAAACAGGTAAGAGCCCATTTTGGCTCTTTGTTTTTGTTCTAACAGCAGGAACACTGTCTAAGAAGTTCTTCTCTATCCATCCATCAGGCGGTAATGGCACTGTGACATCACCACCGAAAACTGTTACTCTTTCTGTCGTCACTGTGTCCTCCCGGCCACCAGAGGGCCCTCCAACTCTGGTTCCCACATACCCTCTCCCAGCTGGAGGTTAGTCTAATTATTATTCTGCTTGATTGTCAACCATACAAACCATGCAGTTATGAGATAGATATTCCTATATTCATCTAAACAGATTCATTTGACTGGCATATTTTATTCCCAGCAGGTACAAAATGCTTTAAACCGTATCACCTACCACTGATGTATATTACTGTTGTCTGTCTCTGTGTAGAGGAATGCTGGGCTCCTCTTGGAGTGCGAGATCTCCCGAACTCTAGTTTCAGTGCATCCTCACACCAGGACATTCGACCCCCTTGGGCGGGTCGCCTGGATGCACGGAACCCCCACAGCGACCTGCAAGGCTGGAGCCCAGAACCGGAAAAGTACCGTGAGTTGCCCCTCTGGACCCCCGAAGGTGGCGATCATGGGAACGGTGGAGTGATGCCTCTGTACCTACAGCTGGACCTCCTGAAGCCTCGGAACATTACAGGTAATGAAGCGAGCACTCAGGAAGGCTTCAATAGTCATGGTGCAATATTAGCAGATAGAAAATCCAGGAACGTTATATTATCCAGACATACTGTGCACTAACAAGCAACATTTTATTACATTGACAGCCTTCTACATGGAAAAGGCATATGATATATTAGCCAATGATATATTTTGAATTGGTGAGTGACATGGGAGGGGACACTCTTGGGGCCAATCAGCTTTCAGTGCCCCTGTTGCCTCTCCCCTGTATTCTCTCCTGGTAACAGGTCAAGTATGTCTTAAAGGGGGATTAAGCAACACTAGGTTTCCAGTTCACTATTTATGAAACTGACTTGTGTTCCAACACAATAGCAATAACAATGAAGGGGTCAATGTAGGAGAATGACCTATGACCCCCTTTCTGCCCCACAGGCATTATAACCCAGGGAGGAGGCGCGTTTGATACCTATGTGTCAAGCTTCTACCTGCAGTTTAGCAATGATGGTCAGCAGTGGTTCACCTACCAGGAGCTAATCACTGATGCCCGTCCCCGAGCAAAGGTACCATATTTGCCTCTTCCCAGCAAAAGCAAAGGAGAGAGATGCTACTATATGTGTGAGTCACTGGGATGCCGTCCTCTCCCATCTCACTGTCCTTCTCCTCGCTCTGTCCAGGTGCTCCTCGGTAACCGTGATGACAGTGGCACGGCCCGGGTGCAGCTCGACAGAATGGTGTCCGCCCGGTTTGTCCGTGTCCTGCCTCATGACTTCCAGAATGGCATTTACCTGAGGGTGGAGCTGTTGGGCTGTGCGACAGGTCTGTCACACGCTTGCGTTTCCGGGAGTAAGCCTGTCACACGGGGTTTGGTTACGGCTTATTAATCAGGTTCTGTCGGGTTCTATACTCCCATTTTAGGAGTTCTTAGACAGTATTCATCCTGCCAGTAGAACTGTTAAGGATAACCGATTTAAGGATCTGGGTTATTTAGTAATTTTTCAATTTAGTTCAGTTTATATAGCCCCCAAGGAGTTTGACATAGGTGTGCATTACTGACTGGTATAGTACATCATATACACTGAATAATGCATTAAGCAGGGAAAAGGGACCTCAGAAATTCGTAAGTTCTGCAAGGATATCTGGTACATGTTTGCTCACAGAGTAGAATTCTTCTCCCGTGTTTGAGTTCCTGGCTCTGTTGCGGTTTCCCCCGAGGTCCTACCCCCGCTGCCCCAGCTCCTTTTCTTTTTCTTGTTTATTCCTTTCTGGTCGGGGAGTTCCACTGTGGGAACCAAGGTGGACGGCGGAGGGGTTAGGTACCATGCTCCCTGGCTTCCAGGGCGCCTCTCTTTGCATCCACATCCTGTCTGGTTTCATCTTCAGTCCCTTGACACGCATTTTCCATCCCCATTGCTGGAAATTTCATCTTAGTGAAGTAGAGCAAATGGGTGGATTGCTGCATTACGTTCCAGAATAGCGCTGATGTCTTCATTATGGTGATGCCTTGCCAAGAACATCAGTGTAATATAGTGTGGAATGTTCTAGTACCGGGGTACTCAATTGGCAGGCTGCAGTCCGCATCTGGACCAAAATGGAATTTAATCCAGACTGCGTGATTGGGTCCCCCCTGGAAAATTTTTATTGAGGCCAATGAACTTTGGTTTTGTATCACTGATGGAGTTTGGACCTCCAGGAAAAAGAATTGAGCACCCCTGTTCTAAGATGTGTGACCACCAGAGTGAACAATTTATTACTGTTAAAACAATCTCATCATTGTCTATGCCTCCTGTACACGTGGTAAGTGGCCTACCGTGGATTAAAACACCCTGAACCTCCCGTAGGGTTGCAGCCCCCTTCGATATCACCAAGCCCCCGGCCTTGCCCAGATGGACAGTTCTCTTGCCCTCCACTAGGGCCTTGTGTTGGGGTGGCGCAACGCTGCGATGGCATTCTCGATTGTCCGGATGGAGCTGATGAATGGGGCTGTTTCCCTCAAGACAAGATGACCACCCCAGGCTCAGGAGGGGAGAGGTAGCCATTTGCAATGAGCGAGCACTGATAGCCAGCGAGGTTAAGAACATGCCTCATTTTCACTTGAATCAATACTTCTTTTTCACATAATATCCTATAAAACCGTAGCAAGGCTTTTTGCAGTTTGCTGGAGTGCAGTTCGGCCTGAACTACTCCTGGTGCCCCGGAGCATGTGATTGGCTGATTGCAGCTGGCTTGTTTCCCCTCTTAGGTCCCTGGGTAATGGAAGTGACGCCAATGTAACACCTTCCCCGTCCCGTCTCAGGACACCTCATACGGCCTCTGTCACTCCCCCAACGCCCGTAAGAGCCCCTCTCATTCTCGCTGCAGATCATTCTCCACAGCACCATCTTTTGCATTTTAGTATTTATGTATAACTCTTTATTTTTAATTGCTTTCTGTCTTCTCCAGGGAATAGAAGGCCCAACTTACAGAGGTGATTATCCATAGTCCCATTTCTGCTGCAAAATGTAATTAATATGTGTGAAGGCACACGTCATGATGCTCATCTTTCACTATTAAATGGTTGCCTGTTTCTTCTGATCAGTATATCGCAAGCTACATTTTTGCAGTGGTACTGTTGTGAAATAGCCTTTGATATAGATTTTCATAGTGCATTATGGGATTTTTAATGAATCGCTACATGCTTGATCCTCATTCACCTTGCACAATGTGCGTGCGCATACGTGACAGCTCACCTGTCCTAGGGTCGTGCTCGTCGCCCCTGGGCATGGAGGATGGCCGCATCCGCTACGGCCAGTTGACCTCTTCTACCCACTGGGAGGACAATCCTGCGGACGCCGGCCGACTCAACGTCGTGCCCAACGTGTGAGTGCCTGTGAGGGTGAAAGTAATGATTAGTGGCCTTTCAGCTAGGCAGTTTGACCATGTGCAAGTGCACGACACTGCGCAAAGCACTGAGCATCCAATAAAAAAACATTTACATCCAAATGCATGCTGAACTTGTCATTGGATCGTAGGTTTGGTGTTCTGCCTCAGCAAATCAGTAGCATTTCAGCCAAATTAGGTAGTAATATCCACGACTGGAACCCACATCTGATATAAATATGTGAACTTACATACTGACCACTGATTGGTCAGCGACTGGTTGATGGACGGGCTACATGCAGTCTGGATTGGTTCATCGCCTCTCCGTGTGATGCTGTCGCAGCCTTGTCATGGAGCCTGGGTGGAGCCCCCTACCGGACGACGCCCAGCCGTACCTGCAGGTGGACTTCCTGGAGCCTGCCTGGCTTTCGGGGGTGGTGACGCAGGGCAGCGAACTTGGGACTGGAGGCTACCTCAGCAAATACCGGCTAGCGTTCAGCCTTGATGAGAGCCACTTCACCGACTACAAGGAAAACACAGAGAAAGGCCCCCAAATCAAGGTAGCGTATTTTCTTCCACATCTGGAAACTAGCCCACCGCATTCAGTGTGGCTCACTGTAACCCTGCTTTCGGTTAGCGGCTGCGGAGGATGGGGGGAATGGATCGAAATTATTATTAAGCTTTTCTGCAGGGGCAGAAAAGGACAATTCTAAACATATCCATCCATCCATTTTCTGAAACCGCTTGTCCTATTCAGGATTGCGAGGCCCTAAAAAATTTGAAACACAATTGTATTTGTTTGGGTTGTGGCCCCAATATTATGTGCTTTTAGCAGGCCCAAATCCTGCTGTGGCTCCCGGTATTCTCTGTGAGCAAACATCCCATAATGTCTTTGTTCTCCTTTCACCCATTTGTACAGCTAAATGTTTTTAGCAGCGCGGTTCAGTTTGTGTGCCTTTCCAGTGTCGTATCTGATGATCGGGCCTCCTGAATGGCTGAGCGGGGGCTTCCTCCCCTCCCCGATGCCGTCAGTCATACAGCTGTGGGTTTTGCCGTGGGCCTTGGCAGGTGTTCGCGGTGCGCATGGTGGGCAGGAGGCCCGTGACTCGCTGGCTGACCCGCCTGATTCAGGCCCGCTACCTCCGCATTGTCCCCGTGGAGTTTCGCCACACCTTCTACCTGCGGGCCGAGATCCTGGGCTGCAGAGAACGTACGTATCTGCACTCTCTATGTGGGACTGAGTTAGGAGCTTGTGTCTTGTGTTTATATGAGTGAGGTCATTCGTGGTTAGACGACTGTATGGCTCCTGCTTCTGGAATTTTCTGTATTTAAACCAGCAATAACTTAAACGTTTCATCCTAAAAGAACCTGAGCAGTTTCATCATTCGGGATCATGGAATTTCATTTTTCTGGACCATCTCACGAACGTCAGCAGGAGCTTGGGACAGACTTGGTTGCCTGTTTCTCCTGATCAGTGTATCTCAATCCATATGTCCCCAGTTGCGCTGGTTACTCCAGGGGGTGGCACTGCTGTAAAAGGCCTCTGTTTGGTGGGGCAGTTTGCGTGTGGCAGCGGGGGCTGTGTCCCACTGGCCGCGCTCTGTAACGGACGACCAGACTGCAGCGATCGCTCCGACGAGCTCAACTGTGGTGAGTCCATTCCTAACTTGTGAAGACCAGCTGGAGGAGCTGCTAGACATCTCAGGCCTCCTGACAAAGTGGCACCTTGGACACCTTGGGCCCCTTGGGAAGATTGCTGGAGCCAAATGTGGAGGGTGCAGCACCTACGAGACAGTACAGCATCAAGGGGTTACAGATGATGGGGTCCTGCATAAAAAACACCAGCTCAGTGGTAGTTCTGTGGAAACTGCACCTTGTTATTGGTCAGAGGGGAGTGGTCAGCCCTGCTAATACCAACAGGAAGGATGATGCAAAAATGTCACGGGCCAAACTCCCCAAGGAAAATATCACAGACAATAGGCACTCCAGCCAAATATTAGACAGGTGTACCTAATAATCTGGCCAATTAGTTTATATAGATTCAATTACTTCAGCCACTTCTTTCCCCTGAAAATATACATACAGTATATATAAAAAATGTCAGTAAATCTTTGGCAAATTATATTTAAGAATTTTATTCCTCTCCCACTTTTCCAAAAATATTACCTGATACTTGTACTTTTTGTCATAATTGTTTTATTACTATTGAACTACTTGGATATATAAAATAAATGTAATAATACAAAATGAATAGACATACTACAATTTTAATGCAGGATAGACTCCCTTCGTGCTTTAGGCTTCTTATCGTTTCAGTATGTTATCTGTGTCAGGACTTTAACAGGACTTATGGGTTCTTGAGAGGAGTTAATTAGATGGCAGAAAATACAGCACACAGAAATACACCCATTCTGCTTCATTCTGGTTCTGACACGTGACAATAAACCTGGGGTCCCGTTCCCAATCTCCCAGGTAGCACAGGAGCCCCGGGTGTTTGGAGCCACTCCAGTCCCACAGGAATCAGCACATCGCCGCTGCTGGAGGCTCTCTCCAGCCCTTCGGGAACCCCCGGCCTTCTCTCGCCCCTGTCAGGTTTGTTATCCTTGAGCAGTTTGTTTCTCTTTCCCTGGAGTGTTTATTCCTCTTTCCTGAGACTCTAACTGTAACCCGTGGACTTGCCTGTGACTCCAGACGAAGGGCTTCCCAGAGTCCTGTGCGTCGAGGGACAGTTTGCCTGCCGTGCGTTCGGCTGCGTGGACGCCGCGCTCGTCTGCGACGGCCGGGAGAACTGCCCCGACGGCTCCGATGAAGACCGCTGCGGTAAATGTCACTGTGGACGGCATGCAGTGTGGCTTGCTTTCAGGAAAGAAGGAATACTGGAGGTCCACATATTAAAGGAACCATGCTGTATCCTTGTGTTCTTGCCCTAGGGGGTCCATCCCCGCCTCCTGGACCTGTGGTGACTACAGGGCGCCCCCCAGTGGTCAGCCCTTGCTCTCCGAAACAGTTCTCCTGCAGCAGCGGGGAGTGCATCCACCCGGACCGGAAGTGTGACCTGAGGCCAGACTGTCTCGACGGCTCAGACGAGCGGAGCTGTGGTATGACGCGTCTGGATGCTTCTCGCAAATGTAAACTGTTTATGTTCTGGCAAACGAGCCTCTGGGTTTCACAGGGTTGGGGGGGGGGGGGGGGGTTACGGCCTATGTGGCTGTTGGAAGGTGATGGACTCCGTGACTGAAGTGTCCTTCCTCTGTCCTGTGTGCCCCGCCCCCCAGTGGACTGCATCCTGTCCCCCTGGACACAGTGGAGCCAGTGCAGTGCCTCCTGTGGCCTGGGCTCTCTCTTTCGGCAGCGAGAGATCCTGCGTGTGGCCCGGCCTGGCGGGGAGTGCGGGGGGGCGCTTTTCGACAGTCGGGCTTGTTTCAACCGCGCCTGCCCTGGTTAGTGAACACTATGTGGTCCCAGTAGGATCTTAACTCCTAATAAACGCCCTGGAAAAGGTATCAGCCTTCTCTGTATTATTCTCAGTTTTTTTCTACTTCAATTGTGGATTTTTTGTCATTTTCATTGTTATCCACATACCTGCAGTAATGGGATTCGGCGAGCCTGAGTGAACCGGAGCGTGACTTTTGTGCCCCTGTCCCAGGTGTCCCCAGTCTTGATTCTTGTGCTTCCAGGCAGGGGAGTATACAGGGGCGGGGCCACTGGGGCACTAGCTGAAAGCTGATTGGCCCCTAGAGTACCCTCTCTCCTGCCGCTCACCGATTCAAAACATATCATTGGCTGCTGATAAGGCTGGCATGAATTATGAATTATGGCTTCCCGGACCCTCCCCCACACCTTAAATAAAAAATCCTAGAATTGTTCCTGCTTCTGGGAACAGGCTCTAGGCTCACCGTGGCCCAGTACTGGATAAAGAATTATGAGTGTATGGAGTATTGTAATTGCTAGTTTTCTAGTTAGCAAAACAGATATGTGTCTGGGAGGAATGACTCTTGCATACCTCACCCTACCCTGGGCCCATCTCCTCGCACCCCCCTCACAGTGGATGGTCAGTGGTCGGAGTGGAGCAGCTGGTCGCAGTGCGACACCCTCTGTGGTGGAGGCCTGCGGACGAGGAACCGCAGCTGTTCCGACCCGCCCCCTAAGAACGGTGGCCACGACTGCCAGGGAGTGATGGTGCAGACTCACAGCTGCAACGGGCAGCCCTGCGGCCCCGATGTGGACTCGCATACAGGTCGGGTCTGAGTACAGCACTGTGCTCCATAGTGCAGGAAAGAGCAGAACAGCATGGGCCAGAACATCACAGCACGGCACAGCTCAGCACAACACAGCGCAAAGGCTCCTGAGAACTCTAACGCAGCTAACAGAGCTCAGCACAACGCAGCTCAGCACAGCTGAGAGCCTTAACTCAGCCCTGCTCAACACAGAACAGCATAGTGTAACAGCTCCTGAGAGCCTTAACACAACACAGTTCAGCACAGCATATTAACACAGCAAACCACAGCTTAACACAGGTTTTTCGTGTCTTTTGGGAGCCAGGCTGCAGCAGCGGAATGGTGTTGGTCACAGAGTGGGACTGCCGGGCTGGAAAGGCCAGAGGCTGCCCACATACGTGCCTGGAACTTTCTTCTCCTAGCGACTGCCCCTCGCAGTGCGTCCCAGGTAGGCCCAGTCTCTGTGAGTCTAAGCCACAGTCTGCCTGTGCGCCCTTTTTGGCTGCAACCCAGGCCTCAGGATCTATGTGTCACCGTCACCCTCTGCAGTGGCGCGGTGGCTCTGCGGGTGGCGCTAATGTGTCACACCTCCAAGGCAATGGCGCGGGCCACATAGTAAGATAATGGTTTGAGCCCCCACCCGCCAGGACCATAGCCATGAAGTAAGGTCATGAATTTCAACCCCGACATTTGCTTCAGTCCCCTGGTGATGAAAACTCTCTTCCAGCAGTCCAAGGACCTGCACTTAGGTGAATTAGTGTCTCTAAAGTGCCCATAGTGGGTATAAGCCCTGTGATGGACTGGCGTCAAGCTCCACACGTCTCTATCCTGCCAGGCATGGAGCCAGACACCCCAATCTCCCATGATACCAAAAGTTTTTGGAAAATGAATTTTCTGTTAACTTTATGATGTTTTCTTTGGTTACCAGGGGAGATTACAAAAGTGTGATTTGTCCGACAATATAGTAAGTCGTAAGCAGCGTGATTTCAAACTCATTAGTATGAACACCCACTGGTGGCCAGGTTGCTATGGAGCTCACCGGTCTGGCCCCGGGTAACCTCTTAGATGGCCAGGTTGCTATGGAGCTCACCGGTTCAGCTCCGGGTAACCTCTCAGATGGCCAGGTTGCTATGGAGCTCACTGGTTCGGCTCCGGGTAACCTCTCAGATGGCCAGGTTGCTATGGAGCTCACCGGTTCGGCCCCGGCTAACCTCTCAGATGGCCAGGTTGCTATGGAGCTCATTGGTTCGGTTCCAGGTAACCTCTCAGATTGTTTCCCTGCTTTCGCAGTCAGTCCGTTAGCTGGTAGAAGAGAGGGACTAGATCCATCGAGGCTGAAGTTCTCCTTCAGGGGCAATCTCTTCTGAACTTTTCCAGACTGAAAAACAGACAGAAAATGAGACAGAGAATTAAAGCTGCTTACAGGCGGATAATCTGCCTTTATTTTTGTCTGTCACCCAGGATGCCGCTGTCCGGCTGGCCAGTATGCACAAGATGGCCAGTGTGTGGAAGCCAGCCGGTGTGTTTGCCACTGGGACGGGCGGCTCCTTCAGCCAGGGGAGAAGGTTCTCAAAGAGAACTGCAGCACATGGTGAGTGCCCCCAGAGCGCCCCCCACAGGTTACGTCTCGTAAAACAGCCGCATGAACACCTCCATCCGTTTCTCAGCCTCTGCCGGGACGGACGGGTCTCCTGCAGCAGGGCCCCCTGCCAGGCAGGCTGCTATTGGTCGGCCTGGTCGTCATGGGCGCCATGTGACAGTGCCCCCTGTGGGGTCGGACTGCAGCAGCGGTACAGGTAGCGCTGTTTCCCAGGCGACCGCACGAGAGCACCTTCACGCCCTTGGCTGCTGCTTCCTGAATGGCTCCGCCCCCTCCTGCAGGTCGCCTCTGACCCCATCCAATGAGACGGAGAGCCCGCCCTGCCCCGGGGATTCCTCAGAGGCCCGTCAGTGCTTCGTGCCCTGCCGCCCAGGTCCTCAGTACCTTCTTTCCCCTAATAACCTGAAACCAGCATCAGCCGTGATTGTTTCACCTTCTGCCTACATCCACTGTCAGAACCCCAGAGGCAGTTTGCCATAGAGGCAGTGGAGTGGTCTGTACTGTATTCAGGATCAGTGCCCAGAAAGTTGTGGGTTTGAGTCCCGTGGTCAGCAGAGTAATCTTATCACCATTGGGCTCTCGAGTTAGGCTCTTAACCCCAGCTGCTCTGGGGGGGGGGGGGGGGGTGGGGGTTTTCCCCCCCCCCTCCCTCACCCTGGGCTTTTCGCAGTGAAAGTGGGCGTTGGGGGCGGGCGCCCCCC
>JAODKM010000032.1:11613544-11625839 GCA_026780845.1 Petrocephalus sullivani | reverse complement strand
GGAAGCCCCTTTTGTGGGGGGTTGGTGTTTGTGGGGGAGGGGTTGGGTTGGCCCCTCTGGTTTAAAAAGCCCTTCAAACACAGAAAAAGCGGAGGGGGGGGGGGGGCGGGCGACGGGGGGGGGGGGGCGGGGGGCCCCGCGGCGCGGGGGGGGGGGGGGGGGGGGGTATGGATTCTGCCTGACCCAGTCCCTAACCCTGGACTTTTCTCAGTAATATGTCGATTTGGAAGCGGCCCGACCCACAACATCTGCGACTTAAGCAGTTGCTTAGACCCCAGTGGTCACCATGCCCCCCGCTGTCATAATGGGAAGGAAATGAAAAATGACTTGGTTAATCAAGTTTGACTTAGAGCCCTGAGAAGGTCTGAGACCGGGCCTGCTCTGGGTAAAAGCATCATAAATTGTTGTAATGGAAATTGCCTACAGAAGGTCCCTACCACTTATGGCATGGCTGTACCTGCAGACGACCAGCAGGTGGGGCACTGGGGCGAGTGGACGGCCTGGTCTCAGTGCAGTAAGACCTGCTTCCTGCACGTGGACGACGTGGGGCTCAGGAAGCGATTCCGCAGCTGTAACGGCACGGACGGGGGCTCCTGCGACGGCGAGACCGAGGAGCTGGAGCCCTGCAACACGGTCCTGTGCCCTGGTATGGCGGCCCGGGTCCAAATCACACCGGGGCTCCTCCAGGCCTTGAGCATCGCCCATGGCAACACTGGAGTTCACGCACGTGTGACATGGCCGTCGAGTATTTATTGGTGTTAAGAGTGATGAAAGTCAGTGGTGAAGACGAGCTCTGTGTAACTCTGGAGTAACTCACCGGTGCCACCCAGTCGGTAACATGTAGCAAATAACAGGACTAGACAGCACAGACCATGACACAGGGCAGCAGCAGAGGTACATACAATATTTAAGCAGCGAAATAAAGAGAAAAAATATGGCTAAATAAAGTATAAATGTGCACAGTGCAAAATCACAGATATAGCTGACCAAGATTTTAGATCCTGAGAGCTGTGTTGCTCCTGTAGGGCGACACGTACTGTAGGGCTTTGCCTTAACCTAACAGGGGCTGTGTGTTTGAATTCCCAGGAACTGTAATTGAAGTTTGATTGACTTTGGTTAAATTTTTTGTCTGGCAAGTCACTCCGCATAAAAGCATCGGATAGAAGAAGTGGAGAACTGCTGTTTTTCTTCCTCAGTGGCTGGCGGCTGGTCCCCCTGGTCCCCGTGGTCCTCCTGCTCTGCGGAGTGTGACTCGGGTTCTCAGACCAGGCAGCGTCTGTGTGACTCGCCTCCTCCCCGGTACGGGGGCGCCGGCTGTCCCGGGCCGCACATCCAGACGCGGGACTGCAACACCCAGCCCTGCTCAGGTGCCCCCCGCCCAGATCCAGCAGAGCTGCCCGCCCCATTCACAGTGCCCCTTATTATTGGTTGGCTTTACACGCTGTTCTTCTTTAGGGGCGTGTCCCGAGGGCATGAGCTACCTGAGTGCCGACCAATGCCAGGCGTGGGGCGGGGCTTGTCCTCGCCTGTGTCTGGACCTGACACCCTCCGTGGCGTGTGCCACTGACTGCTACGATGGCTGCTACTGCTCTCCTAACCTCTACCTTCTCAACGGCTCCTGCGTGTCCCTGTCAACATGCCCCTGCTACCACCAGGGGGCGCTCTACTCCCCAGGCACCAGCGTGTCACAGGATGCCTGCAACAACTGGTATTCCACCCAGAGATGAGCGGCCGGCTCCTGTTTGTACCTCTGCCACCATTTTAACAAAAAACGAAGGCCTATTTCTACTTTAAATGAGTAAATTATCTCCATCTGGAAATAGGAGATGGATTTATAAGCAGGGAACATCAAGTATTAATCAATGGTTTTGTTAATGAGCTCAGTAGAGCAGCTCACAGCCACATCCTCGCCTCTTACAGCACCTGCATTAACGGAGAGATGCATTGTGGGACAGCACCCTGCCCTGGTAAGAGAATATGCATTCATCAAAACCGACAAGATAAAAGTCTGGGCATTGTTGCTTTGATGGTACTCTAGGCTTAATGACTATGCCTCTACCTCTAAGAGACAGGTTTTAAATTGCCTCCTGTACAAATCGCCATGGAAACCTGGGCCGGTATAGAATTTTGTGTGCCATTTGTATTGTTCCTTAACTCCATTTTTGTGAAGTCTTTATTAATCACATGGCCATTAAAATGAAAAATGTCAGTGCAGTGGTATGATATGTATGATGGGTGACCTCCCCCCCGCACCCCCCTCCCCCGGGCCAGCGCACTGTGGCTGGAGCGCCTGGACGCCATGGAGCGCGTGCAGTCGGACCTGCGACGTGGGTGTGCGGAGGCGCTACCGCTCACCCGACAATCCTGCCCCGGCCTCCGGGGGGCGCCCCTGCGAGGGCAGTCGCATGGAGATGGACACCTGTAGCCTGGAAGCGTGTCAGGGTGAGGAGGAGGAGGAGGGAGGGAGGGATGGCCAAGAAGCCAGGCGAGGAGAACCTCGCCACTCGGTCACATTTGTTTAGTACGTTCCGAAAGAATAGCAGCCCTTTCTTCCAACCTCGCTCACCAAGTTTACCTGCTACCCCACAGTGGCTTGAGAATTACACTAACTAGCTGATTCCCCTGGGAGTTATTTTTGAATTTTTCAGAATGTACCTACACTCAGCTGTAAAATAACAAGCTGGCCGCCACGGGAGTGTATTCCGCTGTAAAATAACAAGCTGGCCGCCACGGGAGTGTATTCCGCCAAAGCACGAGGAGAGCTGAGCTCTTAGCATCTGCATGGAGACCCAGTAAGGCGGCTTTACCTTGCAGATGAAGTCTGAGGGACCCGGAGCTTGCGGGCAGCGCAGTGCTTAGCACCGTGCCCTCACATGCTGGGGGGTGGGATTGCACTCCTGCCTCTGGCTCTGAGTGCGGAGTCTGCATGCCCTCCAGGTGGTTGCGTGGGTCTCCCTGCCTCATACGCCGTGTTATGTGGGATTCAGGCTCACAGCAGCCCTAAAGATGGACTAGATGGAAACCTGAGACGGCAAAACATCTGCATATTTATGTTCAGCTCCCACAGCAGAGGATAAAGGCTCAGGTCCAAGTGTAGCCCTGATATCATCACCCTCAAGTCCAGCGCTCAAGGTCACCAGAATAGCTTTAGGAAAATGTTCCCTTGTGTTTTAGCTTGTAGTCTTTGTTTTGATGCAGTTGTTCTTTTGGTGCTCTGCAGAGTCGGACAGATGGATTGGATGTGTGTGTGTGTCTGACACGTTCCATGTGTGACGTTTATGTCTGTCTGATGTGTTTTCTGGTGTCACATGTTCCCATGTGTGTGACGTGTTTCTGTATTTGTGATGGGTTTCCGTGTTTGCATGACGTGTTTCCCTGCATGTGACGTGTTTCCCTGCATGTGACTCATTTCCATGTGCATGTCTGTTTCCTTGTTTGTGACGTGTATCTGTGTGATTGTGAGAGTTTGATATCTTTCTGTGTGACTTGTTTCTGGTGTATGATGTGTTTTCATGTGTGTGACGTGTTTCCCTGTGTGTCAGGTGTGACTGTGTGTGTGTGACTTGTTTCCGTGTGTGTGCTCCCCACAGGAGCCCGGCAGCCCTGGGGAGAGTGGTCTGAGTGCTCAGTGCCCTGTGGCGGGGGCTACAGGAACCGAACCCGCGGGCCTCCCAGAACCCACGGCATGGCGCAACAGTTCAGCACCTGCAATGTGCACGCGTGTGGTGAGCTGGGCGAGTAGCCCTTCGTGTCTGTGACAGTGAGCTTTCCCTTTTGTTGCATGGCTCAAATTATTCTTGAAGGGAAATATGAAAAGCTTGCAGCACGTGGACAGGCTTCCTGGGCCAGCGTTCGCGGGTGAACCAAACCTTTGGCACCCACCGGGGGGCGCTCCTGCTCCATCACTGACTTACTTTTTTCAGCTCCAAATGGAGTTGAACTTTTCAAAACTGAGGAAAAGTTTTTTTTCATAGGAAGCCATTTTCAGTGCAGTCCCCCCCTACCCCCAGGTAACGAGTCCGGCTGCCCCGCTGGGCAGGAGCTGGTGGCCTGCGTCCGGCATCCTGTTTCCTGTTCTGACATCGGTACCGAATTTGACTACAGCAGCTGCACCTCAGGCTGTCAGTGCCCCCCCGGCCTGCTCCTCCAGGTCAGCTCTTTCCCCTGCTTGGCGGTGTGGGTATGTCCTTCAGACCCTGTGCTCCTGTGCTGGGATTCGTGGTGTGAGAAACACACATGAAGACGCGCGAGGGAGTGTGAAGCTCCTCGCGGGGGTTTAAAACACTAGACACAGCCAGTTCTCATAATGTGCGGGTTTCCGCAGGACGGAGACTGTGTCTCTGCGCCTCAGTGCCGCTGCTATGTGGACGGAGAACAGTATGAGCCAGGAGACACCATCACCCAGGGCTGCAGGAACTGGTAAGGGACACTCCCCCATCGAACCACCCACCTTCCATATTTATGGGTAAAGTCTCATACTTCCATCTTGAATACCTGCTTTTCACGTTCTGTGAAAGGAGTCGTTTTTAGTTCTCACAGCCCAGTGAAGGTCTCCATAACGTCAGATGGTTTCGCTGTATTTGGAGCACCTTCTGGAGAATGTCTTTCAGATATAAACATTATTTTCCACTTGTCTTGCCATCTCGTTTGGTAAATATGGAGATCTTGTGATCACTAAAAGAATGTACCCAATGTTCCCAAATTTCCCTCCAGGAGTTAATAAAGTAGCTGTCTGTCTGTCTGCCTGTCTGTCTGTCTGTCTGCCTGCCTGTCTGTCTCCCTATCTATCTGTCTGTTGGTCTGTCTATCAATCTATCTGTCTGCCTGCCTGTCTGTCTCCCTATCTATCTGTCTGTTGGTCTGTCTATCAATCTATCTGTCTGTCTGTCTGTCTGCCTGCCTATCTATCTATCTATCTGTCTGACTGACTGCCTATCCATCTGTCTGTTGGTCTGTCTATCTATCTATCTATCTGTTTGTCTGCCTGCCTATCTATCTATCTGTCTGCCTGCCTATCTATCTGTCTGCCTGTTTGTCTGGCTGCCTATCTATTTGTCTGTTGGTCTGTCTATCTATATATCTGTCTGTCTGTCTGCCTGCCTGCCTAACTCTCTATCTGCCTGTCTGTCTCTCTGCCTATCTGTTTTTCTGTCTGCCTGCCTATCACTCTATCTGCTGGTCTGTTTGTCTGTCTATCTGCCCTTCTGTCTGTCTGCCTGCCGGTCTGTCTGCCTGCATGCCTATCTATCTGCCTGCCTGTCTGTCTGCCTATTTATCTGTTGGTCTGTCTATTTATTTATCTGTCTGTCTCTCTGCCTATCTGTTTTTCTGTCTGCCTGCCTATCTCTCTATCTGCTGGTCTGTCTGTCTGTCTGCCTCCCTGTCTGTCTGCCTGCCTGCCTGTCTGTCTGTCTGCCTGCCTGCCTGTCTGTCTGTCTGTTACAATTGTCTCCAACAGCACCTGTGAGTCAGGGATGCTGGCTAACTGCACCGACCTTGACTGTGACGGTGAGTGCTTTGGATCGCGCACAGCCCGTGTTGTACACATTAGCCAAACCGCCCACCTCAGCTGATGCCCCTGTCACTGCTTCACAGTGGACGGCCTGTGGTCCGACTGGACCCCCTGGAGCGACTGCAGCGCCCCCTGTGGGCCGGGCCTGCGGTCTCGCTTCCGTTTCTGCTCCAGTCCGCCCCGGTCCGGGAGGGGACTGCCCTGCCTCGGACCCGACCGTCAGGACCAGCCGTGTGTTCGAGCTACCTGTGACCGTAAGTCTGTTTCATGCTAACGGGGTCAGTGTGACCCGTGATCCTGGTTATGGGTTAGCCCCGACTTACGATGGAGATGCCTTCAGATGACCCCATCGTAACATGGCCTAGCCTACCCAGGAGTCTTAAAGAATGGTGATCAGTATGGGGTAGTATGCTGTAATTTGCTAATAACTTAACAAATTACAGTACATAATTTAGCGCAACTGGGCAATTTGCAGTACTCTACTGTATAAACTGTATATAATGTATTTATAAATTTAAGAAAATGTGCACTCTACCACCGAGACAAATGAACACTGTCGATCACTGGCGCGTATCCCGGCAGCGTCCCAACGCGTCACTCCGCATGCGGCGCTACAGTTGCCTGAAATTTAAATATTTTTACAATTTTGTCGAATCCCTACCATCTTCATAAGGCGAAGCATCATGACTCAGGGACCATCTGTATTACGTTATTTATCTCCGTGATTTTTTTAAAGATTACTTTAAAGAGATCCTGCCCTGTTTTAATATCAGCATACGTGAGTGCTTATGCATGGATATTCTGCAGGTGACGGAGGCTGGGGTGAATGGACCACTTGGACGGAATGTACCAAGTCGTGTGGCGGGGGTGTGCAGTCCCGTCAGCGGGAATGTGACAGCCCCACCCCGCAGGGGAAGGGTGACTTCTGTGAAGGCCTGGGCAGCCAGATTCGATCCTGTAACTCCGATCACTGCCCCGGTACTGAGGCAGGCAGGCATATCCTGTATTATAAGCAGTAGTGTGTGTTTTGGTGGGGGCTGGGAATCGCCACGGCGTTTATGCATGTGTGTGTCCCCTGTGTCATGTCCCAGTGGCCCCCTGCACCGAGGTCCCTGGGACAGCATTCAGCAGCTGTGGCCCCTCCTGTCCCCGGTCATGTGACGACCTGGCTGTGAGTATTGTAGCACCTGACTGCAGTGTGTGTGTGTTTTCAGACCGGAACCTGAAGAAATGGCCGCTGTTCTGTTTCAGTACTGTGAGTGGCACTGTGAGCCAGGGTGCTACTGCACAGGGACGCGTGTCCTGGGCCAGAACGGGACATCCTGTGTCCAGACCCAGGACTGCCCATGCCTGGACGTGGCAACTGGCCAGCGGCTGGCGCCGGGGGAAGCTGTGCCGGCCCCCGATGGCTGTAACAACTGGTGAGGGCCCCCGTGAGCCATACACAGGCCGCGTCCCTCTCCGCGGTCATGTGGCTGGGATCATGTGACTGCACCTGCATGCCCCCAGACATGTTGGCAGTGTCCTGAGGGAGTGTCCTCCATTTGGAGAGTTGTCCTCCGGGCCACCTGTCCAGTAGAGCTTGAGACCTGCTGCCTGAAAGAGCCAATATACCTGAGCTGCACACAATCTGACCTCCTACAGCGGTAATGAGGCACATGTCTTGGTGTGACCAGGTTGGCCGAGTGCTTAAGGCGCTGGTCTTAATATCCAATGGGTGCCAGCCCTCGTGGCTCCGATTCCCACCCCTGGTAGTTTCCCTGAGCTTTGCAGCTGTGCTCTTTAACATCCCAAAAATTTGCTTGGTAATCCTGAGCGATCCTTATATATCTGCCGGATATTCCGGCCCAGTCTGTTAGAGGGGCTAACCCCACTGCTCTGCTGGACGCCCCTATGGTCCCCCCGGTGTCAGGGCAGGTAAGGGACCATAGGGCTTGTGCTGGATTTTTAAGTGTGCAAAAGAATGAGTGAGAAACAGAAGGGGATCCCAAAGCGAGTCTAACAGACAGGGCCAGGATGCAGCCATTCATCCATCTTCCAATGGAGCGCTTATCCTGCGCACGGTTGCAGGGGTCCTGGAGCCTGTCCCAGAATGCAGAGAGCCCAAAGCTGGAGTCTTCCCCAGGCGGGATGCCAGCTCATCGCAGGGCACAAACACTCACATACATAATCAGACACTGTGGCCAATTCAGAGATGCCAGTCAGTCTAAATTAATGTGGTCTATTTGAATAACAGGTGCTTTAATCTTATTATTATGCAGACTACATGCCTGTAACCGGAAGGTTGTCAGTTCCAGTCTTATGGTTGGTAGAGTGATTTCACGATTGGGCCAGTGAGCAAGGAGCTTAACCCCTAATTACTCCAGGCTTGAAAATCAGCTGCTAAACACACAGTTAAATAGGTACATAGGATGCCTGGGAGTTACGAGGTGTGTTGGAGAAAGCAGGATGACGCTTGGGTATGTCGCCACCCTGTGGTGGCTCTTCTGAGTGACCTCAGCTTACATCCCTCTGTTTCAGTACCTGTGAGGGTGGCAGGATCATCTGTACCAGCGAACCCTGTCCAGGTAAGTACATCTGCATGGTGCTCGATGCATGTGCTGAAAAGGCAGGGGGACACGTCCCCACAGGCAAACGCTTTGAGTTCAGGGGTGTATACGGGGGGCGGGGCCATGGGGCAGTGAAAGCTGATTGGCCTGCACAGTGCCCCTTTCCTGTCAATCATCGATTCAAAATGTGTCATTAGCTAATTGTAAGGTTGGCCCCTCTATATGAATTATGGCTCTTCTTATGCCCCCCATTCAGAAATCGTGCGTGATAAATAACCTCCCATCCTTTCCTTGCAGTTGCAGGTGGCTGGTGCGAGTGGTCAGGCTGGACACCATGCTCGCGGACTTGCGGGGCAGAATGGGTGTCCCGCTACCGTAGCTGCGGGTGCCCCGAGCCCAAGCTGGGCGGACCAGCTTGCCCTGGGGAGCAGGAAGTCCACGGTGGGATCGGGGTGCAGATCCAGAGGCAGCCCTGTCCCTCCATCACCTTCTGTCCTGGTAAAGGCGTCTGGGTGCCAGTGCTTCTCAGCTAGTGGGTCACAACCCAAAAGTTGCGTCTGGGTGCCTGTGCTTCTCGGCTAGTGGGTCGCGACCCAAAAGTGGTGTCTGGGTGCCAGTGCTTCTCAGCTAGTGGGTCACAACCCAAAAGTGGCGTCTGGGTGCCTGTGCTTCTCAGCTAGTAGGTCGCAACCCAAAAGTGGTGTCTGGGTGCCAGTGCTTCTCAGCTAGTGGGTTGTGACACAAAAGTGGTGTCTGGGTGCCAGTGCTTCTCAGCTAGTGGGTCACGACCCAAAAGTGGCGTCTGGGTGCCTGTGCTTCTCGGCTAGTGGGTCGCGACCCAAAAGTGGTGTCTGGGTGCCAGTGCTTCTCAGCTAGTGGGTCGCAACCCAAAAGTGGCATCTGGGTGCCTGTGCTTCTCAGCTAGTAGGTCGCGACCCAAAAGTGGTTTCTGGGTGCCAGTGCTTCTCAGCTAGTGGGTTGTGACCCAAAAGTGGTGTCTGGGTGCCAGTGCTTCTCAGCTAGTGGGTCACGACCCAAAAGTGGCGCCTGGGTGCCTGTGCTTCTCAGCTAGTGGGTCGCGACCCAAAAGTGGTGTCTGGGTGCCAGTGCTTCTTGGCTAGTGAGTCGCGACCCAAAAGTGGTGTCTGGGTGCCAGTGCTTCTCAGCTAGTGGGTTGCGACCCAAAAGTGGCGTTTGGGTGCCAGTGCTTCTCAGCTAGTGGGTTGCGACCCAAAAGTGACTCATTGGACCATTTTCACTGGGTCATGGCGCGTGTGTTTTCGTTATAAATAAATGGTCCGGTTTCGCCACGTTCTTCTGCCAGCCTTACCGGTTCCATGTGCTCTCTCTCCCACCTGCTCCCGGCTGCCCCGCCTCCCCCAGTCCACGGCCTGTGGGGTTCCTGGGGCCCCTGGTCCGAGTGTGATGCCTGCGCGGGGGTGTCGACGCGCAGCCGTGTCTGCAGCAGCCCCCCAGCCCGCTTTGGCGGCCTGCCCTGCCCCGGGGAGTCGCGTCAGAGCCGTGCCTGCCATGACAACAGCACCATCTGTTCAGGTAAGCCTGCCCGTCCCGTCCCGTCTATGGACTGAGTAAGGTGTCGGCCCGCTTTGGTTATGCCGACGGTTATGTGAATTACCCTCCTTTAATTGCTTAATAGTCATGTTTTGGTTGAAAACAATTTGCTATTTTTGCATCCAGGGCAGTTTATTCATTCATTTCATTCATACTTTTATTAAAAGTGTCGTACAGCTGAGGGAAGGGTTACAGTTCATGTGTTCCGCGTGGAATTCGAACCCACAACCTTAGAATTTTGTGCTCCCTGCGCTACTCGTTTAGCTACAGGAAGTGTAATTCCAATGTATTGCCTCACTCAAGAAGAACCGTAGATGGGCCTCAAACCGACACCCCGAAGGCTCCTTGTCTAAGACACCCCCCACCCCCGGCGCCCCCCCCACATCTCTCCCCCCATACAGACTGTGCTGGGGGGCAGCAGGAATGGCCATGTGGAAGGCCCTGCCCGCGCTCCTGCTCTGATCTCCAAGGCGACACAGAGTGCGTCGACGCCCCGGCGTGTCGGCCCTCCTGCGGCTGCCGCGGCGAGCTGCTCCTGCAGGACGGGCACTGTGTGCCGCAGGAAGAGTGTCGCTGCAAGTTTGCCAACAGCACCGCTGGTGAGGGGTTCCCGACCCGCCGATCTCATGGCCTGTGCTGTGTCATAATGGCTGGGGAGTCTCTTCACTAAGGTCATCTTGAACAAACTGATTGTCCCACGTATTGTAAAAATGGCCAAAAACTTACCAAAGCCAAAATTTCCCTGTAGTGTAATTTTCCTTCTGTTTTTCTGTGCCATGGTTGGCTAAATGGTTTAGGTGTTGATCCATTTATTCCAGTATTTCTCAACTGATGGGTCACGACCCAAAGTGGGTCAACACCCATCCCTTCGGTCAGCAAGTTTTACTACCTGTTACCAAAATAAATCTGATTCAAATTTTTAAACATTTAAACATCTGCTGACCAAGATGAAACATGTCTTCTGAGACTGAACCGCTGATTTAGGCCATGTAGGGGTCAGACCCCACCCCTACAGTAAGTAACTGGCCTATCAGCACCTCAGCTGGTATCTTTCATAAGACGCTCTCTCCTCCTCTCCCTCCCCCAGGTGGGGTGGATTCTGCCAATGCCTCTTGGGCATGGCCTGCCCTCTCTGCCTCGCACTTCATAGACCCTGGAGAGACTATCACCAGCGCCTGTAAAAACTGGTACTTCTGTACAGTATCGCCTACGTTTCAGAATCTCATTTACAGAACATGGGCACCATTGCTAATAAATCGGCCTTATGGTGCATGATCTGGGATGAGAGATATAAATCTGATCTATGACAGCATTTCCTTTCAATTAATTTTATCACCCCGGCAGATATTTGCATTTAAAGCCCTACTTTAAGTTCTGCTGTGTTTCCTACATTGAACTACGTCTGTTATCCCCATTGGAATGAAAATCTTTCTGATTCTCCCAGTACCTGTGAGGGTGGTGCTCTGCAGTGTCAGTCATTACCCGGTTGCCATGTGGATGGTGCATGGAGCCAATGGGGAGCCTGGTCGGAGTGCTCATCCACTTGTGGGGGCGGAGTCAAGTTGCGATTTCGGCAGTGTGATAACCCTGCCCCCCAAAACGGGGGCAAGGGTTGCGCAGGGATAGCCGAGCAAAGAAAGGACTGCAACAGCCAGCTGTGCTCGGGTACGAGGCGCGGAGAGCGACTGCCCCCACTGGCAGGAATAGGAGTGACCCTAACAGCCCGTGTCCGCCATTTGTTTGTGTGTGACAGACTCGGGTCCCTGGTTCGACTGGTCCCCCTGGATGGCGTGCTCGGTGAGCTGCGGGGGCGGGGAGCAGTCGCGGTCACGCACCTGTCGTTCGCCGCCCTGCGAGGGCGTGAAGCGTCAGAGCAAGACATGCAACACCCAGGTGTGCCTCGGTGAGTTTGGCCCAGCGGCCACCAGGGGGCGTCCCACCTGGTCAGCTTGTGGTGTGTGCCTGTGTGTATGTTAGGGCAAGGCGCCCTAGTTAAAATCTTTCTAATGGCCTTGAAAAGGGTTCGGCCCGCCCTTTGTGAGTGTCCCATGCAGCAAAGGATAACAGAGAGCCTAAGCTCGCTTGTGGCCCATGGAGCTGGACAGTCAGGCGCAAATTAAGTCTCTATATATGGGTAACCGACAGACCCTCCACAGCCTGCATACTTCACAATAAGTAAGTCCAAGTTGGAGACTGTTATGTGGCTTTGTGAGTTAGGGCGCTGTGCCTGTGGTTGGAAGCTTGCAGGTTCACATCCCATTATTGGCAGAACAGTTTCACCTTTGGGCCTTTGAGCAAAACCTTTTAATCTCCAATTGCTTCAGGCCCTGGCTGCCAGCTTTCAATCAAATATATATATGTACCTTTGGATGACTGTATCTGCTAAATAAAGTAAAAGTATAGAAAAGATGTGACTATAGATTCTCAAAGTATCTGGATATTTTGCCACTTTGTTCAGACTCTATAATGATATGAATGTGAGAGTAAAACGAGTGTATAATGAATCTGAGAATATATAATGTCGCTATAATGGCTAGGAGGCTATAATGACCAAAATCTGCAAGTATAATAATCTTAGTGTATAATGAATCTGAGAGTATAATAAGAGTATATTGAGTATAAGTATGATAAGTATAATGAGTATAATGAGTGCACAATGACC
>JAODKM010000032.1:11524605-11536195 GCA_026780845.1 Petrocephalus sullivani | reverse complement strand
GCAGTATAGTATAGTATAAAAAGTTTGTATATGTGTGTGTGTGTGGGTGGGTGTGTGTATGGGGCTTGTCTGGGGTGACCTCCTTGCTAGCCATTATTTCACGAAACCCATCTCTGCCGTCACATCTGCCCGCCGATCATTAGTGTCAGGATGGTTTCATTCAGATGATTGTATTTGTGAGGGCAGCATAACTGAATTGTGTTTAGCACTTTTAAAATGAGCCTGCTGTCTGTTTAACTGAGCTGGTTAATATAGAAAAAGTCACTCGTATTCATGGGCGCTGAAAATATGCGACGGGTATCAAAGTAAGCAAGTAGTGCGTGAGCCCTAAGTGTGCTGAGTGTGAATAAGGCCAGTGAGGCAGACAGCTACTGAGATCATTTCAGTCAGACCCCAGCTTAACTGGAAAAAAGAGAGTCAGACCTCAAATACGGTTTCATCAGATCAGAGAGTCAGGCCTCAAGTACAATTTCATCAGATCAAAAAGAGAGTCGGACCTGAAATATAGATTCATTAGATCAGAGAGAGTTACACCTGAAATATAGCTTCATCCGATCATACTGAGTCAGAGCTGAAATACAACTTCATCAGATCCGAGAGAGTCAGACCTCAAATACTGCTTCGTCGGATCAGAGAAAGTCAAAACCGAATTTCAGTTTCATCAAATCAGAGCGAGTCAAACCTCACTTTCAGTTTCATAAAATCAGTCAGACCTCAAATACAGTTTCATCAGATCAGAGAGAGTCAGACCTCAAATAGTTTCATCATATCAGTGATTTAAACCACAGCTAAAGCTTCATCAGTTCAGGGAGTCAGACCACAATTACAGCTTCATCGGATAAGTAACACAGTTCGGCTGTGACACCAGGCTTGCTGCCACGCAGGCCGTGTGAGTTTAGTCACACAGCATTATAAATAACACGTTGCCATGCCTCAGCATGCCGGCAGATTCCCCTCTGTTAGCGTGAGTCTCAGTTGCCAGCCGTCACCGAGACAACAATGGACATCATTAAGTAAACATACGCTTTTTATGTCGTACCACAAAGCAGGCCATTGATTATATGTTCTAAGCTCACTTTGCTGCAGGTGACTGTGTCCTCCATGTCACAGCACTTGAAATGCTCACAGGATGGATCAGTGTGGTGTAGGGCAGTGTGTCGGTCCAGTAAACATCTGCCAATATCACGCGTGACGATTGGCTAGGAGTTGCTAAATACACGTGGAAGTACCCACTATGTGTGTATCTGAGTGTGTAACAGAGTAACAATCTTTCTGAGATCAGTCTCAAATGGATTATCACTGTCCTAGATAACAATCCACACTGACCCCCAGGAAGCCGCGGCAGCTGCTGCTGGTGGAACGAGAACTAGCTGCGGTTCACCTCAGTGACATCGCTGCGGCCGGAGGTTCTCCTAAATTATCGGGGCTAAGCGGAAGGACAGTCAGAAGTTTGCTTCCCAGTTTAGCAGTGGATGAGGCCCCCAGAGGCTGACTGTCAGTGTATTTCATTTCTATTAGACAGGCAAAGCCCAGGACATGGAGGTTTTAATGGGAACGCAACCTGTTTTGGGGTGTTACCTGTTTCTCACTATTATAATGAGCCCTTGTTTTATACTGTAGAAGCAAGCGCTCTTCTGAAAATGCAGCAGCAAAATCTGCATAACATCAGATTGGCCCTGATAATCCATAGAATATGCCTTTGCACGCGGGTGTTGTGGATTCAGCGGAAAAGAATCCTCCACATCTAGGAAGGAAAAGGGTGTTGCATTGCAATTCTCTGTCTCTAATATGACATGTTTCTTTCTAGACTGAGGTGTGCTGTCACTTTGCCGACATGAAGCCGGCTTTGTGTCGCGGTGGGATTCCATCCCTGATCTGTCTTTCACAGACAGAAGTTTCAGCTTTTTTTTAAAGACAGATTTCTGCTTCGAATTTCTTTATTGAGTGAATCTTTCTCTCCCTACCGCCAGGACCTGGGTCTTAATCTTAGCGTCTGGCAGCTTGATTTACGAGAAAGGGTCAATCTTCTTGATGACCATTACAATGAATGATAAATTATTACAATGAATAATAAATTTATCCCATGGAACGATGATCCTACACTAATTGCGCAGACTAGGGAAAGGATGCTGATACTCCAGGGGTGTTTTGCAAGCCCTGATTCATCAAAAGGGAAGATGGCAGAACGTGTTGCATATTCCTATTTAGGAACTAAATATTGGGATTCTTCCACTGCTGAAGGAAATATATAATAAATGGTGTTCCCTTGTTACATATCAGACCCAATCAAATCAGTGGTTCCCAGTCAGGTAATGACCAAAAAGGTAGTTTAATAAATGCATAAACACAGCACTGATATCATAATTATTTCTGTTTAAGGGAAGATGTAGATCAGGTTCTTTGTCTGACTTGGTTGGTACTTCTGTTACCTTAGCAACGCTCAGAAAGCTTCAATGTGATAAAGGATTTTCTGGATACTGACTGAATGTGTGCACATAGAAGGGGAGCCCGGGCCCGTAAACCCGCCCTCCCTGAAGCCGCATGCGTCTATCACGCCACAGCACCAGCTTGCGGGGGGCTGGCCCAGTTCCTCTTTGAATTACTGGGCCATGCAGTCCCTGCTTGCAGACTCTAAGGGCCCTCTCTAATGGGCTGGGGCCGACAGATCCATACATCAGGATGGCTGTCCAGGGCCGCACCCCCCCTTTACGTCCTATACCCACGATCAGTATTTAACCTCAGTCCTCTCAGGGCTCTGATAAACTCTCACAAACATTGAAGTGGGCTGTGAAAGGTATGGGCATGCATCACCCTTTGAAAACACTGGGAAGTGCAAACCGATGAGGTCATGAGTCTTTCCCGCTGCTCCTGGAAACCGGGGACAACCCCTAAAGTCATTAGCAAATCTGTCACGTGATGTTGGCCTCTCCTACCTACCGAGCCTCCTGTATTATTAAAATTCTGAAGTCAGTCAGATCAGGAGACTTATTTGAAGGCAGAGACCATAATAAGAAGACTGTCACATTGGTTCGGTGACACAATTCAGCCGCCAGGCACAAACATAAACTTGCTGAGAACAGCCAGAATGTTTCAGTGGGCTGAGTCCCAGCAGGCTACAGGGCCAGCGGGACGGGAAGGGGGGGCGGCTAACATTTAAAGCAACTGTTTGGGCCAGACTTCACCTCTCCAGCTTGACAGAGCCACGAGTGTGTCCAGCGTCAAAACAAAACTTGGGTCCAAATACATTTATGTATGACCTTCCAAATTACCACCTAAGTTTAAATATGCATTAAGTTCTGTGGTCAATGGGTTTACCTCTAATAATATAATTGGTGTGCTCAACTACTTAAATCTGAAGCAGTTTTATATGTTGCGGATTTATCCAGAGTAATATGTATACTGTGTGGGCTTCTGTCAAGCACCTTGATCAAGGGTTTATGAAGGGTTTATCAACCCAGAACTTCTCTGCTCCCCGGCTCTGAACTGACACACCTCAGGCTCTCTGGAAGGACGATTACCCCTGCCTTTTAATGAGGCATCTCAGCTTCACTGCCCGTCTCTCACCTGACCTCCTCTGTTCCCTCCCAGTCCATGGGACTGGGCTATGATCGCCACGGTTACAGTAAATAAACCTGCGTGGGGCAGTCTTCCTAATGGCAACTCGTAAGGGGAGAATGTATTGCCCTTTTTTAATTTCTTACCACGTTGCCCTGCTGACGTGTGTTTCTGTGTGTCCTTAATCATAACAGTGTGGCAGCGTGCCTACTTATGCGTGTGTGTGTCTGCGCGCCTCCTTCCATGTGACTCACTCCTCCTTCCATGTGACTTCATTTGTGTGCCGTTTGTTTCTGGTTCCCTGCCAGCACTGGACAACAAAGTGAGCAGATGCGGCAGACGAGGGGAACGTGACTTACTGAGTGACCTGTGTGGGCAGGGAAGTCTTCTCTCTGAGCCTGTGTGGCCGCATCGCATCCTCAGAAATGCTCCGATTGCTGGGCATGTAATGGATAGGGTGAGGCCAGGTTTAAATCCAGGTATCTGGGTACATGCTGGACCGTCCTGTTGGAAGTCACCCATTGACAGCTTTGTTGAACCAGTACCGACTCCATATAAAATGGTCCTCCTCC
Source organism: Petrocephalus sullivani (assembly GCA_026780845.1). Classification (NCBI taxonomy): domain Eukaryota; kingdom Metazoa; phylum Chordata; class Actinopteri; order Osteoglossiformes; family Mormyridae; genus Petrocephalus; species Petrocephalus sullivani. Next base: position 11,532,068 of record JAODKM010000032.1, on the reverse strand, counting down.
ATCGAGTTAATGGGACATGGACTCCCAGGAAACCCCCATACCCTCCTCTCATTCAGTCTCATTGAGTCTGTCTGTTTGACGGGATCCATGGGCCATTAAGTCTGAGCTGCCCCAGTAAGATTATGGATCCATAGCAGAGCCTCATGGGAAATCAGATCCAGTCCAAGTCAGTTGTGACCTACATTGTTTTATTGTCTTTGGATTCTCTAAACAAAACAATATACCAGTACTGCTGGCATTATTTAATATTATTCTTATCATTTTATTATTATAATTAATAGCAGTAGTGATTTTAATACAAGTAATAGTTCTTGTGAAAGGAGGGCTGGTTTTTCCATCCTGTCATTCACTTTAGTAATTTGGTAATAAAGTGAAAACAGTAATTAATGATGTATGATGTTGTCAGTGAACCTGGGGTCATTTTGAGGTATACAGTTCCATGCTGTGCAATCTGTCCCTCAGTTAGCATTTGAGTCAGATTGCCAGGCTGTGCTTGTGTCTGTGTTTTAAAGAGCTGCAACAGCAGAGAGTTCCTGGGTTTTGTCTTGCGGGTTAGCAGAGGCTGAGTGTGAGCCCTGCGTCTGCCCGGGCGGTGCTCACCCACCTACTGTGCATGGCCTCGGGGGGGCTTAGACCTGCTTATGACAGGGGTCAGATAGGGAGAAATACGGGACCCCCCATTTGCTCGTTGGATCAGGGTCATGTGGCCTGTTCGCCTGCGTCATTTACACCGTTAGATCAGGGTCTGAGTCACTTCTGAACCTGACACGGGACTGTTGTTCACTCCTGAATGTTACTGGGACACCCCTCTGCTTTTAACCAGAGTCACTTAGTCATCCTGAATGGGAATGTCTGCCAGATGCATAAACCCAAATTCACAGAGGACTAAGGCGGGTCGGGAAAGCGTGGCCTCCAGGCGTCGCCCAGACATTTATAATGCACCTTACAGTGGAAGAGGGAGAGTCGGCTGCTCCACACACACACACACCCATCTTGTCTTCCGGCACAGAAGCCTCCAAGATGTTGTGCACTTGAACTTATTTATTTATAGCCCCCCCCCCCACACTGGGACCCCTGCTGGTCCTCCCTCAATGTATCAGCTGGATTTGTTCCCATCCCCTGTCTGTCACTTCCAAGGTTTGCAGCCAAACACGGGTCGGATGGAGAAGGACCCTGGCACACTGTCCTGGTTAGAAGGTTGGAGAAGGGCGCAGCTGGGCCTGGGCATTCAGAGATATGCTGCCCCTCGGCACAGCAATGATTCCTGCTGCTAACCTTCCAGTCAGTGAAGCTCCATGGACAGTGAGAATCGGCACCTGCCATGTGGAGTGGCCGTCAGTGGCCCAGTGACCTACAATCTCGGCGGTCTGGGATGAATGCTTGGTTAGAAGCCTTGCATTTCGGAAGCCTTCTTTGGCCAGTCAGACAGTCTGCTGCTCCACCCCCCCACCAACCAAATGCACTGATGAATGACCGTTGGCTCCCACAGGATGCATAACTGCACAGGATGCTCTTAACACGGCACCGGTCTGTGTCGGGCTCTCACAGGCCCCATCCGTCCATCCATCAACGCCATCTCCAGCCTCCCGAGAGCCCTCTCCCCCACCCCGCCTTACCCACCTGCGTAAGCGCCACCTTTCATACAGGTGCCAGCAGGGGGCAACCCGCCTGAACACACTGCAGGTGCATTCGATTACATGCCTGGCGTCCACCGTGGCAAGAGCACGCCACTCTCCTGTCTATTCATCTCCATTTGAAAAGTAAAGTGAATAATGCTGACGAACGAGGAGGGACCGGACTGCTGTCCAATTACACAGCCTTCTGCTGCCAGCCTCGCTCTGACGAAATCTTGGATGCATTGTGTGTGTGTGTGTGTGAGAGAGAGAGAGAGAGAGGCAGCCGAATCATGTGACAGAACTGGCAACACAGGCTTGCACAAGTCCCGCCACACCCCCGGCTTGAGGACAGCTGGTGCCTGTATCCGGGAGCGACACACACACACACCGCACCACATCACACAATAAGCAATCCGGCACATTGGAGTCCTTTTGCTTTACATTCATTCATTCATTCATTCATTCATCAGATGACTCTTTTGAGAGTGTCTTACAGAGTAACAGCACAAAGGAGCAGGGAGTGGGGGGGGAGACACTGACAGAGGCCCTAAATACATTGACATAAAGGGCTGCCTTGGCTCACTGTTATATCTACAATCCAAGAGAGACATATTCAGGCCTTTGAGGTTAATCAGCTAGCCCATTCTATAGTGGGGGGGGGCTCTAACTCTAATTCTGTTCTTCCATAATAATGGGATAAATCTCTTAATAACATCTGTATTCAGGCAGCCAGCATCCACCTTTTATTATCATTACTAGGAAGAATTGCCTGTTTTGGAAGTGTCCTTTTGTGTCATTATGTGCGGCACATCTGCAAAGCACGATCGCCTGATGGCCTGGTTTTTTCGGGAATCAGGAACAAATTGTTGTCATATACTGCCACCTATTGGAGGACTGTGCTGCATGCATTTATTATTTAATTAAAAATATTGTTCACAGGCGCGCACCTTTTAGGTATTCGACATGACAGCCTAAGCATATTTTAAAAATGAGTAAGAGGAATAAAATGTTAATAATGTTGCAGGGCTCCAGGGTTTTAGGATCAGCCAACTTCCCAACAGTTACAGTATGTATGTGTAATGAAAGTGTTCCCCCCTCCAAGTGCAGACATATCAGGCTTATCCATCCATTTTCCACATCTGCTAGTCCTATGCAGGGTCGCCTATCCCAGAAGCTACAGGCATAAGGCACGGAATAATAGTTTTATAATAATAATTAATTGAAATTTTGAATAACAACCATAGACCAGATTCCTGGAATCAGAGGTTAAAATACAATATAGGGAGATCCAAAACAATACAGGGAGATCCAATACAATACAGGAGATCCAAAACAATACAGGGAGATCCAATACAATACGGGGAGATCCAATACAATACAGGAGATCCAAAACAATACAGGGAGATCCAATACAATACAGGAGATCTAAAACAATACAGGAGATCCAAAACAATACAGGAGATCTAAAACAATACAGGAGATCTAAAACAATACAGGGAGATCCAAAACAATACAGGGAGATCCAATACAATACAGGAGATCCAAAACAATACAGGAGATCTAAAACAATACAGGAGATCCAATACAATACAGGAGATCCAAAACAATACAGGAGATCTAAAACAATACAGGAGATCCAAAACAATACAGGGAGATCCAAAACAATACAGGGAGATCCAATACAATACAGGGAGATCCAAAACAATACAGGAGATCTAAAACAATACAGGGAGATCCAAAACAATACAGGGAGATCCAAAACAATACGGGGAGATCCAATACAATACAGGAGATCCAAAACAATACATACAACATCCCAGAGCCAAATGACGCTCTGGTCAGCAGCAGAGGAGAGCACCTGGTGACACATCTCAACAACCAGCAGAATCAATATCTGATGGTGCTTCTCCTTCTGAGAGCTTCTCCTACAATCCTCACTTTGATCTCAGAATATGGAATTATGTTATTCATACTGACGTGTGGGTGACTGGTTATCATGCTTTTGTTTTTAATTCTTATACCCTTTTGAATAGTGGGACTGTAGATGTGGGACAGTGTGTGCCCAACATGGAACCGACAGACAAGCTGTATTTATGCCGAACCGATGCATCTGACTGGAGTTGTAACAAAAACTACTAGCATAGTACAGTGGTCGGAAGGTATCTCTGAAGAATAAAGAAATAGCTAGGGAACACCTAGAATAATGAGGGTATATGGTAAATGAGGAGATAGGGAGATAAGTAGGTGCCTAAGCAGTGTAGTGATGGGCTTAGTATAAACACCAGGAATCTAATATAATTAACTTTGTGTGGTATTTATTTTGCGGCTTGTTAATTTGGTCGCATTGCTTAATTATTCATCATAGAGATATGGAACTATTTGTTTATGTTATAATTCCATATTATTAATATGATGAAGCAATATGTTTCCAAATGTATGTTGAATACTGAAATGGTTCCCCCTTCCTTACATTCACTCAGCAGGAGGCGCTGTTTCTCTTCCTCAACTGCATTCCTTACTCTTGTTATTGTTGTCCATTTCTGTAGTATTTTCCATTTTCTGGATCAGGTTCCTTTGGCAAATCAATATCTGGTGATTGAATGGGTTCATTTATATAGATTACCTGAGACATTTTCCCATTTCCACACTTTTGAATCTAGTGTGATCCTCACCCGACTGTGATAAGATCGTCTGGGGATAATGTCTCCCTTCCCTGGGATCCTGACCCCCTATACCCCAGTAAAAATACCCGCATTTTCCTCTTGAAAGCTTAATTGCCTTTCAGGTCACTCAGAAAACCTCGTAGAGCTTCTGCAGGACTGAACCAGGTCCCATGGAACTGATGGAACTGAGGCCACATGTTAGTGCCTCATTAGGCAGCGAAATACTGCAAACACAGTGCAGAAGTAATGGTCGTTTGAGGTACATAAAGACCAGTCGCATAGATTTAATTCTGTTTTGCTTCTCACAGGGCTTTAATTCAAAGGGACACCTTGTGAAGTGCCTACCGTAGGACGTTCCCCAGAGGGTTACTTAAAGGGTCACACACAAAGCAATTGTCTCCAAGATGCTAAAAGTGCTGATAACGTTTCCCACTGAGCACCATGGTTTGGCAATAATTATTAGTACTTTGTGTCAGATTGCAAGTTTCAAGTATTGCATTGTTTTCTTCTCTTCTTTTAATTACTCAAAGAAATTTATAATGAGAAGCTGACCATACGATACAGATTCTGCCCACACAAGCAGGATTGGGGATGACAGCTTTCCACAATACTGGTGGAATTTATTTTCGAATGTTTCTCTGGAGAATGCCTGGGATCTCCATCAGCTAAGAAATGGCCCTACTTCTCCTTTATCCCTACTGGCTTAGCTCTGCTACAGAGACACGGAAACAAGTGTGTTTGTCATTGCTCCAGATGAACAGGGCTAAAAACATGTTCAGGGGATTGACAGATTATACCTTTCAAGTGAAAAAGGATGAGAAAGTGTAATAAATTGAATTCAAATCCCTTTCTTGTTGGATACTAATCCTAGTTCTGGACTCGCGAGAGTGGTCTAGCCATGAGAGTCTATCGCAAGGATTAAAATTCATGTCAGGTCATGCAATCTGCCAGCAACATACAAGTACCACCCCCACCCTCCACCATGTCCCACAAAAATGCAGAAGCTCAGTTAAAGTGGACCATGGTGTTATTTTATCAGAGGAAAGCACGGAAGTGGTATCAGAACCAAAGGGAGACTGATTAGACCCGATAGCTGTAGAACAGGCAGATAGAATCCGTATCCAGCAAAGATCCTGTCAGGACACCTTCTGTCAGTCATACGTTGGTGTGGCGCTTATACAGTAAGACAGAGAGCTTTAAAAATGCAATAATGCTGTTACAGTAAGAAATTACCTCACGTGACCCTCAACAGGAATGGGAAACATTAAGTGCGCACAGTTAGGTGCACAGCTAGGACAGTTCTTAGGAGTAAGTCTGAAGGTCCAAGATGCATGGAAGAAGTCCTTCATTAATGAAAAGCAGGGAAGATGAAAATCTTTATTTTAAACACAAGCATAGCCATAAATTGAGAAATGAGTGAAACTAAATGTTTTGCTGTGGTCTCTTACTTTTTTCCTGAGTGTTCTCTTTCTCTCTCTCTCTCTCTATATATATATATATCTATATATATATATATAGTTCCCCATAATATGAACCTAAACTAGGCAAAAGTCTTGTATTTTGTTTCATTTCAGTACTTATGGATGTGCTTAGGGCTGAGAAAGAGGGTTGTCATAGTTATGGTTGCCATAGTTAGGATGAGCGTTTTGCTTGTAGAAATGACTGAAGTCCCCACAATGATGAGGATATTTGAACAGGGTGTGATTGTGTACACATTCCCATAAAGAGGCAGCTGGGAAGATCTGTAATCCCTCTTACAGTTGTGCGTTTTTTCCGCTACTGAGATTATAAATGAATTCAATCTCCTCCCCCACTCTATAATGGCAGGGGTTGGCAATGTGGTAGTGATATTATGGATAACAGAGTAACACAGCCATGCAAGAGCAAGGAACAGTGCAACACAACACTGCGAGAGAGGAACATGACTGTATGAGGAAAAGAACAGCTGATCTCGACCTGAGAGCAGAACAGTGGAACACGAGTTGGAACAGTCTGCTGGAACGTGGCTGTGTGAAGGTAGCACTGAGGAGTGTGATCCTGTGAGAAGCATTGGTCTGGAGTGGAAGGCCAGGTAACAAATGGTGTTCAGGGAAAGACACTTTCTGTAGAAGGCTTCACTGATGCTCAGTACATGGGCTGATGTGTCCAGAAACTGTAATTGGGTGTTTCCTGTAGCAGATTAGCAAGCAAGCTCTATGTCTTGTGTGTTTAAATGGCATGCGTTGTTATGTTTGAAATCCATAAGATAATGGGAGCATATGGCCCTGGAGTTTTTGGAATTCTTTCTTTCCAAGGTTGTAAAAACTTATTACGTACTCCCCACTAGTATCGGCTATTTCCCAATAGCACAAGCTGCAATGGTCATGTTTACCGGATTGGGTTTGTTTTGTTTGAATGGTGTCACAAAGAGAATGGTTATTTTTGGATGTCTTGCTTACTGAGAGGAACAACATCACTGCCACATAATTTTAAAAATGGGTTTTGTGCTTGGCTAATCCCTCACAGCCAGGAGAGCTGCAGATTGGGGACACTGGTGGCATTTTGGATTTCCCTCATTTGATTTTTGTCAAAAAACGGACTTATTTTAAACTGATGTAGACAAAACCATGGCAAACAAGTAATATTATTGGTGTTATTTTTCCTTTGCTTGGCTAAATATTAATGAGTTTATGAGTTTGTTTCCATTGGTGCGGCTGGGCATCTCACTGAATCTGTTTGCATTGAATAATGGCAGGGTGCACTGCTTCCACCATAAGTCACCTCTTTGGTGCCTCCACCATAAGTCTGTGCCACCACCTCCTTGGTGCCCCTACCATGAGTCTGTGCCATAACCTCCTTGGTGCCCCTACCATAAGCCTGTGCCATCACCTCCTACAGTAGGTGCCCCTACCATAAGTCTGTGCCACCACCTCCTTGGTGCCCCTACCATAAGCCTGTGCCATCACCTCCTACAGTAGGTGCCCCTACCATAAGTCTGTGACACCACCTTCTTGGTGCCCCTAACATAAATCTGTGCCACTACCTCCTTGGTGCTCCTACCATAAGTAGTGATCGACCGATATTGATTTTTTTATTACCGATACCGATACCAATTATGTGCATGTTTATGTGTCCGATAACCGATATTCCGGACCGATATTTGTTTGCTATTATACTTCTGTTTTTGACACGATGATTACAACAC
>JAODKM010000032.1:11503846-11516619 GCA_026780845.1 Petrocephalus sullivani | reverse complement strand
CGTGATCTCTGTGGCAGGGTCAGAGCTGTAGGAATGGGAGGCAGCCGTCTGGTGGTGACCGTGATCTCTGTGGCAGGATCAGAGCTGTAGGAATGGGAGGCAGCCTTCTGGTGGTGACCGTGATCTCTGTGGCAGGATCAGGGGCATAGGAATTATTTAGTTCTGTCCACACCAGTATGGAACTCTCGCCTACACCGTTGGGCAGCTGCGCAAAGCTGAAACCGGCAGACAAGCCCTAAGCTTTATGGATCTGGTAAAGAAATTAATTCCCATTATTACCATGCAAGTTACTATAGAAAAAAATAAAACTTTTCGATGAACTCTGTATTCTGGCCCAGAGTCCCGTTGAATAGCATGATTCAGCCATAACACGTTGTGTTTATTTGTGGAAGCCAAAGGCAATGCCCTATAGCATCTTGTTTTTACATTGTGCTTCGCTCCCTATTTGGACATTCCCCATCCAATGCATCCTCCAAGCCACTCCGTATATTCTCCCCCAGCTATCCCCAGACCCATTACTGCTTGTCAGCAGAGTTTTATATAAGTCTGTGGGAATGTACAAGTAGATATGTAAGGGAGAAGTCCATGGTGGATGTGAAAGCGTACGCATTCCGCTGGCCTGCAGGGAGGGATTTTTATAAGACGTTTTCCAGTTCATGCTCGAGACTTGCATCCTTTCCACCAAATGTTTTCATGCTTTGTAGTCGGTAGTGCTGAGAGATCCAGAAATACAGAAAAAACACATCATTAGTTGTCGAGAGATGTTTCTGACGTGATGTGTTTGTCAAGAGAGAAATGGTACTTTGATTGGTTCTTTGTCATGTGATAGGATTTTGTTTTCTGAAACAGCAATTTGATTGGCTTGCTCAGTCATGGGACAGTGTTCTTTTAAAAGAACATTAATTATTATTCCTGGTAAAAGACTGTATTAAGGGACTAGCAGTATAACAGTAGATCTCATTTATTCATCATTGCAACCTGTGATATCTGTCTTCAAGTTAGTATACTTCATATAAAAATGTACTGTATCTTTTATACTGTCTTAGAGGAATTATGTGAAACTAAGTTATAAATCATTTATAATTTATAAATAAAAATAAGTTTTATAATTTAGATGAATTTAACAGAATTGGTGGGTTAAGGAGCCGCTCCGCCGTCCACTGGTGGTGCCCAGAGGGGAGAAACTGACCTTAGGTTAGAGGTGTGAGCAGCATAAACGAGACAGCAGTAAGGAGGGAGGGGGTGTCTTAAGGTGCAAAGAGTATCCAGCATGGGACAGTCTTTATCTGCTGAGGATTGTAATTTAATTCACTACATTATCACCCTCGTCTCCAGCGAGGGGAAATTATGCACGCCGTGGTTTTGCTGGTGGCTGTGGATCCAGAGGGAGGGGAACGTGAGGCTGGAACAGGAGGCCAAGACGTGGACTGTTTTTAGCAGACATCAGGGATCCAACCTGAGAATTTGCCGTCGGCCTTCCACAGTTTCTGTTTTTACACCGGACAAAAAAAAACGTGTGCTTCTCCAAGTTAGTACAGCTTATCTCAGAGCTTTGGGTATTTGCTTATTCCAAAGCCTTCACCCAAAGCGATCTGAGTCTGAAATCAAGATTGGAGTCCAGCCCAGTTAGTCAAGCAAGTCTTCAGAAATCCCCTGCCTAGTCTTCAGGTTTGACATATCAGACCACTTTTCCAGAGCTGTTGCCGAGGTTAAACTGAAGCACTTTAAGGGACGTCAATTCCTTTGCTTCTTAGCAGCGCTGAGTTGTGATGCTTTGTCAGACGTGTTTATGTGCTGCGATAGCTGAGTCTGTCACAAATGGTCTGTAAGGCAAGGCGTGTCCAGCGAGCTGTCTGGATGATCACAAAGGAAGATTTTTTTTATGTGCGTAACATGAGATAATATATGTGTCATTAAATTGTGACAATGGATGTGAGCTTTTATGCCACTTGCACAAAAATGCCGCTCCATGAGTTTGTATATTGTTTATGAGCCCAACTGATGTGTGTGTTTGTGTGTGTGTATGGTCATGTATAGATTACATTGTGTGGACCAAATGTCCCCACAATTTGATAAAAACCTGTAATTTTGACATTGTGGGGACTATTTTTTACAGAAATCTGACTGCAATCAAAAAACATTTGTGCATGTGTGTTTGTGTGTGTGTGTGTGTGTGTATCTCTCAACTTGTGTCCTCTTTTCGCACCAGGATCACTGGACGCATGTCAGTATGGGTGTGTCTTGATAGTTACAGCGGAGATGCAAGACATTAAGTACAGCACTGTAATATACACACAGTACTCTACAGCAAATAATAATGTAAATATAAAAATCACAACACTTCATAATAAAAATAGATTGCACATAAAGTTCACAAATAAGACACAATAAGGCATGAATTGCACAATGAAGTCAGAAGATGTAGGCAGTAGCAAACAGTGGGAGCCGAGAAAGAAGATAGCAGCTGAATTTGTGGTGAAATATTTTCTTGCACTGTACAGTGCAGTAAGTTTCTTTTTATGCACAGTACAGGTACTGTATCAGTATCTTATTTGATTATTGTAGCCATCCATTACGTATACATTACTTTAAGAATTCAAGCTATATTAAAAGTTCTATATGGACATTCAGTTTACAATTGTCATGTGTCAGTGTATGACTAGTGGAGTTGGTGGTGCTGGCCGTTCTGCTGCATGTTACACTTTACTTGGGGGTTTTCTGTATTCATATCACACTCTCAAACATGCATTCAAAGGTCAGGTTTTATCTGCAGCAGCATTTACAGCTGCAGTAAAGGGAAATGGTTAAGAATTTTGTTAAACATGCACTAAATGCATAAATCCATATTAGTCACTGCAAGTAGTTGAGTCTGTCCAGTAAAATTCTGTAATGGAACACCTGAGCTACATCTTTAGGCTTCACTGCTTTTTGTCATTGTGGTTGAGTTGTGAGATTAAATGCTTGCACATTACAAAACAGGTTATTAAATAGTGTATAATTGTCTTATTAATAAACTTACTTAGGGTGCAAAACTGCACGTAATGCGGAGAACACCCTGTGTTTTATTTAGTCAGCAGCCATGCGTGGTCTTTTTTCACTGCAAGCCCTGTAACTCATTAAAGGAGCAGATGAATTGGGCATTCATTCCTGGCCTGAAATGAGTGTCCCCCAGATTTGTTTGGATGCCTGATTCTCGCCCAGGAAGTTCCCCTATCTGATTTATATCGGGGGATGCCTGATCAGGTACAGCAGCAATGGACAAGGTGGGTGAATGCTCAACACGAGAGATGACCATCCTCTCGGAAAACAGCAGCTTGGGGGGGTTAACAACCTGTGACTCAGACAGCCATATTGACACCTTCACACATTTTTCACAGTAACATTGTTTGTGTAGGGGATCCGATGTGACCTTTTAGAGCTTGTCCTTGTGTGTGTGTGCTCCTAAAACCACATTCCACGTTGTTTGTCCTTCGATTGTGTCAAATCTTCACCCAACACATCCCTTTAGCCTTGAGGGATGTTCTCCTGGGAAGGCTGTCATTTGCACCTGAAGGAACATGGTTTAGCCGTCAGTTCTGGTCAATTCTTTTTCACTTCCATCTGAGCCTTTCCAGTGCTGTCTTTTAAGACATATGTTTGTACTGTGTTCATACTAGAGAACAAATCTTTAATCACTTTAGTCACATACAAAACCAGTATTCTTTCAGTCTTGCTCATGAAAGGACACGTTATAGATGTCAGGATTAGTGTATTCTCCTGAAGACATTTTGTCTGTAATTTTAGTTTATTTCCATCTGTTGTGTAAACATACAATACAGTTTTTTCATGAAGTGTCATTTTTATTTCTATTTCAGTTAACAATTTTTTGACATTTAGTTTTTGTTATTCCGTTAGTTTTTGTGAACGATAATAACCCTTATACTATACTATACTATGCCTATACTATATTGGTACAGTATGTTCACTATTGTTCCATATTCGCTATTACTGCTGTCCTACATTGTACTATATCCTGCCTTCCATGGTCCAGGTAATTTATCCAACCGGCTTTTTAGCTGCTTCACAAGTACTAAGGTTATGAAGTTAGTGGTTAGCGAAGTTACAAAATACTAACTGGACTGAGGTTATCTAGCAGTAGGTTGTTATAATTATAAGATTCTTGATATTTATATGTATATGTTAATACGTATTAATAATATATAATAAGTTATACTTGTTTATCTTATGAATACATCCTATAGGTGGACTTCATATGTGTTCTATTAGATTCTTGGAAGAAGGATTCAGATTGACAGTCCCTTGGCTGACGCTGAGATTTATCTGTGCTAGAAGGTTTGTTTAGATAAGCGATGCGCTCTCATATACGCGAGTCTGAGGAAGCTGTTGGATGTCGGGGGTGGGGCCGGGTGGCAGGCCCAGCCAGGATGATGCATGACTCTAATCGTTGTCTCCCCCCCCCGTTGGCCTCCCAGCAGCAGGAGAAATGGCCCTGGTGTGTGGAGTGAAGGTGCCTACCTCAGCAGTCTAGCAGGAAGTGGGGCAGCGCGTCGGGCCTCGGAGTCAGCACTAATATCCATCTGTTATCTGCGGGGAGACGTGTGCAGTGTGGCATGCCCCCCCCTTCCTTCCTAATTCTACAGGTGAACAAGAGCCGTTAGCGTTAGCATCGCGGTCTGGAATGAATCGCTGGGCATTATGCCCCCTATTTCTGGTGAAAACAATTCAAAATACGAAATAGTCTGCATAACTTGCACATTTCACGTTCATGTCATCATCCTGAGGGTGAAGCATAAGTGAGTGTCTAAGGAAACAGATGCCCATACCAGCATCACATATTTTAATGTGATATTAAAGATAGAAGGGATACCTGTGTACAGTACATCAAGTGAAGTTACTTTATTGGGGGGTGGGGGCAATAGGAGAATAAAAATAAATATAAATATGCAAGGGGGTGTAATTGACTGGATGTAGCAGAAGTAGCTTCCCTCTGAGAGGGAGCACCCTTCCATCTTTGCATCCCATCCTGTCTGCCTAAAGAGTCCTAGACACAGCATATTACATTTTTATATTTTGAAGATGCTTTAACCATAGTAACGTTCAGTTGAGCAATCAGGGCCAGACAGTCCTTGGAGTAATTGGGGTTAAAGGCCTTGTTCAAGGGTCCAGTGGTGAAGTCACTCTGCTGGCCACAGGATTTGAGCCCACAACCTCCCGACCGTGGATACAAAGTCCTCATCTGAAAAAGCCTCGCACCAACTACTACAGTGTCGTTTTAGCACGCTTTGCTTTTTCTGTTTTACTCAATCATTTTGCTGTTTTGGGAAGGGACCATTTGGACCTTTGGTCCATTGTTATAAATAATTTAACATTAACGCTGTGTCTCTTGGCGCCAAGATTGGAAGAGTCTTATCAGTGACAGAAGAAGTGTGTGTTCCTCTTTAAATATGTAAATTATGCTTTTAATTTTAAACTCTGCTTACTTGAGCTGTTTTCTTATAGCAAGTATACATTTAACCCTGTTTAGTGGCTTGTAATTAAGTGTGGTTTCACAGCATTTAAAGACAAGGCAGGAATGCGATCTGTCTGGAAGTTTCGTTTTTCAGAGTTATGTTGATTTGGGTTTTAAAGCCCCAGAAGAAAAACCCAGTATGAAACGGCAATAAAATTTGGTAATACTTTCTATGAAGCTCATATTCATAAAACATATTAACTGTCCTTATAATTCATTGTAACACATTTGTTAATATTGTTAATTGTATTATATACATGACTATAAATATTTATCAAAAGGCATAAAACATTATAGCCATGTTTCTCATGTATTATGAATGCCCTTTGAAGGCCTCATCTATAATGCACTATAGATACATTCATAATGAATTATAATGGTCAGCATAAGAATTTAGGATACTTTGAGCTGTATTATGAAGGTGTCTTTGGTGCATTATAGACGAAACCTTCATAAAGCATTCAAAATGCATAATACACATGGCTATAATGTGTTATGCCTTTTTATACATAGTTATTACCTTTAGCCATAGTTACCATACTTTATTAATGCATTATATATATATAATGCATGATAGTATGTGTAATGCTGCATAATGACTGCTTTAAGTAGAGTGCTACCAAAAAGTTGATTTTTATTTTAACACACATACCCAGTGTTTGATTTGCATCCTGTCCACTGTATAGCCCTAGCTCTTGTGTCTTGTGTCCATGTGGCTTCATCCAATCATTCATACAAAAGTTGCTATTTGCCTAGTTTTCTGGCAGTTTACCGATGACGAATGTAGCGAACTTACCTTCTGCGTCATTTTCTGTCACGACTGGGCAGAGAGCACTGAGCAATCTCTGATCTTTCAAAGCCTATTCTGCTTCTCCGCTCGCTCTAGTACCTGCACAGCAAATGACCCTTATTTATTGTGCCCCAGCTGTTTTAAATCAGCCAGATTGCTTGTGAAATTGCAGCTTTTTTGAGGGAAGCCTCCAGCATTTATTTCGGACCGGTATCTGACCTCCGCGTGATACTGCCTGGCTCTGGGGTCACTCTGGGAATGACTGCTCGGCTTCTGAATTTTCAAAGGAAAGGGCGTGAGCTTCAGCGGGGTGTGGGGTTCCATGTGGGGCACGCAGACAGATGTACACACGCCCCCTTGAGGCTGTGCCGGAAAATTCCCCGAAAGCTGTGGTGTGAGCATGTAATGGAAGTCCAGCAGAAAGCGGAGCATGCTCACAGTGCGTGAGCCAGTCTGAATGAAAGGCAATTTGGGGCTTCTACGTAGGGTGGGCAATTTAAGAAAAAGACTTACAGTTCTGCCCTAGATATGGCTTGGATTGTGATGTGCTCTTACTGCAAAAAAGCACAACAAAACAGGTTGTTATATGTATTTGTAGTTGAAATCCCATAACTTAAAAAACCAATAAGGGTTAAACGCATTCCATGTCCCATTTGTGCACCTATATTCTTGAACAGAAAGCACAGATTGAGCTCAAAAGTGTGTTTGAATTAGTAGAAATGGATTTTTTTTGGGAAACACTGCGAAGTGTGAAGCGCTATTCCCTCACACCTCTGGGATTGAGGGTCTGAATTCAATGTCCACTCCACTAGTTAGTGGAGCTTGCAGGCTCTCCCTGTGTCACCCAGGGACTATGGTTTCCACTCGCAGTGCAGAGGAGTGCAGTTAGGCTGACTGTTGTATCTAACGTGCCCACAGTGTGACTTTGTGTATGTGCCCTGAGGAACTGGCATTCTATCCGTTGTGAATCCTGTGCCCTATGCTCCCTGGGACAGTCCCCAGGCTCCCCGTGGCTCTGGCCAAGATGAGTGGTTATATGATGCATGGTGCTAAATTTTGGTTCCCACGACCGGGATAAGCAGTTAGAAGATGGATGGATGGATTCTGCCTTCTCACACGTTACCGCTTGGCCTGCATCTCCCAGGAGTTACCACATGGCCCGTGTCTCCTGGAGACTCTGTGTCCAGGTTGGGGGACAGAATGATATGGCCTCAAAGCTATAGTGGCAGTCAAAAGTTTGAGCACACCTACCCACAGGACAGTCTATTTGTAATATTCTCTAAATCTTGCAATAAAGATATCAAAACTATAAAATCCATTGATTATAATACACTGACCAAAACGTATTAAACAAAAAAAAACATTTGTTGGAGGCAGCAGCTCTGTGTTTTGGGACTCACAAGGTTGCTGATTCAAATCCTGTGGTCGAGAGAGTAGAGAGTGATCCCACCACTGGGCCCTTGGGTAAGACCCTACTGTCTGCTTTACAGCAGTTTCATGAGGTGGCCTCCTGGGATGCTTTTTCAGCTGTAGTGAAGGAGCTTCCTTCTGTGGCTTATTGGATCTACTGTACTAGTTGTGGAGTTTGCCTGCTCTCCCTGTTTCACCTGGGTACTCTGGCTTCCTCTCACAGTGCACAGACATGCTGTTCACATATGCTGGCCACTCTGAGCACTCTCTGGTCAAACTCCTCCAAAGCCATTTGTACTGTTTAGGTCAGCTGGCCCAGTCATGTGATGCGACACTCTCCTGTGTAGGTGGCTTGCCGTGTCTGTTCTTTCTAAGATCAGGAATAAATCACACGTGTTCTTATGACCAGGCATCCTTGCACTGTGCCTTTTGACAGAGTGGAAGTATCAGGCCATCATACTCCATTTGCTAAGCTCTGGAAGCCGCAGCTGTGCTGTAATTGAGGAGGTAGAGGGAGGCCTAATGCGATGTTCTGATTAAGGATGGAATCATCCCCTGCACATTAAAACAAACGACTCGCGTCGGTCACCGCCAAGGAAGCGGACTGCGCCCGGAGCATAATTGATATTATAAATGATGTGCTCTAAACCATTATTGCTAAACACAGAGGACGGATGTGTGTAGGGTCACTCTCTGCTCTGCCTTGCACAGGCTGCGGCCATTTCTAAAATATCTCGAACATAATGGCTTACGGTTAGTCGTTTTTACATTCGGCTCATTATGATATAATGTAAAGTAACACAAGGTGAGCAGAAGTAATTGGCTGGATGTGTGTTAATCACTGTGTGCTTAAAGTCCTGAGTTTCTTAGTTTGCCAGAGTACCTCTTTTTAGCACACACAAGCACAGGCACATACTCAAAAAACACAAATATTTGTACAACAGAAATAAGCTACTGGCTTTTCTATTTATGGATGTACACTCTTACGAAACTATTTTTTTTATTTTATTTTTAGAGTGTTGGTCTAACACTTTTATTCAGTTAAAAGAAATGTAGTAAGTGATAAGCACTGGCATAATTTAACTGAATGGGTATGATAGACAACCAGTCCATCGAGCGGATGGTGTTAATGGCATGTAATGATCACACTGCTAAACGGGGCCTGGGGGCTGAGAAATGTGTAAATGGAAATCTGACAGCTCAGTGGTGTACATTTGGTCAGCTGACGAGTTTTTAGTATGATCCGGGTAACTGACAGTCATCTCTCTCTGTTAGTCCCCTGAACTCAGCAGGTGGGACCACTGCCCCCCCCTGCTGTCTTACTGTCCTTATATGCAGTATTTGTTTGGCACTGTTTTCTAGGAGTTTTAATACACCCCCTTTTTTGAAGAGGTCAGGGAATGATTCCCAAGTTTTTTCCCAAATTAGCATTTAAGGTGCTTTTGACAGTTTCTTGATTCTCCATAGAGGAAGGCAATGCATGTAGTTTGGGTCAACTTGCTTGCAAAAATCTGCTATAACAAAAATTGATTTAACGATTTATTGATGCGAAACGCTTGAAACTTGAAGGTGCACAACAGAGAACTCCCATTAGCAAAATACAATATCAAGGTAAGAGGATACCCTGTAATGTTGAATTTGTGTTGAATTGCTAACATTGTTAAGTGTTAAGTAGCATACAGGAGATCCATTAGGAGAGGAATGATGGGAATCAATATGTTTGACCTCTGGGAAAATAGCCTTGTCCCTCAATGTCTGTCTCATAATGAACTCGACTTCACAACGCATTTCACGCAACCTTCATCGCAGCCTCATCCATTGCAACCTTCCCGCCCTCGGCTTGATCAATCGGACAGAGAGAGTGACAGACGAGTGACTTATGAGGAGTGTTGGGGAAATTAATAACAATGCAGGCGAACCATGCAACGCTATGGCTGATTTATCATAGACCAGTGCACCAGAGTTACGGCATGATTACAGAGAGCAAGGACTAAACTAAACTGATAAGAGAATCAACTTCAACTCCGTGGAGGATTTATTATGGCGTCTGGGACATAGAACAGCTTGTTCTCAGCTCCGTTACTGTCTCAGCGCATCCACGACACGTTTCCATGTCCTAAAAAATCCTATGACGGACTCCAACTGTAAATAATATACAATAGTATATTACTGATGGTTTTCATTGTATTGTATTTTATTGTATGTTTTCATAGGTCCATCCGAGACATCATCTTACCCTGCAACTCCTTAGACTAATTACATATATTTTTAGAGTGCTTTAAATTAATAATGTAAATGTGATTTACTTCAGTTTATAATGTGCTTTATTGTACTGCAGATGTTTGATGCCACAGCTGGGTTAATCGGGAGATGTCTGTGTTAGGGTTCATTCATGCGAGTGTAACTGGCTCGTGCATGAGTAGTGCCTGATAGCCTCGGGGACCCGGCTGTGAAATCCGCTGCAGTCGCAAGCACACAACGGGCCCCGTGGCCCGGTCCACATGCGTGACCGAGACTCCCGCTGTCCAGGTTGCTAGGTGATGACAGACGGAACTCCGGGACCCAGAAAGTTAGGAGGCTGTCACAAGTAGAAGCGGGAACTGAAGGAGACGCCAAGAAAGAGCCAGCACCACGGTTTGTTAGCGGGGCTTAGCGCTACGCTGGCTGCTTTTATTACGCCTTGTCGAGCTGCACCAGAGGTACTCTGAGAACACCCCTGGGGCTCTCTGCGTACAGCCTAGTCGCCGCAGACTGGATGCGGCGACAGACAGACGAGAACACTGTGCCTGTGGCGGCCGAACCTGTGCGAGGCCTGTGCCGGTGGCGGCCGAACCTGTGCGAGGCTTGTGCCGGTGGCGGCCGAACCTGTGCGAGGCCTGTGCCAGTGGCGGCCGAACCTGTGCGAGGCTTGTGCCGGTGCTGGGAAAGCGATTGGTGTCGCCTTTGAAGGCAGCCGCCTTCTCGCACGATGGAGATCGCCTAGTTAGGCCTGGCCACTCTCAGCTGCATCATCAGTGTTTTCCTCGTTTCCCTCCCAGTGGAAGCTCATTTGTAAATGCTGGGGGGGGTGTCATATTCCAATTTGCTGATGTTCTCATGTTGAGGTGCCTCATTTGCCTTTCTTAAAAGCGTCCTGGGAGAGTCACATGGCTCCCATTATTTCTGTGGTGGGATTAGCATCTGCTATTAAGCTGCCATAGGGAAGACAGGCGAGTCCCACAAAGCAGCATCCTTCCGTACCGGAAGACGGAATATCTGCAATGCCTAGGAATTAGTCGCGATGCTTACAGTTCACCAAAAGAAAATTACGTTGATGTTCCCAAGCTGAGCACTTTCTGGGAAAATTAAGGGGCCGCAGCTACACTTTCATACTTTTATCCTGCGCTATTCGGGATTCATGAGGTTGCTCGCGGACATGATGTTCTGATGATCTTCCTGATCCGGGCCTTAATCCTGCCTAACACTGAGACGGATTAACTTTTATTAAAGTTTGTGATGCACTTCCAGCCTTGTGACCGTGGTGTGGAATGCGGACTGACATACGATGGTTGTGTCGAAATTGCTGATCTTTATGAGATTCTCTTAATCTGGGTAAGGGATCAACAGTAAAACATAGTAAATATAGTACTGTGCTTTATAGAATATGTAAATGAGGTAGCAAATATATTTTGTGATGGGTTGTGTTGCACTATCTGAGTTTGTCTGCAGCCCAGAGAGATCAGGAGTGTAAGACTGTTTGTATGTTTTCGTTAGTGAGATTCTTAATCGATTTCCCCCCGGCCTGTGAGGGAATGTGAAGAGGACCAGACAGCCAGCAGCAATTAGAGCTGGGCCAGAGAGTGTGAGATCGACTGTGGTGGGCGGGAGCCTTGGAGACACTGGCTGGGGAGAAGGGAAAAAAAGAGAAACATGAGGAAATGAACAGGTCCAGAGAATGCGAGGACCTTGGTTAGGAGGCAGACAGCTGTGGAGTGGTGGAGAGAAACTCCCTGGGAAGGAAAGTGTGTGTGTGAGAGAGAGAGAGAGAGAGAGAGAGAGAGGGAGAGGGAGAGAGGGAGAGGGGGGTCCTTCAGCTTCCACACCTCACCTTGTGGTCCTAAATACTGAGAGAGGGAGCGTGTGAGAAGGAGGGAGGGAGGGAGAGGGAGAGAAAGGGGAGGGAGGACCAAGAGGTGGTGACTACAGCAAGGAGTTCCAACAGAGTCACCGAGGCAGAGAGGGAAGCCGCAACTGTTCATCTTGGGCATCGAGGGGGACCGGTCGGTTTCTGAGCTCAGGCTGTGCCAGCGAGGGAGCAAGGCGGTAGATGAGAGTGCTGGGGGGGGAGGTAGAACCTTTCAGGCTGTGCAGTGATATTGGGGAAGAGTGACAGAGTTCGGCCAGGGGGAGGGGGTGGGTTGGGGCGGCGTGGCGCTTAGGCCGGGAGGCCGCAGGGGGAAGAACGCTTGGCCCCCAGGGGTGTAGGAGACAATTAGATGAATCTCAGGAGGTGACTTTAAGATGTCGCTAAGTGGGAGGGACAGCATCGGCCAGGAGGGGGCACCGGTGAACGGCGAACGCAGGAACAAGCATATGAAGCGGGCGGTGCGAATCTCCAGCATCGTGGCTCAGGAGGTGAGTGGGGGGGGTCTTCCTAGGACCCGGGGATGAGGAGTTACCTATATGGCTGGTTGTTATGCAGGATGGAACTTCATGTAAATAACATCAACATCAAATATCAGATGAGCACTGCAAGAACTCTGTGATGATTATCTGATGAGAAGGAAAGAAACTGATGCATAGGGGCCACAGAATGAATACGACAGTGCTGGGGAGCAGCGAAAGGGCCAGCATAGGGGCCACAGAATGAATACGACAGTGCTGGGGAGCAGCGAAAGGGCCTGCATAGGGGCCACAGAATGAATACGACAGTGCTGGGGAGCAGCGAAAGGGCCAGCATAGGGGCCACAGAATGAATACGACAGTGCTGGGGAGCAGCGAAAGGGCCTGCATAGGGGCCACAGAATGAATACGACAGTGCTGGGGAGCAGCGAAAGGGCCAGCATAGGGGCCACAGAATGAATA
>JAODKM010000032.1:11492064-11503746 GCA_026780845.1 Petrocephalus sullivani | reverse complement strand
TTGACATTCTAAATTTCGTTCGTAGGATAGAATTTAGGACAGTTTCTACGAATGGTTGATAAATGAGGGCCCAGGAGTTTTGAAACAACATGGCTAACTTTTCAACGCTGCGTTATTCTTGGAGGCTTGGATTGATTATTGGGACGGCAGCCAGTAGATGTTCTGCAGGTAGCCAACGTGGGGATACGACGAGGGTGCATTCCAGACACCGGGGTTTTGTGTTTATAGCTAGAAACCGAAAAAGAACAAATTTACTCCATGATTCTGATGTGCTTCTCAACAGGATACCGTAGCAAGCACCATATGTCATTAATGCGTCATGAGAAATTACTGTGAGTGGAGTATATAGATATTTACTTTGCAAAGTGCATATTTAATATTATAAAATTAACTTACAGCAGTCCTGGTAAAATAGAAATGGATCCATGTGGTACCTAATGGTACATTTTGATCAAGTTAATTATCGTTATCAAGCATGGCAGCTGGATGGTTAGTATTCTGCAATAACAGCATGTCCTTCAGGTACATTTGGTAGAATGCTTGGTGCCAGGGGTGCCGATGTGATGATGCACATGTGCATCTCCACCGTGGGACAATATTTTAAAGAAAGGATTTAAGGTCCAAGTAGAACAGGAATTACCAAGGGTGAGATCATCAATTGAAGCAGGGTCAGGCGGGCAGCCTGTGGGATCCAGGACACTAAGCTAGACAATAACCAAAGAGCGATCCACACCACGAAACCAGAACAGACAGAATCAATCCAAATGGCAAAACCAAATAGAACCAGGAAGCCAGGAGAACAGAAATGGCTCAAAACTCAGCAAGTCAGACCCAGAGAGCAGAACTCCGAGACGGAGCAAGCCGACATTGATTTATAAATTGCTCTATTAAATGCAGGAATTAATTATTATTGAGTGAAATCATGTAGAGGATGGAGTGGCCATGGAGGACAGCCATGCCTGTGGCGAGTCCCCTGTGAAATAGTATTGGGACTTGATGTGTGGCTCTTTGATTTTTTGCTTATTTGGTTTTTTACTCTTATACAAATGGACACTACATGTACATAGGACCCCGGGACATTACCATGCAGTAAACTTGCATTAAACTTTAATGTTACATTAGCAAATTAAAAGAGCAGTTAGATGATAAGGGAAATTGGAGGTAGAGCATCCCGCCTCGGGTGGGGGGGGAACAATCTGAAGTGTATATAATCTTACAGAATAAAGTGTATACCATCAAACCATATACACCATCGTGCCATATAAAGTGTATCCTATCATACCATATACACCAGGGGTGTCCAATCTTACCCGCAAAGGGCCGTTGTGTATGCAGGTTTTTGGGATAACCTTTAGATCAGCTGTTCAAACCCAGGTGTGAGGACTCTTCAGTGAATCAGTCTTCTAATTAGTAACCTAATTAGAGAGTTGCAGCGAAAACCCGCACACACACCGACCCTTTGCGGATAAGATTGGCCACCCCTGATATACACCATCATGCCGTATGATGTGTATACTATCATATTGACGTTCTGCAGACACGTCACCCTAGTCACGTGACCGCGCCATATTGGAGGGCGGAAGTGGGAATTTGATATAGAGCGATAGAGATGGAGTAGTGACAAACAATAGACCTTTTTCTGAAAAGTTTGTTGACAGCTGCTTACACGTCAGTGCTGTTATCGGTGGAGGTGGGCCACCTTGATGGTGTCCACAAACATTACAAACATTACTACTCTGAAAAGTTTTCCATAGCAGGTTTAAAAACCGACCGGTATCTTCTCCCTCTGGATACCTTCGCGGATATAACCAAAGCGCCTAGCCTGCCTGACTTCACTCCACACGATTTATATCATTATGTCTTCAACAGCATATCACCATTCACTAGAGCTGATTTAAAAGCTTACAAAAGCCTTGACGCCTACCAATTTTTCGTTGCGGGCTAGGTGACGTCGACGCGGTGCTAGTTAGTTGATGGCAGTGGGAACTACCCAGAAAACAGAAAGACGTACTTAGGTCCTCCTGTTTTGGTCCGAATCTCGTCCTCAAATGACGTCCTAATGGAAAGTTCTTTTACGTCCTTAAAACGTCTTCTTTTGGTCCGGAATTCCGGAGTTATAGACATCCTGATGGAACATACTTAAAATTAAATTATATATTTAAAATTCTGGAAGCTGACAAAACAACTTGCTTTTGAGTGATTTCTTTATTTTTCATACTAACACGGTCCTCCTAAGATCGTCCCCAAAGAGGGGGAGAGTTGCTGGCTGTCCCTTGTTTGCTGGGCAGATGGCTGCCAGATCTGGTTAATGGTTAATTGCCGCAATCCACTTCTGCCTTTTCTCTTTATTTTCAGGGATCCCGTAGAAGGATACACCTTGCTTGTAGCCTTGCTTATTACTACAGCCCACAACGCAACAGGAGATCACCATTTTTATTATCTCTCTTTGGCTCTCTTTTGTCGTTTTAACCTATTACTGCACTTGTCGTCCATTCGCGCCTCATCATGAACGTCCTCATAGATGTGACGTCAGTCGCCAGGTCACACAAATAACATAAATACAATTTAGAAGGTTTGAGTCAAAAAATATACCGAATCGTAGACTTTATAATAATGTAAATATTGTATCATTTAAAATAATATTAGAATGTGTGCTGAATACGATCAATTTAAAGTGGTTCCTGCATGCGTTGCTTCTAGGTGGCATATCCATCCCCATGAGGTATTCGCCGCCGTATGGAGTCATAGCAGTGCCATAAAAACATTTACATTTACTTTTCTAGCATTTGGCAGACGCCCTTAGCCAGATCGACTTACAAAAGTGCTTAAAGACTCCATTAGTGAATACTTTCTGATGTTGGTTGAATTAAACCCAGGTTAAGCATACTATCTGTCTAAGAGTCTATTGGGGAAATAAAGTTTTAATAATTTTTTTAATAGTATAATATAATGGAAACGACGGGTCTGTCTGCAGCTGTCCTGACTGCGAGCTCCCGTCTGCTTCTGCTGGCTCTGTCCCTGATGCCCCTGTCTGCTGAGCTGACTGAAAAAATGTTTTGCTTGAAAATAACTTCTTAACTTCACTGTTAGCAACTACTGTATAAACAATCCAAGCGCAAATATAGTTCATATGCAATGGGTTATGATTTATATATAAACGTCAGTCTACATCATACAGAAGAATAAAAATCTGTGTAAAAATGTACCCATACCCATAGTAAAAAATGACCTGATGTGAACAGGAAGTGAAATGATTACCTGATTCAATAGAATCAAACTGGTATCCGACTCTAATGGTTCAGAATATGGATAAAATACAATAATCCACACAAGACTCACAAGCGTCTTAGAAGCGACTTTAAGCAGACAATTCTGGAAACACATAGGCTGACAATTTCAATAACACGTCATTGAATCAATTTGTATCAATTTGCTGTGGAAGATTACAACTGCAGCAAAACAATACAAAGCCATTAAATAATACACACTAGCATTCGGGTATAGTATAACCCCACAAAAAGTTAAAACACACACATAGCAATACGATACTGCCTAAATGTAAACATGTGATTTATGAGATGTGGAAATTACACAATTTGCGCCTCCATTCTAGGTCAGTTCACCTTGCCCTGAATTGAACGCATTTAACAGAATATATTTTTTCTGAATCGATTTTAAATTAACCACATATTATTATGCTGTTACAAATTCCACAACTTTCTAGGTTTCTTATTTTTCAAAAACTGGCCTGGAATATTCTTTTTTCAAATTCCATAACTGGTGTCCAATTGTACAGAGTAAATTTTTTCCCCAAAGATGTCATATTCTCTATATAATCACCCAAAACGCGGCAACTTTATACCTTGCTTGTAGCCTTGTCTGTTACTACAGCCCACAGCACAGCAGGAGATCACCATTTGTATTATTTCTGTCTGTCTCTGTTTGGCGTTTAACCTATTACTGCACTTGTTGTCCATTCGCCCCTCATCACTCCCGCCATCTGTCATGGACGTCATCATAGATATGATGTCAGTCGCCACGTCACATGCAGAACATCAATAAAGTGTATACCGTTTTACTATAAAGTGTATACCATCGTACCATGCCATCCATCATACCATCTTTTATGGCTTTCCTTTTTTTTCCCTTTCCCATTTTTGTTCAAATTAATATAATATATTAAGGGCCCCATATCTTGCTAAACAAATGCTGTTTCCCAATGACTCAACAGCATGTGTTTTCATACGAATCATTTGGTCTTGGCAATATTCTACAGCTTGTGGTGAGAACCACTGTACAGGATGTGTGACATTTTTATTTTTTTCTTGAGTGTAATGGTTGTGTAAAGCTGACTACATGTGACATTGACCTGGCCGAGACTGATATGTTAGAAAAAAAGCTTATAAGTAGCATATGTTCAGCTAGGACTAGCATGAGGAAACACCTGTCTTCCCACTCGGATAAGCAGATTGGGGGCTCCCCTGGTGTCACGCTGCAGCTCTCATTGGTGTGTCACGTCCATCGTGCGTTTCGTGCAACAATATGTCTGCACTAAAAGCTCCCCATGATGTCATGATGTAAATCTCCTGTGCTCCAGACGTCTGAGGAAGACACAGTGGTGCATTTTGATGAGGCGGATGAGTTCGGCATCTCCTGGGCATGTTGGTGGGGTTACGCGACACAGCCCTGCAGCAGGAGCTTCGGGAAAGAAGCTCTGTTTATGCTGAGGTCCTTGGACATGTACATGGACAGAGGAACTCTTATAGATTACCATGGTGAGGAGCTAGAGCTTTGGTTGCGTGATCGTGGAAAATCCATGAGAAGACTGAGGAACACCCGGTGACCTCATTTGGATCAATAGATGTCCACATAAGAAACATAGCGGAAGTGTAATGTGACTCCTGATTTGACCTACTTACAAGGCCGGTTGTTTTATCAACTTGTCTCAGGGTTAGGACGGCAAATGTCCTGCTGGGACCTGTCCCTGTCAATGACAGTGCGTGAAAGTCACTATCGGAAGAAAAGCTAAAATAAGAAGCATCACAGGAGGGGACCTGACGGTTAACGCCTTATGCTGGAGGTACACGCAAGGAGCTTACTTTGTGACTCGCACAAACCCCAGGTGTAGCTTCACACTTATTCGCAGCCTGTGAAAGCCAGTCTCACGGAGAACCAGCTGTTTGTCTGTAAGGAGGAAAAAGGGGCTGCAAATGAGAGAAGGCGAATTTGCTGCTCTGTGCAGTTCTAGTACGAAGCACTATACTCTGCTAATGTGAGCTATTTAGCTCTCTTATGGGATGGCTATTTTCAGACCTGTTTTACCCTGCTAACCAAACTGAACATGTCATGAAAAGCTCACATACCGGTTTGGTTTTCAGTTACTCGTTTATAGCCCGACGCTCTGCTCCCCATCTCCGTATCCACTCCGGGTTTTGATGTTGCCACCAAAAGATGGGTGTGACGGGGTTGCCAACTCTCACGCATCTGGCATGACACTCACACAAGAAATATTACGGCAATCTCTATTATTCCATTATAAACCTAGAATTAGCTGCATCAAAAGCGCTGGGGTAGTTTGCAAGCCCTACAGATTATTTACAAGGCAATAGAACTGTTACATACACCTAAATATCTGTGCAGACTTGTCTTGAATTGAAAATCTCACGGTAGCCAGCTGACAACCATGGTGTGATATCCATCAGTGAGCTCCAAATCAGAGATGGCTTTGATGGAATGGCCTCTTGATGGGAGAGCAGACTGAACCACATGACACGAAGCTGGGCAAGGCTGGAGTTTCTTTGCGGGGGTAAACAGGTGCCTTTTTCAGTGGGAACAGAGTGGAGTAGGAACTGGGCTGATAGTATACACTGAGGAAGTGCAGAAGGAAACCTTATCCCCAGGTCGCTGGGGAGGAGGGATTAATTTAGACACATCGCAGGTGGATTCATCGTCGCACCTGATCACATGACTTGCTTCGACTTCCCCAACAACATCCAGGTGTTTGCCCAAACCTCTGCAGTCATGCCTTCCACATATCAATGTCTCACACCTACTACACCAAAAAGTACCCTTAGCAGCATGCACTTCTTTTCTCTTTATTATGATGTTTCTTGCTTTGTAACATATACTGTATAACAGCAGCATGTTTTATTTCTGTGACAGTATGGGGCAGTGGTGGACTAATACTCAGAGAAGCACACATGTGCGCAAAAGGTGGCTGGTTTGATTGCCTGACCAGCAAGGCACTGCGCCCCAGGCGCTAAATTAGCCGCCCACTGCTATGTCACAATGTCACATATGGGTTAAATGCAGAGGACACATTTTGCTGTCGTGTGTCAATAATGACAATTAATCATCTTCACCTTATAACATCCCTTAATAATCAGTAATGAGTTGTTAAGTAGCTACTAGGATATATGATACATACAATACTTTTCTTTAAAGTTTGGAATTACATATAAACTACCTGCTATTATTTACCCACCTGCATGCTTCGTGACATTTTGCAGCAGTCGATGCATAGAAGATGTGCCCCTACTGCCACCACGGCCGCACTTACTTTGTTCCCGAGTTAAACGGGCCGCCACAGTCTTTCATTTATTGACTTTATTGGCCTGCTGTGCGGTGTGGCTGGAGATGTGACGCATGTGACCTACAGGTTTCGATCTACGATGCTCCGGAATTGTGGAAATGAAGCTCGTGTTGAATCTGTGACGATTTAATGACTCGATTTAATGCTGTATTCCAAAAGCTGTTTTTAGCGAAAGGCTGCAACAACATGCAATCTTTTATATTTGTTGGAAAAAAAAGTTCATAACTGGGAGAACCAGATATTCCCACATTGTGGTTATGCAGCTGGCATTCATACTTAGCGACCATAGCAGGTCCTATGATACAATCAAGAGCCAGAGCTACTCCTGGAAACCTTTATTCCAAGACCTTTTGGTATTATGTCACTAATATAATAATCTTTTGGTTTTATGTCAATAAAGAACAGTACTTCCCAAACTGGTTCTCAGAGACCCACAGCTGGTCCACGTTCTTGCTCCCTCCCAGCTCCCTGCCAGACGGTCCACATTTTTGCTCTGTTCCAGCTCCCTACCGCGGGTCCCTGAGGGCCGGCTTGGGAAACACTGATATAGGGTATAGAATTGATGTCCCTGCATTTGACCTAAACAAATGAACAGTTATATAATACAACAACCCAGATAAGGTGTTTACCATAAAGCTCCTCTCAAACATAGATGACAAGCCACACTGAGATCTCCCAACCAGGGATGCGTTACCCAAAAGCATAGTTGCTAACTACATTGGCAACTTACATATTTGGAACCATGCAACCGTGTCAGTTGCTAACAGGAACCTTTGGTAAACGCACCCTATGCTGCAACATTGATCACAGATATCCCTGACCATCCTAAAAGTAACCGATCTTCAGGAGGTGTCCATCTTTAGTGTCCCGCAGTAACATATGGGCACGCTGGCCAGGGGAGAGCACTGTCAGGGTGACCTGTGTACTCTGCCTGAGAGCTTTTGGCCTTTCAGGTGGGGATCAACACAGTGGCCAATTCTAATGGACATTTTGGTCTAAATGTTTTACCACT
This sequence comes from Petrocephalus sullivani, assembly GCA_026780845.1. NCBI lineage: Eukaryota > Metazoa > Chordata > Actinopteri > Osteoglossiformes > Mormyridae > Petrocephalus > Petrocephalus sullivani. The sequence goes on along the minus strand of JAODKM010000032.1, from coordinate 11,496,142 downwards.
GACATCGAGTATAAAAATGTAGCTACATAGCTTTTTTCCCTCAATCAAAACATTTTGCGTTGGCACAGACATATTTGTCTGTATACAGACAGCTTGACAATCCCTGCTGAACTGGAGATGCTGTATTATATTAATTAACTTTGAAATTGCAGTCAGTAAATGACTGCGGTGTTTCCAGGAAAGGCCTTCAGCGGGCCCCTGCATTTAGTGACCAGAGCTCTGCTTATGGAGTGGGCCAAATGCCATCCATCACCTCTGTAAAGCGTGCCCTTGGATGCAAGTGGCTCCAGGTACCGTCCCTGCGCTCTGGATTGGTACATCCCCTGCTTGTTTCCCAGTGGCCTCGGCAGTAAATGATGAAAAATAAGTTGCGTGGGTCAGTCTCCCTTGTCTGAACTGCTCTTTCAGGGCAAACAGACTGGTCGGCCCATGAGCAGCTTCTCCGTGTGGTCGCGTGAGAAGGAGGACCCTACCTAGCAGTTCGGACTGCCTGTGTAACAAACAGCTTTGTACAGGATGCTGCGGGTTTCACTTTCGTCCCCCGACGACTTTTCTGTGGGCGCGCGGATAACGACAGTTTAGAGGACAGCTGTTCGCATAGTGTTTAGGTGATCAAATACCCCATTCTTTATTTAGAACAAGTGCTCTACTTACAGGCTTTGTTTGTTTTTACTTGTTTGCAGCTCCTTATTGAGCCCATTTCTTTACTGCATCCATTCCATGCATCCATCTTCCAGCCACTTATCCTGGACATTATTTGCCGGATCAGATCTCGACAAAGCTTTTAAAATAACGAAACGCACAACAATGCTTACTACTAATGTGATATATGTGGAAGTTTTGGCTAGTGGCAGTATTGATGTTTTCACAAAGTGCTGCCTCAAAGACTTGGACACGTGTCTGTTTTTTCCCAAGGGGGGGCGGGGGTGGCTTTATAAGTTTAGTTGATGTCCTTTAATGGAGATGCTCAGTGGAAGGGCTCCCTCCGTGGTTACCCGATTATGACACTGCGCTGGCCTGAATTTTCCCTTTTAAAGCGATGTGGGGGAGACCTGGTGTACAGATCAGGAGGCAAATCCCCGTGGAGAAGAGAGCAAAGCAGGGCAGAGGCAAGAGGAGCACAGCTTTGCTTTAACGCTCGAATGCTGAGCAAGACTGCCCTCTGACTTCCGGGAGGGGAATCACTGATAATTATATAGAAATTATATTTCACAGAGATACAAATCTAGTGATAGGCGACAGCCAATTCTGCTGCATTCAGAAGACACTGGCAGTTTGGTACAATGGCAGTCAAGTGTATTTTATGTCTTAGAGTGCAATCTAACCCATCTGGGTGAGTAAACACAGAGGGACATCAAAAAACTGTAAAATAACGCTTGATTGTGACATGCATTGTTTGCCCAGAAGTTCTCGCTCTCTTTCTTTGTACCGATTGAAAGGTCAGACTGTCCCGCTGGAGACGAGCCGACTGAACATGCAGTTTGACAGCATCGGTAAGGAAAGCGGTTTGAGAGGGGAGCCTTAGTACAATTATAAGCACTCAGAAGAAAACAAATTTCTTCTTGAAGGTAATGAAAGGTAATGAAAAATATTAGATGGCACATCCATGAGGACTGCCTTAAGCAATTTACTATGCGTATGTTCCTCTTATTCCTCAGCACTGCCTCAGTGTCTCGGGCCCTGGGGATTAGGAGCACAACAGCCGCATTTCTCTCCATAATCATTTCTCTTTCTCCCACCTTTATCATAAATATATATTCCTGCACCTATTTCGATATATGCCTGTAGTGTAGAATGAGAACCCTGGCCAGCTAGGACAGCCGAACCCGGAGGATCAGCGTCATCCTTCTCACTCTTTCCCCTCCCTATTTACTTCTCGGCCCGTCGGAAAGACAAAATACAGACACGTGTTTGTACAAATGAGCAAAATAAAGGAAAACTTGACAGATACTTAAAATAGACTATTGCACATAAGGCTATATTTATTTGTCTCAGTTTGCAATGGCATGACATAAATGCTACTTCGGGAAATTTGCAGCAGTTTGCCATTTTTATGGGCCAGGGCACTTTTCTGAGTGTGAGCAGACAGAAGTGTGCTTCTTTCAGCTGTTTCTGGTATCAGCCTTAGCCCTCCGGTCGGTGTTACTGGCTACGAGCGGCACGGCGACAGGTGACTTGGCTGAAGTGTGCCGTGCAGCTGGAAAAAAATTATACATGAAACATTTCCGAGGGACAGTTTGTGCTGACAGAAATATATTTCCCGGCCTGTATTATGCAATGTCTCGTACTTTGCGGGGAAAAGTTGCGTGGAAAGAAAATGCGTTACATGACCACTGAGGCCAACGCTGAGTATGGTGCTGGGGTCCAGAACTGTTTTATCTGCTCCCTCCTCGTGTAGCTGACATCATTAGGACGGATATATGGTAAAAGAGACAAGATCATATTTCTGATGCAGTGTGCCACTGCCTCCCTGTGGTCACGGCAATATAACTGTGCAGCCCGCTAATTGGTCGGGAAGCACTGGGCTTCATTTGGAGCCGGCGAGTTTCATGTTGTCGGTGGCTGCTGGGTGTTATTCATAGCTGGTTGCGGGAAGGCTAATGAAATTACCGACTGCTGCTTTCTTTGCTTCTCTTAACAGTAAAAAAGAAAAAGGGAAAAAAAATGTTTTTTGTCTTCAAATGATTAAATGATCAGAGAACTAAAACTAGGCCTATGATTTCGGCATAAATTAAATGTATGCAGCTTGATTATTTCCTTTATAGCTTATTTATTTTATTTGTCAAATATTCAACATTATAATTAGCCAGTGGTTTAAATTACCGTCACGCAGAGTGGCCATTAAATTCTTAGCATAATTAACTCATGAACGTTTTAATTTATTTACCCCCGTCATGGATTTATTGCAGGTTACCTAATGTGATTATGCTATGCGACAATACCAAATTGAAATATGGACCACATTATGCTTGTGCTGTACAGTGCATTTGGGCAACTAGAAAGGTAACTAATGTGAAGTACAAATTTAATTATTAGCCCTATATAAATTAACAACCTGTTTAATTCAATATGAATGACTCAGTAGGCCTATGCAAAGATGGTGTGAATTAATGGGATTCCTTTGCTGATTGCCTTTGAATTTACACCAGGCATGATCACACACAAATACGATGAAAAATCTAGGAAGGGGAAAATGATATACTTATTTCCATTCTTCTAATTTTTTTTCATCTTGTGCGAAATTTGGACACAGTGTCCTCATCCGTACTATTATGTATACTTTCCTACAAAACTGTTTCTCTCCTTCTGGCTGTACTAGTTTTGCATTGTAATGCGACATGATTATATAAAAAAATATAGATTTTTATTTGCTCCAACCATGCATTGTGATTTATTAAAGGTCCAGTAACTTATTAGGATTCTCATCTATCAAACTAGGGCTGCAACGATTCTTCGAGTAATTCAAATGACTACAAAAAATCCTCGATGCAAATTCTTTGCTTTGATGCTTTGTTTAATACACACAACTATGTACTGCTCAGTGATTGCTGTGTTTCGCACGGAGGATTATTACTGTCCCACAGTGTGCATACGCCGCATTACGTGCAGTGGTAGAAATGAACAGAGTGGCAAGGCTGTACAGATTGGGTAGCCTCAAGGGTGTACAGATCGGGTAGCAACAGCGATACTCCCATAGGAACCCATTCTAAAAAAATGGCGGAGACAGTGAATAGTTCCGAACACTGACATTCACGGCATGGAATCACAGTCATTTCCATTGCTAATTACCAAGCACTTTAAGCAGTATGTTGATAAAATAACAGATAAAAAATAAACATTTAATACATTGGCTGTCATTAATATACTAAATACTATTTTGTTTTTATATGTGCACAGCATTAGCTGTTAATGGTTATCATAATTAAAAGTTATGGCCAAAGGTAGCTTAGCAGCTATCGAGGCTAACGTCCCCATTTCACTAATAATTTTGTCTACTGACGCAGGTTAACGTTACATATTAAGGTGTTCTGGTTATGAACTGCTTCATAAGTACAGTTAGCTGCATTGCTACCATGTT
>JAODKM010000032.1:11445068-11472242 GCA_026780845.1 Petrocephalus sullivani | reverse complement strand
GGCCGGTGTGTCTGCAGGTTTTCGGGATAGCCTTTAGGTCAGGGGTGGGCAGTCTTACCCGCAAAGGGCCGGTGTGTCTGCAGGTTTTCGGGATAGCCTTTAGGTCAGGGGTGGGCAGCATTACCCGCAAAGGGCCGGTGTGTCTGCAGGTTTTCGGGATAGCCTTCAGGTCAGGGGTGGGCGGTCTTATCCGCGAAGGCCCGGTGTGTCTGCAAGTTTTTGGGATAACCTTTAGGTCAGCTGTTCATAGCCAGGTGTGAGGACTTTTCAGCCAATCAGTCCTCTAATTAATAACCTAATTAAGGAGTTGCAGTGAAAACCTGCATACACAACAGTCTTTTCTGGATAAGATTGCCCACCCCTGATGCAGAGGAATACCCCAGTCTGTGTAACCACAACCGTCATAAAATGATGATGAAAATGAATGAAAGAGTCAGAGCTTGTCAATATTTCATAACACTTCCAGCATCATCATCTTCTGCATTCACTCTAATGTGGGTAAAATTAAAGAAGGCAACATTAAAGCAGCGCATGCCTGTGTATTATAAATATTTCAGATATTTCACTGCAGATCTACAACTGAAATGTACATACGGCATAGACAACATCAGTGTGGAGATTCACCCTCGCCAGGTTGTGTGGTGCAGGGAGCTCAGCGGAGGCTGCATCTGCTAGGTACGGTGTGGTCTGCTTTGCGCCCTGTACTTCCCGAAATGGGCTAACAGCTCATCACAACCTTGCTCTGGATGAGTTGATCGGGAAAATGGATGGATGGATAGATGTCAGCACCATCTTTCCGACTTAGGAAGCCAGTTTGCTTGTCTAGGGTACCACATGGACTTTGAGCAGTACTGTGAAATGTGAGCTTCTATTTACCAGATTTGTTGTCTGTGAGCTGGTCAGTATAGTATTTTATTAGATGCTGTAGTTGTCTATTCAGTTTCAAGACTGAAATAGCATGGAAAACCAGCTTTAAAACTTGCATCCAGAAGAGGGACAGTAGGGACAATTTTAGGTCCTATATGGTCTCACAGCCCTGCAACTTCAACAGGAGCTCAGAAATCCAAAAACTGTGTGTGTCACAGTTCCTGAGTCACAGCTCGAGTCACAGTTCCTGAGTCACAGCTCGAGTCACGGTTCCTGAGTCACGCCTCCATCTCAGCACCAGCCGTCCCTGTGTTAGCGTAGCTCATTAGCAAGTTAACCCGGGAGAGTGTGATCTCATTTTGAGCGCACGCAGCGCTAGTTTTTAATTTGTTTGCTTGCAGCAGAGAAGCGTGTTGTGTTTCAGATGGAATCTGGCTCCTGTACTCCGATGTCATAACGCGCTTCAGAGTTTTTGAGAGGCAGCAAAAGAATGGGACAGGTGCCAGGAGCCTGAAGCATCACGCAGAAACAGGTGCCGTAGCCATGGAGGAGGGCCGATGCGGCACACAGCCTCAGGTCTCATTATCTCAAGGACCAAGCAGAAAACTACAATTAATAAACAGCTATCAGCCATTCGTTACGGCATAAAATAGATGGAATTCATATATAAAAGAAAAATGACCGAGAATCCTCTTTACTACCCTATCAAATTTTCCCGAAGCCTCTTAGCTGTTATAGATCCTCAGTAAGCTGGAGTTTCTCTGACGTATTAGGAGCAAGGCGAGAATAGTCACAGTAAATATTAATGAAACTCAGCAGAGCCGTAGTGACATCCATAGATCAGGTGAAGTTAGGTTCAGTCTAAGTGCAACAGTGAGTAAAAAGGTACCACCTGCCACGCTACACTGACCAGCGCATCGAGGAGTGCTGAGACAGACTGAGCTGCACTTAGTAATCTGCTTTAATTTATACTGGTTTGCTGCGTGCCAAACCCTGCCTGAGTGCACCTCTGGGTATCCTGCACATCTGAGCACCATAATCAATATGCGGCGTTCAGGGGATTAAAAGACGCTTTTTCGTTGGTTGTGACTCTGCGGAAGTTCAGGCAGGCGTATCTTGGCACATACAGGTTATATTACAGATGCTATTGATATTCATAGTTTGGCCTTTTTGTCGGTTTTATAAATATTAATATGGGATGGTAATATCTTCTTTTTCCCTAACCATTTACCCGATGTGCTGCTCTGAGCCTTGATGCACACAGGAGAGGACAGGAGATGCCTGTCTGGCACAGGACAGAAACTCATACTCAATCATACTATAGGAAGCTGGGAATTTGGCTGGACAGCAAGTTTTTTATGTGATGTCCATAATATAGTGTAACACATTTTGTGTATCAAGGCGTGCTTAAAATGCATTGTTTTTTCAGAGATAAACCTAAATAAAATTAACAACACTGTCCCAAACAACGTTTGATTATAACCTACCCAAGAAACATCCAATGCTACTATCTAGCCAAAGACTACATTGTTGTTCACTGCCATACTCACTTGCACACATACAGATTTCCTCCACTGTCCGAAAGTTGAGCGTTCCAATTAAACCTTTCGCAAGCTGAACTAGCGCAAAGCAGAGAAGCAATTACCAGTAATTTATATAGGAACATTTGCAGTGTTCCCAGGCCCAAAAAGTAACCTACTATACCAAACCCACAAAACCTAAAACTGCATTCGCTTATAGTAAAGGAATGATATGATAAAAACAGCCTATATGAAGTACAACCCCAAATCAAAAAAATTGGGACAGTATGGAAAACACAAATACTGTTAACATGGGGCTTCATTTTGGCACAGTACAGTTTTAACTGGCATTTTTATTTTATTTTTATTTTTATTTGACATCATTATTTAACCAGTTTACCTCATTACTAGTCCTCAATTGCTCCTGTCCCAACTTTTTTTTAAATGTGTCGCAAGAACCAAAATTGGAATACGTGTTTATTTAGTAAAAAACAATAAAATTCATGAGGAACACATTAAATAATGTGCTGTTGCATTGTTTTCAATGTAATACAAGTCAAAGTAAATTTAGAAATCACTACTTTCTTTTTTTATTTGCGTTTTCCATACTGTCCCAACTTTTTCTGATTTGGGGTTGTAGAAATAATATATGAGTGTAGTTTCACTTACCATAATCTATATAGTCATACGTCGCTTAACGACAGGGATACGTTCTGAGAAATTCTGAGAAGTTTTGCTGTTGTGAGAACATCGTAGAGTGTACTTACACAAACCTTGATGGTATAACCTACTACACACCCTAGTTAAATGGCATAGCCTAATTAACGATATAAACTATAGCATAGTAAATACATTACTCAGTAACATAGGTGAGTAATGCACTGAGCTATGACGTCACGACAGCTACGATGTTGCTAGGCAATAGGAATATTTTAACTCCATTGTAGTTTTATAAGCCTACCGTTATATATGCGGCCCGCCAACATTATGCGACGCACGACTGTATATCTGTAATTGGCTTTGCTGATAAACAAATACTAAATGCTATTCTCACTTTCCACCTTTTTCCATAAAAGCAAAAATCTTATTTGTATTTCTTTCGGTTCTAATGTAGCAAAGTAGCATAAAGCAATTCTTTGTAAAGCAGGGTATACCTATAGATACTGTATATAAACAACAAGAAGACAGAGTTTGTCGGCCTCACAATGTTTGTCATCCTCACATACCTCAAGTGTGCAAGTCTTGTATTTTAGTTTTCTACTCTTGGCACAAACACAGGCGATTAAAGCTTAATAGATCCCAATGGCCTGTCCACGGCGCTGAAGCGGCAGTCTGCTGACGGTCGTGGGAAATTGAATGGCAGGGAAGAGGACAGAGGACAGCGCTCACGACAGATCTGCTTACAAGCCACTGTTGTGTCACACTTCCTGGCAGCATGTTCCATTTCATTATGGCTGAGAAAAAGAGCCACCAGGCTCATGTGACTCCCCCTCTGCTTGAACAATGGCTCACTAGTCATGTAACCGTTGTGCCCCACGTTAATGTAATACTCTGGGGAATGCTGCTTCCTTACTTACTTTCTACTTCTTCTTAGTGTCAGTATGTACTTGGCAACTGTACTGCAATGCAGAGCTCCCTCAACCCCATGTGCAATATGATCTACAGGGCAACTTCTCGCGGCTGGCATAGCTGCTGCTCAAAGCCCTGTAGATGTATATAAATGTATTTGTTTAACTTTTATATTCAACTCCTTTTTACTTTATAAATAAGTGCCCTGAAAGGGACTGCTATCTATCTCATTGTACTTGTACAATGAGATAGATTTCCTACTCTGGAAAATGGGTTTGCCATTGGTTGGGTGATTTCCCAAAAAAGTAAACAAGAGTAACTACTGCTTGGAAGACATCAAAAGACAAGATGAAAGAGTAAAAATAAAGGAACACTTTAACTAGAGTGATTGTTCAGTGTCCCAGTTGGTTTTTGTTTAAATCCAGAACAAGCAGGTCATTGATTTGCACTTGGAGACTCTAGTAGTGAAATAAATTAACTTCGTCCTACTGAGGGAGGCCAGGGTTTGTTCCATGTGGGCATGTGGGCATGTTATTGGCTGGCAGCTGTGACGGTCACGTCATCTGTCCTATGGGGGTTTAGGAGGGTATTTAGCAAATCTGCATCGTGACATTCGATTTGAAGTGTGAAAAGAGGGTGGAGCTGGTGGGGGTGTCGCACCATTAGCTTCCCTTCCTGCTCCCTGCCTACTTTTGTATGAAGCTCAGCTGATAACTGTGACGAAGAAAACCACATGGACACTATCAGCATAACAAGTACAATTTCGCATTATTTTGTTAAAGGCTTAGACTCAGCTGGAAAAGCTAGTTCTGTTATGATTTAATATAGCTGAACATTAAAAGTAGCACCTTTTAAATAATTCCCAACAGTTACTAACGTCAGGCTACTGTATATATGGTGAAAATGGTGCCGCAATGTACAGCCTTGCCGCTGTATTACCGAACCATAGCCCATCATGTGACACCATGCAGCCAAATGTGTGATTCTGTGCAAAAAAAGAGAGAAACTGTGCCAGCTGGACTCTTTCAGGAGAGGACAAGGTGCCGCCTTGCCCAGCTGTCCGCGCGGACATGGGATGTGGGCTGTGCTCTCGCACCCCGGCCGCTTAGCTTTGCAGGTCCTGCCGTTGTTATTCTTTTATGCTTTTTCCTCACTGCATTGGTCAGAGACAGAGTACAGAGGTAATGTCCTCTGGATGTGTAACTGACCTGACAAAACGGCATGCCCTTGTGTGAATCAGTGTTTGTGATCTGTGTCAGTGTGTGTGTGTGTGTGTTTGTGTTATATGTACTGTATGTGTGGTGTGAGTGTGTGTGTGTTATATTTATGTGTGGTGAGTGTGTGTGTGTTATATGTATGTGTGGTGTGTGTGTAAGTGTGTTATATGTATGTGTGGTGAGTGTGTGTGTGTTATATGTATTTGTGGTGAGTGTGTGTGTGTTATATGTATGTGTGGTGTGAGTGTGTGTGTGTTATATGTATGTGTGGTGTGTGTGTAAGTGTGTTATATGTATTTCTGGTGTGAGTGTGTGTGTGTTACATGTGTGTGTGTGTGTAAGTGTGTTATATGTATTTGTGGTGTGTGTGTGTGTGTGTGTGTGTGTGTGTTACATGTGTGTGTGTGTGTGTGTGTGTGTGTGTGTGAGTGTGTTATATGTATTTGTGGTGTGTGTGTGTGTGTGTTACATGTGTGTGTGTGTGTGTGTGTGTGTAATGTATACATTACATTGGAGGGACCAAATGTTTTTTTGTTGTCCCCACAAAAATCTGTGACTGCAATCAAAAATTAAAAATGATTTTTGTTTGGTTACTAATGGTTAAGGTTAGGGCTGGGTATGGGTTACGGGTGTCATTGCTGGGATCAGGGTTTCTCCCAAAGAAAGGAATGGATGGTCCCCACAAAGACATAAATATATAGATTTGTGTGTGTGTGTGTGTGTGTGTGTGTGTGAGAGAGAGAGAGTTTCAAGGGGGCTGCAGGGGGGGGGGGGGTCCCTGCCCGAAGCTGGGACACTCTTTTATGTAATTTCCTGGGTAATTGAGGTCAGCTCACCCAGTGAGGGAGAAGTGGCAGCTCCAATAGGGAAATAAGGCCATTCTGTGGCATTTAAATTCTCTCGAATCAATTATTTATCTCATATACACATCACAGCGTAGGCTGAAGAATAAGGCGCCATTGTCGGCTGGGTCACCAAATGGCCATTTTTCTCTAAAAGTGAAGTTGTTGTGTAGCGATAACTGCTAGAATTAAACTTGCGTTGGATTGATACACAGTCAGACTGTATTAGCCAGGCCAACCTTCCATTCCTTTGTAGGCAAATGTGGCATGATGATTACCTTAATTGTTTTATAATCCGATTTAAACTCACATTTGATTTATTGGGAAATTAATAATGGAGCCCCCCGCCCAAGCCTGAGCAGTTCTGTTCCGGCAGTTACTGAACGTGAGGGGAACTGCAGACATTGTCCTGTCGGTGCTGTGTCTGTTAGCATCCCCCTTATTAGCAGGAATCACATTTGGGTGTTTATGTGCTTATTGGGGACCTTGGAGCCCAGGGGATACAGGGCCATCAGAAAGACCTACTTACGCAAACTCAGGGTTGCTGAGGAATCCAATGAAAGCTGACAGGGACTGAATATCAGTTTATCTAAGTTTGTGGATCCTATATGGAGTTCCAGCATAATTACTGCTTTCTGATGCGTTTTTTTCCTGTTTTATGTTCTTTACCTTTATATTTATTCCATGAGGAATGTAACTCCTAGTGAGGATGGAATAATCGGCATAAATATCCCACCACAGTTCACACGGAGTTCAGCCTTAAACACTGTCTGCCCCGAAGGCTTTTCAGCAATTGTCCTTAGCGCGGCCACCACAGAGAGTGGCTGAAAGGCCTTTGGGCTCCTACTACGTCGGCCCCACACCTTCGCGGCTGCTCACGCCGTGCGGCTGGCTTCCTGCCGTGCTCTGCTCTGCTCATCTTCCTTCTGGCCCAGTATCACGTCCAGCCGGTCCTAAAGGGGAAGCTGCCGTTTTGTCCACTGAATGTGTTTCCCTTGCTGCAGAACCCGCACCACCATTCTTACATATATGGATCTGTGTCCTCTTATGACTGAGTGGCTGACATAATGATGTTTCTCATTTTGAGTATCCAGTTGGGTATACAGTGTATATTAAGGCAACCTCTCATTTAAACCTGCTACTGTACATCTATTCGTTTCTCATCTTCGACAGCTGTGCTATTTACAGACCAGGATGTATTTGCTGTTAATACAGTGTTTAAGTGACAGCGTAATCCAAAGCTGTGATTTATCCAGTTGCTGTGCTATCAGGAAGCTTCACAGGGCCCTCTGAGTCCTCTGAGTCTCATCATGTCCGTCTCTCTCTGCCCACCCGTCCCAGGTGCTATCACTGGGTGCCGACGTCCTCCCAGAATATAAGCTGCAGGCCCCCCGCATCCACAAGTGGACCGTCCTGCACTACAGTCCCTTTAAGGCGGTGTGGGACTGGCTAATTCTGCTGCTGGTGATCTACACGGCCATCCTGACGCCCTACTCCGCCGCGTTCCTCCTGAGCGACCAGGATAACGTGGCCATGGAGAGCTGCATCTACACCTGCACCCCGCTCAGCATGGTGGACCTCATCGTAGACATCATGTTCATCATCGACATCCTCATCAACTTCCGCACCACCTACGTCAATGCCAATGATGAGGTGGTCAGCCACCCTGTCCGCATCGCCGTGCACTACTTCAAGGGCTGGTTCCTCATCGACATGGTGGCGGCCATTCCTTTTGACCTTCTCATATACCGCAATGGGGAGGAGGTATGTGAACCCACTTGCCCTATGGGTAATGTAGTTTCTCCTGTCCATTTATAACTGGAACTGGTCACTGCTTTCAAGTTCAAATGGTGCTATAAATTACCCGTTTCCATTCTGTATTGACATAATATGCCGATAGTAAGTTGTAACACTTTCTTTTAAAATGATAGGGGTAGGCAGTAGCAAATAAGACGTCAGAACAAATTACAGCCTTCATGCATACGCGTGCATTCAGAAAGTCATTTGCATGAAAGTCTAGCAGCAGACTAATTTAATTTTCACATATATAATCTGACGGTTTAAGTATAATCAAGCCATTCAGGATATTCACTTGATATTTTACCCTCAAATGATTAGTCAAAATTAAATATTTGCATGAGAATAAATTGTGTTAATACAAAAACCCTAATCTGGATAAGTCCTAAATCAGCAGATGAAGCCCCCGTTCACAGCCGGCTCAGTCAGTCAGTCTGTGAAAACGACGTCCGCAGCTTTTCCTCGCACCTTTAGCTCGCTTCATTCTCCCCATGATAATTATCACAGCTACTCATCTTTGATATGTATCCAAGATCATTTTTTAAAATCAGTGTAATGACAATACATTGATAATATTTATTTTTTCAAGAACTCCAGAAATTTTCATAATGCAAATAATTAGTATATTTGAATATATATGCAACTACATTACATCGTCTACTGAGCTTATAAAATAATGTTTATAAAATTAGTTCTTATAAAAATAGATTATTGTTCTTGAATGAAACATAATGCTTGATTGTACGGGAAATAATTTAACATACTTTTGTCATATTTTTGAATTGTTTGTATATTTGGAATATTTATTAGTAAATTTGCATTTCGCAGCTCGTTTTTATAGACAATGTGTGAAGAATGGAGCACTGTATTTCATAAATCACACAGACCGCTGCACAGCCTCTGCATGCAAACGACTTGGTTTCATTTGGGATGTAAATGTCAACGCGGTTTGCAAACAAAGCTCTTTTGGGAGAGAAGCTGCCACCCGGGGCAGTGACATCAGAGATCAGTATGAAGACGATGTTAAAAAGGGCGAGAACAAAACGCCGCTTGAGCGCTTATTCGACAGGACGCGATGGGCTGTCGACCGGTGGGATGGGCGTCCTGCCGAGCCGGGGTCCTGGCCGAGTAAAAATAGACTCCTTTAGTCTGCGCGTAATAGATTTGTCACGTGGACAGCAGGGACTTCTCACGACAAGTGTAATCTGTGGCGAAGAACAGGGCCGGCCCACAGCCCCGTAAAACAAAGGAAGTGGAGGATTTAGCTGGCATAAATCAGCGGCTGGCGTGCTGGCGCCAGGCTTGGCGTGTTCTGGCTGACGGGCACCCGTGAGCAGCACATAGCTGTACAAACACCCGGAGCTCCGTGTGGCCTCTCTGCCTCACTGTGGCTCCAGCCGACTGACGCTCTGTCTCTGACTATCTGCGCCGCAGTTATTGGATCAGGGTATAGAGGAGTGTTAATCAAATCCTCTTTATACAGCGGACACTTCTGGCATGGTGCTTCAGAGTGTCTAACAACAGATCCATGGGATGTGCGTTTGGAGGGAGAAGATGGACATTTATTCTGCTAAATTCCATTTAAAAGGGGGAGGAGAGGAAGATTGGGGATTCAATTAAAATTAAATTTAGAATGAACTTTATTGATTCCGATGGGGAATTTTAGCACATACAGACGTGAGCACGCAGAACACAGAGAAACATGCATTCAGTGCAAAACAGTGAACATAGTGCAAAAAAGGTACACAGTACAGAAATAGAATCCTGAAAAACAGGATTATATAAAATTTTAATAAATTTTAAGAGGGGAGAAAGTAATAAATAAATAAATTGCAGAGGTGATGTGCCGTTAAAGAAATGAGACTGTACCAGGCTATACTATTGTAAGGTGATTTCTCACAGTCATTAAAGGGGCTACAAAGGGGTTATGGAAAGCAGGGGTCCAGACTTTGGGGATAGACCCGGACTGGCGCTAGTGTTCCAGACATTCCACTTTCATTTTGGGGAAGGATTTGAGTTATTCTGTTGTTACTGGTTGGGTAGTGGGCTTGGTCACCTGACTTTGCCCACACCACAGGTGTCCCGGTCCGATCTGTCTTACTCTCTGGCTTTTGGGGAGTGAAACAAAAGACAATTACATTTATCAAAAGCAGGAAACTGGCCCCTACAAAGCAGGAGATCCTTCTGGTAATACTTCTGGAAATAATTCTGCTGGGAAATAGTGTGTGCTGTGTGTTATCTGTCTCACTTCCTGGTTGGTCTCTTGAACATCCACTTCCTGCTCCCTCCACCAGACGACCACTCTGATTGGCCTCCTGAAGACGGCGCGCCTACTGCGCCTGGTGCGGGTGGCTCGCAAACTCGACCGCTACTCGGAGTACGGCGCAGCAGTGCTCTTCCTGCTCATGTGCACCTTCGCCCTAATCGCCCATTGGCTGGCCTGCATCTGGTACGCCATCGGCAGCGTGGAGCGCAATGGCTCCATTGGCTGGCTGCACTCGCTGGCCGACCAGTTGGGGAAGCCCTACAACGAGACCATCCAGGGCTCGGGCCCGTCGATCAAGGACAAGTACGTCACGGCGCTCTACTTCACCTTCAGCAGTCTCACCAGCGTCGGCTTCGGCAACGTGTCGCCGAACACCAACTCGGAGAAGATCTTCTCCATCTGCGTCATGCTCATCGGCTGTAAGTTGGTCCTCCATCATGCCTAGGAAGTCATTCCATCCATCCATCCTCACGTACCCAGTACAGGGTCAAAGTAAACCTGGAGCGCTTTCTTAGGGAGCACAGGACAGAAGGCAGGGAACACCCTCTAAGGGATACCAGGCTTTATCTTCAGTAGCAGTAGTGTATCCAGTTTGAATTGGGAAGTTGGAATGTCCTAATTCCAGCTTCATGTTCTTAATCAGACACTTCCCCCTGAAGTCGGAATTCTGACTTGGAAAGTTGTAGTTATATACTCTTTGTTGGCACGTCTTATTTGTATTGGTTTAAATCGATTGTTCACAGTACTGTGCGTCCGCTATCTGTGGACATGTTATTACAGTGTTTGCACCCCAGTTAACTCAGGTGTGATATCATTCCCTGCTCCAACTTCCAAACTCTGAGGTGAACAGAATGCAGCATAAGCATAAGCATGACATCACCCATTAACTTCTCTGAGCTGTAGTAGCATCCTCTCTGGTTGGGAATGACCTATGCAAAGGCTCCCTGGGACCTCAACATCATCACTGGACCATGGCCCCTACCATCACTACACTGACCTCATGGTTACATCGCAGCCTTGGCCAGAATCATATATAGAAACTCGTGAACTTGCATTTCACCAGAAACGTCGCCATACATGGGTTCTCATCCCAATGTCCTCTGGCACCAATGTGAAGGCAAGAAGCCCTAGGTAAGCTGGCAGTAGGCCAGGAGCCATCAGCATGGTCTGAGGATAGCTACAGGACTGCATTAACCAATCAAAGATGGTAAAGAAAGAGCATTTGCTTATGGAATTCTACTAGTAATTACGGCATCCCAGCATGCAACAATAGGCTCACAGTGCGTTTAAGGAAATTTGCTTGATGACCATCATCCTCTGACTCATGCTGTCATGCTGGGAGTCACTGGACTCTTCACCCTTGCAGCTGGAGACTAGGCTTGGGGTGCTAATTACTCATATCTCACAGTCCTGGGCTGCAGTTACCCAAGTCCCCTTAGAAGGAGACTGGGATACTGTCCTGAAGTTCTAGCTGTTCTGCTCCTGCGGCTGTCCAGTTCCTGGTTGTGTCATTTGCAAGTGATATGTGCCGGTGGGCTCGCGTCTGTGTGACTGCAGAAGCCAGAGAAGCTGGGATTTTCAAAGAAATTTACACATCTATGCAAATGTGCCATACACATGTCAGGAGGTTATGTAGCCTTGAACTGAAAAACGATAACGGGCAAATTTCAAAGTCTCATATCACAGAGGTGCAAATCCAGGTCGATGAATTCATATTTTAAGAGATACATATATTGAATATGTTACCACTTCCTGGCTGCAGCAGGGGTTGTGGGTGTAGCACCAAGGCACCAATGAATCAGACCTATGCTATACTATGATTAACATATAAAACTTACTCATCCATCCCTCTTTAATAGCAAGTTTTCCAGTCCAGGATCGCCGTGATCCGGGCCTCAGGAATCACTAAAGCGGCCTACTCCTTGGGAGAGGTGTCTATACACATATCACAACTCCCATCTCTCGTTCCCAGCTGTTCCCCCCTGGCATGTGACCTTTGACCCCCTTGCTGTCTCTCCCCCGGGCAGCCCTGATGTACGCCAGCATCTTCGGCAACGTGTCGGCCATCATCCAGCGGCTGTACTCGGGCACGGCGCGCTACCACACGCAGATGCTGCGCGTGCGCGAGTTCATTCGCTTCCACCAGATCCCCAACCCCCTGCGCCAGCGCCTGGAGGAGTACTTCCAGCACGCCTGGTCCTACACCAACGGCATCGACATGAACGCGGTCAGTGGGCCTCGCTCGCGCATTCAGGCCGCCCCATGATTACTGTGCAACATCATAATAATATCCAAATATTTCCCCTGCAACTGAGGAGCGTAGTGACCAAGCCCCTGGGTTTGCCACTGATTTGGTCCCTACCAATGTTAAAACCAAACGTACGCCCTTGCCTTATGCTCTATTCTTATGCTATAAAAGTGTCTCAGATCCAGTCCTAGGGGACCCCTAGACAGTCCACATTTTATCTCCCTTCCAGCTCCCATGACAGCTGTCCCAGGTTTTCTTGATTGCTTTATTGTTTGGGTTAGGTATGCGGGGACCCGGGAGAGAATAAAAATACGGAATGTCTGAGGATCCATGAAGACTGGGTTGAGAAATGCTGTATTTTACTGTTCAAATATAGTAACCAAGCTTGAGGAAGCTCTCGTCCTCTAGGGTAGGGTTTCCCAATCCAGTCCTCAGTGATCCACATTCGGTCCATGTTTTTGCTCCCTCTGAGCTCCCTGTCAGAAAATCCACAAAAAAAAAAAAGAAAATCCACATTTTTGCTGCTCGAGGATTGGCAAACACTGCTGTAGGGCACAACTAACATTTGTCAATGTAATCAGAATTGCAGCCTAACATGTTTATTTAATTGTAGTTTATTTGGAAGACATTTCCTGGAGAAAATGATGCAGATGCTACACATATCGCTGGACTCCCCAGTAGAAAGGCCACTGGCATTTATATTTAGCAGAAAGAAAAAGCAAGCAGAATATGTGCAGCCCAGGAGACAGCCTATATGCCGCGCTCGATATGCATTATCTGGGACATGCTGTCTGCTGGACCGCGTTAAATTAAGAGCTTCATCGACAATGATGAAGTTTATATTTATATAACAGTTCTGGGGCCCATTGCAGTGCCGTGTTATGCAAACCTCTGCATGTTATTTTAATAGAACAGAGAGACATGAAAGGCTCTCTCATGAGGCAGCAAAGGACCCATCACGTAAGAAGAAAGGTGTTGTGATTATTTCCCCCGATTATATTTGCCCCACTCTGGGTTTCTCCTGGGTACCAGATATCCGTACAGGCCCAGTGGATTCTGGGTATTTTTTGCAGTTGAGAATGTCACCTTCTTAGGCACTACCTGAGAGGAAGGTGTCCCCCGTGCTGTGCAGGTGCTGAAGGGCTTCCCCGAGTGCCTGCAGGCTGACATCTGCCTGCACCTGAACCGCACACTGCTGCAGAACTGCAAAGCCTTCAAGGGCTCCTCAAAGGGCTGTCTGCGCGCCCTGGCCATGCGCTTCAAGACCACGCACGCACCGCCTGGCGACACGCTGGTGCACGCCGGCGATGTGCTCACCGCCCTCTACTTCATCTCCCGCGGCTCCATCGAGATCCTGCGCGAGGACGTGGTGGTAGCCATCTTGGGTGAGGATATGGGCCAGGCCGTTTGTGCAAGCTGGGCTTTTTGTCTTTTATTCCCATTTTATAGACAACTGTAAGCTTATTTGGCTAATCACATGGCCCCCGGGGGTTGGCCCTCACCATTTTAGGCCCTGCCTTCATGGATGTATTCATCCATGCAAACGTGAATAACCATATGGTGTTTGTGTAAGACATCAGCATGTGCCTGTGACTGGAGAGTCAAAGCCTAGAGTTTGCAGAGTGATTTTCCGGTTGGGCCCATGAGTGAGGTCCTTAGATCCTAATTTCCCAGGGTCCGGCTGATTCTGCTTTCTCAGGCATGTGTCACTTGGATTAAAGACATCTGCTATGTAAAGGAATATAATGTAAATGTTTCAAGCATTAAGCCTAATTTCTCACTAGTTAATGTTGGTGAGCCGTGCAGGATGCACAAACATCATGTGCATTTACTCTGTGTTTCACTAATGACGCACTTTTTAATTGTGATGTACACTGTTCTTTTTGACTGTACTGATGGATTAGACGGTTATGTTTGTGTGGAAATGGAGACTTTAAATTTAGCTGTTAGCCGTGTTAGCATTGCTGTCCATGTGCTGCTGTTTGACCTGTCATGCAGTCCCACATGCTAGACATATTGTGCAACAATAGCCCATTTTAGTCTCCTATAGCAAGTCACACACTAAAAATTTTGATAAGATGCAAAACAATTAAATTCAGATTTTTCCCTCAGATTGGATTTGCTCATGTATGGTTCACTTTCATAATTACAAGTGAGCTGTATCTAACTGTAATATGACTGGATCTGTCCGTGCGAATGGCACATATGTGCACATTGATTTGTTTTTGCACGAGTCATCTGTGTCACCAACAAAAAATGCTCAGCACAAGAGTATCGGCAAAACAAAAACACATGAATGCCTAACTGGCCATTCTTATACGTGTCACATGGCCATGAATCGGATATGTATCCAATCTAGGTCCACGTACGAAAGTGACTGAAATCTGATTGGAGAAGATCAGATTTCTGTGTCTGCATAGCCTTGAGGACATCAGATTTGCGTCACATTTAAGATTTGAGTGATTTTAACCCAATAATGTGAACATAGCCAAAAACAATGTTAAAAAGTACAGGAACAATGTAGTAAATACAAGATGTTTTTGGTGATGCGGTTTGTGTTACATGCTGCCATTTTTACAGCTGAGTAATTCTGATATTGCCTAAACAAATGAATCCTACACTGAACCTGCAGAGTGCCTCGCTGCTTGGCTTGCTACAGACAATGCTATGCAATACAGTGCTGCGTATGAAGTAGCTGTCTAGAAGTTACAGTTCAAATGCTTACTGTAAATGTTACAAATTAGCATATTCTAGTACACAGTCTGTCTTGACTTAAATATTGAAGTAATATGCATCCCTTTCATACACTGTACACAGGCAAAAATGACATCTTTGGGGAACCTATCAACCTCTACGCACGACCCGGGAAGTCAAAGGCAGACGTGAGGGCACTGACCTACTGCGA
Source organism: Petrocephalus sullivani (assembly GCA_026780845.1). NCBI lineage: Eukaryota > Metazoa > Chordata > Actinopteri > Osteoglossiformes > Mormyridae > Petrocephalus > Petrocephalus sullivani. The sequence continues at coordinate 11,457,011 of JAODKM010000032.1, read as the reverse complement.
CCTGCACAAGATCCACCGTGAGGACGTTCTGGAGGTGCTAGACATGTACCCAGAGTTCTCCGATCACTTCTGGAGCAATCTGGAGATCACCTTTGACCTTCGCGACGTGAGTCTTCTCCGTGGCCTATCTTGATTTTGTTGAATGACAGTTTGAAGGTGTCACATAGCCAGGGACAGCAGTGTCATGTCTTTATTGAGCAAATGGTTCAAACAATAAAAGGCATCGGTGAAAAAAGTGTACTTATTTATCGGCTGAGGTCCTTTATTGGCCGAAACCTCAGCCAGGTCCTTTCAGTCGCTGTCTATGTGCGCAGCTGTTAGGAGGTATTTTGGCCCATTGCTCTATACCAGGGGTGGCCAATCTTATCTGAAAAGGCTTTTTGGGATAACCCTAAGGTCAGCTGTTCACACCCAGGAATGAGGACCCTTCAGCCAATCAGTCCTCTGATTAGTAACCTGATTAGGGAGTTGCACACACAGCAGCCCTTTCTGGATAGGATTGCCAACCCCTGCTCTTGAATATTTTTGAGGTGTCTTGCTTGACCAACCTTCTTTAGGTCATGCTGCCACATCATAATGGGGTATTAAACCTGAATTAAGCCAGTCGAACATCCAGTTGTATAATTGGGTTTTTGCGTATTGCAACCGCACAAAAAAATGTAATAACACTTGCATTAATAGTATACTTAAATCTAGCAAATTAATATACCGCATATGCTTCAATAAACGCCAAGTCTCGCCGGTCTCTAATAAGCGCCGGGCTTCAGAGGGGACGCGGCCAAATAGTAGCCGGTCTCTAACAGTAGCCGGGTATTTGGTATTTGCCTACTAGCGTACATTGTAAGCGTCTGTGTCTTTATAGACGTGTGTAATACATGTGCATGTCAGCACCTTGCATATATAAGGAATATGGATATAGCGGTTGACCAAAATATGGTCATTATATGGTAATACAGGTACCTGTATTAGGTAGAGAAAGACATTGCCATTTATCCTTAACAGTCTTATGCAGCATGTGAAATTCAAAAAAAGTAGCTGTTTGTAATATTAGCTGATATTTTTGTGTACCTACCTGTACCGACGCGCGAAAAAATATTGCGTTCTGAAGGTTTTTGTTAATAATGGCCGGTGTCTATTAAGCGCAGGGAGTCAAGGCTAGTTTGGCAAATAAACGCCGAGGGCCTCTATCGGAGCATATACAGTATTTGTCTTTGTTATGGACGGTAAGGTTGTCCTTTGCAAAGGGCCGTGTCTATGGGCTGAGAGAGCGGATAGGTGGGTTCTAATGGCTGGCCATTAAATTAACCTTAGTGACAATAAAGGCGTGCTTTGCTCGTTATTGTGGCGCACAATAATTCCAGAACTATCATGATTAAAATCAAATGTGTTTCCCACACAGTTATTAGACCACAGAATGCATCAAAAGAAGATGGGAAGGGTAAAAGCTAACGTGCTGAGGCCTGCTAACCCCCCAGAGCGCCTTTAGCATGATGCTAAGATTTGGCTAATGCTAATGGAACAGCATACAATCTAGAATTACAGCTGATATCAACAGAAATCAAATCATAACACTTAACACTTAATGAATAACCAGTATGATTTGCCTCGCCTTGCCTTAAAATAAAATAACACAGATATAATTCAGGCTTTTATTAAAAAAAGTTTACTGCTTTGCATTAAAATATTTGTAGGTAATTCCTCCATGATTGTTTACCACCGCATTATTAATAATGCACCCCCAGTCACCCGGGCACGCTCTGACTCCACAGTCCATGCATGACAGGGCGGCTGCTTTATCATCACACTCTTTATGGAGGTGTGTGCGTTGAGGTGTTAAGTCTCCACATAGGACAGGCTGCTCGGGGTGGGAATTTGGCCGGATGTCACCCTGACGTGCCCCTTTCTCCCCAGACTAACATGATTCCAGGCTCTCCGAGCAGTGACGAGTCCGACTACATCGGCTTCAACCGGCTGCGCAGACGGAAGCTGTCCTTCCGCCGCAGGACCGAGAAAGGTTACCGTGACGCCGTCCGCTCATTTGATTGGCTAATCACATGGCCCTCGGGGGTTGGCCCTCACCATTTTAGGCCCTGCCTTCATGGATGTATTGACATTTTCTTCCCTCAGATGACGAGACCGCTGGCGAGATCAAAAAGTCTCAGAGGCCAGTCCGCCGGGGACGAAAGCAGGCCGTCAGCAACCAGACGGAGGGCTGCAAGGTGGAATGGGAGGGGCCTCGGAATTCCGTGTCCTCCCACTCCAGTGGGGAAGAGGGGGAGGAGTCACTTCTTACCTGCCCCGCCCCTCCCTCTACCCTCCTGGAGCTGCCGAGGGAACTGGGAACGCACATCAACATCAGCGATGCCCCGGAGGTTGATGGAGAGCCTAGGACTGGCAACACCTGCAATGCGCTCTCCGGTGCGTTACGCCCCTCTGGGTTCTGCTGCGCTGATCCATTTACTAAAATTCATTCCCGCTACTTTTCCTCGTAGCCCACGAGAAACTACACCGGGGCATTATTCCTAGAGTGAGCCCCATGTAGCATTTGCAAGGATACGATCAAGTGCCCTTTTACATTATTAATATGAAACAGTATTTTGGCAAAGGCGTCTGGTCACAGTAAAAGTTTTGTCAGTACTGCGAAAAACTGAGTAACTTTATCTGAGATATTAATATAAAATATGCCAGTATAAAGACCTGCATAAAAGGGTAAAAATATTAGCTGCCTGAATAAATCAGATAGTAACTGAATGCAGCGGCATCAAAACCCCCCTTGGGAAAGTTTTGAACTTGAATTTCACTATTAAACCTGTTCCTCCTTCCCTCTCTGCGTCGCTCAGGTGCGTTTTCAGGAGTGTCTAACATATTCAGCTTCTGGGGTGACAGCCGCGGACGGCAGTACCAGGAAGTGCCCCGGTCCGGCCCGGCCTCCCCTCCCGCATCGGCCGTGCTGACCCACGGCATGACCCGCCGGCAGCGGAGCCAGGTGGAGAACCGCCTGGAGCTGCTGCAGAAACAGCTGCACAGGTGGGTGCAGATCGCCGGGCACTACGTCCAATCACGCGGAAGGAGCCGGAGCGCCGTCAGCCTAAGATAAGTGCAGACCAAGCTGCTATTAGGGCCCGTGTATGAGCCTGACTGAGAGGAGGGAATGCAAAGGCGACCCAGGAGCCTCAGCCTGACGATTGGGCTTCCCTTGTGGCCCGCCCTCTGCCTTATGTAGTAATTTCTGTTATCTGACATGCTTCGGGGTTGATTTTTCCGTAACGTTAAAACACTCCTATCCTGGGTGCTTGTAGAGTCGGATCTGTGTTCTGCCCATTCATTTGCAGCACTAGTAATTTTAAATAGCTTTAAAACCAGTATTTCCCACTTGTACATAAAAAGCACAATCTGTCCTGTGACGTATCTGCTGAAAGCTGTTGTCAGAGCGATACAGCACCCCTGTAATTTACTCATAAATAGCCTGCAGATGTAGGCCAACGAGGAGGAGGGTGACTCTGGCCCCAGTGGTGTCAGAAGGGGCCCTGCGGTTGCACAGCGAGAAGCGCGGGGGCCTGAGCCGTCCACTTGTGCCCGCAGGCTGGAGACGCAGATGTCCACCGACATCAGCACCATCATGCAGCTGCTGCAGAGGCAGACGGTCCTGGTGCCTCCGGCCTACAGCGCGGTGACGTCCCCCCCGCAGCCGTCGCCCGGCTCCGGCCCCGGGGAGAGGCTGGTGCAGCCCGTGTGCCCGCTGGAGCCCGACACCCTGCACTCACTCTCACAGGTAATCACATGCTCACCCCGCGGCAGTCAGTTTTCACACCTTAGGCCATTCTAGGCCCTATTTATTTTTCTAGATCCATTTAGCGATTTGGCCCCTATTTTCGTAGGGGGGGGGGGCATCCCATATTGCTTGAAATTGAAAGAGTCATCCTACAATTGGCCCTGCTTTAGAGGTCTAGGGAAGAGCATCACCACATTGCAATGAGATCACGAGGAGGACACCTGTACACCTTTTATACACCCATTTCTAGGGACTGAACCCTTTGCACCTGAAGGCGCTGTGGCTGTAAGTCTCTCCAGTTTAGCTTTAGATGGGTGAGGAGCCACAGTAATGTGTCCAAACTCCAGCTCTTTGTTTTCAGACGCACCCATTTCCATGGCGCTACAGACCATCCTCTCATATCTGATGTCTTCTCCCCAGATCCTGGTCTCCCAAGGTTCTGAGGGACCCAGCGTCAGGTTGTGCGAGTCCCAGAAAAGTACGGTGGATCCTCAATCCTTGGGGTCTCCACTGGCCGCCCTCAACCAGGAGGCAGGGCTCTCCGGCCTGGCCAGTCCCCAGCACTGGCTGGATGGGGTTATGGAGGCACAGCCAGTGGACCCCGAGGCACAGAGAAGGCTCTCACTGCCGGGACAGCAGGTGGTGCTGGATTCACGGACACCGCAGAGACACAGCTCGGACCCGGGGAGCTAGGACCTCCATAGAGCATCTCATCCAGGTCTTCCCTGTAATCCCTCCGCGCCGAGGAGGAGACCACCAGTGCTCATCACTTCCTATTTGCATTTCCATCAGCTCTGGGAGTTTCCCATCTACCCAGCCCCCCACCCTAACCCGCCTACCCAGCTTCCTGGCTGACTTGAGGAACCACCGGGGATCAGAGTTTAGGCCCATCTCTATCTCCAGCTCTTTGTCCTTCACAGCAGGTCGAGACACTGCAAAGTGTGCAGCGAAGCGAAAGGCTGTGACCGATGGAGTTTCCCTTTACTGCGGAGACTGGCGTTGGAACAACGAGACAGATGTGCACAGCGTAGGCGCTCAGCCGACCTCGCATGTCCACGTTGCTTCCTGACATTGTTGGTGAACTTTTGCGTTAGCTGGCCTAACAGATGTGTGGCTGCTGCCCCCTGGAGTCCATTTCTCAAAACGCATCCACGCGATGGAATGTGGTTTTTAACTGTTGCTGTGGGGAGGGGAGGGGGAGGTTGAAGCCATTAATTACCGGTGAACATATCACATTCTTAATATAAACCTTGTACTGATTTTGAACGACGGAATCCTTGAACATTATGCAAACTCAGCAAGAGAAATGTTAAATTATTCCAGGAGTGTGTCGGTTTTCAGTCCAAAGGTATGCTATAGCTTGCTATAGCCTGTGGTTCGCAATTGTTCAGCTTGGTGATCCACTGGATCCTACTACAGCAATATGATGTGCAGAGAAAGAGTTCTTGCTCATGAAGACCGTAGTTGTCTGTTAATCACCTTCCATGTCTTCTTGATCCATTCTCTTGGGTGGGTGGTCCTTCTCCCTACCTCCTCCTGGAGATTGTCTTCAGAGGTGGCATAGCAGAACTCCTCTGGCGTTCATCATGGTGAGTGGATGGCAGGTCGTAGTTTGAAAGATGGTTGATTGTAATCTACTGTGTTGCACAATGAATTGAGGGTATTTATTGTATGTTTTTCATTTCTTGGGTCTTGTATCTACTTCGGTAATCAACATGTATTCTTCTGTTGCAAAGAAAAATATCAGGATTTCTCTTTTACGGGAAGAATATTGCACTGGATTTTTGACAGGCTTGTGGATCCTTTCCCAAATCTATTTATCTGTTGTGAAAACCTGACAAAACAGCTTTTAATTGGACTTAGTCCTCACCAGGGTTTTCATCTGGTCAGGTTGCTCACCTCAGTTTGTAATAAAACTGTAACCAGGTAAAAGTTGAGCTGTCAATCTGCTGTATGACCACATATTTGCCAAACCCCAAAACCCATTGGAATGATTGATATTTTTGCTGTGTATTATTGTGTATTTTTACGATGTTCCTCACCCAGACTGAACAGGAGTCTAAAAATTCACAGCTTGTCCATTATAAGAATAAGCATTGATGTATGTTATTAATCCTGGGCCTTGATATTAACACCTTTGGTCCAAAGCTGGGCTGTCGAATTCCAGTCCTGACAGGTAGCAGGCTTTTGTTCCTGAAGAGATTAATTAATTAACAATTCATCCATTCACATCTTGACATGCCAGGCAGCATGGGGCACGTGTCAGGGGTGCACCCTGGATGGATCATCATACTCTGTGGGTGATGTAAAGATGACAGAGGGAGCCTGAGTAGCCTCCACACACTGAGAGCGCAGGCAGAATCTGAGTGCTCAGCCCTAGAAGTGTCAGGTAACAGGGCTACCCACAGAGTCAGCCTGTTCATTCTGCAGCAACTGACTTCGTAATTAAAAAAAAGAAAAAAGCTGTATGGCTCAAAAACCAGTTTGCTTTATAAACCAATTCTACGTTGCTTGTAGACTCACCACAGTTTCATTTTAATTTGTTAATTTGGTGAGCAGAAAAGGTGGTTCACGCTACTGAAACTGATCAGTAAATTGACTTAAACCTCTACTGGAACTTAAACCAGTGTAGCCTGCAGTTCCCTCCTGGACTCAAGTTTCGCAGCCCTTCGTATCGATTCCAAAAACCCCGCCAGTCCAAAAATAGAGCTTAACTATGTATTTTCATATAAACGTATTTTGTGTTTTTAAAAACTTTTACCAGATCTTAACAGCCATTATTAGCATAACCTGTAAAGACTTAATCGTATAAAGCTAATTCAGTTATACTTGGCAGGTACGGATTTTAGTTTTGAAAAAGAATGAGGGTCTGTATTGCAATGACCTCCAGTAATATAGTATTGCACAGTGGACGTGTAAAGTGTAAGCCAAGTATTTCTTCCATGTCTGAGGGTCACATGGACACTGTATAACATTATTTACCAATTAACTGAAACCTCAGTCCTCAAATTGTGTTTTAACTTGTGCATATGTACTTAATGTAAAGACATTGATACTGCTTCAGTCTGTAAGAAAAAAACACATTTAAGCACATGACAATAGCACCACTGGAGTTTCCTATCCCTGAAGCCAAACAGAGGGATGATGTCACTCCCCACTTCAGCCTTCACGCAGTACTGTAAGATATCCACTGTTATCCCATGAATCAGATTGTCTCGTTTCCTCTGGTTACAGTCCGTTTCCTTTCTGCACTGCTCTGATTCTTGGCCTATTGTCAGCAAACTGCTTACCATAATTTATCGCAACTCAGTTACCGACATAACCTAAGTCCTGTATCACGGATCAGGATTTCTTGTTTAGCTGGATAACTTTTCGGATTTAAGGCGGTCTGGGCTAAATGTAACTGAACGAAGATAAAGTCCATAAAGTGGGCCACCTTAAATCTGACCAGTTATCCAGCTAAGCATGAAATCCTGCTTCCTGATACAGGCCATTACTCATCTTGTGACATCAAACTTTATTCATCTTAGCACAGGTATCTGCATCAAATCACCTGTAGCATGATTCTTACACTGTCTCCTACAAAGGCGCTCTGCACCCTTTAACATTTGGAAGATTGTTATTTAAATCTGATGCCTCAGTAGATGAGACTGTTTTCATATCGATGGATATTTCAGACATAGGTCTGGCATTTGTAGATACTCTGACAAATAGATTTTTTTCCCTAAAATAAGTCTACACTAGATTGTTTTTATTGCCTCTTCCCTGTATATGAGAATCTTGTGATGGAATAAGCCTTGGCACTCGTAGCCAGCACTATGCAGAAACTCTCATATCTGTGGCATGCTCCAGAATGCAAACTGTAGAAATGTTTGTCCAGTTTTTAATAATCATATTCATGATAATAATAATAATAATAATAATAATGGTAATGACAACGATCAAAATAATGAGGATAGAATCGACATTGTGCACATTTTATTTGCATGCTGCACTGAATATGGAAGGTGGAGAGAGGCTCTGGGCCACTGTGTTCTGGTTTGACTGAGGCACATGTTAACTTAGCTGTCAGGAAGAAGCAAATGCTTACTAACCAGCCAGGAGGAGACGCGAAGGACAACAGTGAGCCCAACATCTCAAGGAGAATTAATTCTACAGCCATGTTTATATCAAGCACCAGTGATTTGGAAGAAATAAGCTTTGGGGTCTTGACTGTGTGGTGGTACCATCAATGGATGAAACTTTTCCTTCAATAAACCTCTTTGAAAGCAAGTATACAAACCATCTCGTGTTATGTGCTTCTTTTACTTTTACAAACCTTATAGCTATTTTACTATTATTACTAATTAATTATAATTAGTTTACCCAGAAATTTATAAAACAGATTATTGTGAAGTATAAATGCAGAACTGCTTTACGCAAGGCAAAAAAAAGGATTTCAGTCACTTCCATACGAAACACAGGCGAAGAACATATAAATCCATATCTTAATTTATACTGAGTTTCATGTGATTCTGTCCCTATATGCATTTATAAGTATCACGATCGTGGTTGATGTTTGCGGTTCGCAGTGCGGAAGCCGGTCATGGAAGAGGACAACAAGGGACAGTGGCCAACGATGGACATCCGGGAGAACGATCAAACGAATCCAGAGACAAAAACTGCAATCCAAAGGTCAAGATGATGAGTCGAAACCCGAGCCAATAGACGAAACCAGCACAACTGATATAAGTTAAGTGTTTCATTACGGATGGTCGCTAGCGACAGTTACCTGCCATGTGCATTTGGTTACTTGCTTTTAAGTTTGGATCATCTGGGATGCATCTGGATTCGATCAGATGCACAGGACTGGGAGTTTGCGATCTCCATCCCCCAGCTGGGTAACCTAGGCTTTAAGCATGCAGCCCAGCGCCCACCGGTTGTGCAAAATAAACCGAACAAATTTGTTTACCGGTCCAGTAAATGCTATATTCTGCTATATAAATCCCTTATATAGTTTTTCCTATCACGTTTTTCCAAAATCTTCAACAGAAACCCACATTTTAATTTCTGACCACTTGATGGCGACACCCTTGATTACCGCATGTATTCGAATCATTTAGGAATAATAAATCGCTCATCTTGAATACCAAAGAAAAAAAAGTTCATTAACAGGCTACTATGTGATATTTTTTGTTACCATAGGCTACATGAATAACTCATGCATACAGTCTGGGGTGCTGTCATGCGAAATTTCTTCCGGCTGCAAAATTCCTTCCCCCTAATAAAAGTCTGATGAAGTATCGCTAACAAGCTAAATATATATTAATGACCTAAAAAAACAGGTCGGTCGTACTCTTAAGCCAAATGTGAACGACTTCTTAATAATAAGTAATGAAAACACACTTTAGAAAACAATCGTAAACGTATTTTATTGAGGTGAACTCGAGACCTTGAAATTTCCGGGGTCCCCCGAAACATGCGGGGTGCCTCGGAACCGCATCTCCGCGCGCGCGTCACCGGCCTGACAACTGCGAGATACGTCACCGGCCTGACAACTGCGAGATACGTCACCGGCCTGACAGCCGAGCGATACGTCACCGGCCTGACAGCCGCGCGATACGTCACCGGCCTGACAGCCGAGCGATACGTCACAGGCCTGACAGCCGAGCGATACGTCACCGGCCTGACAGCCGCGCGATACGTCACCGGCCTGACAGCTGAGCGATACGTCACAGGCCTGACAGCTGCGCGATACGTCATGGGGGAAGGAATTATGCAGCCGGAAGAAATTTCGCATGACAGTGCCACTAAAGATTTTGGGCCCCGTAAAAGCATATTATTCTATATCGGGCCCAAATCCCAGATCAATCGGATTATGTTCCAAACTGTTTAGGGCTGCAGTCACTCAGGGGCCCTTGGAATCGTCCCAACATCCCCCGCTTTAATTACGGCGCACCTGCATACAGTCGCCTGATAAAGCTGCTTTTGGTGGACATATCGTTATCTGATTTTTAGAGGAACTATATTTCCAGTGACTCTGTAAGCTGTAAAGTCGCTTCTCTCACACAGCAAATAAATCCAACTTCAACTCTGCTCGACACTCAACGTTTATAGAAGGTCGGGCCCTCTGTCTATGATCAGAAGGCCTCAGACAGAAGCTTTTAAATGAACGAAATGATCTATGACACAGAGAAGTATGAAACCAATATAAGGTGCACTATATGTGTATTTTATATGTCGCTACATTTTATACGCATGTAATTCGTATAAAACGTGATCAGTTTAAAAACAGATAAAAGAAAATCATGTGATCAGTTTAAACTACCCTGTATACTACAATTGATACTTTTTTAACCTAAAAACCTATTTCTTATTAAACAAAAAGTGATTAGGCCCACCCCCGGTAATAAAATATGCCAGGGGATCCCCGTCCGAAAGTAAACGATTCTGAACAATTTGCTAATTGAATAGAATCCATCTCCACAAATCTGCAAGTAAACGAGCCATGAAAGTTAGGGTAGATGACGTTCCCTTAGTCATGTTTCCCTCCCCGGACATACACCAAGCTCACACTAGGGGGCGCTATTACCTCGGGATCGCTGACCATTCTGCTCACGCTGATGATTCTCGTCATACTCCTTTTTATATGCAGTTTTATATGTTTATTATTATATATTGATCCATTAGATTTCAAACCCTAGATTATTACTAGGTGTAAATGTATACCTCGAAAGGATGTGAGGACGATGTTTGCAGTAATTTGTTTTCTCTAAACTGACAGACAATTAATCTCTCCGAGTTAAAGAATAACCAGCGTGGTATGTTCTGTTCATACAAACGCCGCCCATTCAAACGAAGGCCTCCGAGGCAATCTGGAGAAATTGCTTTCTCTTTTTTTATGAGCTACCGAATTGATTGGCTCATTTAGTACTTCGGCAATGTTGGGGTGGCTTTAAATGTTTTTCATTTTTTATTTTGTTTATATATAGATAGATCGATGATTTGCGGGGTGAGAGATGCTCGCCGGAAATACATTCTCTTGGTCACTTAGACTTTTCCAGTGACGCATTGAATGATCCAGGTCTTTATTCTTCACTGCAATCTCCTTTGGCAATATTACGAGCAATATCTCTTATTCCACTGTCACGCTTTATAAGATATGAACGATATGAACATTAATGAAGAGCTAACTGACATTCACTTACATTTTTTGTTCTCTGGAAAAGTAGGGGAATATTTAGCTTGATCAAACGTATAGCGGTGACTAGCAGACCTGCCAGATTTCCACCTCTATCTCACGGAGCTACAATAACATTCTAATGTTTCGTTTGATTTTTATAATTTATTAGAGGCTTGCGTGGCTGAGAAATGTAATCCTGGAAAGAAAACTGCAGCTGTAAATCTTATGAGCGACGCTGTGCCCCTTGTCAACACTCAGTCACCTAAAGCTCAAGCCAGAATATAATCTTACAAGCCAGATACATTCTGGAGAACATTTCTTACTTTTTCAAGTAGACATAGTTTAAATTGTTTGCTTGATATGGTCATTCCAGTTTTCCTGATGGTAAAAAATGTTCCCCATTAAACAAATTCTGAATATGCATCCGTTTGTGTCCCTGTCCGCCTCCTCAGTAACTCTCAGCACCTACTTTCTGCTGCTTCTCTGATAAATGGTGCCTATTATATACGACGCACCAAGTGCACGTCCACAGCGGAGTTTCCGCAGCATAATGTCAGGAATCACGGGCTGCCCTTAGGCCATATAAAACGTACCTATCGGCGTGACCGCTCTAAGCAACTATTGGACCAATGCGGCCCCTTAAAAGGAGTTAAACCTGTTCATTTGCGTGCTACTGTTGTCCGTCAAAAGTATATTCGCTGCAGGCATCATAGCGAGCGAGGCGTCGGGGCGGCGTCAAGACGACATCCTGAGACGCGATTGGAAGTCCCGGGCAGCTCGCCCTTCCCACGCTTCATGATCATTGGCTTATTCGCCCGCCCGTTACGCTCCCTGAGCCGCGATTGGCCGGAGGCCTTGGCAGTCGGCGGCAGTGCGCGGTGCGGGAGGCGGGCACGCGGACGCCAGTGTCGCGAGCGCAGCGCGTGAGGGAGGAGCAGCGGACGGCGGCCGTCGCACACAGACTCCCGGCAGCCCGTGACGAGCACACGGTGAGTCGCTCCGCGGAGGG
>JAODKM010000032.1:11429361-11444968 GCA_026780845.1 Petrocephalus sullivani | reverse complement strand
CCCCCCCCACACCCCGGTGTTTCTCAGCCCTCCCCCTCTCCTCCCCCCCCCCCGCTGCCGGGCCCCCCCTGGCGCCCGCGGGACCCCCCCCCGCCCCCCCCCCCCCAGGGCAGCACTGCCCTGCGTCCTCACTGCACCACAGGCAAACATCTGGACTCATTCCTTCTGATTCCAGCTCAGAACTCAAATCTCTCCCTTGCCTGAGTCAGATTGGTTTGTATGATCATATGTTGTGGCAAAGATGTGATTTAGAGCCAACTAGGCGAACACTGGCATTATAAATATACTTATATGAACTATTCCCATATAAACTTATGATCCATTAAGTTTTACGGTCAGAAAAGTTCTAATTTGTACCTTTGAGGGTACAACTACTTGTCACAGAGGCTGTACTTTCAAGGGTCTGCCAATTGGCCCCTAACTGTACGTAAATATACATTGCATGGTACTTTTTTTCAGAAAGTGTTCCTGACACAAGCAGAACATTGAAAAAGATTCCCTTAAATGTAAATGAACATGGTTAGGCCTCTGTTTAAGAACCTGATGATATGAGAGTGTAGGGATTATATTTGTTTAAAGCAAATATATGCTTTACTGCCTGAATGTGTGATTAGGTAGAAGGCTACATGTAATTTATTGGTCCCCAGGGGAAAATTAACATTTCTGCAGCCTGCACAAACACCCCACCTTTAAAACAATCCTTCATTGAAAAACTTGTATAATGTATAATTTAATAATTTGCTGGCAATTTTGTGAATTGGGTGGCGAGGGTGCTGGGAGACAATTTCCGGGAGGGTGAGGGAGCAGATGCAGTTTTGTGGCACTTCCAGAATTCCCTGGAGAGGAGGCGTGTCTGCATGCCACAGGTCTCGCACATACACAGCAGCCGTGCAGTAAATGCAGTGTGTCGCAATATTGTCAATATCCCTAAGATACAATTGCGTAAAATGCATTGCAATAAACAGGATTAAATTCAAATACAGAACCAGTATCTCTTTTAAAAAATGCTCTTGCGCGTTTGGAGAATTTTAGTCTTGAAGTCTGTGTCGTTGATGAACAGGGAAAGGAGGGGAAGTTAGGACGATTCCAAGGGCCCATGAGTGACAGGGACACAAAACATATTTGGAACATAATTGTATTGGTCTGGGTTGGGGGCCCAATATGATTTGTTTTCATGGGGCCCAAAATCTCTAGCAGCAGCCGTTTTGACAATTTAGGCTGTTTGAGCACAGATTGCAATCTGAGCTCAAGGCGTTTGAAAGAGGTGCAAAGTCGCCGTGTAGCATATAGCTGAGAATGAGGAGGGTTTACGATCTGGTGTTTGCCAGTTCTAGTCAAGACATGACTAGTCTGGAAAAGGCACTTCTCCACTGTCTCCAGTACAATATCCACGTGTATTAATGGTTGGAATTGTAGGTTGCTCTGAGTAAAGGGTTTTCCTTTTTTTATTTGATTTATTTAACCAGGCAAGCCATTAAAAATGACTTCTTAATGACCTAAAAGTGAAATGATATTTATGCTGTAGGTATTCAGTAATCAAGAATTGAATTTCCTGTCTCTAAAGCTATTTGTCTAAGTATGGTTAAGTTTCACAGTGTTGTGGATGTTATAAAGATTAGGTGGCTAGGCTAATTATTTGGGCAACAATGAAACTGTATGCTAAGGTTTTCTGAGCTAAGTGTTAAGGGTTTGTTCAGAAGAATGCTAGAGAGAGAGGACTCCAACGTGGGGTATCTCTCAAGTCAACAGAGGGTGTCAGGTACATATACCTCCCTGTGAACCCACATGGTTCAGACGATCAAGTAACAACATTACACACAGGTGGAACCAAAACATAGGTTAGAAAAAGCGTCTGGCCTCGTTCTTGTTATTCTCCACATTTTGCCTTTGTTTTTGCTAACTAAATGCCTTTCAAATTACCTTGGCCTGCCTGCTTTACAAATTGTGTCTTATTCATTCTGGCTGTCTGTCTGGTTTCATCGGCGCAGGAGTGTATGGGTGGAATACCTGGAACTGAATCACCTGTCATGCTGGATTAAAGTGGCTGGTATCCTTTCTTAATTTAACTTCGCAAGTTCGTGGCAGTGTGCCAAGTGCTGGGCAGCTGTTCAGGGTTCATGATGTGCTTTTCTGTATTTTCAGCATTTTGCATCCTTCACTATTATTGAAATTGACCATGATTTTGTTTCTGTTCGTCAGTATGACTGCAGTCCTGTTTATTGCTGTTATGTGAAGACAACAAAAACACTGGAAATCAGGAAGTATATCCGGTAGCTTTTTCTGTCCGGTTTTTCCTTGTACATTTATTATGTATAGGACACCCAGGTGGTGAGGTAGGTGGATCGGGTGTGGGTGGAGCAGTGGGATGGGCTGGCATTCTGGTGACCCCAAAGGCTGCAGCATCTGCTGAGGTGTGAGGAACCTCCTCCTAAGGGCTGGGAGGGGTGCGGTAGACTGCTGACTCACGGCATTCTGGCTCGCAGGGCCCTTCTCGCAGCAGAGGACAAAATCATCTGTATGAAGCAAAATGCAGTTTCAGCGTCACGTTTCCATGTATGTTTCATGTTTGTCTAAGTGCAAAGGAAATCCCATCCAATAGAAATTGGTTGCTTAAAGCATTCTGTATTGCGGTGACTGTAACTGGTAGAAAAATGAATACCTTTTTAAGCTATTGCTGGTTTAATAGTGCTTATTTTCTCTGTAAATCATTATTTCCACTTTCACTTAATAGCTTGCCGGAGTGAATTTCTAATTATAACTTAATTTTGTTATGTATTAGTGTGTTAATAAGGTACCTATTAATAGCCGACATGGCATTCCTTTGTTGTGCCATCATTTTGTGCCGACCTCGAGTTAAATCTCCTCCATTATTTTGATTGTGTAAACCTCCTGTGTCGCACACCAGCTCACTTTAGTTCTGTGTCGTGTTGAAATGCCACATGGCACAGGAAGTGCTTCAAACTCAAAATCAAAGTGCTGCACTGGTGCTTATTTTTCACTGAATCAGTCTCATCAGCCTGCTGTATCGCTGTACAGTAATGGTGTAGGGTTATTTAAGTGTTATTTATACTCTGCTGCACGAGCAAAAGGGAAGATAAAGAGGGCTGCGTTCTCACTTGTCTTTTTGTGTGTTTCCTTTGCACTAGAGTACTATCAGTTTATTTCAGAATTGAAATGAAAGTAGTTTATTGGGAGGATGCTTACATGGAAAGAAGCGGAGTAAATAAAGGAGTAAATGATTGGAGAGATATACCTGGGTGTGGTGAATGAGACGCGGATAGAGTGTCCACCTGGAAGGTCAGCAAAGGGGACACATCCATCGTCTCTGTGATTCCTTTGCCCCGGCTGTTCTGTTGTCTGGCGGCTAAAAGTGCTCTCTGTCCCCATGGCACAAGGATAGTATTATGGGATTCTGCCAGGCTGACATTATGCAGTGGCTTGGGCAGCATGTTCAGCCCAAGTCAGTAGTCGGATGGGGGGGAAAAAATATTTCAGCGTTGTTTTTCTTCAGTTCAATTAATAATCAATGCACAGTCCTCAGAGTTTTGGTCTCTGATGACCTGGCATACAGCATGGGCAGAGTACAGGGTTAAGCCCCAAATGTTTTTTTTTCTTTTCTATTCTTATTTTACAATCAATTTTTACAGTCATCCTTGTGTTGCTAGGCTTGGCAATTTGTGGCCTGAGCCCCAGATATCATCCGACCTGCTACGAGGTGCCAGTTTCTCGAAATACTAGCATCATGCAGCATAACACTGGGTTCCGGATTCTGCAACTCTGTTGCTGCTTCCTGTCTGAGCCGTAACTTGGTGTGCATCTGAGCTGTATTGATCCAAAGTTGTAGATGAACAGCCTGTGATGGTTTACAGAGACTAGGCTTTGGAGACAGTCAGGCTCGTTCTACACCCCCCCGCCCACTGCAACATAACAGCCTTAATTATTATTTTCAGCTTATCCTGTAGGTTAAGAATCCAGAATCTAGCACAGTTTGCAGATTTCCCTGTTCAAACACATCTTACTGAGCTAATTACCAAGTTGAGTAGGTGAGTCTGAGCAGGCAAATATGCAAACTGTGTTGCTAACTGGCCCTCCAGAACTGAAATCGGGGAACCCTGCTTTACGGTGACCAAACACAACTGTCTGATGCAGTCAAGATGCAGAGGAACAAAGCTGTTATTATTGACACTTATCAAAGGATGTTGGTCCAAAGTCATTGCATAGCTCACAAATTTTTTGTTGCAATCAAAGTGCAATAAATAGGTTGTATTATGTATAGATGTTTATACCCCAATGAGTGAAATCATTATGACCACCCTCATGTGAAGCAAATAACACCGACCATTTCGTAAGAGCAGCACATGTCAAGGTCTGGGATGTATTAGATCATAAGCTAAGACTGGGTCCCATGACATCCGTTGCCGAAATCTGTTTTTTTAACTCAAATTGTAAGTACGTCAAAAAATAATAATAATAATGAAAATAATAAACGGTACATCACCATAATAAAAATTATGCAGTAATAATAAAAGTAACTACAAGCCATACTGTACTGCACCTCGAGCCGTCTAACCGCTGTGGAAGATTAACATGACTGACTTCTACGGTGAAACAAGTATGTTAGTAGTCTTCTTTGAGAGGTTTTTTCTAAGAAAAATTAACTGGTCACCGTGTTCAGGAGAAAGGACGCTACATACTAAACACACGCTCTGAAGGTATGCTACCTAGCACAAGTAAGTCTTAGCCAGGTCTGCCAAGGGAAGAAACTCTGTCTGACTTTGACGTTGTCATCTTTCAAAAATTTTTCCGTGATCTTAACTTTTTCTAGTTCTTGTTTTTGTCGCCGGCCATCATCCAGCAAATGGTTAATTTCAGCTCTCCTAATCTGACATAAACCACACTTACAAACACTTTCAGGTTACTGTGCCACCTCGAAGGGACGGACTCCGGTCAGGATGGGTTTCCAGCATTTCCCATCCTGGCTGTTCCGTTTAGGAACAAACACAAGTAGTGAATGTCATACATTCAGCATAACACACGCAGAAAGCGAATTCTAGCAGTAGAGGCAAATGTTTAGGGATCAGAGGTGTACATCTGTAAAATGCACTAAACGTCACTCCTGGGGGAATTGGTATAAGACGCTAACTTGGCTAACAGCGATTTAAAGCGAATACAAAATTAGCGTGATATGACAAGAGAGCTGATCCACTAAAATTTAAGTCTAATGATCATATTTAAACAGGGCCGCATGATGCACTGTGAGAAAAGTCTGTAAAAATAGGGTCCAATGTACCATGTTAATATGAAGGAATTCTCCCTATACATTTTTCACAGGTGTTTTACCCTTTAATTTGAATTTCGCTTTGCATTGTGGGACCGAGTACACCAACTAAATTTAACAAAAAAAATCAGTAAAAAGAAACGGATAATGTAATTTTCTGCCAGGACATTATCTGTTTTTTTATGGATTTGCATGGATCGATATTTATGTGGTCACGTCGATGCATCGGATCGTTTGCCATTTAATTGATACATCAATACAAATCAATGTATTGTTACACCCGTACTGTCTTCCTCATTAGGAGCCATTGCATTTAACCTGAATTTTATATATGGCAGTCTCTATGGGAGTCGATCCGTAACTGCGAGTTGTCTGTAAGTCGGATGTTCTAAACCCAAGGACTGCCTGCACTTGTATATATCCCTGTGACTCTAACTTGTGCATGCAGTCAGAAAATGGATGGATGGGTTATATATCTGAACAGAACCTAGGATCCAACAGCATTTGACATCCTGACTCTGGAGTTTTTGAAGATTAACTTCTGCTCCACTGCCAGCTGTTTTGGTCCAGCTGGGGGTGTAGCTGAGGCCATGGTCAGGGGCGTGGCTTGGGTAGAAGCGGCGGCATCTGAGCCCCAATTTAACGGGCTGCAGAAGGGAGCGGATCAGTGAGAAATATCCCCGGGATAAGTTGGTGATGCTTCGGAAAGTCCCTGTATCAAGTGTGCAGGTCGCCGCCATGCTGCATGCACGAGAATCTGCCATCACGCTCTGGGTCCGACATCATCAGTCAGGCATGTCGGGGGCGAATGGGATTATGCACGGAAGGCTGTGGCGGCCTCGTGAGAGAATCTGCTGTCTCATTTGGGCAGCAGGGCCTAAAACCTGGGGCAAAGGAGCAAGAGACTTGGAGAAAAGCAAGCATCAGTGCGGAGTGAGGTGCTGGTCGAGGCTCTAATACACAGACGCACGCACAGTCTCTGACCTCCCGGTCAGCCACCAAGCCTCCCGTTACCCTGCAGTTGTTGAAAGCGTGAAATTTGTATATTTTGGGCCCCCACTCATCCTTCAGTGGCACAGTGCTGGGCAAACACCGTCTGTTGATTTATACATAGTCTACAGGCCCCGGGCACAAGAATTCAGTCCAACCTAGAATTAGTCATAGTTGTAAACATGGACGCCAGAAATTCTTAGAATGAACTTTCTTTTGCATGTTTGGCTGCAAGCATAATGGCACCATCTGTCCCAGAAGAAAAGCACAGCTTTTACTATAAGATTCCTGGGTGTTTGACACTAAACACTGTATGACTGGGATAACAGTAAGACCTTTAAAATCCAAGGCCAAGCAGTAAACTGTGGTTAATATCTGATTACCGTAAACCTCCTTAACTCTCAACGAGTCGCTTTCTTGGTGTTGTGGTCTGTGTGCCAGGAATGTTCACTTCTGAAAATCCTGGCTAGGGCTGGTCCTGATCCTGATTTGTGTTGGCCCAGGAATACTCAAGGGTCTGCAGATGGTTTTTGGACCAACAGTCTCTAACTGAAGGCTTTATCATTTATTCCTGAGGTTTTCCAAAAATATCCACAAAACACAACTGTCATGCCTGATTTGTTGTTATGCTGACTTCTTGCTTGTATTGATGCTGTGTCATCTTGGCATGGACCTGTTTGTTTGGTTTCCTGCCATCTTAGGCCAGCAGGTCGTTGTACGGAAATTTGAATCATGCTTTATTATTCTCTTTGACTGTGTTTCCAGGTATTTTTGTAAGCAGTGTAAATGGCATAGAGAACAATCTGGAATGAGCAAGAAGGAGGAGAGGAGGACACAAACATGCAGTGTGCCCACTGGCGAGGCGAGGCCGTAAGTCAGACACAGGGACGTGATGTGTGAGGACGTGTGCCCACGCCTGCAGCTCACGTGGGGGCCCGTTAGCCCCTGGCGCATACCCCCCCCCCCGGCCACCTGCGGCTTGCTCTGCGGATAGCTTGAGTTAGCGTTGCGTTCAGCGTGCGTTTGGCGCGTGAGCAGACCTGCTGTTCAAAGTGTCATTTTGAGCTTTCATTTTACTGTTTGGGTTTAAGAAGAAAAGACAACTTAAAACAGCTTATTGCCTCATTGTTAGCGGAAACCCTAGAAGCCGATCACACAAAAAAAATCATCTTTTTGGCATTTGACTGGGAAATTCTCTAGTGATTCAGACAGAAGTTACTGAATTACCAACGGAACAACTGAACCATTCCAAGGCTATCTATACAAATATAAATATTAAAACTAAGTATAAAAATTCTTTTCCAGGGTCATCATTTTGCTCCAGCTGGTTATTTTCGGAATTTTTCACCGGCATTATGCATTATGAGTGTACTAAATTTTATACACTAGAAGAACGATAGAGAAAAAATGTCATGTTAATATATCATCTGTCATGACAGCGGGAGATATTAATCTTTTGTCATCTTTTATTCTGTCTCTTCTCTGGTTGCCTTTTTTACCATTTGTATTCAATGAGCAAGAGACCTGAAATACAATAAAGGAATCTAATTTCATATTATTAAAGGGTAGATGGTAAGGTTGGGGGGGGGGGGGCTCTTGGTGGGGGGTGTGGTTATCCCCTTATGCGGGGGGGTCCTGGCTGGATTACGTGACTGAGTCATTTCTGAGTCACCCCTCTAAACCAGAGGCAGGGGGGGAGGAGGTCACCTCACCGTGGAATCTCAGGCATCTTCCTGTCCCCAGAAAAGTGTTCCGCTACCAGGGTTATGACTTACTTGCTATGAAGAGCGAACTTCATCATGTCTGTAATTTTAGGCAAAATAAACATGGTGGCTCCAGTAGGCCCTGCTCTCCAGTAGGCCCTGCTCTCCAGTAGGCCCTGCTCTCCAGTAGGCCATGCTCTCCAGTAGGCCCTGCTCTCCAGTAGGCCCTTCTCTCCAGTAGGCCCTGCTCTCCAGTAGGCCCTGCTCTCCAGTAGGCCCTGCTCTGACCAACTGCTCAACTCATGCTCATTGGAATTGTCCATTTTACTTCAGTATTAACTTTCCATTCCTTTCACGGTGTCTGAAGACATTTCTTTGCTTTTAACTAAAATAAAGTAAACGTGTGACTTATTTGGTCTCATAGATTCAGGCGGCTGTCAGGGGGAAGCGTCTCTTGCTGATTTTCTATTGTAGCGCCCAAACAAGCCCACAAAAGCCGGATCTGGGGTCTCTGTCAGCCGCCTGTTCCTGTCAGCTAGAGGCTGGAGGGAAAGGCCGACCTGATGCTAATGGGATGGACCCGAGCGGAGCGACATCGGCTTAGGGAGTGCCGGAAACAGACAGTCATTGTGGCAAGTCACAAGCCTGGTGCGGTGACATTCGGTGTCATTGAGGCGTGGGTGCAAAAGAGGCGCGCGCGGGGGGGTTCATAATGGCTTATTTGTAAGGTGTTTGGGGGGAGAACAATGGCAGGGTAGCCAGAGGGGGACTTGGAAGAAAGAAATGAAAAAGCGAGATAAGATTCCTTTAAGGAGTAAGTGTAGCATATAGAGAAAAGCGAGCTAATCTGGTCCGGTCTGTTCATTAGCCACTCCAGCGGGGCGCCATTTACGGGAGGGGGATCCGACGGCCAATCTCCCATGGACAGGATACAGTATGTGTCACAGGAATCAGGTGTGATGTTTGTTTGCAGCTGTAATGTACAGATGCTCAGCCTCTGATTTCTGAAATAGTCGACCCTGAAAAGTTCATATCTAGCTGTTATTTAAAAATATTTTGTCATTCACATACAATTCAAAAGTAGCTGTTTATACTGGGAAAAGCGAAAATGAGATATCATATAGAGATCGACCGATATATCGATTCACCAATATTTTTCCCGATATTTAAGGATTTTGCCATAATGTGGCAAAAACAGAAGTATAATAGCAAAGAAATATCGGTCCGGAATATCGGTTATCGGACACACAAACGTAAATAATTGGTATCGGTAATAAAAAAAAAATCAATATCGGTCGATCACTAATATCATATACAGTTTACAAATTTTTGCTTTATAAGCTAATTAAAGTCCTGGGGTGAGGCATGAACCTGGATCTTCCACAGCAAGCCAGAAATGCATCTCCAGGATACCAGGACCACTAATGCTGTGATTGTGGTCATAAACTAATAAAAATTAATGAAAACTGTGAGTGAATGAATGAATGTATAAATGAATGAATAAGTGAACAAATACTAATGACCATCTATATTTCATCGGCTGTGGTTCGGTTCATGCGTTCCGCTTCCTGGATCTTCCTGGATGTGGCTGTTGTAGGACACGCCAAGACCCTCCGAGCTCAGACTGCGCCTCGTGAGCTCTTCATCGGCTGACGGCGAGCTGTCAAACCTCGATGGCAGGGTTATAGCCCCAAAGCCGCTTTGTGAGTCTGTCCTGTAATGACCAGAGCGGGAAGTGCATCCGTGTCGATTATTACTTCTGGGGGATAAAAAAACAACAGAGGAGCCCATGAGGGGTTGGAGGAGGGCAGCTGCCAACCCAGACAGCATTCCCCCAGAGCCCGTCTGTCTCCCTGTGACCCTACTCTGACCGACTCGGCCACTCAGCCACCCGGAGGGCGCTGCACTTTTTAAAATGTATCTATATATTTTTAATGTGCCTTTCCATCCTGAAACTCCCCTTAAGAGCTGCCGCACGGCCCTACTTCTTCCCCTCACCCCTGCAAAGGGGCACTCTGACTCCCCCCCCCCCCCCCCCCCCCCCCCCCCCCCCCCGGCCCCCCCCCCCCCCCCCCCCCCCCCCCCCCCCCGTGGGAACGCCCCTTGATTCTGCATGTGACAGGGGTGGATGTTGAAAATGAAAGATTGACCTACTGGATAGATTTAATAATGAATGAAAAACATGTTGGAAGCCACATAAAACTGTCTCTGGCCAGATCCATTAGTTTCAGACCTCTGGTCTAGATTAAAGGCTGCAGAGTTTTGATTTTCTGAGGAGCTGGAGGTAACATTTCCAGCCCCAGCTGGGCAGGTTTTATTTTTAATTCCTTATTTATGCTGAGACATGTATTGGGAGCAAAATTCATTTCTTCAAATAAAACCAGGGGCATATTTTAACACCATAACTCATCTTGCTTTTGGGCTTTAGAGTTAAATCCTAAAATACCCACGTTGGCAGACTAAATGTAGATGTAGAGCTAGTGACTTTCAGACAGCCTCGGGCATTGTGGGTAAGCCATTCAGATCCGACCCCACGCTCTGCTGACGGCAGCTGGTGCCGTGATGGTGTTAATCTGAGATTTATTGTGTTTGCAGATTTATTTCCTTGAGGTAATTTAATAAGTGAATTGTCTTTTTTTTTTTTTTTTACATTTTTTTAAGAGGTGGTTTGCCTCGGCTGTGTTAAAGAGCGCAATTGGCTGGCAGCCCTCTCTGGTGTTGGGTGGGGGGCAAGGGGGGGCAGGTTAAATATGGAAGAGGAGCACATCGGCTGTCTGATGGCTGCGCGGAAATATGCGGGAAGCTCCGCCCTCGCGGCTGTCGCGCTCCCGCGTGGGGCCACATACCGCGCCCCGGTGCCATCGCCACTGTACACGGAGGCGGGACTTCTCTGCTCAGGCCACAGGGGGCGTGTCCCCCCCCCCCCCCCCCCCCACCTTTGTGGTTTTAGTGTGAAAAGTGTCGATAAACATAGAGCCCAGGGAGGTCAGAATATTATGCCATGCCTCCGGAGTCATGCTTTACATGAAATGCCATTTGGCAGGGAGCTATAATTCCCTTTGTGCAGGGGCTGTCTATTAGGGGGAGCTGTTGAGCTGTTCAAGAAGAAATGGCAGAACAACAAAAATAAAGAAATAAAACTTAAGATGGTTTTTAGTACCCTGTGTGAATCTCACCTCTTTGAAATTATAATAATTTGAAGGTAATTATAGTTAACTTACAATTGTGTTTCAGTTGTCATCTAAGGAAAGGGAGGTAAGGGGAGGTAAGAAGGAGTGAGTTTATGTGCGGGAGATTGCTGAGGGTTCATAAGAACATAAGAACATAAGAACTAGACAAACGAGAGGAGGCCATTCGGCCCATTAAGGTCGCTTGGGGAGAACTTAACTAACAGCTCAACACAGGGCTGCAGAAATGATTCCTGGGCTAAAAGGAATGTCTTATGAGGAGAGGTTAGCTGAGCACAATCTGTTCAGCCTGGAGCAAAGGAGACTAAG
Organism: Petrocephalus sullivani; assembly: GCA_026780845.1. Lineage (NCBI taxonomy): Eukaryota > Metazoa > Chordata > Actinopteri > Osteoglossiformes > Mormyridae > Petrocephalus > Petrocephalus sullivani. The sequence continues at coordinate 11,433,500 of JAODKM010000032.1, read as the reverse complement.
GTGGGACATGATCCAGGTATATAAGTTTCTAACAGGACTGATGCTGTACAATTAAATAGTTACTTCAGCATTAGTTCAAATAAGAGAACTCGTGGCCATAGTAAGAAATTAGTGGGAGAACATTTCAAACTGGAGTTGAGAAAAAACTTTTACACAGCGTGTAGTTAGAGTATGGAATAGTCTTCCTGATAGTGTAAGCTAAATCCTTGGGTTCCTTTAAAGCGGAGCTAGATAAGATTTTAACATCTCTGAGCTACTTGTGGAAGGCTCCCCAAACGAGCTTGATGGGTCGAATGCCTCCTCTCGTTTGTAAATTTCTTATGTTCTTATCAGTTTAGGGAACACCAAACGGAGGAGTTAGGTAGGCGTGTAGGTGAGAATCGGGGAGGTCGGGGTAGGCCTTAGGAACCAGTCTGTGGCAGGCTAATTCCATCAGTCTTAGGAACCAATCTCTGGCAGGCTTATTATATGGTGTTCTTAGGAACCAATCCCTAGCAGGCTTATTCTGTTGTGTTCTTAGGAACCAATCTCTGGCAGGCTTATTCTGTTGTGTTCTTAGGAACCAATCTCTGGCAGGCTTATTATATTGTGTTCTTAGGAACCCATATCTGGCAGGCTTATTATATTGTGTTCTTAGGAACCCATATCTGGCAGGCTTATTATATTGTGTTCTTAGGAACCATTCTCTGGCAGACTTCTTACACCATGGCTTCACCTTTATTACCAACCAAGTGCTCATCTAGGAGCCTTCTGCTTGATGTCCCTGACTGGCCATGCCTATTAGCAGCTTCCTCTAGCTGAGCCCCCCAGCACAGTGTGCCCCCTGTTGGGCCTCTCTGACATGATGGCAAATGTCTCCACAGCACCGCCGTCCCTGATATTTCATTTAGGAGACACAACTGCGAAAACAGAAAGGATGAGCGGCTGCTCACTTCAGGGTCACCCTTTCTGGGTTGTGGGTTCAGGTCCTGCCCCTGGTTCTGTGTCTGTGGAGTTTGCATGTTCTTCCTGTGTTTACATGGACTCCTTGGTCATCTGTTTTCCGGCATTTAGATGAAATTGTCTCTAAATGATTAGATGCTGTTGTAGTGTTTCTGACTTGCCCCATGATTGTCTGAGTGTGTGTCCTGCGATGGGCTGGCATCGCGTGTGTGTCCTGCGATGGGCTGGCATCGCGTGTGTGTCCTGCATTGGACTGGCATCTTCTGCCTTATACCTCTTTATAGTGTGAGATGATTTCATGGTGGTGAGAGTCCAGTAAGTCCTTGGATGTCTCGAAAGCCACCTCATATAAACTTTGCTTGACCTGTGCTCCCTCCCAACAGCGTGACCATCTCCAGGACAATGGCAGACCTGAACCTGGGTGATGCCCTCACTGACAGCGTGCCGCAGATGGACTCTGAGCCCCGCGTGCAGAGGGACTTCATCGCCACCCTGGAGGCGGAAGGCTATGACGACAAGGTTGGGGAGACAGTGGACAAGACGGACTACGTCCCCCTTCTGGATCCGGACAGCCAGCCAGAAGGTGAGGGATGGATAAGTGTGGACCAGATTGGGTGGGGGGGCTGGTGTTAGATTGGGAAAAGCGGACATTTTTGAATAGTATAGATTATGGATGAAAGAGTTTTAAGTCGTTTTGACAGACAACACGGGAGAAAAATGTCAAATAGTGTAAAGTAACATTTGCAACATTTGCAACATTTGCTTTGCATAATGATATTGTTCTAATCAGACATAGAAATTTCAGGTTTAGAAAATACAAATCCAGACCAAGATTTTGTTTCAACCAACCAGATGAATATTCTGTGACTGGGAGTCTGGATTTGTACAGTATATTGTGAACCTGAACTTCCCACCTCTGCGTCTAACGATCTCATTAAGTTCTGAGTCGGGAATGAGACTTGGAGAGATTACTAAATGCCCTCTGTAAACTCCTTAATCGCACTTACCAGGCGCACTTACCAAGTGTTCAACGGGTTAAGTGTCTGTGAGCTGGTTAGCTCAGATTGAATAGGAGCTGCTCAATCTGGCTTTGAAGTGACTAATTCTGCTCTTAGTTTCCTTGGTATATCTGCTCTACAATAAGTTTGCCTGGGAAAAGGGTGTTTTAGGCTTCTAGCGCAGACCCACGCAAACAGGAGTGTACAGAACCCAGGGGGGCTGTCACCCTGTGCGGAGTGGGCCCTTGGCTCGACCCACATCTCACATGTGCCCCTAAAGGGGACATGCCACTCTGAAGTTACAGTGAAGCAGTAAGCCAGGGCAATGCTGGTAGGCGTGCTGCTTCTGAATCGAGGTGCGTGTGATGGTGGTAGGATTTGGTGTAAACGTGCTATGTCAATCTCAGGAAATTACTGACGGTTCATTTGTAGAAATCTCTATGGTGGATTCTGTAGGGCAGTGTGTTTCTCAATCCGGTCCTCAAGGACCTGCCTGTCTGGGTCCTTGAGTCGGTAAAGAGACTTAGGAGCGATATCTGGGAGGGAGCAAAAATGTGGACCCTCTGTGGATCCCTGAGGACTTGGTTGGGAAACACTGCTGTTGGGAGTGTGATTGCAGATGCAGGTACAATGGCAAGGCTGGGGCAATAGTTGTAATAATTGATTTATTGGCAAAATAATATTTTGTGGATTCAAGGAGGTAGTGTCAAAGTTCATGAGTATGGCAGCCTGCCCAGCAGTGAAGACTGTGTGTTTGGTGAGTGTGTGTGAGAGTTGGCACTGGGGGGGTGAAGACGTGTCTGTCTGCATGTGTGAGCAGATGGAGCCACGGTGAAGAAGCAGGGGACGCAGACGGCCCAGGGGGAGCAGAGACTTGGTAAGCCCGGCTGGCCAGTCTGCACACCTGATCATTTTACTTCTTAAGTTCCTTCCCGCCTTTTTGCTCCTCAGTTTACTCATTTCTTTGGTTGTGCTTCTTGTTCATTTTCGCTCCTCATATCGTGCCGCTGTTTGAGGGATGGAGGCCTTTGTGAGTGTGCGTGTCACCAATAAGGCTGAGTGCTGTGTGCATCCAGCTGTGCCGTGCACGCATTTAGGTGGCCACAGCCCCACTTTACAGTGGCAGGCTGGCTGGACATGGGCACCACAATGGGCTGCATTCCCCCCAATCTTGATGTCAGAGTTAAACCTTGGTGTCTCTTGTAAACCATCTTCTCAGGCTGTCCTCTTGGCCTGGTCCTCTGCATGTCCATAAATGTACAGTATTAGTCTGTGGAACATCAGGGCGATGTTCAGAATGTCCTGATTGGTTGATTGGTCAGTGCTGAGTCACTGACCAGGCTGTCTGTATCTCTAAATGTTCAGTGGAAGTGAAATAAAGAATACTTATGGCTTCAAAGAAGCCGTAAAACCGTAATTTCATTATTCATTTTTTAGGTTGACGTTTAGCACTTGTGTAAAAGCTGGAATAGCCCTCAATTTGAGTATTAAAAAAAATTGCCGTGTCTCAAATGTATAGCTACCCTGGGTGTCTCCCGCTCGTTACCTGCCTCAGATTAACAGCGAAATAGTTTATCCTGCCCTATATATTTATATGAAGTCACCCCCCTTAATCATATGGATATACCCCCCTCCCCAAAATTTCAGGAGCACGAGTGATGACATCACAGGTAAAATCACGCCCAGCACTGTCGGTGGCTGGCAGACCTCCCCCTTGTGATCGACCAGTTTTGGAATTTGTGCGGTGGAGGCTTAAGTTCAGCCAACTGGAAGGACGCCCCATTTTTGTTGCTGGTGGTTTCCATTTTAATTTGTTTTGCCTTTCTTCCTGTATCAGAAGTGCCACGGCGCCCCCTTGTGTGTGGCTGTCAGGGTTTCTCCAGAGCAGAGGCTGTACAGTCTGTCCTGTAAGCCTTCTGTTCATGTTCAGCGGTGCTTTGTTCCTTCTCTCAGTTCTGCTCAGGTTTGCGTTCTCACACATTGACTTTGTCTTTCCTTTTGAGTTTGTTTGGCTCTGTAAATCTCCATGGTGGCATGGGGGGCATGAGTCTCAGTGTGAGGTGTGGATACCTATTACATCATCAGCGACATTTTCTAGCTCCTACACCCGGCCTCACAACCCCCCCCCCCCCCCCCCCCCCCCCCCCCCCCCCCCCGCCCCCGCCCCCCCCCCCCCCCCCGCCGCTCCCCGCCCGGCTC
>JAODKM010000032.1:11419246-11429261 GCA_026780845.1 Petrocephalus sullivani | reverse complement strand
GGTCTCAGGGGGGGGTGTGGATACCCATTACCTCCACCGCGACCTTTTCCAGCCCCCACCCCCGGCCCCACCACCCCCCCCCCCCCCCCACGTAGGTGGTCAGGGTGCACTGGCTCCCCCTGCTGTCAGTCTGTGAATTAATAAACTCTCTTTTCTGAGATTCGCCTGATCGGGTTACATGCACTGTGCTCAGTTGCACACGTTGCAGGCCCAGAGATTCTGCGCTTGCTTTTTTTTTAATAATTCACTCGGTGTTCCTTATCACCAAAGTTCAGCTGATGAGAGCTGTCAGCCGGAGTGAAAGCCAGCACATCCTGCCATTCTCGAGCCGGAGGCTCAGGGTACGGAGAGCTGGGTATGAGCTGTGAATGCTTATGTGCATTATCATGCCCCGTCATTAGATATCCGCACCTGCCACGTTGTGACTGAGCCCCATCCAAGCTCACATCTGTTTTTAAGCCTTTACAGCAAGGCAATCCTCCAGAGAAAGCAGGCCAGTTCAGCTCACAGTCTTAGTTATTCAGATGCTTTAGACGTTGGTTATATTCCCTGTAATAAAGTCAGTCTCTGCGTACGAGACGCAGGCATCCCTGTGCAGTGTCAGATTAATGGGGAAGTGCATTTCCCCTGGTGAACTCGATTCCCCTGACAGTTCAATAAGCCACCTCATGTTTGATCGCATCTCTGGATGATGCCCAAAGTTGCCTCCGGGTGGCACTGCTGTGCCAGAGTTTAGGTGTGTGTGTGTGTGTGTGTTTCTTTGTCATTTTGATGTTTAGCTCCTGCTACTGCGAACCGTTTATCATTGTTGTCACGGGCTAAAAAGTGACGCCAGCTGATCTGCTATCTGGGTCACTTAAATGAGAACATGAGCTGTAGGCATTGGGAGGGGTTATTGGGAACTGGGAACTGCCGTCTGCCTGGGGTGGGGGTGGCTATGTGTGCCAATCCACCAGCTTTAATCTGATTCCATACTAACCAGTGTTCTTATGCTCTCCCTTTCCCCCCCCCCCCCCCCACCTCGCCTGCCTGTCTTCCCCCTTCCCGATCATGCCTGCCCCCCTCCCCAAATCCACGCTGTAGAAGATTAGACTGCGGCTGGCTTGACTTTCACCTCTCCTTCGACCCCCTGCTTCAGCTTCCCAGTCTCCTCTTTCCTCCTCTTCTCAGCTCCACGCTTATATCCCGACCAATAGGAGCCCCGAAGCCCCTCCCATCCCGCCCCTCCGCTGACGGGCTCATTGCGGGGGCCGCTGTCTCTCTGCTGGGCTCTGTCTGAGAGCTGAGAGGAGCCGGCCCGTGCCCGCTGCAGAATCGCTAGCATTACCGCGCCGGTCTGATCTCAGGCTCCGCTAGCCTCTCACACAGCTCTGTATCGGCCATTGGGTGCGACTGAGCCTCACATGATGCTACACAGCTACCGCCTCCATCGCTGAGACGGGAAGACGGTGGGTTACGCTGAAGGAGTGAAGAGTCCAGATGAGGCTGACGTCCCTGTCCTCATCTGCCCCCGGGTGCTGTGCTGCAGTTCCAGCTGTGTCCACAAGGGGTGCGACGAGCACAGTTTCATCATTTATACCGCGAGAGTGTAAGGCCAGAAGGGATGATGGCACTGTGGACAGATGATGAAGGCTGGACCCTTTGCTGTCTGACATGCTGAACCCACTCCCACCCCCCACCCCTTCATTGGGCCCCTGGCCACGTCACCCACACCCTGACCCCAAGTGTATGCCTCTTCTGCTCCCATGTCAGGCTCGTCAGTCCCAGACTGGTCAACCTCACTAACCCCAAATCCCCCCCCCCCGCTCCCACACAGTGCCACTGCCCTGAGCAGCTCTCACAGCACTGACTCCTCTCTTAAAGTCCGCGCTCAACAACTTTTATGTAACCTCTGCTTCCAGGCTGTTCTGCTGGATTGCTTTGGCATCACTCATGCTTTGAGTTCTTTTTAAGATCTTTTTAACCTCTGTGTGTGTGTGAGAGAGAGAGAGAGAGCGACTGTAGAGCAGGAAACACTAGCCATCTTTAATATATTTATATTTTATCGGTTTATTTATTTAGCAGACACTATTATTCAAAGCGGTGCACATTATTGAGAGAGCAGGGTCAGCCAGTGCCTGGAACAGTTAGGAGGTCAGGGCCTTGCTCAAAGGCCCAATGGTGACATCACTCTGCTGACCCTGATTTGCTGATTTGAACCAGCAACCTTCTGATCACAGGCATGTGACCCAATGAGCAGCACACCGACCTTCATAATAAGTAATAAGATGCTTGATTTTTGTGTCTATTTCTCCACTCAGCTCTGGTCTCCCACAAGTATTCAAGTCTCGACAAGTATCATCCAGGAAACCTGAGAGTTTGCCCAGGGTCAGAGTCAGGGTCGGGCTTTGGACTGGTGGTCAGCAGCTGTTAGATGGTCAGGTTACAGTTCCTGCACTGCATGCAGGCGGAGGCCTGTGTCACCATGGGATGCACTAGATGGATCCTTGACTGGCTGCCTCTGGCCCATTAACATCTTAAGAACATTTCATCTCCTCACCTCGGTGCCAGCATTGCTAATTTTGATGATTGGTTCACTTATCATGTGAATTCATCCAAAGTGCCCATTTTTACCAACTCTGCATCTGTAACTACATTTCCCAAGAGTAGGAGACGCTCTCCTAGGACCAGACCAAGCCAATGAGAAGTGGCTTAATGCTCTCCAGCTCTCCACATGAGCTTAATTTACTCCCGCCTCGCATTTGATCCGAACCATTGGCTGTGGAGGTGTTTCTGACCCCCTTTTGGAATATGCGGTGGAACAGGCCAAGTCATGGCTTAAAATAGCTTTTCATTCCGTTTTTCCTCAAATGAAAATTAAGTCGACCTCTAAGGTAGGTGCTCTGACCTTCTGACAGCAGACCAGCTGCCGCCCGGCTCCCGGCCGACCTGCTAAGGTTTTGGTCTCCTTGCTTGAGGCTCTTTAATATTTGGTTTGGAATGACTCCCGTAAAAAGCGAGTGCACCGTAGTCTTGGGGTGATCCTCGGGGGGAAGTGCGGACCTGCCCTTGTCCTCGAGGGGAAGTGTGGACCTGCCCTTATCCTCGAGGACTCGAGGGGACATGCGGACCTGCCCTTGTGCCCTTGTCCTCGGGGACTCGAGGGGAAGTGCGGACCTGCCCTTGTCCTCGAGGGGAAGTGCGGACCTGCCCTTGTCCTCGAGGACTCGAGGGGAAGTGCGGACCTGCCCTTGTCCTCAAGGGGACATGCGGACCTGCCCTTGTCCTCAAGGGGACATGCGGACCTGCCCTTGTCCTCGAGGGGAAGTGCGGACCTGCCCTTGTCCTTAAGGGGACATGCGGACCTGCCCTTGATCTCGAGGGGACATGCGGACATGCCATTGAGTGTGTGCCTGTGCCTGGACATGTGTGTGATGCTTATTTTGCTCGCATTATTTTGTTGTCGTGTCTTTTAATTTGCCTGTTTAATGTGCCTGTTCTCGGTTCTTGGAGGTATTTATAGTCAGCTTTCTTTATTTGACCTCGGTCTTCATATTCAGAGCTTCTACATCTTGACTTAGGATTCCCTTTTAAGTTTCAATTATCTCAGACCTTCATTCTGCTTTCCTTTTTATTTCAAAGCAATCCAGCTAAAGATGTATACTTCCATACAAAGGAACCTCAACTGCCTAATTGATGAAAATTGAGTTCTAACCGAAATTGAGTCTGCGAGCATCTGTTTTGTCTTGTGACTCATTATCCTAGTTCATCTATGCTGGGTTTATCATTCACTTACCTACTGCTCATATGGGTGGACAGTCAAAAAACTTTGAAGCCCCTTTCATCAGTTTTGGTGTCAGTGTAGTTCCTGTGTTTTGCCTTTGGGGGGCAGTATACATACACTTTGGGCATCTCGGACCCGGGTGCATGTGGGCAGACAGAGAGGATATTTGACAAATCACTTGAGCATAAAAGTGCAGAGCTGCTGGGTAGGAGTTGTAGCCTCAGCACATCGAGTCTCACACTGCTGGTTAATAGGGGAACAAGGTGGGAGGAATCCAGAATTTACTGCTGTGGGTGAGGGGGGAATCCTGGGGGGAATCCTGGGGGGGCTTCTGGCTACTTATCCCAGACTCTTATAGATTCTCTTTCAGTGATAGCACCTGTTCTGGGGCATTGTGTAGGTTTGTGTGTGAATGTACACAAAGTGCTCTTCATATCCTGTCTCTTAATACACTTGGCTAATAAATTAAACTCTTAACGCATTCACAAGATTCTGTGTAAAATTATTTCTCTGCTTAAGCCACTTCCTGTAAACATGGCAAATCACCCAGTCTCTGTCCCCAGTCTCTCCCCCAGTAAGTAACATCAACTGTAATGTATGATTAGAATATTGCTTTGTAATCCTGAATTGCTGTTAAATTAGGGATTAAACAGAAATTCCATTTACAGTAATATTTTACTGTGACAAATGTTTATTGGGTCCTTTCTTGTCAAGTCAACACATTAACTACACGTCTAGTTTTTGAGTTACATTCAGTCCTCGGTCAGTACGGTCAGAATATAAGTACTATAGTGATGTGCAATGTTATGAATACAGTTTGGATTGCAGTGTGAAAGGAGCATGTGCAATGTTATGAATACAGTTTGGATTGCAGTGTGAAAGGAGCATGTGCAATGTTATGAATACAGTTTGGATTGCAGTGTGAAATGAGCCATTGTTACATACACTGAAATGAAAGTTCTGTACATTGAACAAAATGTGTCATTTTTATTATTTAAACAAATATAAAAATATTTAGGAAGTTAGTACGGAATGATACACGCCCCTGTCTGGAGTATGCATGTTCTCCCTGAAACGTTTGGGTTTCCTCCAGGTTCTCTGGTTTCCCCTGGTAGGCCCCTGCCGTGTGTGCCATGGATGGATGGATGGATGGATGGATGGATTCTGTGAAATGTCCCTTTTTTGTTCCTACCAGATTCACAGGACATTTTATTTGAATGTTATTTACTGCTTTGTAGAGAATTGCACTTTCCCAGAGTGAAAATGTCCTGCGTTCAAAGCAGCACCAATGCATGTGTCCAGATATTCTTAGCTTAGTGTATTAATAATGCGATGGTGGTTAATTAGTATGGCTTGAATTTTTAGCCTGCCTCAAAACAGGTCAAATGATTCTGTATCTCTGAATGATGTTGGGGGGGGGGGGGGTGGTGAAGAACAACCCAAGCTGTGGAGGGGCCATTCTGGAGGGTATTGGGACACCAAAGACTAGCCAAAAACCACTCCGATACCTGTGCCTGCTCTAGGCTGCATGTGTGCTGACCTGCCCTCCTCCAGCCCCATGTGATGGCTGGTACATGTTCTTTGGTCGCATTTGGCTCAGCCTGGCCTAATTTGGGCACCACCCAAATTAGGCCAAATGGCTGCCTGAGCACCACCCCCCCCCCCATACAGGCAATAACCAACTGTGCCAAGGAGCCTCCAGGGTGATCGGGTTTGGGGGGGTGAGCACCAGCAAAGACAGCTGAGGGTGGCAGTTACATGTGGCCATGGTCTCCATGGGCTGGTTTTTCAGACATGCAGCAGGGAGTATTTATAAGCACAGAGTGCTGTTTAAACTTTAGGAGTAAAATGACAAAAAATGCAGACTGTATTAGGATGTATACAAAATTAAAATTAATTAAGTAGATACCCGCAAATTCCTGTACCCTTCAGAGAGGACCATGTGACACGGGTCAGGCTTTCTGTAGGAAGCACCACATGGCCCAAGTGCCCCCCTTTCTGCGAGTGCTGCCACATGCTTGCTGGAGTTGGCCAGTCTCCCGCTCCATCCAGCAGCACCAGGGCATGAGCATCTCAGGACTTGGTTGGCGGGGGGCGTCGGGGGCCGCTGGGACCGCCCCGCTAAGCACATCTCAGGAACCTAAGATCGAAACAGCAGACCACAAATCTCAAGTAAATCTTTAGACATTCAGTTCCGACTCTGTTTCAGACACGGAACCTCTGCACTGTGTCTGTCCTGTGATTTGTCAGTTTCAGTCTTCATCCTGTCGTCCCGGTTCTTTTGCCCAGGTTCCTGGATTGATCTCTCTGGGTCTAGTAGGGGTTTCGTTAACTCCTGCTCTCTGATTGGAATAGCTGTGGTGTGATGGCTTGCTCGGGTAGATGAGCTTATATGCTCTGCAGCCTGGAGGAGTGTGGATGTGTTCACAGGTGTGCAGGGAGCCTGCTGCGGGGAGCCTGTTGCGGGGCGGCTGCTGCGGGGAGCCTGTTGCGGGGAGGCTGCTGTGGGGAGCCTGTTACGGGGCGCCTGCTGCAGGGTGCGGCCACACAGCTCTGTTGGAGGTGTCTCAAGCCCTCTGCTGTCCCCTCGCTGTGTATCGGTGAAGGTGGATAGAACTCTGCAGCCTCCTGGTGGTAACCCCGGTAACCCATGTAGCTCTGCCAAAAATAGCTGTTTTATGAGTTATGCAATGCCAAGCCCCAGCCAGACGGTCACCGGGGGGGCATCCTGGTCAGATTGGCTGCCTGCGGTGAGTGCTGATCTCTGTCGGGGGAGCAAAGAGGCTGATTGGTTTAGAGTGTTTGAGGCCAAGGAGACTGTCAGTCTGAGTCTGTCTGGACCATGGGGGGGGGGGGGTAAATGTTTCAGGGCTATCCCCAAAACATATAATGGTGACCTGAAGAGGGCAGCACTGTGCACTCTGAATGCAGGGCTGGCTGCTCGCTGTGAGTCGCTCAGCTGTGCTTGGCCACCCCCCGCCTGTCCCTGTGTGACCCTCTCCGGGCCCAGCCAGCCTCTCTGGGCCCTGTTTACGTCTGCACTTCATCTCCCGCTCTCCTCTTGGCCGGACGGGAGCTGCGTGGCTGTTTTCAAACAGCCCTTCCCACCGCCTCTTTGCGTGTGAGTGCGTGTTCCCCGGGACTTTGGTGTTCCAAGGGGGGAGTGGGGGTGGTGCGAAGCGTAGGAAATGGGGGCCCTTTTCCGGCTCTCTGGGGGCTAATGTGAAGGCAGGTGTGCCTGAGTGCAGCCAGAGAGAGGTAAAGTGGGTCAGACGGGGAGGATAGGCTGTTTTCAGCTTGTCTGGAAGTCAAGGCTGCAAAGGGCAGAGTTCCACTCTTAGTGACCTGCTTATTTTTACCACAGGCCAGTGTTGTGAATGAAGGAGTCCACATTAAACTGAGAGTGGGGCTTGCTTGCTCTCTCTCACTCCCTCTCACTCCCTCTCACTCTCTTCTGCCTGTCGTTCTCTCTCTTCCTCGCTATCTTTTTCTCTTCGTCTCTCCTCCCTTTTATCTCCGCTGTTTCAGCATGTGCATTGTGGCTAACCATCCGCAGTAGCAGCGCATTTAGTTCCTGCTAAGCAGGCACTCGCTTCATAGCAGATTATACACTCATTTCTGTATGTTATCCTAAGCCACTTAAAAAGCTTGAGGTTTTGCCAGAGTGCAGAATTTTTCCTGAGCAAAGTCAAGCGCCGATATTAAGGATACAGAAAGTTTGCATTTGGCCGTTTGCAGAATTTCAGTGCCACTGTTTCTGTTCCTGGACTGTGGTGCCTCCTGCCTTCCATGTAAGGGGTGTTCATTATAAGCCAGTGTATGGCAGAAGCTGTAAAACATCCAGCAAAATTAAATAAAGTGACTGAGACCCTGCTTATATTTTTGGAAATATTTCAGGTTAGAATGATAAATACCTGAATACTGATTTTACTTCTATGCTCTTCTGAGTCGTGTTTTTTTCTGATATGGTATGTGATTTGTGTTACTCTTCTGGGTTATGCACCTTTTTTAGTGTATTACTTTTTCTGATAGGATGCCCATCTGAGCCGGACATGTAACCACATTAAAATAATGACATTGAACCACCCTCGACATTAATTTCTGGCTGCGGGCCGGATCTGGGCTGTGTTACTCTTCTTAGTTGTGTTAGTTCTTGCAGTGTCTCACTCAGTTGTGTTACTATTTATAGTGTGTTACTCTTCTTAGTTGCTCAGATGTTCTCACCTCAGATGGTTCCTGCTGTTATCATCTTAAAGAGCTCCTAATCCAAATCAGGCCAGTCAGAATTCCCACCTGAGGAGGGTGCTGCTTTGATCACTCTGGATAAAGTTTTTGACTTAACAGTGAATGAGTGTGTCAAATAGTACAATAAAGCCATGATTACTGAAGCTCACAGCTCTCACACAAGTTTTTACGATTCAGGACCATGGATAGCGGCAGCCACAAGCGGGCCGGCCAGTTTGGTTTGTTTCTGTATTTCAAGTTATCAAGAAATGATCAAGATATTGATAAAATACTGTTGGATGTCATATTTTTTTCGTGAATAATTGTGGCTAGTTGGTCAGGATTGTTGAACAGAACATGGAAGGCTAGTGACTGAAGGTCACTGCGACTTACTTGTTGGGAATAAAGTGGTGTTGGTGCAGCGTAAGTAAGTAACTAAAGCCGAGGAAGCTTAAGGGGAAGCCGGTGCACGCAGACAGGGCCTTGGAGACGTGCTGAGGATGAGTGCTGACCTGAGCTTTTAGCTTACTGGAGCAAAACGTGAGTGAGCCACCACACCTCCCCAGGCAGAAGGTAACAGTCTTTGACTTTTCTGGAAGATGAGAAGGAAGGCGGATCATGGCCAAACCTCCCGACCCTTCCTCCTGTATATGCGGGGGCCATGATCCCGTGTGGGCTGTGCTATGGGGGGGCTTACCGGGCTTAAACCCAGAACGTTTATAGCAAAGTGCCTGCTCTTTCTTTACGATGATTTTTATACTCACTGTCACCATGTGATGATGTGTGACAATGCCTGGGCTTAAGCCCAGTATACCTGGTGACCCCAGCCCCCTTTGGAAGCACCCCCACCACAACCTTCTTTATCAAAAGAGAGCAAACGCAAAAGCCACCTTGATATCTCTTCTTTTGAAGTTTCAATGTACTTGTTATGGGCACAACCCTCTAGAGAATTGGTTGCGGAACACTCATCTGTTTGAGGAGGTAGTTGGCTTTAAATCAGTCTCCAGCGATTTCAGCGTGGCGTCCCTTTAAGATGCCGCTGCTGCCTCTGTTAGTCATGTTGCTAGTTTGGGCTGGTGCCTTAACCAAATGTGGCACCACTGGATGTTGACCTGAGCCAGATGGGGCACCACTGGATGTTGACCTGAGGCAGTTGCTCTCTGACGCCATCTCAGTATCCCCGGGGCTGGAGGCAGCTAGCTTTAAGGATGATACCAGCCATGTACCCCCCAAATGCTCTTAGAGTCAGGACTGAAGGGGAACCAGCATGCCTGTCTGGGTCTGTTCCAAGCCCAAACAGCAATTTGGACCCGAGAAGTCACGCTGATCTGTGGAGGCAGGAGCTCCGTGGTGCAGTGCGGACTCTAAATATACACGCCTGCTTGGATTATAAAAGGGTGATTTATGCTTTCTGCAAATGATCTCAGCCCATGTTTATGTTTACGAAGCCGGCTATCACCAAGGGTAACGGCGGGCTGGCCTGCAGACTGGGCAAGGCAGCGGAACCAACGTGCACTGACCAGCGTTGCCGTCCGGCAGGTGTGGCAGTGACAGCCGGGGGACAGGCACCAGGGCGGCACCCAGCAGCAAAGGGAGAGCAGAGGAACCATTTGGCGGAGCAACAGGTCCTGGTACCAGACTTGGCTCCAGGTAACTCTGCATGGAGCCCGGGGTGCGGACTGCTTATCCAGGTTTGGTGAGAGAGCTCCGGTGTCTCTGCCTCTCTCCTTTGCCCGCCTCGCCACCTCTCTCTGCTCCCATCTCTCCCCGCCTCCCCACCTCTCTCTGCTCCCATCTCTCCCTGCCTCCCCACCTCTCTCTGCTCCCATCTCTCCTCGCCTCGCCACCTCTCTCTGCTCCCATCTCTCCCCGCCTCGCCACCTCTCTCTGCTCCCATCTCTCCTCGCCTCGCCACCTCTCTCTGCTCCCATCTCTCCCCGCCTCCCCACCTCTCTCTGCTCCCCTCTCTCCCCGCCTCGCCCCCTCTCTCTGCTCCCATCTCTCCCTACCGCCCCACCCCTCTCTTCC
>JAODKM010000032.1:11385938-11396284 GCA_026780845.1 Petrocephalus sullivani | reverse complement strand
GAGAAGAGTGGTGAGGTGGGGACGACAGAAAAGGTGATTGTGGATAAAGCAGAGAAGCTGGAAGAGATGCAACTGGGCAAGGAAGAGAAGAGCGAGAAGGTGGAGGATAAAGGGGAAAAGACTGAGAAGATGGATAATGTAGCTAAAGCAGATACGGTGGAGAAGGAGGACAACGTGGAGAAGAGAGATAAGGTGGAGAATAAAGCAGAAAATGTGGAGAAGCAGGACAAAGTAGAGAAGACGGGTAAGGTGGAGGTAGAGACGGTGAGGAAGGAGGAAGTGAAGGATAAAGCAGAGCAAAGTGAGAGCGATACAGCTGCTGCTAAGGAAGACAGGGCTGCGCAGATGCCCAAAGAAAATGGGCAGCTGGGAAACGCTGATACAGAGGACAAGTCAGGAAAGCTGGGAGAAGCGACAGGGAAGACAGACGGTGCCCATAAGCGGGAGAAGATGGGCCAGCAGGAGAAACCGCAGAAGAAAGAGGAGGGCGGCGAGAAGGGCAAAGCCCCCCGGGGCGTGAAATCGCCGTCGGCTAATGGGACGGGCGCCATGCAGAAGAAGGACCTGACCAGCCCAGACAAGAAGACCAAGGTAAGCTGGGGTCGGGCGTAGCAGGAAGGGGGGCTTTCAGCCGTCTGCTGCTTCTGCTGCTCTCGTGTGAGCAGGAGGGTGGAGGACCCGGGACGCGAGCTTCATCAGTAGTGGGTCTGCAGGGCTACTGTGTCACGGCCATGGTAATAGGGAGAAGACAAGCAGGCTTATGGGACTGCCAAGGGTGTAGCTGTGGGTACGGATATGTCCCCACCAATACTGTGGGAGTGTTTGGGGGGGGCCAGGGGTCCAGGGCTGATTCGGTTACGACCAATGTCAAAACCAAACCTACGCCCTTGGGTACAAGCGGACTTTTCTGTTCTTTTAATTTATTTAAATTAATAGAAAAAATGCACAGGTTAATTTATATGATCAGGCAAAAAAAAATGCAATCCAGGGTAAAATATTTCAGTTTTTTATTAGAAACGGAAACACCATGATATCCCTGTCTCACCCACCTTGTGCGGATGGCACGTGGCATGTGTTTTAATTTCACCATGTTTTTCACGCCCTGGACAAACCCCACAAGGCCTGCCCCAGTAATACAGGAAGTCTCCCGCTGCTGATCTGCGTGCGAATATCCCAAAATGGCATGCTGCTAATTCCGAGCACATTTTTTCAGTTTTACTGCAAAAAGCCTTTTTTGTGTTTTACTAACCAGTCTACAAACGCCGCCTATGAATCAGGTCTTGGCACTAGCAAACGGCGCTTCATCTGCGAGAAAGCTATTCTTACTATATGCACTACAGTTCTAGGTATTAACTGCAAGAACTACTGACTATTTCTGGTAACTGGATACTATATGGATCTGGCAACATAGCAAATGTTATCGATAATGTAAAGTTTTACAGCTTTCAAATTTACAGAACTTGAAATAAATGTTCAAACATTTTGTTTCATAGATATCTCTGAAAGACTTATCTGATGTAATAACAAAATACATAATTGAATATTATTACACTATATATGCAAAATGATTAACAATTATATATAACAGATAATAATTATATATATATAACAGATCTCGCTCCTGGTGCAGTGTTACATTCCAGGTTGTTTTACTGCTGTGATCCTTTGCGTATTTAACTTTGTGTTTGGAAGCTTAGCTAGCCTGTTACTTTGTGTAAAAGATCTGTACTAAAATCATGATAATATTATTAAAGAATAAATGTATTTCCTATGTCCAGCTGTCCAAAGTGACCCTCAAAGTAGCCACAGTTGCTCAAGACACTGTATTTTCCTACTAGTCTTCCTGATCTTATGTGTCACTTTTTCAATCGATAAACACGTTTAAATGACTCTCAAGAGGAATCATTATAACTAACAATAATTATCGTCGTCTTGCCGTCTCGAGTTTGGGTCTATTTGCTCTAAATCCTCATTGAAATGGATGCGAGAGCTTTAGCTGTTACAGTCCATCAGTCATAAGTGATGCTTCTATGAAAAATGCCATTTAGCATTCGATTACTGTGATAGTTTTAGTCACTCATTCATGCAAATGAGCAGACCGGCTTCTTCGCCTGATTGGCTGCCGCACCCTTTGTGTTTTTATGATTTCTAGTGCCTTTTGTGTTTTCTGTTGCTCTCACCCCCCTGCCCCCCACATTTCCATTTTGTTCCGGTCTCTTTTATGTACCCCTCCCTCCGTGCCGTGCCGGTTTCGAAAGGCTGCTGCTGGCCCCGGCAAAGTGAGCCCCCCCAAACTGCGGACGAACTTGCACAGCACGGGCTCCGCCCCGACCCCCACCCACAAACGCCCATCCCCTGCTCCCACTTCATCCTCCATGGCTCCCAGCAAAAAAAGCCCGCTGCCCAAGACACCCGCCCCTGTCACAGCTAGCAAGCGGCCCGTGTCCGCAGCCAGCCGCCCCCCCACTGCGACGTCCCAAGATGCCAAGCCCAAGGTGAGTGCCTGATTGGCTCCCCCTCACGGTGACAGGTCGCACCATTTGCCAGTCAGATATCGGTTTGTCCACACATTAGCCCCAAAGCCCCATACCCTCTACTGCCCCTTGTGGCATTATTTCTCATCAGCAGACAAAACTGCTAATCTGTTTATGGGATGCATTCAATTTAAATCTTTTATATGTCATCGCTTCACCCTGTCCCTGTTTTTCCTGAAAGCTTTCTGACTTCTGCCTGGCCTGTTTTATTTTTCAGCTTTATTCCGCATTATTCCCTATAGGTGATTCAGGATCTCCAGGAAGTGCAGTGTTGATACTATGAACAGGAATCCCCAATGTCTATTTATTCATAGAAAACAGTGTCTGAGTTGCCATTGGGCTGACGGTGACAACAGCCCCTGATCAGTCCTGAATTGGGAGGGGGCGGGGTGCGTTCCTCCTCACCTTATCAGGTGACACCTGATATTCCTCACCTGGTGTTCAGGGACACCTGAGGAGAGCAGACCAGCTAGGCCTTCTCCCAGTATTCGCCTCTCTGACGTGCTTCTCTCTGCACCTCAGGAAGACAAACGTCCCCCGGTGCCAAAGGTCAATACTGTGTCCAGGACCAATTCCTCCACCACGACATCGGCAAAGCCTGCCGGGGCCCCCCGTGTGTCCCCATCCACCACACGGCCCCCAGCTGGACCCCCCCCACCCCGACCCCCCTCCGGCGAGATACCGCCCCCCCCCCCCCCCCCCCCCCCGCCCCCCCCCCCCCCCCCCGTTCCCCGGGGGACGACCCCCCCCCCCCCCCCCCCGGCTATTGTGGTGCCTTTCCAGTATTGGGATGTCGTTTACAGACTAGCATATCATCACTACTAATAGTAGGTGATGTTACGTAGCTAATATCAGCTAGATGTCAATGTGTTGGCCAGGATAAAAGAGCGTCTACAGCGCTTTACAACCCCCCCTGGCGGTAGGGCTGATTCTAGGGCTTTTTAAGGGTGGGGGGTCATAATAGGGGCCATAATTCATAAAGAGGGGCCAGCCTTTAGTGTGTTTTGAATCAGTGACTGATAGGGGAGTTGGCACATGAGGAGCCAATCAACTTTCAGTTGGGGCCCCGCCTCTGCTGGCAGTTATGTGACTGTGTGCTCCATAGCCGCCAAGGCAGAGATGGAAACTGGGGAGGTGAAAAAGCCCAGCACCCTGAGGAGCACGCCAGGTAAGACCCCCCCCCCCCCCCATAAACTCCCGTTCCCCCCTCGTCTTCGTCCTTGTCCCTCACCTTGTCCCATCTGCAGAGGGGACAGCTGGCTTTGGGGATTATAGGACACAGTGATGTCCCAGGGTCAGTGGGCGCCACTTTGGTAGGTCTTTGGGGGGGGGGGTTTGTCTGCTGGATCTCCTCGAGATTTTGAGATGATTTGCCCTGCGCACAGCTGACTCCAGTCGACCCAAGAGCACCTCCAACCGGAGCTCCCCCAGCAGCCGCCCCAGTAAGTCCCCCGCAGCCGCGGCGGCCCCCACCCTGCCTGAGAGGAAGCCGCCGGTGCCGCGCGCTCCCCGGTCCTCCGCCAAGGCCAGCCATCGCCTTAGCCCGGCCCCCGGGGCTGCCCCTGCGGCCGATATCCGTAACATCCGCTCTAAGGTCGGCTCTACAGAGAACGCCAAGCACCAGCCGGGCGGAGGAAAGGTACGTGCTGCCACGCACCTCATCGCCCAGCATCCCGGTCGCCTCCTCTGCCCCCAGCACTGCTGCCATGTCGTGTCTACCCCACTTTTCCGGCCTTTTCCCCTTCAGGCGTGTCTTTTTCTGGGAGCACTCCCTCTTTATATTCATGGCTATTTGCTGACTGACGTTTAACTGCCAAGCAAAGGCACTATATAATGGCGGCGTGCCAGCCTAGAGCTGTGGGGATTATGGTGTCCTGTAGCCCATGTGGCCTGTGGAGAGGATATACTGGGGGGCTGGACTGTGTGAGATTCTGCTGACAGATCAGTTTGTGACGCCCTGGTGGCAGACATGCACTTTCATTAATGTCACGCTCAGGTTCGACTACGTGTCCTGCTTTCGGGCTCTTCCTGCTCCAGGCCCCACAAAGGCCGCACCCTAGCTCTTCCTGCTCCAGGCCCCACAAAGGCCGCACCCTAGCTCTTCCTGCTCCAGGCCCCACAAAGGCCGCACCCTAGCTCCGCTCTCACCTCACCATAATCTCACCGTAAGCCGAATATAACCCGGGTGCCCCACAGTCAAAGTCAAAGGCAACTTCATCGTGATTGTGCTCATACACAGCAAAATGAGCTTCAGCCTGTCCATTTGCGTTTATTTCCTCCAAAGTGGCAAACGATTGAGAAACAGGAGTGTGCCAGTTCCTCGAGAGATGTGGGGTTACCCTGTCTCAGTTCCGCCCTTAATGGTGGGCTCACCAGTAGGCCTGGAGTGTTAGAGTTGGGACTTGTTCAAGGACTCATTGGTGAAGTCAGTCTGCCGACCATGGGATTTGAACTGGTAACCTTCCGGTGATGGGCAGAGAGTCCTAACCTGCATCCTAACGTACACTGCCCGTGACCCGTCCATCGTCTGCTGCTGCATGGATTCGCTTCTTCACTGTCTTCATCTCTCTGACAGTGAATGGAGAGAGCAGCCTTCTCTGTTCCTGCCCTTGGCACTGGGGGGTGGGTAGCCCTCCCCCACCACCCACCATCTTTCAGGGACAGTGCTGCCATTCCGTTTTGGGTCTGGCCTCCCCAGGGTCCCCTGAGTGTGTGGTTTATCCTAAAATAACCATCTTCCATTCATGCTGAGGAGCAAACAGCTCTCTGACAGTTTTAGACTTTATCGTTTTGAGTTTTAATGGGTTTTATTTTAGTTTTTAGGTCCATTTTTATTTAGGTTTAGTATTTATTTTTGCAGGTTTGAGCATCTCTCAAAACAGTGGTTGTCAAACAAGGTCCGGAGGGAAATTTTTGTCTAGAGTTTGATCTGTAAATAAACAGACATGATTGCTGTAGAGTAGGAAGCCAGCTATGTTCACACCACGAGCGGCGAAGACGCCAGCGGTCGCTCTTGCCGCCCTGAACGTGACGCTAGCCAACGCCAGAGATGCTCTCTGACGTCACGGAGTGGGCGGGGACAAGGCCGCTCAGAATGCAAGGCTCTGAGAACTTTTAATCGGCCGCAACGCAAACTAACTTCTACCTTATACTGCATGTTTCTGCTGACTGCAGATGGAATACTTGTCAAAGCACATGAAATTATGTTACGGCAAGCATTACTGTTATAAATAACGATTCACACTGTTTTAAATGCTATAGCGCCAAAATTAGTATGCGATTTGCTTACCTTTCACAAAAACATTTTTGTCTGTGCCTTATTTTAATTTATGTCCCTCCACGCAAACAGCGACATCCATCCATTTTCCATCCCGCTTACTAACAGGGGGGTCCGGAGCCTATCCCGGAAGCCACGGGCACAAGGCGGGCACAAGGCGGGAACAACCCAGGATAGGGGTCCAGCCCATCGCTGGGCACACACACACACACACAGGCAATCTAGCAATGTCTTTGGACTGTGGAGGGGAAACTGGAGAAAACCCCACAACAGTACAGGGAGAACATGCAAACTCCACACACATGGAACTGGGCAGGATTCAAACCCCAGTCCCAGAGGTGTGAGGTACCACCGCACCACCATGCCGCCCCACAAACAGCGACACGTCAGAAATAATTTAATAAAATGCTATATCTTTGTATTGCAAGTTCCTTTTTAAGATAAAAATGCAGTTCTATATGGGTTTTTTAAACGCATAGATTTAGAGAGTAAAAAATGCCATGTAGAGATGTATTTTGTCTCACGGTGTATATACCCCGGTGGCATTCCATAGACTTCCTCCTATGTTGTGCTTGGGGACTGTTGGGTCGGAACAAAAGTATACACGCTTATGTTCTGCGGAGCATCGCTACATTCCCATTGGTTGCCACCCAACCGCGTCATAGCTCATTACCATTGGGATTCAACTTCGGTTTCTCGCTGTCCAGATCGCTATGTGCCGCGCCGCGCCGCTCCTCGCCGCCTGCCGACGCCCCTCTCATAGAGAATGAATGACTTCCGGTCGCTCTGACGCTCTCGCCTCTCAGACCGCGCCGCTCCTCGCCGCCTGCCGACGCCCCTCCCATAGAGAATGAATGACTTCCGGTCGCTCTGACGCTCTCGCCTCCCAGACCGCGCCGCTCCTCGCCGCCTGCCGACGCCCCTCCCATAGAGAATGAATGACTTCCGGTCGCTTTGACGCTCTCGCCGCTCGCGGTGTGAACACAGCTGAAGGCAGGTCGATGGTTACTTTGAGAGTTACTGGTTGCACATTCTGCCCTCTGCTGGAATTTCTGGTTGCTGCAGGTGTTTCTGGGAGTCTGCAGTGGTCCTCCAGCTGCTGGAATTGGATTTCATCTTGTCTGAAAATGTTTGTGGTTGTGTGTCTGTGTGTGTGTGTGTGTGTGTGTTAATGTTGGAGCATGAAAGCTTTTTATAATATGGGGTCACTTATCATAACTGAAATAATATTGCTGATATCTTACCCATGAAGGGAGGAGGAGACACAAGGCTATTACAATGTAAAGTAGCTTTAATGTTTAATTATATGTGCTGCCCTCTTCTGCACAGCTCTGGCTCTGCAGGCCCAAGGTACTGCTTGGTATCAATGCTGCTAAACCCGTTCGCTCACTTTCCTGCTGGCGCGATAACACACAAGTAGCTGTGACAGTGCGCTTTTGGAAAATGTGCTTAGTGTCCCATGCTAAGCCGTGTTGGTGAGTCACAGCAGTCATGGCAGTGATTCATAGCATTAATTAACATAGCATTAACATTAACACAACATAACATTGTTATGGTGAATGAAAAATTGTGTTTATACAGCATCCTAACAAAGGGTACTTCATTGACAGAGTCTGATCAGGACTACCTGGATGTGAAAGTGATGTGATTTCAGCTATAACTGACCCCCAGTATGACAGTGTGCTAGAGGAATGTGATGTTGATGTGGTGGAAATGGAGTACGGGTAATTCTGCCCTTAGAGCCTGGTGCCCCGCCCCCTCTGCCCTGGGGCCCCCTCTGCCCTGGGGCCCCCTCTGCCCTGGGAGCCCCTCTGCCCTGGGAGCCCCGGGTGCCCTCGCAGCGGTGACCTCTATCCTCTCTGCTGCTGTGCTGTGTTATAGGTTCAGATAGTCAACAAAAAGCTGGACTTCAGCCACGTGACGTCACGCTGCGGCTCCAAGGACAATATCAAGCATGTGCCCGGAGGAGGCAACGTAAGTACGGGGGTGTCCCTGGGGCGGCCCTCCGCCTGTGTAACCACGGATACCTCCGAACGAACGCCCACACACAAACAGGCCAATTCTCAATGAAACCGTGGTAAAAGACACACGTCTTCAGCTGCCTGTTGATGATCTTCCTCCCTCCCCGATGGCTTTGTGGTGTTGTCGGCACTGTCTGTCTGTCAGTGATGCAAAACCACTGTTTCTTAGAAAGGGTCGGGTATGAAGTCTATGATGATTTTGATTGGTTGTTCTGGATCCATTGTCTGACACCTGATTGGTTGTTCCCAGGCTTATTGTCCTCCAGCTCCGCATATGGCCTGCCATTCAGTGCCTGAAATCTCTCCTCTCTGTTTGCCTAACCTGCTTTTCCTAGCACCTCCGCCCTAATCCCAGCTCTCACGCCTCTTCCCAGCACTTGCCTGTCCCCCTACACCAGCTCCTCTCGCCCCATCGCCATCCGCATGATGCACTTCAGTAGCCAACCGCATTTCGGCTTTGTGAGCCCTGTTACGCACTCCTGTCCACAGTGCTGTTTGCTGAATGTTGCTACGCTGAGGCTAACTACCCGGGCAAGATCGTAATGGATTCCTAATGTGCCAAAAAGACGCATACATCAGAGGGTACACACCACTGTAGTATGTATGAACCTGCAGCTCCACAATCCAGTACACCAAGTTCCAGTGGTGATCTGCTTTCAGCTCCTACGGAAGTATCTGTCTGAGCACCAGTCGTCTCGTCCACCAGTAACTCCCAGTGCCCCCCCAGTTCAGTAAATTGTGGGTCGTGACAGTTATTTCAGGGGTCATGGGCTGATAGGTTTGCAGACCAATGGTCTGGAATACAGCTCAGAAATCTCTTCTAACACCACAAGTGGCCGAGTGACCTTTGAGGAGGACCTTTAAGGTATATTTTTGCTATATGCTGCACAAATAGGCATTCACCTGTGAAGCCTTCATGTGTAAAAAATAGCAGTTTAATTTAGAAATGCTTTTAATTAGACTTTTTTTACGAATTTCATTAAGAACAGCTCTGTGACCCTGTCCAGGATGAGCAGTTGATAAATAGGTGGATGGATGGTTGCATGGATGTATGGCAAACTAAGAATGTTTAATAGGTTCTGCATGCGATTACTTTTAGATATTTGAGTGCAGTGCAGTATTTAAGTTTTATTGACTTGTTCCTGCTAAATCTGTCAGTTTTGTATTTGAATAACAGGTGCAGATACTCAACAAGAAACCTGACCTCAGTAAGGTGACATCAAAGTGTGGCTCCAAAACCAATATTAAACACAAGCCAGGTGAGACGAATGGCTTCTCTTCATGCATGTGCCATGGGCTGCCATGGGCTGCCATGGGTTGTTGTGCCAAGTCTCTCCAAGCAGTCTCCAGGCATTTTCCTGAATTCTGTGCTTCTTCTGTTCTTCCTCTAGGGGGCGGTGATGTGAAGTTAGAGAGCCTTAAAGTGAAAGATAAGGCTGAGGACAAAGCAGGACCAGCGGCCAGTGTGGGTCAGGGACAGGTGCGTTACAACCTGAAGATTAGGTCATAGATCAAAGGTACTTTTAGGAGCAAATACCTGTTCTTCATGGATAGAACTGTGGATTCACACCTTCAGGGATGTGGGTTGGACTCCCACCCCCAGTTTCCAGCAGTAAAGAAGCGTGGGTAGTGTGTGCTATGATGGACTGACATCTGTCCCTTGGGCCAGCCCAAGGCATAAGCAAAGTATGCAGCTGTACAGGGCGCCCCATTTGATCAGCCAGTCAGATTGGGAAGGAAGATGACAAAAAAACCCTGTATTGTATAAGCAGTTATGGATGCATAATTCCTTCCTCAATAATAATCCATCTGTATGAATGGCTATACAGTACAGGATTTGTGATAACATAATGAGATCTCGCCCGTCTGACTGTCTCCCTGTCCTGTCACGTGCCGCTAGCCTGAGATGAAGTCCGAAGCCGCCAAGCAGGATGTGGCTCCCTCCAGTGGCACTCCAGCTGTGGTGGACAGGGCTCAGGAAAATGGTTTGAAAAAGGAGACACCCTGTGGGGGTGAGGGGCTCCGGGGCCCACTGGGACTGGACTCGCGCATCCCAGAGACAAGTGAGTACATCTCTCCACCCTGCCCCCCCCCCTCAGTTATTTGGAGCAGCACCTGCACTGGTCCCCCATTCTCAGCGACCTCTCTGTGGCCCCTGAGCTACAGCGCCCCCCGCCTGCCGACTTTACACCATCACTGTTAGAGTTTTTGCCTTGTCTCCGAATGCACTGATCTATGACCCTTGTGTCTGACTTTTTTATCTTTCAGGTGTATCGCCCCTTGTGCCGCTTGCTGGCCCCCCTCCTCACCTAGACCCCCCCCCCCAGTGCCTCCTTCCTCTCTGATTTCTCACCTCCTCCTTCTCTCTTTTTCTTTCTTGTGGTTTTCCCGACCTTCCTGCTGCAGATTGAGTCCTGCAGGCTCAGCCTCCCCCCCCTCGGGGATGCCCCGGCTCGCTTGGACCCTGGCGTCGGCATCTCTCTCTCTCCCCCCCCCGCCCACCCTCACTGGACC
>JAODKM010000032.1:11358534-11376352 GCA_026780845.1 Petrocephalus sullivani | reverse complement strand
ATGGAAGGATGGAAGCCTATAAATAAAATGAATGACATTTTAA
Source organism: Petrocephalus sullivani (assembly GCA_026780845.1). Taxonomy (NCBI): domain Eukaryota; kingdom Metazoa; phylum Chordata; class Actinopteri; order Osteoglossiformes; family Mormyridae; genus Petrocephalus; species Petrocephalus sullivani. The sequence goes on along the minus strand of JAODKM010000032.1, from coordinate 11,376,309 downwards.
CACATTGACTTTGACATACAGTTAACCATGTAACTGCTGGGGAAAGATTGTGCAAATTGGCTTGTAGGTGGAATGTGCAATTTACCTCTGTTCTATTTACCTTGGAAGTCAGGACTTAGAATTATGTCACATCTGAGTTAACTGCATTCTAGGTCAACAAGTAGGAAAGCCATTTGGCAAAACCAGTTCTGTCCAGGTTAATTGCTCGACATTGTTAGCAATACCAACTGATAATGCATTACACTCTAGCAACATGTCCAGCGATACACGTTGGACTAGAGTTGGGCGGTATGACCAAAAAATTTTATCACAGTTTTTTTCAAAAGTATACTGGTTTCACAGTATACGACGTTATTTATTTATGTTTAAGTATGACTTTGAATTATATTTTACAGATTGAGATGAATTACTGCAGTGCACTGGTTTAGAATGCCTGTTCTACTGTAATTAGGAGTATACTCCTTACTGGAGTACAGTCTGGGTGCTGTTTTTTTTTGTTCGCCTCCTCTATCCTCATGTCTATAATTGTAACACTGCTCTACGTGCCTCAAATTGCCCCTCGGGGACAAATAAAGTTTTTTGATTTGATTTGATACGCTGAAGAAAAGCAACTTTTATTGCAGGTTTTCATAGCCCCACAAAATAATACTTTGTTCTTTTTCAAGAATAGAGTCTTCTTATTGTGCAAGTTTGGCAATCAACAACTTGAACACAATATTATTTTCAAAACATAATTACTAAAGTAACCAAAGAGGTTGTTTCTCAAAAGTGGTATTGTACTGAACAAGTAGTAAATTACTGTATTAAAAAGTAAATAGTAAACACATTTTGTAAACCAACTACACACTGTTAATGTAATCCAGGGGTGCCCAATGAGTCGTTTTGCAATCTACTGGTCGATCTCAAAGTAGTGCTGGTAGATCGCCCGACCATTCAAAAAATTGTTTCGATGTTAGGCAATCATCTATATTATTGTTATTAGGTTACCGAAACAACACGCAAATGTATTGCGAATGCAAATTTTGCTAATGCAAAACTCTAGTGAGCAAGGGTTGGACCAAGTAGGGAACCATAAATGTATTGCATTATATTGCACGATTCAATTGCTTTTGTTTCCACCTCCGGCAACAACTTTAGCTTGACACAATACCTATAGTAAATGGTTCTCTGGTTCACATTGGACTGTTTAAAACCAAAATATTTCCAAACAACTGACACAGCTCCTCTTTTTAGCTAGTTTTACAGCTTCATTTGCGGAACCTTCACAGTCTAATCTGTCCATCCTTCCAGCTCAACACCTGATACTACTAATAAAGCGAAAGCTACAGCTGTGCACCCTAAGCGTGCGTTTCGGAGGTGCAGTAGTGAAAAGGGTCCGATGTCAAACAGTGTTTTGCTGTGCCACTTTCCAAACATTGCTTAAGCTATTCACTGGTTTTCCGGTATTAGAAAAATTCATATCATAACAAAAATAAACACCGGTTTTCGGTATGAACCAGTATACTGCCCAGCACTATGTTGGACAGTACAGTGTATAGGATCGATTTTAATGAGACACAAATGTATAAGGGCTAATAAACAGTGTATAACTACAGCGTTCACTTTTGTTGATGAAGGGCACAGCCATCTTGAATTCTGAGGTCGGGGCTGTAGAGGTTCCTCCAATGTTCTGAGTCAACGTCCGGGCACGTTCCAGTTGAAATTTCCGAATAGGAACTTGGAAATTCTGACTTTCGAGCTTGAATGGAACGCACCATGATTCTAGAGATTGTTGAACTGGGGAGTGTGGCAGAAGTAGGGATTAGATGGGGACAAGGGTGACGGAGAATACGTTGTTGTCATTCTGGAAATAACACAATAAGAAATCGGTCGTCAGAAGACCGGAAAAGGGGAAAAACTATAATTGTGAATGTACATTTTATCACAGATGCAACTCTTTACATGTGACATATAACAGCACGTTAACCCTATCTTATCCAGTTCATTGGAAACTCAGCATAGCTGCACTGACACTTTTTTTCAGCTTTTTCCATGCACATTTTACAGGATATAGATGGATACCTTCAGTGGGCACTTCATTAAATCAACCTGCTGCATAAAAAACAAATGTAGCTGCAAATGAATACAGAAAACATACCAAGGTCAGGAAGTTCACTTACTGTTTGTCTGAGCTTTAGAAAGGACAAGACGGCTGATTTAAGTGACTTTGATTTTTAGTACCAGACTTGGTGGTTTCAGCAACTCAGAAACAGCCGCTTTCCTAGGGTGTTTTTTTACACTAGTTTCTAGAGAGTAGTGCGATTTTAAAAACAACAACAACAACAAAAAAATCATCCAGTTGTCGAGTTCTGTGGGTGAATACTTTAATGACAGATGTCACAAGACAAATTAACTGAAGTTAACAGGAAGACCACAAGTGCAAAAAATACCTGCTGTGTACCACAGTTGTGTGCAAAAAGACTCTCTGAATGCAGACCTTGTCTATGCTTAAAGTACTTTTGGAGGCAAAAGTGAATCTTACCTGCTACTAGCTTGGTGTACCTAATAAAGTGCCGACTGAGTGTAACTGTAAATAAAATACATTTAGCATGCTTTCAGTATTATCTGCTTTTTAACCCAAGAATTTTTTTGCAAAAATGCTGCAGATTCTTAATTTTAGTATACTGAACAAAAGCCTTTACAAACTGGTATTATTCTCCCCAGTTGAAAACCACTTAGCATCCAACGTTCACAAGAGCCGCCTGGTCCAGCAGGATCTGCAGGTGGCCAAACGTCTGCAGGAAGAGGAAGACCTACGGGCCAAAGCCCGCATTCAGCAACAACACCGAGAACTGTATGTCATCCCTTCTTCAAATAGCCATAGAAACTTATATGTGTGACATGAAACCAATAATTATGTTACCTTCTGAAGCTAGTACTCCCTTTCCCTTATCTCTGTATCAATTAAAAACAAAGCTAGATAGTGTTTTCCCCATGTGTTTCAGACATATTGCATGAGTGGTGACACCTGTAAAAACATCAGTTTGCCTGCAAAATGTGGTCGATGTTTGTAGCACTATTCATTTGGATGCTATATAAGGCCATAGCTGCATTTTGGAGAGCTTCCCTTCATATGTAGCCACATCATATGGTTGTATGGTCAGACTATGTCAATGTATGAGATGTTCTGTGCTGTTCCACATACCCCAGAGAGCGCAGCGACAATGAGATTGCCCAGGAGATCCAGGACCAGCTGGTCCGGCAAGCGGAAAAGCAGAGGCAGCAGGAGGAGAGTGATGCGGTGAGAGCTGTATATAAGAGGCTTGATAATGAAGCCACTTACTGGGGTCTGCTGCCTTCCGCACTATAGTGCTGGCAGATTTTCACCGTAATGATCCGTCAAAGTATCTAAATAGTAGTTATTTTCACCCTTTTAACATCTTTAAAAAACTTTTCTAAATTTAAGAAGTTTTTAAAATTCTTTTGTCCATAAACATCTGTCTGTTAGTCAAAGATTATAAAAGACCATGATTCTGCGTTCCTTGTTTTAAGTGTTCTTTGTAGTGAACACCAGGCTGCCAAGCCTTTGGTTATATAGTTTACCCAGGGTGTTCTCCTCAGCATTGTGTTCTCCTCACTTGCCACCGTAGGCCATTGCCCGCAAGCTGCAGGAGAAGGAGATGAAGGAGGAAAGGCGACGGCAGAAACAGCTGGAGGCCAATTTTGAAGAGGAGTACTATGACGAGAAAGGAGGTGAGTCAACCTCAGTGACCCAGGTGTCAGGCAGCCAGCAGAGGATGTTTCACCACATGTGCCATGGTTGCCAGCTTGCACCACAACCTGCTATATTCAGGGTTTGAGTTGAGCAAAACATTATATATTTTGGGAATTGTCTTTGTCCTTTGGTCTATACTACGGAATGCCTGCTTTTGCCTTTCAGCGTGTCTCCCAAACACAGGGTTGTATTGTCTGTGTGACTGTGCTGTGTCTGAATCCACTCCACAACTTATGTTGCTTGGAGGGACCAACAGTGTGGGGAAAATACTCCATCAGGTGGTATGTAGTTGAAGCCCACAGAAATGGTTCAGACAGAAGTTGCATTTGCTGATGAAGGGCTCTGTGCCGCCTGTTCCCAGTTCAGTCTCCCCCCCCCCCTTCCCCCCACATTCTGTTGTCCTCCTTCTGTCTGTATCAACACAATGCTATTTTTCTTTTTGGTCTGTTTGCACTTTCTGTTACACAGATATTGGTGTTTCAGCAGTTTTTTTTTTTTTATTTTTCCGGTAATATGCACCTGCACTGAGCCCTCTTTCTGTCTTGCATGGTCCATGTACTGCATGTGTCTGACTACACACACAGACCAGACACACTGTACGTGCTGTGCTTGACCAGAATGGGCAGTCAGTACCCTTGCAAATGTATGAGTGTATCATTTTCTGTATCCCGTAAAAGTCAGTCGCCTTGAGATTCCTTCAGCAAATCTAGTCCAGCCAGGAAAACCATGAAGGATGATTAAAAATTGTCAGAGGCTGTCAGTTATTTGCAGAGCAGACTACTGATAAGGAGCTTATCGTGCTATAACGTTGTCCTTCGACAGCAGTGCTTTGAGCATGTGATGCTCGCCTTGTGTCAGGGGGAAGTGAAGCCAAACTCGTGTGCAGAATGCCGGAAAGCCAAAGCCTTTGTGGTGAATACTTCCTTCCTAATTTATGAGCACCTGCTTTGTGGTCAAGGTGGCGTAAAGGAAGAGGAGTTTAACAATAATAAAAGTCGCGTAAATGTGGACATGAGGGAAATTATTTCATTTATTCAAATTAATGAAAAGTAACCATCACATTTAGACATTACAGCAGGTCTTATTTAAATAAAGAGTAAATGTTTACATCCAGGTTTTTTGTGCTCAGAGATTTCAGAATTTTTGTGAATGTTCACTTGAAGCATGTTCTAGACAACTAACCAGTGTTTACTAATCCAACTCACCCCCTTCTTTATCCATTGTCCTCTCCTATACTTTCACCTTGCCTGCTCCCTCCCAGCCTCCCAACTTCCCTCAGACACCAGGAAGGGCAAACATTCTGAGCGGGAGCCATCTGAGTGGAATGAACATGCTGAACACTGCCCCCCAGAGATCAACAGCGGCAGACGCCCCAAGTGCAACTTGTCCGACTGTTACCAGGGCAAAAACTGTGACCAGGGGCATGTCAGGCACAGTAAGGACAGACAGACTTCTGACTCCAGCCCCAGCAGACTCCACAAGTCTGAGTCATCAGGGTATCCGAGGGAAGAGACTCGTCACGGATACAACTGGTCGATGGATACTCGTGAGGAGCATTCAGTTTTTTATGGAGCTAGCGGGGAGCTAAGTGGCTCACAGGATTCAGTGGAGGTTGAGATGGTGGTGAGGCGGAAGGAGAGACCTGCTGATTTGTCTACATCTCCACGGCCCCACGAAAGAGACAAGAGGAGGAACAGAGAGAAAAACAGGGAGGACTGTCAAGGGCAAGGGTCTGATAAGAAAGCTAAGCGGGATAGGAAACAGACTATAGAGTGGGAGGGGAAGCAAACCAGAGACTGGGATAGGGATGAGGAGTGGGAAAAGGACAGGAACAAAGAAAGGGACAGGAACAGGGAGCGGGTGAGGGACAGGAAGTGGGAGAGAGACAAGGGGTGGGAAAGAAATAAAGACAAGGACAGTGTGTGGGAGAGTGAAAGGGACAGGAGCAGGGAATGCGAGAGAGACAAAGATAGAGGTGGAGAGTGGGAGAAGGACAGAGACATTAATAGGAAGCGAGAGAGGGACTGGAACAGGGAGAGAGACAGGGACAAGAGCAGGGAGGGGGATAGAGGCAGAGACCGGGAATTGGAAAGGGACAGAGATGGGGAGTGGGAGGGAGACAAGAAGTGGAACAGAGACGGACAGTGGCAGAGAGATGAGGAGCGAGAAAAGGTCAGGGAGGGGGACAGAGACAGAACCAGGGGAAGAGAGAGGGACAGCAGCAGGGAGGGAAAGAGAGGCAGGGAATGGAAAAGAGACAAAGACAGAGTTGGGGAGCAAGAGGGGGACAGAAACTGGGACAGGGAGGGGGACAGAGACAGGAACAACGGCAAGGAGGGGGAGAAAAGCAGAGACAGGAAAATGTACAGGAACAAGGAGCGAGAGAGGGACAAGAACATAGAGGGGGAGAGGGACAGAGACAGGAAGAGGGACAGAAACAAGAAGGACAAGAACATGGAGGGGGAGAGGGACAGGGACAGATACCAAGATCAAGATAGGGTTAGGCACAAGGATTCACATAATGGCAGAGATCTTGATGGAGAAGAACCTGGCCCAAGCCAGATTTGGATGGAGGAAAAGTTTGCAGATCAGGAGCATGAGCTGGGTAGGAGGAGAGTGATTTCATGGGATGATGAATTTTTACATAACACAAGCTCCAGAACTGAAAGGAGAGGGGAGAGGAGGGATCACAGGGACCCCCATGAGGAGGTCCCAAGAGCACGCTCCTGTTCACATGAGGACACCTCCCAGTCTCTCTCCCCCAAGGGGCCAGGTATGGTCAGGCCCCTGTGTGTGCCAGAGCTGCTGCCAAGGGTGTTGCTGCTGCTTCTGGTGGTGGTGGATCTGGCCCTGACATCTTTATGCTCCTTTGACCTTCTGTCTGTGGGAATTTGAAGTGAGCAAATTACACATTTCGGGTGATGCCAATGGTCTCTACATCTAGGAAAAATCAAGGATGTATGTGTGTGGTTTTTATCAGAGAAATTAATCCTTTTTACTTGTGCATTTGCATTGCTTCTCTTGATTTTGTGGCTTTTGAATATAGGTGATTCTACTGCTTTCTGTTTTGCACTGGTTTTTAAAAAGGAGTTTTTTGTATGTGGCGCCCTCTTCAGGCAGGATGGCACGTGGCGAGTATGGGATGAGGGACGTTGTGCAGGGCGTTGGTCGGATGGACCTCCGAGAGCAGGAGCTAAGGGACATGGAGGTTGCCCGGAAACTGCAGGAAGAGGAGATGAAGGTGGGTGTCTCGCCATTATCGCGCCAACGAATGTTAAAGTGTAGTGGTTACATCCGTTTCATTATGCAGCCATTCTGTTGATCCATGCATCTGTCCATCTGCTTATCACATTCAGCGTAAGGGGGGGGGGCTGGAGCCAGTCCCAGGCATCATACAGCTGTGGCCCACCCTGCAATTGCAATTAGCCATCCCATTAATGAAACTTCAGGAAAAAAAAGAATGTCTAATAAATCAAAAGGCTGACTGAAATTCACTGTTTCTTTAGGCAAACGAGGTAGACAAGAGAGCTGCACAAGTTGCACAGGATGCAGTAAGTTTATGATCGAGGCCTCTTGTTTTCCAAGCATGATAGCTCTTGCCTCTCCTTCCCTCAAACTCTTGTAACTCTTCTGGTGCTTCAGTATGGTTTGTGCAAAGAACACATTGATAAAGAGGGTAACCTTTGTGCCATAATCTCATAGGTGTGGCTTCCTTCTTATACTTGTTATCAATCCAGAAACATAAGGAAATAAAAATGGATTGAATTCTTTATCAGTTGACTTTCTGTTGACAGGAAATTGCCCGTTTATTAATGGAGGAAGAGAAACGGGTTTATAAGAAGTCCAGGGATCGGGAAAAGCCTTGTGCGGACCACAGAAGACCAGAGGGAGATGGAAAGGTAACCAGTACACCTGCCTGTTATTGCATGAAATTTTAGGAAATTAGTGTGTAGATCAGTGTGTGTGTTTTTTTTCAGTCTGCTTTATTTATTAGTACCTTAATATAGGGTCAGAAACCCTGCCTACATAGGGCTCATTGTAGGAATAAAAAAAATAATATAATAAGCTACAGTAATACCAAAAGTAACAACTCAGTTTTCTGATCATAAGGAAAGTACAGTAAGATGACTGAGTGTGTACCTTCTCTGTTTTAGCCTGGATTTGAAGAAGTGGTGAGGCCCAGGTCACGGGAGGAGTACCACCAGAGATCCAGAAACCATAAGGCAGATAGGTATTATACCTGTTCGCTGCTCAGAGAGCCCTCGCACATCCCTCTAACAAAAATGGAAGACAGTACCAATTACATGTGAAATCGCTCATGCTTAAGCCGCTACTTTGGAAACACACCCCTGACAAAACCCAGAATCAACTAGATAGAACACAGAGGTTCTGACTCCACTCTGCACAGCGCTCATAGTACCAGTGTACAGGCCGGCCATGAAGTCCAGCAACTTCAGGGGGATCCTGCTAAGTCATAGGATGTCCCATAGTGCAGCTCAATCAACTGAGTAGAACACATTACAAAAATCAACAAAGGCTGCAAAGAAACTCTGCTGATATTTGTGTTTGCGCTCCATGAGAACCTTCAGTACTAAGATGCAGTCAATGGTAGACTTCATAGGTGTAAAACCAGACTGCTTCGGTCACTGGTAGGTAAACGAGTGATCAAAGATTGTCCCATTTTGCAGTCAGGAGGCATGACAACCATCTCACAAATGGAATCAAAAATTACCTACAATGCCAGGAGCACAGCCTTCCCATCAATCCAGAGAGTTTCACCCCAGATACCACAGATCCCTGTGGCCTACCCTACCCCCAGCTGGTTCACCACCTGTGCAATTTGTGAGACTGGGTGTCTCACAGCTAATCAGAGGATCCAATTCAAGAACTGTGTCATCGTTCCATCTCCCGCCCTGACTGAGACTCTAAAAGGAACAGATTTGGATGTGTAAAATGCATTTATTCCTCTGTAAGCAGGACGTGGGTCACTCTGAAATCACTCTCCTCCTACTTAGGTGTGTTGATTCTGGGTTTTGTCAGGGGTGTGTTTCCAAATGCTTCCTTATCTGCCCTCAAGGCCCTTGCAGGAATCCTTCTCACTTCCTGGTACAGACCAGAGTTGCCATCAAACCACGCACTGTGACTCATCTCGATAATATCCAGGGTGCCCTGCAAGGTGGAACACCTTCTTCTGGGAACACGGGCAACACCAAAACAACCCTTGGCAAACTCACTCAAGTTGCAAACAGACTCATTAGAAACAGCCTGACTTTGGAGTCTACTGGCCCTTAGCTGAATCTTCAGAGTAGCAACAACAAGTCTGTGGTCAGAATTCACAAATTGGGCACTTATGTAGACCCTGCAGTTCTGTAGGAGCCTCTAGCGTCTGTCCACGAGGATGTGATCGGTTTCCTCACTGCACCACCAAAAGCTGTGAATAAAATCTCCCTCATCAAGACATTACTGTGGTTGGAGCTTACACTGAGACAGCAGACAAGACACCCAGAGTGTGCCTTAGCCTCTCGTAATACGGTCGTTGAAAGGAGTGACATCAGACACCATTGGGAGGAGCCGATCCAACAGCTACTTACTGAGTTTGGCAGCCATCAGATTGACCAAACCGATAATATGTGTGTCCATCTACAGAAATCTGGCCACTCCCTGATCTGCGTACCTCAGTGCCACCGCTGAAATATGGAGTTTATGAAGCTCCTCTAAAAGCAGAGGAAGATGGTCATCATGTTGAAAAGACCAGATGTTCCATGCACCTACTTGTATAGGCCGCCTCAGATTACGACTTGAGTGCTACCGTGCAGCAGGCGACGCTTCGACACCACACCAGTTCCAATCCACAAAAGGCCTGACCCCATTGGCTCTCTGGCAGTTTTGATGTTAGGAAGGAAATGAAATATTTTTTACTGAGGTATATGTGAGATTTACCTGCCAGAAAGCCTCAATGGAACATCTCAACCACACAGAAATTCAGCAGGAAAGCATTTCATTTAACAGTCCTAATGTTTTCAACTGCATCCTCTGTCTCTTTCAGACCACCAGCTCATTCCCATGACTATGAGAACATGGACTCCAGCTACCTGTATCCAGCAGCCCACTATCCTAGCCGTGCTTCTCCTGGGCCAGAGACAACTTATAAAGGTGACATCATTTTATGGAATACTGTCCCATCTAATACAGGTCCAGCTCTGCATGTTCTCCCTGGATGCTATCATTGATTATGTCATCTTCCTATTGAATTGATATCTCTTATCTGCTTTGTTTGTTGTTTGCCTGTCCATAGCTGTTTGAAACTAAAATTTGCTTCCCTCGCTCATGTAGACAAGAAGCATGATTTCTGGGAGAACCACAGCCTCTAAAACATGACCTGAACTTTTGGCTGTATCCCAGGTTGAGTGCTAGTCTGTACATAGTGAACTACTTTTGGTTTTGTTGGAATTTTTTGTTTTTTTGTTAGGCTGTGTTATTTTAGGACTGAATAGCTTGCTACACAGTGCACTACAATTCCCCATGCCTTGGAGTTTCTAGCATAGTTTTCCAAGCAAATATTAATTTGTTTCCTGGAAAAAAAAGTTCCTGCTGTCTTGTCTGAAATGGTCATCTGTACCCGTAATTACCCAAGAAGCCTGCAGGATCCATTTCCTCTGTCATTCTGCAGTTTCAGTGAGGCAGCTGGAAGCTACAGTGCCTGGTGAAGCCAGTGTAGCCTTTCAGCTTCTCTTTCCTAGACTATAAAAAAGATCAATAGGAATCAAACAGCAGCGTAACCCCCATCTCAATCTTCAGAATTTTTCCCTCCCACCAGCAGATCTGAGACTTATTCCTTTTCTTACAGGCTCCTACAACCGCCAGTGACTCTGCCCTCGAAATCCTGCCATTCGTACATCGTTCTCCTTTGTTTCATTACAGTTCCATTTTGGATCCATTACAAGTGGATGCTTGCTGGGACAGTTAAGACTTGCAAGTAGAATTTTCCTGGAGTTTTTCAACACAGAACTATACCAGAGTGAATGCAGCCACCAAGCCAGTGCTATGTTGACTTTTTTTTTTTGGGCTGGACACCAAAAAATGATATATGGGGGGGGGGGCTTAAGTATGATGAAGAAGGTGGTTTGGCTGTGCTCTTGCAGTCATGGCCATTCTGCCAGAAGATACTGCTGTTTAGTTTTGGATAGCTGAGGTCCCACGGTTCTCGTCATCATGCCAGCCATCACTGTGGTGCGTGCTTCCTGGTGGCTGTCCTCCAGATTATAGTTGTGCAACACATCCACGAAATAAGGTTCCAGGAGCATGCCAAGTTGGATAAGTCTGTGCTGTACTGTCTTTCCTTCATCGAATGGCCACTGCTTGTCCTTGTCCATGCAGAAGATATGTGTGGCTTTGGAGTCTTGAGCTTTTCACTGAACCTAATCATGCAGGGGAGTTGATGTGATCCACAGTGTGGGCACTGTCTCTACTACAACACATGGGAACTTCCTCTCCGTTTCCTGGCCATGAGGCAGCACTCCCCATTCTGTAGAGTTTAGCATCATCAGTGAACAACTCCCATCTGGAGCTGGAGATGCCATTGCTAGAGGGATCTCACTGTCTTCATGTGTACTCTGCTGTTTACTTTGATGTTTATTCCTGCATCTCGGTTCCCATTTTGCCTTGATGGCAATGAGCTGGATCAGTTAAATGTGATTTTTTTTCTATAAATATTTTTATTTATAATTTTCAGTTGCCAAGTACTGAGCTTACACATCTGCTAGATGTATTGCAAGTTTTGTAGACGGAAAATGATCAAAGTCTGAAGTACTCTTACTCAGTGTTTTGGTTGTCATTGTACATTAATGGCAACCCATTATTCGGGGTGGGGTGGGTGGGGGGTTTGAGAGTAAGCAGAGGGAAGAAGGACATGCCAGTATATATTATTAATCATACACATACAAGTCAATCTACCCTATCAGAACCTGTGTGATGGAAGTGTATTTTTTTGAGAGCTAGTGCATTTGTCATCATGGGAGCTCTTCATACTGTACATTGTTCTACTAATGAATTTTAAAGTTGTCAGGTTATTACTTTATGCTCTTCTAGCATAGTGGAAAGAAGAGGCCTCCTGAAAAAATGACGACATTCTCCAGTGACTATTTTTCAAGAAATGGGGCAAATGATACCAACCGATGATTACTATCAAATGCTTAGCAGGTCATGTGACTTTGAGGACCTGCATGCAAGGCTCCCAATCAGAGAAGACTTAAAGTACACTGAAAGTACACTGACAAATCTTCATATAAACAGATTGTGAAGAAAAAATGACAGCATACAGTTTTTATTAAATCACTTTTTAATTCCACTCATTTATGTTTTGATTCTGTTTTGTGATCTGATTCACATGTTTGCTTTGATTCACAATGACTTTTGTTTTTCAGTTTTTGAGTCTTCAGGCCTCGATCCTCATCCTTCCATCCTGTGACACTGCAAAAAAAAACATCCCCATTTCCTTCCACATTTAGTCTATTCTTGGCTATCTGTGATGTTCCGGCTGTGTAAAAGCACCACAGTGCACACTGTTCCAAATACGGTTGACCGCAGGTTACAAAAAAAAAAAAAAAAACCTTAAAGAGACAGAGTACAGCTTACTTTTGGATAAGTGAGAAGCTTCATTGATTTATTTACTTGGGGTGGGGGACCAAACCCATGTGTTTCAGTATCTTTATAGCATTTAAAAGGTGCTTGATGATGAATAGACTGAAATGAATGACAAGGTGGTTGGGGTCAATATTAACCAAATTCTTGGACATCCACATCTACCTTACCTAACCAGATCAGTAAGCGTATGAGCACAATGCCAACATACTGTTCATGTTCAAGTATTGAGTACAATTTCAGATCTACAGCTTTTCAAATGCTGTATGTTGTTTTTGAATAGTGCATGCTTAGGTAATTGGAGACAAAGGTTTTGGTTAGGACAACATACATTGTTCAGTGAACAAGAAGACTGAAATCTCAGTCATGCCCTAATGCTCGCTTAAATTTTATTGAAGAGTACTTCTGGCTCCTTTCCATATCTAGAATGAGTAACCTGTTTTATTGTACAATTTAACAAAGCCTTTTCATTATTCTTCCTTCTCCATTTTATTCATTTAACTCTTGACTATGTGTAGAAATATTAACACAGATGTTGCAACATAATAAAACACAAAAGTAACAGCAAGTGCAAAAAATACATCACCACAGCAGGCTGTGCTGTTTGCATTAATAAAATTGCAAGCTGCCCAGTTGGGAAGAATGTGTTAACAAAAGAGATTAATTGTTCTCCTACTGAGGAAAAGGGTGAGACTATTTTTGACTGGTGTTGGTAAAACATTCCATTATCGCAGGAAAATTATAAAGCAGGTTCTCCACACCTTGGCGAGAATTCCTCATTTTCCAAAGTATGCTTAACAAAAATGTGTGTGTAGATACAAACTGCTGATGACCTGTTGAAAGTACTGCGAATTGGTCTTCATTTGGGTTGTTGTGTTTAGCCAATGCAGGAGTTAAAAAGATGTTAAAGGGTGGAAATAGCAAGTGTGCAGTCCATTATGTCCAGGGGCAGGCAGGTGGTGTAGTGGTTAAGGACGCAACCGTGTAGTCGAAAAATTGCTGGTTCGAGTCCCTGACCTGCAAGTACCGCTGAGGTATCCTGAGCAAGGTACCGTCGCCAAGCACTGCTCCCCGGGCGCTTACATAGCTGCCCCCTGCTGTGTCACATGGGTTAAATGCAGAGGACATATTTCGTTGTTGCGTGCTATGGTGCATCAACAATGATGATTAATCACCTTCACTTCATTATGTAATGTATTCCCAGTCTCTCTTGTGGGGGGTTTTATGGAGTTCAACACCACTTAAATTACTTTTTCTTGTTGACACTTAAAGCTGTCTTTATACTGCATCACACATACCTTCCTAATGCATTATAACGCATTCATAAAGTATTATAAACCAGGCTGAAACTATTTTTAAAAAGGCATAACATCATAGTCATGTGTATTAGGCATTATGAATGCTCTTGGTCTCATCTATAATGCACAATAAACACCTTCACATTGCAGCACAAAGCATCCTTAATTATACTGACCATTATAATGCATTATGAAGGTATTATAGGTGAGCCCTTCATAGAGCATGAGAAATGGCAATGCCTTTTTATAAATATTTATAGCCATGTTTATAACACTTGGTGAATGTGTTAATAAGAACAGTTATTAGCCTTTAGGCATTAGAAATATGGGCTTCATAGAAAGTGTTACCACCCCCAAAGTAATAAAACAAGTCTCAAACATTAGTGGACTTTGCTAATGGCCAGACCGTGGTGGGCAGAGGAGTTAAATCTAGGTAAATAAAAAGAATTACCCGGGACAGTGTCTGCAGTTCCACATATGAACCACCAGGGGTACTTACTAAGCACATTCTACGGAACAATCATAGAAACCTGTAACTTCATACTAGTGGTGGGCAAAATGTCGCTTCATGAATCATTTGCTGTATTTTTTTGACCCCACTAGATGGTGCTCTTGGTTTGCTTTGGGGTATGCTTTGTGCCCATTTTTGAACAGAGACCACCATCTATTGGAGTGAAATGTAGAACAAATGATTCATGAAGCATCATTTTGCCCATCACTTCTTCATTCGAGTTTTATCCACCTCCACCCACCTTGCGTCTTAAACCTCTGATATGAGGCTGGGTGGGTTACAGCTCCCCCTGGCGAGCCCTTCGCCTAGATTTACTGACCTTCCTTTAAGCCAGGTCAAAGCAAGGTCCAAAGACCCTCCTTCATAATTTAACTGATCTTACCTTTAATAAATTTTGCCCTTGTTCATATGTATCAAGTCATATGTACATTAAACAAACAACAATGCTGTCTACTTACACTTGAAACCCTTATTTCTTTCATAGAATACTTACAAATTATTCATCTTACAAATCTCCAAATGTAAAATGTGTTTGATTACTTTAATCATCTCTTGATCCTTGTTATGCATGTAATGTCACCCAATTTCCTTTTTTGCCTGTGGGGAAAAAGGAGGTGGAGCAGAATAGCTAGCTGGTCCAACAACATGCCTTTAACTTAGGTGGTTCAACACATGTCTGTACTATCGCTGACACGGCCTCCATGCTCGTATTCATTCAGTAGTTCAGACTTAGTTTATTTGTGTCTGCCGTCGTTGTAATCCCAGCGCTTCATTCTCACAGTATAAAAAGTCATCCATTGATAAAATCACAATTTTTCCGTTGCTTCCAATTACACTCACTACCAGAAACAATGACTGAAACTCTGTGGAAATCTCAGGCACGGTTTCTGGCCGTGTGGGCAACAGGGATCACTCGCTGGAATTATAAAAAAAAATGCATTCGAAACAATGAGATCAACTTGCCATTTGCCTTACACTGTCACTGTGCATCTTAATAATACCAGTTATAATAAAATAAGATCACAGTATATAATTGATTACACACCCAATTTAGCGTTTAGTTGCGGGACGCAAATGGATTTGTCACAGGTTTATACGCATACGGCGTCTATTCCTCCCCGAAATAGATGTTTTGCAATTGAGTAAACATAGTTACAAAAAAATGTACCTACTGTATTAGGAAGGATAAGTTGATAGGCAAAGGGCGTAAATCACAGATATACTATTTATTATTAAATGTATTTATAATTTATATGTTATATTTATTTATATTTATATATAATCATGCTTATAAATTATATTATATACAGTCTTACGCCAAGTTACGCCTGATCGAGTCCCGTCTTTGGTCCATCATATACATTTATCGAGAGACGCCTGAAAGTGGACGTAGTGGGACGTTAGCGGGTCCGTGGCTTGGTGTAACACAGGGGTGCCCAAATCTTACCCGCAAAGAGCCGGTGTGTATGCCGGTTTTCGGGATAACCTTTAGATCAGCTGTTCGAACCCAGGTATGACGATTCTTCGGCCAATCAGTCCTCTAATTAGTGATCTAATTAGGGAGTTGAAGCGAAAACCTGCATACACACCGGCCCTTTGCGGATAAGTGGTGTAACAGGTCCGGGAGAAAGGGACCGTGGCGGCGCTGCCCAATCTAACTTGATGCGGTACGCGTACTACAATGTATATGCGATGGACAGCTACAGTATGGAGATACGCCCAAACTGACTTCCATTCGGGGGTCCCGGTCCCACTTGGGAACACAAGTGGTCGCACGGCTGATTTGCTTACCTGGCTGCAGGACAGGCTGATACTCGCACACTGATCGCAGTGCTGACACGCGGAGCGAAACGCAACCATTCTTCGCAGTGCGATTTCATGAACGTATCTTTGTGATAAGACGGGTAACCCTGTGGAAATCATCTCGCCGTAATGTCAGCTGGAGTAACTGCGAAGCTGCGTCTGTCTCTGGGTTTTTTGCTGCGGTGCGCTCGTTTCATTTAGGTGTTCTCCCCAAACAGAAATGCCCGCGGCACATCTTCAGGAAAAACCGGTAGAGGAAGTTAGAATAGACGTACATAACGTGCTCTCGAATGTTCAGTTAATCCTTTAACACTTCTCTCACTTGGTTAAAATGTTGACGCTGAATCCCGACTTGAGCAATACTACTTCTTGTCAATTTTTTACAGTAAAAAATAAACTTAATGCAAAAACATCAGTAACAACAACAACAGTAATAATAGTAGACTTAATATGCTTTGTTATGTAAGCACTTTAGGCCTATTGAGGGTAGAGGAAAGCCATTATTTGTGTGACGACTTATGGTTTTAGGGTAACATCTAAAGTAGGTGTAATGAAAATGAAAAAGCAGGTATGACAAAGGGAGGCTGTGGTTATGTCACTTTTTGACAGCACTATAAGAATTTGCCCCTTCCTGCTTTCTTATTTTTATGCACATTTGTCACACATGTTTCAGATCATCAAACAAATTTTAATATTAGACAAAGATAACCAGAGTGAATACAAAATGCAGTTTTTAAATGATGATTTAATTTATTAGGAGAAAAAAGCTATTCAAACCAACCTGGCCCAATGGGAAAAAGTAACTGCTCCCTAAATCTAACAACTGGTTGTGCCATCCTTGGCAGCAAGAACTGTAATCAAGCATTTGCAATGAGTCATGCACATCTTGCAATTGTTTCAATTCAGCCACATTGGAGGGTTTTCGAGCATGCACGACAAAAGCATCTCAATTGGATTTAAGTCTGGACTTTGACTAGGCCACTACAAAAACTTAATTTTGTTTTTTTTCTGAGCCATTCAGAGGTGGACTTGCTGGTGTGTTTTGGATTGTTGTCCTGCTGCATAACCCAAGTGGGCTTGAGCTTCACGGCACAAACTGATGGCCTGACCTTCAGGATTTTCTGGTAAAGAGCAGAATTCATGGTTCCATCAGTTATAGCTAGTTATCCAAGTCCTGACCCAGCAAAGTAGCACCAGACCATCACACTACCACCACCATGCTTGACTCTTGGTATAATGTGTTAGTTTTATGCCGGATGAAATGGAACGCAGACCTTCCAAAAAGTTCATCTTTTGTCTTGTCAGTCTACGGAATATTTTCCCAGAAGTGTTGGGGGATCACCAAGATGCTTTTTGCCAAATGTGAGATGAGCCTTCATGTCCTTCTTGGTCAGCAGTAGTTTTCACCTTGGAACTCTCCCATGGATGCTATTTTTGCCAAGTCTCTTTCTTATTGTTGAACCATGAGCAATGAGCTTAACTGAGGCAAGTCAGGTCTGCAGTTCTTTAGATGTTATTCTGGGGTCTTTTGTGACCTCCTGGATGAGTTTCACTTTTGGAGTGATTTTGGTAAGCTGGCCACTCCGAGGAATGTTCACCACTATTCCAAGTTTTCTTTATTTGTGGATAATGGCTCTCACCGTGGTTCGCTGGAGTCCCAAAGCCGCAGAAATGACTTTGTAACCCTTTCCAGACTGATAGATGTCAATGACTTTGCTCCTCATCTGTTCTTGAGTTTCTTTAGATCGTGGCATGATGTGTTGATCTTT
>JAODKM010000032.1:11303460-11339796 GCA_026780845.1 Petrocephalus sullivani | reverse complement strand
CGGTCTTTACGGAACAACGTGTAACCATCTATATTATATTCTTGTCCATCCTTTTCTCTCAACCACGTTTCAGTTATTCCTATATTCCTATAGTTGAGGTGGTTTAGGCAGCTATTTAGGATGCCTACTGGGTGCCTCCTTGGGGAGGTGTTTTTCAGGCATGTCCAACTGAGAGGACACCTCAGGGCAGATCCAGGACATGCAGGATCTCTGGCCTGGGAATGCCTTGGTATCCCCCTGGAGGAGCAGGATGAGATGGCTGGGAAGAGGTCTGAGCATCCCTCATCAGACTGCTATCCCCACGACCTGGACCCAGATAAGTGCTGCAAAATAGATGAATGGATGGAGGGTAAAGCAAGACACATTAGGAGTTGCTCAATTTGAATTGAAAGGTTTTTTTTAAAGCCAGTTTTGCTACAACAGAAGACCTGGATGGTAGATTGCAATCCTTTAATTATACATAGAGAAGAGAAACCATCAGTAAAACCTGATGACTGATTTAGGTGTAAATGCAATTCAGTGTTGCTACAGCTCTTACTATATACTGTAAACACTGTATTCTCTCCAATAATAACTGAGGACAGTACCATATACTTATAATATTTAGGTGCAGAATATCATACGATTTTGAAGTGCAAACCCTTCCACCGCTATGAGATGGTGACTTATGTAGGGGTATAAACTGTATCCTAAGAATAAAAATAAAAATACTACTACTACTAATATATATTAATAATTATGAATTCTTCTTCTTATTATTATTAATTAAAAAGCACAACAAAAAATGTCATTAACCAGTTATCTTTATTTTTTTAGTTTGTATGAAAATATGGAAGACATGTTTATAAATCTGTAAACTGTGATGTATTTACAAAACATTTTACAAAATGACAGTTCCCAAAATATGTAAATATAAAAACACGAAATACAAAATGAAAGCAGTAATGTGACATTCGCAACTGTGGTTCTCTAAGAAATGTTTTTGCTTTGAAAACACATTTTTAAATTTTATTAGCTTTCACTGTGCTTTGGGTCAACTTGAAATGTTTTAACACTACATAGCTTACTCCTTAATTGAGTAACATAACATTAAAGGTATCCCGCCTCCTTAAATCTCATTCTTTGCAATATATGCTGTCTCCCATCAAAACAAATATTTTCAATACCTTTTTCTGAAATTTTGGACTCACAATTATATTTGATCATAAAACAATGTATTCATGACACACTGTCGAGTAGAACTATATTTTAAAGAAAATAAAATTGCAGTCACTTGATCATTTTTTATCTGAGCAGCAAAAATGTGATAAAGTAACCTAAACTTCCTTATCCTTAAAAATACAAAATATCCCTTGCATATTTAAGGGTATAACAAAATGCAACAATTTAGATCAACAGCTGATCTATTAAAAAGTTGGAAAAAAAACATTAGTTACTAATTGCTAAGATTAAAAAATATTAAAAAAACAAACCAACTTTACTGCATGTGGGGAAAAATCATATGTCTTTTTCAAATAAAAAATACAAAAAATGGAAAATATAGTTAGCAAGTAAACTGCAAGAAGTGATTGCTGCTACACAAAAGATCCAAAAAAATTCAAGGTATACGCAGAATTAAGTATGAAATGCTTTAAAGCTACCAATATATTTCTTATTGTGGTTTGCCGGACATAATCCTGTAAAACACATTTATTTTTCAGTTAAGTATCCCCACAGTAAGGTCATGAAAAATGTAGCCAGATGAGAGAATACTGAACATCTATCACTGGATGCATTTTTAATGGCAGGGGCTGGCAAAAAAACCAACTAAATAGTCAAAAAAAATACTTCAAGTGCAACAAATGGTAATACGATGCAACACTTTTGCAAATTTAAACTACAGTCTGAAAACCTCACATTTAAAGACAGAATAATACTTTCTTCTGACATTAAGGAACAAACTAACATTGTAGCGAAACACTTCAGATATATACAATCATATCAGGCCAATGTCAGTGTGAACAACGTTGTCTTGAAAGAGGTTGACCAGACCATCATAAAACTGGCAAGGCAGTAAGAAATAAGCAGTGTCCATCTTATTTTTCTTAATGCAAACTTCAGCCATGATTCCAGCTACTGAAACATCCAACTGGAACGCATTATTCAATAACTAATCCACAGATGTAAATCATTTTTTGGCATTTGGTAAGTGCTCTGTTCAAGATATTAAAGAAAAGAAATGATCCACCACTGCTAAGCTCCTGAAAAGAATTAAGTGCACTTTTTTACCCTAAAAGGAAAGTAGACTGTGAACACATGGGCCTTTAGTATCAAGCTATTTTTTTGAGTCGTTGAGACAAAGATTATATAACGGTGGGGGATTTTCCAGCTATGAAGAGTGCAGGCTGCTCATTCCCCTTCTTCCTTTATACGCTGCTGCTTGCGCCGAGAGTCCATGTCGAAGGAGAAGTCACTCCAGTCATCGCGCGGGGGGAAGGAGATGGTCTGGCGTAGTGTGAAACGCACAGCATCAATGACACGCTCGCTGCGAGCCTCTGTGGAGCCCACGCTTACAGTGGAGGAGCCGCTCGTGGTCCTGAGGATGTGGGGCGGTGGCGAGAACTCCATTGTCTGCCGGTGCTCAAGGATCCCCTTCCAGATGATGTGCTGGAACTCAGTGGGGATCTTCAGCCGGGACAGGTCCTGTGAGGGAGGAGCAGGATGTTCAGCCGTGATGGTCACCTTCCCTGTGACACCATGCTGTCATCTGGAATGTAGACTCACCTCTATGTTATAGTTCTCAATCTGGTAAATATTGGTCAGACCCTGGGCAGTGAAGTAATCCAGGCACGCCGAGCAGCCCAGCCGCAACAGGAAGCTACGCAGAAATACAGGAAATACAATCGGAGAGAAAAGTGGATGGTCGTCACCTCAAGA
Source organism: Petrocephalus sullivani (assembly GCA_026780845.1). Lineage (NCBI taxonomy): Eukaryota > Metazoa > Chordata > Actinopteri > Osteoglossiformes > Mormyridae > Petrocephalus > Petrocephalus sullivani. Next base: position 11,336,880 of record JAODKM010000032.1, on the reverse strand, counting down.
CAGGTCAGACTACAGAATGAAAATAACAGCTCTGCAGATTCAGTTACTGATTTTAGCCAAGTCAATATGTGTTCCTGAGTAATATTCCCAGTTAATTTAGATATTAAAATAGATATTACTTCTATATACACATTAATGATCTAATATTAAAAATTAATAACATGAAGGTCTTTTTAGTTTATATCCTTTCATTCACTCACTACCTCATACATCTTCCTCTTTTCCCTGAGTCGACCTAAACATGTCACCATTATTAAATGATTATTATCCCAGCAATATATTATAAATGAATATTTTAATTATTATATTCAATATTGAGATGTCAACCTCTCTTTAGGTCTGTGCAAGATAGCTATCAGTGAGTCTTATGCATCTAGTGTAAGGACTAGGGTAAACGTCGAAATAGGTCTGTGTTTGAAAATCCCGATGCGAACACGCATAACAGAATCGATGGGAATACTAGAATTACCAGTGAACTTCTCTGAGGGGACCTTTGGTAAGAAAGGTACCTGGATATGCTGCAGTCCATTGGGTAGGGTGGAGGAGGAGAGCAGTGGGAAGCAGGTACCATGGGTAACTGAGGTTGTAGGGCATGGCTTGGACTCAGCGTGGTCATGTCAGTACCCATGGGAATATGTGCACTCATCATGGGAGTCACTGCAAAGGACAACAGGATCTCAGGACTGAGCTAGCTGAAACACTTTTTACAGGACATGACGTTAAGTAACGTATATGGTTATGAAATTCTGGTTTCTTCAGCAGCACACATCGCAAGATGTCAAGATGAAGTCCATCTCACGAGGATCACATTTATCTACTATAATATGCAGTAGCGATATCATAAGGCTCACAAGTTCGATCAGGCAGCACTGACATGTGACGTGAGATACCCTGGAGAAAAATGTGTGCAGTGCTCTGGCAGGGGAGGCACCCACTTACTGTCACTCAGGCCCCCAGACATACTGGCCGGGGTTAGCGAGCTGCGCTGCTGGGTGTTCATGATCTGGCTGACAGACGGCAGCTTGTTCACCTTGCCATGGGGAGGGGAACTGGAGCCGAAGGGTGGCTGGGATTGGATGGAATTCCTGGGGCGAATGGAAAAGCGCACATTACCCCCAGGCCACATCCTATCTTAACCAACACAAAAGCCATTCGTCAAACATTCCCACAGCACCAAAAACATGTCACGATATGATCAGAATCATCATCGTCTGTCACATTCTTCTCCAGGAGGGTCTCATCAATAGAATATTGGACCTATGTTAAAGAAACTATACAACTGACCTACATATCCAGCGGTATTTTATCCTCTGATCCATTTAATTTTCTTAATTTTCTTTTACATTACAATTTAATGCAGGTCTATTTTGTTAACTTCTATGACATGGTAGTGCTACTATAGGGCGATATTAACATTCACACACATCTTTCCCTAATGAACACCAGGAAAGACAAAATAATTACCAAATTATACAATCACAGTTATACAATAAAAAATATTTTCCATGACCAAACATACATTAAAATAGTAATACATTAAGTGGCTTTTACTTCTAAGATGGTCAAATGATAACCAATATGGAAAGCAATATATGTGTATTACATCATTCATATAAGGATATATGTTATCCTATTTAGTTTAAATACACATTCTTGTATCTGATGCAATCCTTATGACTCAACACACACCGTATATAGACATTAAAAATGCAGCTAAAAGTAATGACTGAGATTTAATAAAACAGGAAAATAAAACAGATCAGCAGCAGAAAACAGACATTTATTGAGTAATGACAGAAAAAGTGCAAAAGGCATGTATCACAACAACAATCTGTTTCAAACAGAATAGGCACTTCCTGGTAAATACTATTTGAATATCACTGTACATTCACTAACTCTTTCATCATTGTCTTGACAGAAAATAAATCTTCATTAGAAAAGGCAAACGAAAACGGAAAAAACAAAACTGTCCTGCAGTCATTAAAAAAAGAAACATGTCCAGCATTATCAAAGTTATTCTTGTCTTTTTTATTTTTACCGTATTCCCAGGGATGACCGCACCCGAGTCCAGCTCCAGCAGTAACACCACGATTAAACAAAGCAGCCACACAGCACATGAAGCAGCTCAAAAACGGAAAATGGATCTAATAGAAAAACACTAGCACTTGGTTCCTGACCAACTCTGGCAAATCAGTCTTTAGAAAGCACTTCCCATAGTCTGAGGAAAGCAAGGAGGTCAACTGAGAGGCCATCACTGTAGATGTGCAACATATTTGTGCAATACAAGATACAAGCCAGTCTCATAATATAAATTCTTCTTTGTCCTTTATCCTTCACAAAAAAAAACTACTGTTAAAGCATCATCATGCAAGGGGATGAAATGATAAACTTTCAGGAGTCATTAAAAGAAAAATCATAACATGAAATCTTTCTAATTGAACAGGCTGTTAGCTGCAGCCGAGGTGAGATGCCGAGGTGAAATATAACGAAAATGAGACATGCACAAAACGAACCCAAGAGTCTGAAACGATCTCACCACAGAAGCAACTGGCAGAAAAAGCCTCCTAGGTACCATCGTTAGATTACAGCCGATCCTGGAGTATGGACTCTGTGGCTGTGTGTGATTCTCAGGGCACGAGCAATCTGTCAGTGCCCATTTCCTGCTAATAGAGCGCAGTCTCTTTGATCAGGTGCGACAGGAAGGGGGGGCAATGTCAGAGTAAGCGGCCGCAGGTGGCGGGCTCACGCAGGAATGTTTGGCTGTGGTTCAGGCAGCGCTGAACTGTGTCTTCTGGTCACTGACTGGCTCCAAAAGCTCATTTCGGAGACGGGCTTTAAGGAGACTGCAGAGAGGAACCGGAAGAAGAGAGAAAAAAGAGAGAAAAGGGAAAATGAGGGTGTGGTCCAGAGGGGAGAGGGCATCTTCATGACCATGAGCACTCAAGAGATTTAGATGGGCATAGCTGCTTTGACTAATGCATGTTCTGTAAAACCCTAAGGGGACCAGGAGAACACTAAGGGGAAACACTCTAAATAGAGACTTTTTGAGTCAAAAGCTCAATTGTGATTTAAGTATAATGAGTATTTTAATTAATTACGTCAAACAAAAAAACTGAAAATGTTCCTGTGTTTTACTATTGAACTGAACAAAATGCTTCATTCACATATATGCCGGGATAGGTATTTTTTTCACTGAGATGCATGTATAGCATACTGAGAGAGAGTGTAATTTTACTAGCATCCAGAGGATGGTGTTGTAGCCCTAAGCATTTTACTGAGTGGAACATTCAACACACCCTATGCATCAACACCAGATGGTATTTAAAAAGTCTGGATATGAGGAGATAATTATGTCCTGTCTCAGAACTCTTCAGGGCAAAATAAAAAGACTGACACTTTTTTTTCTCCAAGTTAATAAGGACCTTTATTTCACAGTGTATAGAGCACTTTTTAAGGTGAAAGGTACAGAGTGGCTACGATCATGAAGGTGCTGTGGAAAAACAGGTTTGTGGGACATGGTGTAAGAAAGAAGGGAGGAATAGGTGCAGGATGCAAGTGAAACCTAGAGCAGAGACTTCGAATCTGAGCACATAACCAAGACCTGGGGGTCTCAACACATCAGCTCAGCATATAGAAACACTGAGTAATTTAGTGATCTATCTTGCCCCTGGCATATGTTAGGTGAAAGGTGGTACTCCTTTTTCCAAAATTAACATGCACTGTCTGCATATCTCTGCTGCATGTGGAAGAGACTATGGTAAGCAGGACAAAAGGAGTGTAGGAACGCATTTTAATTAAGAGTTGCCTTATCCTTGCCTAAAGATTTGCACAAGCCTAGACACTGATGCAATAATTGCTACGGCCTTTGGTCTAACAGAAACAGAAACTGAAATCGACGATATGCTCCAAAGAGCCTCTGATCATTGTTGTTTCCATCATTGTATAAAAAACATGGGCATATGTCAGGGTGCCGAAACAATCTCAAAAAAGAAAGAAATGTAAACAGTTCACCAACCTCAAACGCAAGCTGGCAAAATAGAAACCACATAACCTCATGGCTTAGCTTCTTTTTCGTGAAAAATGATAATAAAAGAAATTTAAATCTGTGCATGTTAAATGGCGCGCTAAAATCATGGTGTTTTGCACGGATGAGAGGGATGACCACACTTGTGCGTCTAACGGCAAACGCCACAGGCTGCTTATGTAAGAAAGAAGAGGCAGATTGGGTAACCAGGATTGCCATGTGACTCCCATAATGGACGTGGAGGAGATGCCAACTGTTGACACTGTCTGCTCTGTGAGGCTTAGAGCCCCACCTGTTTTTTACCTAGCATGAGAAACCCAACTGTATCCCTGCTGCTGAACTGACATCAATTAAGTCAAAGCAACAGTGTTATATTGTTCTGTTCAGTACAATTCAATTATACAAAAGTAATCTTACTACCGAGGTGGTTTTTAGGTCTTAGTGGATAACACTGTTACTGTTACTGGGAACTCCTCCAAGTTTGGAGGTTTGAACCAACCTCCACTCAGTGAGTGAATTTAGCATGCTCTACCAATGTTGTACAAGATTTTCTCTGTGTATTCCAGCTTCCTCCTGTAGTGCAAATACATGCAGTTAATATAAATGGGATTCGAAATAGGTCCTACTGTGTGGATGTGTTTGTTAGTGTCCCCTTTGATGGACTGGCATCCTATCTTGTACGTCCCCCTGCTATGTGCCCTGTGCTGCTTGGGATAGGCTCCCACATGTCCGTGGCAAGGGCAAGCAGTTTGTAGATGAACTGATGGATGATGAATGAATGAACCTGTCAGGAGCAGCTATGCTGTTAATAGTCTGAATTATGAGTATCTCATGCTGAAATGAGAAGATGTCTTTATGTCTTAGTCATTTCCACACAAGTGCATCAACACACTTATTCTACAGTAAGTGCATTTAACATTAGTTTGAACTACAGCTAAGATACAACAAAAAATGCATGCTCTAAACCTTTCTCTGATCTTAAAACACCACTACAACACCACATGCTCAGTTCGGGTTACGAATCCAAAACAAGAAATGACTCTCTGTGTCTGAATCATACCAACTGAACATCCCTGATGTTAAAAATAATGAGGCAATCTACTCAATTAAGCCAAAATGGTGAACAACAGACAAGCACAACCATAAAAACCATGAAAAGCTGCAGAAACAGTGACTGTGTTCAGGATGGACTCTCGTCCCCAACCTCCGAAGGCATTGCCTAAGCCATTCTTACCACTGCCACAGAGTCTGTCCGCACACGTCATTGTTTAAGGTACTCACTGTTTCTGGATAAGATTCTGCTGCTGCTGTCTGTATGACTCAATAGTGTGCTGGGGCAGAAACTGCATGAGCTCCAAAGACTCTTTAATTTTCACCAGTATCTCATAGATCTCACGGCCTTTAATCTGGGGAGAGAGGAGGCAGCTGTAAGCAACAGGCTTCACTGTTAAAGCTGAATGTCTTCAGGGAAATGATCAAGCCATGGGTGATGGTAATAGCTTGAGGAAAAACTTACAGGGAGACAGAACACTTCCTCGTCTGTGGATCTTCTCTTCTTGATGGAGGACACCTGGATCCCATGCGAGGCCTGCCGAAATGCTATAGGAGAGGAAGACAAGCAGGCTCAGGAATTGGAAGGGTTTAGAAGAAAGAGCAGCAGGAATGTAAATGGGAGCAGGAAGCAAGAAAAGTGAGTGTGTCTAGGCCATGGAGGCATGGGGTGTGTGAGTCATGCGGGGTCTGGCCATATAGTACGTGTCATGCAGCTTTGGGGTCACGTTGCACACAAACCGCCCTGCACCAGCCCCAGCCACTACTTACGGCGCTTCGTACCCTCACTGCTCTTTGCACCATCTGTCACATGCTGCTTGCGGATGCTGTCCTCGTCTGCCTTGCGGTCCCTGCCAGGACAGGCACAGATGCGGGCCTCAAAGCAGCGCCGTCCCAGTACCTGGCCGCTGGAAACCAGAGGTCTCATGTTAAGGGGCTGCTTGGCGTTTGCACCTTCCACAGGCCACATGCTCCGCAGACAGGGGACTTACTCTCTAGTTTCCAGAGTGACAATAATGAGAATAGGACGCCTGTTCATTCCTCCAACGCAGCTGGAGTTGCACATAAAATTATACAGTATGGTAGTGAACTCTGTGCCCACCTGTCCAGGAGAAAGCATAACATGATGCATAAATTAATAGGGTACTTTTTTTCAGCTACTGTACATCCAAATGAACGTCTAATCGTCACCATTACTGGCTATCTAAATGGCTGCTTTTTACCTGAAGTGTTGCTACAAACACCTACAGTCTAGGTGGCCAAGTGGACTGAACTGTCAGGCCTTTTGCTGCTGTCAGGCTGCTGCTGGGGATCTCACAGCAACACTCAGGAATGTGTTATTGAAGCCGACCCTGAGAAAGGCTCTTTGCTTGTAGGGACACTCAGTTAAATAAAAATCCATAAGTGCTCAAAGGGACATCCCTCACCAAGCTGCCATTTTTAATCGACTTAACGCTGCCTTGGGGAGGGTGTTTTTTTGCAACTACTATATTGTGCAGATCAGATAACCTATAAATGTTTACCTTGTGGGGACATTTTTTTTGGTCCCCACAAAAATAAACTCGATTTAAAAACAATCTTTGAATGCAATGAAAGAACTAAAAATGGCAAACGTCTTGTATTTTGTTTGGTTAATTAAGGTTATGAATGGAGAGTCCCCATAAAGTTATAATTTCATGGACTACATGATGTTGTGTCTGTCTGCACCCATGTATCAATGTGTGATGTAACGCCTGGAAAACATGAAGCTGTGAAAATGGCCACGTTTTCACAGCAAAAGTCACGCGACAGGCAGAGATTGCAGCTCACCTGGGGGGGCTCGTACGGTACAAGCACGCTCTGCCGGCCTGTTATCGAGTCCTCCACGTACTGAGCATGACTGTTTCCCTCCACTCTGATCAGGTGACTGGGAGGAGCTATTTGGCCTGTAAGAATCAAATAATTACATCTGAATGGACTGGATTTCTGCATAGAGTTTGACTGTGATGTCCAAACAAAAAATATGATTTTTGGAATTGTTCTGTTTTTATTTCATATCCCTTTAAATGGTCCAGAGGTAGCCTACTTCAAATAAACTTTAATGAACATTGGAGCTGATTTATAACAGGTAGAAAATTAAATGACCAAAACACTGAAGATCATAGATTTCACAAATTGTAGCCACGGATTCTCCAGCTATTGCAGAGGAAAACTAGAACCTGCAATTAGCATCTAGTCAACATTCATAAGTTAGCAATGGCAATGGCAATGGCATGTGGGGGTGTTTAAATGATTAATGCTATAAAGCAGTGTGAATGATATGGTTTTGATCAGAGTTCATTTAATTGATCATGGAGGAAATCCTGGTGTATACAGCAGCAAGATGAACATGTATATTATGACAAACAGTCAAGATATTAAGACGGTACATAAGTGTAAACAGAGTAAACATAAACTTATTTATGAAATGAGTTATTATCAGCATATTGATCTTTATAGAAAGTAACTGTCTGGGACTTGAAGTGACATCTTTTAAGCTATGTATCTTTGGGCTTAGATGGTAGGGGTCTCACCGTCATTGAACTCACGGCTGAGCTCGTGGTTGGGGCAGCGCTTCACCACCTCGGTGACGTGCTCTGCCTTCTTGTACACAGGCATGGCCCGAATCACTGCACCTTGGGGTGGGTTGGTCATCACCTTTATCTGAATGGGACAAGTCTTGGCGATCTGACAGTAAAGCTTCTTCAGGTCAGTAGAATACTAAGGGAAGCGAAAACAAAAGAAAAAGATATCTGTGTTACACAATAGCTTCTGTAAAAGATGTCCTGACTCAGCTTGATTTGTCCATGAGGATGTATTAATTCACATATCTTGCAGTTCACTGAAACACACGTTACACTACATAACATAGAGGAACACCTTCCGTCAAGCTGTCTGCTGCTGAAAAAGATTTCTTGAGCATAGTAGTAGTTTGGAGTTAGTTTTCAAAGGTATGCATTAAAATATCACGTCCACCATGAAGGCTTTTTCATGTGTAGATAGAGTGTGCATCACTTTATGGGAAAAATTATTCATAAATGTCATGATATTTAACAAGGCTGATCTGTTTTCCTAAAGTTGGCACAGAATTGGAAATACATAGAAAAATGCTAACGTGACTTGTAATTAAAAAGCACAATAAGATAGCAATTATAAGACTGACACACATTAGAGTTTCTACAACACGCCGTACACAGTTGTCACACTTCAGCTTTGAGCAGAAAGGGTTAAAGCCTACCCTGTGATTATAGTCTGCGTAAAAACAGTTAATCTTAACCCACTCCCACCTGCACTCAGCACACTGAGAATGTTTAAGACACACCCAGAAGCTTCTGATGTCTTCCAGCTCTGCCCCCCAGGATTCCCGACAACTGGCTAGGGGTAATTTCTTAAGCCAGGAGTCAAACATTCCCCTCAGGTTCCACAGTTGCTTGGGCATTCTTTCACAAAACATGGCAATGAAACATTCATTGTACCTTTGATGACCAATCAGGAACATCACAAAGAGAAAACCAGGTAATTAAAAACACTTTAGCTTGGATTGTTCCCTGCAGTAATTACGGCTGTCTTCACTGCACATAGAGTAATCACTCAAGTCAAGAGTGTTACTTTAGTGTTACACTGTCTGTGGTGCTTTGTGGTTTTCCTTATACGACTGAATTTTTAACAAGTGCACAGCAGCGTAGCCCTACCTACAGTGGGTTACACTATGCAATTTAAATTATGTCTTTCTTGATAATTCAGCCGGCATCACAATTTGATACTGCGCTTCAACACCTCTTAAAGTGTTACTCATCGGGTAAGCATCGAAACAGAGCGCGTTCCAGTTCACGCCAATTTAAAAAAAAATAAATAAAAATCCAGCGTGTTCAAGAGCGCTGAAGGCTGTTCTCGAGAACAATGATACACGGAATTCCATTTCCATGAACTTTTGATATGAAATGTTCCGATGAAAGGGGCCCATCCCAGCACCTGTCTGAGCTGAGTTATAATATTACACAAGTCTGGCATTGACATTAGTAGCACGTCAGCACCCGCAACGCTCTTTTTTTCCCTTGGTACACTCTTACACACACACCCACAAAGCATACTGCCACAGACATTTTATCGGCTTTTGCGCACCTCATCTAAATTACATTTATTGATTATTTACAACTGGAAGACAAGCAGTGAAGCTACTGATAAATGCTGTCAAAAACTGACCAAGGGTAAACAAGCTACCTGAAACCACACAGTTTGGCTCTCAAAGAGACTCCCTGTAACAGTTGACCCTTTCAAGAGTAAGCTGTGCTAAACAGAGGTAGAACTCTCCATGGCAACCTGCCTGGCTGTTTGGAATTACTCTAATTAAAGCAGTACACACCTCTGCAGCTAGAACTGGAATTTTTCCCTCTTAACCACCACCCTCTGACATCCCTGTGAGTTGGCCTCTGAAGCAGGGTGTGGATGGGCCACATTAGCCATGGTGAATTGGCTTCTGCCTCACCCAGAAGAAAAACGCAGAGACGCCCCCTTTGATGTCACCCCAGGGGTCTACTTACACCCCCACTTTAGGGGAGGACAGGGGCAATGATCCTCTGATACCACAATATGGCTGAGCAATGAAGACCCTGATGTATAGGTGGATACTCATTTATGTCAAGTAACTTCACACAGTGCTCGTTTAAGTTATTTTATAAAAACAGTAATAGAGTAACAATACTCCATTTACACCTGACTAAAATACGCCAGTTCCAGTGACTTTGTCATAAGGCATTTTCAGCAACACTTTCTAAACTGGTGAACTAAATCCACTTGGGATTGGCACGGTACGGTATAAAGACAGGGCGAGACTCTCTAACTCCATATGACTTCACATATTCCATGAGGAGAGCATAAGAAAAGGAAGGGAAGCCACACAATGTCACAGAGAAAATGGTCCAAACCCTGAGGGTATGACATCCTTAAACATTTGACCTCCAAATACTTTGGACAGTCACACCTAATAATACCAACAGTATAAAGCAATAGAAAATATTCCTGCCTCTGAGGAACTTTAATGAGGTGATACACTGAAATATATATTTAGTAACATTAAGGGATTTTAAAGCATTCATGCCAATGTATTTCTTTTTTTCTGAGGTATCTTGTTTGAGGTTTGAGTCAATGTATGTAGTTAAAATTTTGCATAATCATCATGGAAAGACTATACCGCTTGGAAGGTATCCATATTTTCCACATAAAATTTAGGCGATCAGGCAGTATTTCAGTTGGTAGATGTACGCTGCATGTACCTCTACATTCTGTGATAGACTGACATCCTGTCCAGGGTCTCTCCCTTCCTTCTGGCTGCTATGAATGGATGGATTACCAAGGCTGGTTACAAAAACTACCTCAGATGTGAAAAAAAGAAACGTCACCTCCATGTAAAAAGGAGAAAAGCACTCCAAAAACGGACAAACAAGCTTTGAGCGCAGCGTGGCAACAAGCAGTGGTGAGGGCCCATAGCTCAGTGCCGTTTCGTCTGTGTTTTCCCTAGCTGGCCTTGAGGTTTGGTCAGTATTTCAGCCACACGGCGTGAGCTCCTGAAGAATGCCGGCTCTGGTTAAATGTGGTATGGTCAAATAAAACGGAAACACAGACATCACTCGCCTGGCCACGACACCATCCTTGCCCTGAAGCAACAACCTTTGGGAACGCAAATACACATCTCTACAGCTCCACTTACTGGAAGGTGGGAGCTTGCTTTGGAAAGAGGCCCAAATCTGAGTCTAAGCAGGGCAACAAGGCTGGTGGATGCAAGATAGTTATTACGGCTGACCCTCAGAAATATAGCCTAACAAAATTTATCAGTTACAGCTACTTCATAAAAATTTGTCATGTCAGAATTAAATAGCCAAGCATTTCAGGGGAGCTATGCATTAACATGCATTCATCTGCATATAATTTAAAAAATCATCTAAATAAGACATATGGTTGAAGGAACAAATACATTTTTTTTTAATTTAATAAAACTCTTTATAGTATTCTCATATTGCTGGATGGAAGAGTATGGGCGATAAATAAATTATTCAGACAATGAATCACTGAATCACAGTGATCTTGACCACAGAGTAAAGTGGATACAGTGGAAAATCCGCATTCATTTGCCAATTATCACTTTTTAATAGTGAACAGTGATGAAAAAATCTACAAAGTTCAAGTTATTTGAAAAGGGGCGCAATAAACAAATGGATAATAATCCCGCATGTTCACTATGTCACCACAAAACCGTTAACATCTCAATTTCAGTTTCTCAGTTTTATCAAGAGGTGTTTCAAGAATGGGAATTTGACCAGATTTTAAAAAGCCTTGTCTTTTTCTTCTTCATCTCTAAATTGGATCACGTCCACTGCTAATTAAAATATAGCTGCACAATTTGAGTGAATGAGTCAAATGCACGCACACACAAAAGACAGCAGCACAAGTCGTCAGCAATGCGAGCCAGGATAGACCTAGCTGTGCACTACTCCCTTCCTGCAGACTGCTGCTGCAAGCACACCGAGACAAGTCCTGACAGTATCTGGGCTTCTTGCAAGCACGTTAGGCGCCTCTGGTCTTGTCTTCTTAGGTGCCTTACAAGTAGTGTCACGTCTGGAGCCCCCCTCCCCCAACCTGCTTAATCATACAAAAATGCAAAGTGTTTTTTTTTCCTTTCCGCAAGATGAAAACACACCTGTCTCAAAAAGAAAAAAAAACCCTATTTTATCATTTGGATGTGGGAGCACTTACTGTAATCACCATCATTACACAAGTATTTCCACAGACCTTTTCAAAGAGTGGCTTCATCGAAACATATCATTATTATTATGCGCAGTGATAAAGGCAACTGGAAAAAATATATAAAAGGAAAGATGTCAGGTAAAGTGAAAAATGACGTGGGATATCAAATATAGCATTATAGTAGCCATGCTATCAAAATCAACATAATTGGTTAATTAAACTCTGGGGGTTCTGAAGGGTGGATAATTAGTTTATGAATGCTCATATTTGTTGGAAGTTTAATTTACATGTGAATGCTGAACTAAACAAATCAGGAAGAGGACAGATGCACTGGGACTGGATGCTAATTGGATGCATTATCTAAGGCTGAATGACCGTGTGGAGGTGCAGTGGTTTATAGGTAACCTCACCACTGGGATCGAGCCTCTGCCCCAGCTTTCTGTGTGTGGACTGTTCTTATATCTCCTACCAAAATACTGTGCTGTGTCAGTCCTGGAATAGATCTGTCGCTTGCCATGCCTCTGTAGCTTCTCAGCCCCCCTTCTTATGAATTTAAAATGAAGGAAATGTGGTGTTGTGGGATTTTCTCTGGGGTTTCACCTGAGCTAAACTTAAATGGAGTTGCCAGTGTGTATGTAAATGAAGTGAGTGCCAGAGCCCTGCGACCCTGCATAGGACAAGCAGGTATGTGAAATGACGGAATGTGTTTCATGCTGTCTGCACATTCTTCAAATAAGGTTAATGCAGGCACATGGGAGACAAAGAAATGTAGCTTTTTGAAATCAACATTCTAAATCAGATTTTTAAAACCTTGCAAAAAGCAGCTGAGTCAATAACAAAACTGTGTGGGATCCACAACTTTAAACAGCAAAATTGCTCCAAATGAAACACACAGCCTGAAATTACAAGGCTATCAACTGAACATTTCCTTGAGAAGAGTCATTTAAAATTTATAAAGTCCAGTTTTATTAGTTATGCTTAAATATCAAGTTCAGAATGTGATCTCAGTGAGAAAACTGCACTGTAAGATGATAAGGCTTTGTGTAATTATGGTGGATTTCCCCTTATTTCTTAAAGAGTTGTCCAGACGTAACAGGCTATTATGTTTCCTTCTTTACAGTTCCTTGTAACAGTTTGTTTTGTAGAAAATAGTATGTGCATGACCCCTTCATAGCTCTATGCACATAGATATTTCTATTATCCAAGTAATTATATCACAAAAAAGAAAAGAAGTGCTGTACAGCATGCAGTGCAAGCGAACTAATGCAATGGCAAGATTAGTATGGAATCACGCTAACAATCTGCAGTGATTAAAGTTTGTTGGATTTAGTCAAGGCTTTACTGCATCTGACGAAAGACAAATGACTTTCCTTTGACTCGTCAGATCTACCCCTTGTTGTATTCAAAGCACTATGATCATGTTTAAAATAGAGCTTTTTCAAAAGCATTACCCAGAAAGCAATTCCCTATCAGCAAATCTTTTCGCTCTGGTTTTTTTTCTTCATTGAAAGTTTGTGGCTCAGTCCACTGTGACAGACAAGTCAAGGCAGGCTTCCTGACACAAACAAGTCTCGGCTCCATCTCGTGCGGAATGGGATGGGTTTGCAGATGTTCTGAAGCAAGCTGAATCTTGCCGTTTAGGAGAAACAACACGTCTCTTAGCACACGTACCTAACCTCTTTGCCCGCGGCACAATATGAGACATAATCATTGAACTTAACCCATTCAAAGCTCCCGCGATCAGGCCCGGAACAGATGGTTCACAGTAAAGACATACCATGGTTACAAAATTATTGTATATGGGCTCTTAACCCATTACAGTAAGCTTTGCTCTTACTCTGGAACTCGAAACGATAATCTAAATATATAAAGAAAGTCAGTAAAATTTACGAAAACCTACTGCAAGACAAAATGGTGTTTTACAGCACAGGTTTGCCTGATTTTATAAAATAGTAAAAGAACAAAAGTTCAGTCCAGTCAGAAGCAACAGCATTAGCTAAATGACATCCAGACATTAAGCGACAAAAGACAAGTAGATGTGCCCAGTACTGGCTGCTCTATTTCAGAAACTTTCAGGAAATCCTGAAGTGTATTCTGCTTTCCACAAGCGGCACAGCCATAGACAGGAAATAGTTAAGGCACAAGTATGGGATTATGTTTTGTCGTCAGAAAGCAGTCATCAAACAAAACAGCAGGCACTAATTCCTCCAGGGGATTGTTCATTTTCCTCAGAATTTCACAACAAATTTTAGGTTTTAATGAAAGGTACATATATTTTTTTCCCTAAACTAATGGGTAATGTGAATTGGTCAAATATTTTACCAGCCAAATCACTGAGGTGGTCACCAGTAATATTGAACCTTTCATGCCATTTTCATTGGAAGAACCTGGAAAAACCGAAAACTCACTTCTAAACCTCTGGACCTGACCTATGTAACACTGTTATTTGAACCAGATGCCTACCCTAAAAACCACATTGAAAGACAACGCATGACATGTCCTCCTTACTTCATCCATAGTCACACTGACATTCAGTGACGCATTCACAGGCCTCCCCAGAATACATCACTACCAGACCTGCACGAGCCACCAAAGCAGTTTATGAGAAGGTATACCCGGAGCAGAACCGAGGAGAAGAGTCTTTGGGTGTGTCGCTCACACCCCATACAATTCTCTGTAAACAATTGCTAGTCTGACAGACATACTGCTTTCTGGATGTCAAAATGAGAGGGTAAAAGGCACACTGTGGGAATCAGCTAAATGTCACTATCCCACACTCTCAATAACCCATGGCAGCAAAATAACTCCAAAACTTCCTCTAATCTATCTGTTTACCTGAAGGCACACTTTGCAATTTATTTTCCACAAATAAGCTGTTAAGTCTTTTGTCACTCTGTTATTCCATGCTTAATAACAATTAAGGGCTCCCTGGATCAACAGTTAAACAAAATATTCTCATGGACAAATACCTTGAATAAATCTCTTAGCAAACCAATGCCCAGCTACACTGAGATATTCCACAGGAGTGTCTCTTCAACAACCAAGCCAACGTTACTGACCATCTCCAAGATGTTTTGGATGAAAAACTTTCAGAAAAACATAGATGTCCCCAACTACTTTCTCATATTGGTGTTAGCTATATAAGAACACAAATAATAATTATACCTTAGAGAATGAACAGATTACCATATATCTTGGAGTTAAAAGAACAATATGTAGCAGATATAACAGATACAAAAGAAAGACTCCCATTTAATTAAAAATCATCACAAGAGAAAAACAAAATGATCTTAAAAATGAACATTAGGAATGCCATTTAGAAAGGCTACGACATCGCTTCACTTTCATGGTATACTGCATGCCAAAGGCAAAAATGGGTGTAACTACGTAAAAGATGAGAAGCTGTCAGCTGTAAATTGTCTTTTTTTTACTTTACAAAGTTTAGTTACAAGCTATAAAATAGATTTCATTTGTTCTGTTTAGCTCACCTGTTAAACAATAATGTCAAAATTCTGCAGTAGTTACACCTATTAGCAATATTTAATAGCTATCTTCAAGAATGAAATTAACTGCGACAAATCTTTCTGTCACCTGCAAGGCCAGTACTTCTTTCATGCGAGACAATGACACCATCTGCAGGAGAAGTAGCTATGGGATCACAAAGAATTGCAGAATAAAAGCTACTAAAAAGCTATATGATGGAGAACTGAATAAAAGCTTACATGATGCTACTATATCTCACCTATATCTCACAGATATCTCACCTAGCTATCTCTGCAGTGAGGAAGGGACACAAATCAACTGTATAAGCTGAGGACTAATACAGTAATTGTCCCCACACCCTCAATTACATCTAATATGCTTGGGAATCTGGTTCACTTTTCAACATTGACTTAGTCACCCAGCTACAAAGATTTGCCAAGGGAACTACTTCAAAACTCTTTAAAACATTTTCTTTCCATTTGTAGCTTCAAAATGTGGCCCATGGCAGTAAATTACAGATAATTAAATACATAAATAAGTGAATAAACAATTAAGACAATATTGTCATAAAATATTTTAATCCAGGAAGGGAAATGCTTTCTCTAACTCCGAGATAATTCAAAAGACTAAGAGTTATTAAGAGTCCTCTGACATCTAGAAGGGTGGGACAGCATATATTATCTGGCTGGGAAACACACATAAATACCACCTGAGGCGAATGAAATCCTTTTCTTTTCACAAGAAGATGGGTGCTAACAAAAATGTAATTGTTAAACTTAGCATGCTAACTGAAAAAACGAATCAGGGTCAAAGAGTGAGGGATGGTGCTGTTATTGGATCCAGTGCTGGTTCCGTATTTGAAGACTTTGATAGGGTTTATTAAAATCTCCTGGAGCAGAACTTTGCCAGATAAATAATGATCCTTATTGTAAGTCTGAGTAGCAGGTAAAAGCTATTCCCTGAATTTCTTTGTAAAACACAAACCATTACAAATGAATGCATACGGGGGTCATCCATAGCATGCATTATATATACTATGCAGATACTCACTGTCCAGGTGGCAGACTTGGCTGTACTGGACTGTTGGAAGGAAACGTCAAATGTGTGGGGACCAGCATAGTCGGTGTTAGATGGGATGGCAGGCGATGGTGAGAGGGCCTCAAACGTGGAGCTGGGCTGCGCGTAGGGCGACGGTGCTGTCACGCTGTTCTGAGCGTGCTCATTGTTGTAGGGGCTCGTTGAAGAAGAGCCACCATTTTGTATCTGCTGGTCCATGCCGTTTAGGAGCCCCAGATTTGTGTACTGAGACTATAGAGACAAAGCAAGGGGGAAAAAATCACAGTTTAATAATAGGTGTGCAGACTCAGTACTGCATATAAATCAAGTATAAAATAGTCAAATTTATCAACAGCATGAAATAAGAAAAGGTAGTTGGTGACTGGCAATACAACCATGAAACTAACAAGAAATGAACAAATAAGGTATTTACATGCATGAATATACTGCCACAAGATTAAAAGCTTAATTAAAATACCCACAAACTGGAATACATTGCATAGCATGTGATGATTATATCAAAACAAATTTCAACATTAAAAACTTTATTTTCACAGAATTTTGATAGTTCACTTGAACTGAAAGAATAATGCAACTATAACCTTAACATATAACTTATGCCGGTTTCAAAATTAGAGATTGATTTAATGTGGATTGTAAAATTATACCTTTTGCTTACAGCTATTTGTGGCTCCTAGCTATAATAAATAAACAACAAAAACTGTGAAAAAAACTAATTCTTCAAGGTGGGAAAAAATCAGTTCTTGTACAAGTGGAATGCCAAAAGTTTATTTTTTACAGGTTATTGAGGGCACAGTAAGTGTCCCTTGTGGCAGAAACAGTATTTGTGTATGTTGGATTAGCTGTTGTTTCCAACATTTCTGGGCCCTAATGTGATGGAAACACAACATATCTTAAGCTTCAAACAAAGAATACAGAATACCACACTATTATGAAAAGTTTCTTGCTATTCTCTGAAAACCAAGATGTGTTATATTATTTATATATTCAAAAGCTTATACCGACAGATGTTCTTTTTATATATTTTTCACATATAAAGTTAGCTAATTTCATTAAATTTTTCTGTACTTTCTTCAGGATTATAATAGAAAATATTAAACTATCATCTATGATGTAACTGTAGATTTAATTTTGCTTATTTTTAAGGCTGTGTTCAGACATCTGCTTGTGTAACAGCAGTGAACAGCAAGTCACAAAAGGACCCAAACTTCTGCATTTCATTATCCACACTGATAGTGAAAATGAGTTCTAATTTATGAGGAGCACATTATCCATGCACAATGACAATAAATATATATTCTGAATCTGTCTGACACACACTATCTACACTGACAATGAAAAGGGGTTTTCAATCTATCTGGCACGTACTATCCATGCTAACACAATGAAGATGGGTCCATAGTCTCACCACCCACCAAGACAGAAGGACTTCAACAAGGACTTTAGCCCCGCACTGCAATATTTATCCATCACCTTATTATTATGGTGGGAGAGATGGGTTTCCCATGTTTTAACGAAAGCTGCTGAAAGGAGCTCATGGAAGATGGCTCCTCTATCCTCTTATTACTGACATCACATGCTCTGTAATGAGTTACTCTGCTCCCTGTAGGGAACATCTCATCTCAGTACCATTCCATAACCATGCTTCTCATAGGAGCGAGTGTCCATTTGGTGATGACAAGTTTCAAGTACTTCAGACCATATTACCATTTTTCCCTGCTTTATAGTACAATCTATGCTAAGAACCACAGGCACTGCAGATGTTCTAAACAGTTCTTGAACAGTACTTGTGTAATATGTTTCACTAAGCAGTGTAATTGATTGTGAAAAATATTGTAACATATATCATGCACAATTTTACCTAGAATAGTGCTTCTGCACACTTTTAGCACCAACAATTACTTCCTGTGTCACAGTGACACAGCTTGAATTGTGCATGTACTTTGATAACACACACACATATTTATATATTTCTGGGTATTCTGCAATCATTTCAATGGACATAACCCTAATCCTAACTATGACAACTGTAACCCCTACCCAGCCCTAATCTTAACCATAAGTAACCAAACAAAATACAAGAGTTTTAGCTAGTTTTGTTTTTTATCGCAGTTACATATTTTTATAACTGTGTGGCAGCTTAGCCATTTCAAATCCTCTCCCAAAACTACCCCAGTATTTGCAATAAATGTCCAGTACACCTATGTATTTTTTTATTTGACTAACACATCGTTTGGCCAAGCAATACCTAATAGAAATATTTAACCAATTATATTTATGAATAAATAAATTGGGGTTATGGTGAAATTTAATTAATACATGGAACCAAAGTGGTGTTCATTTAGGTATTTAACAAGATAGAAATTCATTTTTTTCCCATTGTGACTCTTACTATTAATTTGCATATTTGCATATGTTCTCATGTTAAATTCTGTTATGAGTAAATATACTACAGTTTTCTATCTATCTATATATCTATATATATATATATATATATATGTATATATTATGCGCACACAGACATGCCTCTCAAAGCTAATGTAAATTTTTCCTGATTTTGATAAAAAAAAATGGGGTGATCACTACATGGTCATTAGAAAAATAAATAACAATAAAATAAAATAATGAAATAAATGAAGTAGATAGTCCATTCCGTATGAACTGGTACACAGAGTAATGCCCCTTCCATAAGCTGTCCAGTTACAGTTTAAGTAAGCAGGCACCACAACTTAACATGCAATTCTGGGAGAAAAGGACTACAAAAGAGGAGGGAATGTCAGGATTTATTGTGACACCTAAGACAGGCTGTGATATGGAGGCAATTATGAGGCACCTCTGTTGTTGAGTGGTCTAGGGCCCACAACATTCCTGCCCGTGGCAATATGGGCGGAGCAGACGAGGACTAAAATGGCCACTTGAGGGAAGGGGGAATGACCCCCGCCAGCCCCATCCTGCCCGCTCTGGTAACCATTCACGCCATTCCATTCCATTTATACCCGTACATTCCCGGACTAGGTGCCATGTCTCTGTGGCTCTTTAGATGGCTATTAATCTCTGCAGGACGACTGCTTTTATTTCAGGCACGGCAGGCTACAGCTGTCTTGCTCTCACACCCTCTGGCAGGTGCAGTCACTGCCAGGTGACTCGGCTTCTTACACACACACACACATACACACACCTGAGGCTGGCTAGCCCGTCAACCCATTAAGTAAGGGTAGTAGTGGTAGGCAGGGAGGGGGTTTGACCTGTTTGCAGATAAGGGTCAGTGTGTGTGTGTGCCACGAGTCAGCCCAGCCCCAAAACAATAGCCAGGGATTTTCGGGTGACTCCCAAGAACAATGTACAGGTGCGGGTGGAGAGGGGAGTATGTGAAAGAAAGACATGTGTATTGTCCTGTCAATGAGAGACAGACACAGAAAGAAAGGAAAACCTTGGTATAACTAAAGCCTCAAGTCTCGAACAGGATGCATTTTTTAAAGGACACGTGTGCCCTTACAATAGGGAGAACACAATCCCCCAGCAATCAGAGCACAATAGAGCCCTTCAGACAGTAAGGGCTCAACAGACACTTTTAGCATCTGATACAGCTGCAAAGGCACAGGGCACCAAATTAGCTACGGTCATCAAATAAAATGTATATTTCAACCAAATTTAAATGTCAATGAACTGAATGCTCATTGTAGATCTTTGTCGAAACAAATTATATAATAGCTCAACCGGGGAGTAAATGCCATGAATTTATGAGAATGGGAAGTCACTAAGTATCAAACAATTTCACATTGCTACATTTAAAATCACAGTTGCAGAACATATCAAAAACCTAAGACAGAATTAAATCAGGCTTTTCAAGCGTGTAAAAGAAGATCTGTTGGAAAAAGAGAGAACTAGTATTTTATTTATACTTTCATCATTTTTATTCTCTGTAACTCGGAATAAGTGTTGAGAGAAAAGAAATATACTGTAGTAAGGCATTAAATCAACTAAAAACAAAACTTTATTCCTACCATGAGCAGTTGCCTATAATTCTCTACAACGTTTGTCAAATACTTGAGTCGAAGTAACTCATCTAGGAGTTTGTGAGGTGCACCATGAGAGTGTAGCAGCACACCTGCCCAACACATTCATATCATCTGCTATTGATGACAGGTGATAATTATAACAGTAGGTCTTGGAAGAAGAAACAGAATATTTGCATAAAATAACTGAAATCCTATCAGGGATGGTAATGTTAATATCAAATAAAAAATGTCACAACTGTATTGGGCGATGTAAGGTTGAACTGGAATAGATGCATTTTAGTATAATAATTCTTAAAAAAGGAATTAAAGTAAAAATGGAGAGTGAAACTGAATGTTTCAGGATTAAGCTATTCTTTGACTAAAACCTTACACTAATCCAAATTAAAATTTTTAAATAACTTGAAGAAGGCCATTAAATTCTGGTGGGGGGACATTCTATACTTTCTTTTAATACTTTCTTTCATATCTGATTCCACTGCAGTGCAGCATGCATTTAATGAGTACCTCAGCTCCTCATAAAAAATACCTTACTTTTATAACTGCCCTGAAGTGTATGCCCCTGATGTGGCACGATGCTAAACTAGCCTGCTGTAGATGAACAGCCTTCATGTCTTTAGAAACCTATAATGTGGCCAGTGACAGGTTATGCAGTCTGTTTCACACAGTGCACTGTCAAGGACAGACTCTGTGTCCTAGATTTCATTCTCTAAGGGGTGGGGAAGGGTTTGGGGGTGTGGTGCACTGATGACCTTCACTGTGATACTTGTTTGATTCAGTCTGAAGAATCTATGTCACGGAGACACCATAGCTGGGATTTTAAAAAGGAAAATGATAGCCCCAACTGGAGATAAATTTACTGCCCACTGGAAAACTTTTCTTTGTCAAAAGAGTTATGACAGAAACATATGTATTTGTCAGCAAGTTGGAAAATCAGCTTGATAAAATGGGTATTTTTACTTGATTATTATTTAAATGATCATCTGAAATCCAGAGTAAGAGCATATAAATGTTTAGAGTAACATTCTGCATATCTGAAATATTCCCTTCACACCAAACAGTTTTTTTTTCTAAAAACTGTTTTTTGTCATCATATTTGGGCAAAAGAAGTTACAGTGTCTTGATTATTGACTGAAAAGCTAAATGTATCAGGTTTTCTAATACTTAATTTTGCATACTATTAATAAATATTATCAAACATGTATCAATTCTCTGACAAGAAAAAAATACTCCAAACAATACATATCTGCAAAACACAAGATGCAAACAACATAATACAGTATATTTTCACAATATTTTCACTTGAGGGGTGAAATTGTCATTCCTGGGGCCCACTTTAATTTCCCCAGACAAGGCTGCGTGCGCGTCTGTTTATGGTGACTGAATAGCGAGGAAAGGAGCTGACTAAGGCATGGGGGTCTCGTGGAGTGATACCTGCTGGGAAAGGTGGAGTGCGTGATTATATCTCTACACCAACACACCATTAAAGCAATTACAGCTAGAGACTAAACAGCATTGCCTGGGCGAGCACATTCTTATGTTGCCGATGGCTCCCAGGGGACTGCTGGCTACAGAACCTGATCCCTTAGAGAGGGATGCGGGCGGGGCAGCAAAATACGAGTAATTCACCTGCATTAAGATAATAACAAAGCAGCTAAATGGAAGACTAGTGGAAGACTTTTCCCAACATATTTGCCATTTGTTTTGAGTTGACCACTAGCTTTTTTGGCCAAGCAATGTTTTAAGTCATTGATTGTTTTTGACTATTTCATAAATGCCCCAGGGTCACTAAATAAAGCATATTTATGTGTGTATATATATATCTTGTTTTAGGCTTTTGTATTTAATCAATATGCATATGAAAAATTAAAACAAGGCAATTTCAGACTTATGTAAAAACAAGTGTAACTATGACAACTCATGAAAGGACCGAAGGGAGGCTCTTTTCACTTTGGCCACAGTGACTCGTTGTTGACAGCACTGCTATGTGAGGCCAAGGTGTCTGACCTAAAAGACAACACAGGCACCTGTTATGAAGAATGCCAGGCTTCAAAGGGGGCAAACCGACACAGCAGCCTACAAGGTGTAGGTTAAGACCTTGGAAGATGCAGCTCAACCGGCCACACTGCTAAATGATCCTATATTCACGTGAAAGCATGAAACAAGCAAAGATCATTAAATATACACTTCACAAAAATATAGAGAATTTCATAACAAAGTAGATTTTCAGATTTAAACAACCAAGGCCTATCTGTTTCATGATTTAGAAATAAGAAGACTTTGCTTCCTCCCAACATTGGTAAGGCCACACTCTAGTCTAGTCTAGTCTAGTGTAACTAAAACTTACTGCTAAACTACTACTAAATTTTACTACAAATAAAATTTGATAAAATATTTCCCATCTGCTTTCAAGAAATAATCAGAATTTAAACATAAAGTCTATTAAAGAAAACTACAAAAAAACAGAAATTGTGAAAAAGAAAATGGAATTTGTATTATAGCGTATTTTCCTGTTTTAAAATAATATGAAAAAGGTCATCAGATGGTTAACAAAATGATTGCCATGCTAAGATTTAAAGTTCAGTTCACACAAAGATTCCATTATTTAACAAATAAATGCACATAGTTTAATTTTATGACGTGACAAAACTTTTATTGTACGAGCTTCCAGAAGATTTCACTTTATCTCAGAATCGTTACAAAGTTATATAACAGTTACAAATGCATGATGTCATGAGGTCACTATGTATTCCAGGAAGCCACTGGAATACAGCCACTAAATTCAGTAATTTAACAAACAGCACCAGATGAAATGTTGACTATTGTGTCTCATTGAATAACAAAGAGGCGATCCAGTGGCTGAGGTTATTAAACGTCCTCTTTGTTTGAGGGACATTTTTACATTGCTGATTTGTTTACCCCTTATTTATCCCTGCTGCTGTGATTCAAATTGGGAGAGAGTGAACACAGGGCTTTCAATCTGTTCTAGGTGTGTTATCCAATGCCAAACTCCTTTCACCAAATCTGCTTAGATGGCATGGCAGCCATTTTTATATTGGACAACCCATTTGAAATTTACATTCTACCAGGGATATTACTTCACGATGGAAAAATAATTACTGAATGGAATGCACCACGTTCATTTTCATTTTTTTTGATGATTATGTTAAAGATGTGAAAATCAGTGTTCCCTATCAACTATAACATTACAGACAGCTAATTTTGTATAGTTTCCCAGCTAAATTCTTGTCCAGTTTACATTTAGTATAATAGGGGACAATACAGATGACATTGTGTTGTTAGTGCAACTTATCCACAAACAAAAGCCAGGTCAAATGTTAATGACACTAGCATAATTTTAATGCATAAACTAGTAAACTGAGCAAATCAAACATAAACAGATATCCAAGAGTCTTAACCGAAGTTATTCCCAACGACGTGGGTTTGATATTACAATTAGACTATGCTTGCCTGGTGGTAGTAAAGCACACTCTTTTCAGATGAGAATTCTACTGCAATGGCAAATGTTTACATTCTCCTGTTCTGTTGACTTTAACAAATAGACTTACTGAAATAAACAGAGGTGACCACAACATCTGCCACTGTCCAA
This sequence comes from Petrocephalus sullivani, assembly GCA_026780845.1. Classification (NCBI taxonomy): domain Eukaryota; kingdom Metazoa; phylum Chordata; class Actinopteri; order Osteoglossiformes; family Mormyridae; genus Petrocephalus; species Petrocephalus sullivani. Next base: position 11,312,861 of record JAODKM010000032.1, on the reverse strand, counting down.
ACATCAAGGTGTAGTCACTTACTCATACTGTATTGGCGAGTGCCCGATTTGAAGAAAACTAAAAAACATTTTGTAAATAGAGATCAATAACGGCTGATGACATTCTTGTTCCAAGTGCTAAACAGAAGACGAATTAATTGCAACCACTGATTTATGAGAGGTTCATGACATGGCCCATATAGAATCCCGCAACACTGACCAGCCTGTTATAAAGACAAGTACATTATAACTATGTTTTGTATACGTAACAATTTCTTTAAAAATAAAATTAAATAAAACGAATGGCTCTAGGATTTTCAAGGTAAGAATCGATGGACTTGCATCTGCTTGAGGACGCTTCCACTCTCAGCCATTACAAAACTGGACCACTGGCACTGAAAGAGGTGACTTTCCAATTGGGACACTGAGGTGGGACAGAGAGGAGACCATCTCCGCGCCTCTTACCTCACTGTACTGTGCTGGAGCCGCCGTCTCCAAATACAACATGTTGGCGCTGAGGTTGAGCAGTGCAGCTGCCGTTTGCTCCTCTGGCTCCAGGGTTCTCTACCTTGTTTCCCCTGTTCTTAGGATTTGTTGGGGGTCTACGGATGTCAACAGGATAAGCAAAGTCTCTATAGGAATCTACGGGGATTGCCATATATACCGTCAAGGGGAGGAGTCTAACACCTACCCGCCCAATACCAGAGTTCACACCCATCTTCACCTACTCAGGTATAACACCAAAATGCTGCTGGTTGTATGGTGTGTATGTTCCATTTATTCAATTTCAGCTGTCAAGGGACTATTAAGCATATGCATTGGTTTTAAACAGTGAGATATAAGTTTTCAAAATTCAGCAAATTCTGTCCTGATGCATATTTAAATTTTCAGTTTTAATTCAATACTGTTGTTAAACCAATCAGACACATTAAATGTATCTGAAAATGTATATAATATTTGACATGAAAAATATCTTAGTTCAACAAAACCTCTATAACCCAAAAGGCTGTAACATTTTGTCAAGCACAGGTAAAATAAATTTGAAACAGAAGTGATACCTAAGCCAAACAGTAATGCGATATTACAGCCACGAGAATTTATTTAATTGAAATAAATAAAAAGATCGAATTTCACCTGCCGCCTGAAGTGAAGAAATTTATATTTTAAGAATTAGCAAGAAAAGTAATTTGTAAACAAAGGTGAGAAATAAAATGACCCGGACGTCCATACCTGGTAAATAACTAGTATATTTATATGTTGTCTAAACCATTAACCTACCCCAATGAAAATGGTGGCCCTAAGGATGGCAAGCACCAGAAGGAGCACATCTAAGAAGAGCAATGCCGCATAAACACTTGCTCATTAGCATGAGAATATACTCCCTCACCAACCTCCTCTAAGGAGCTTTTAATGCAGCCCAGACAGTCCTTAACAATGTGACTCCTGCTTCCCTCTATACATAATGAGAAGTTCAAATCTCTTTCCGATAAGCAGAAAGCCAAGTCTTACCGTGTCAATACTATTAAGCCTTAAAACATGCTGTGACTCTAAAAATGCTAAAAGGGGAGACATTTGGAAGATGAGTGTCATTCACCCCGGTATATTGTAGCTCACTTATATTTAAAATCTCTCCCTTTATTCTAATACTGCAAATATGATTTGCAGTTATAAAACTGTCCAATTCTCCAAAATTCAAACACAAACTCATAAAATGTGTTTATGATTGATGTTAACTAAAAAAAACTTCTGCCTCTACTTCATCATTACATACTACTTAGTTTATGATGATCTTAGTGTAAAATTTCTGCAATTTACATTACATTTACATTTAAGACACTATGTGGTATCTGTCTATTCCATCAAAATACCTCCAAGTATCCTGAGGACTTTACAACTCTGAAATAATACAATATGCCTTCGGTACTCTAAAATGAGACCCTTGAATTTGTATTGCTAAGAGAGTTCAAATCCCTAGTTACACCTTACGCAAAGGTTGTTTTCACTTAAATTCAGATGTTTGGTCTGCTTTTAAAATGCTGTAAAAACAAATGAACAAATCTGAAGGCCTGAATGTAACTACTCAAGGTTTAGATACAGGCCATAGCTTGTTCTATGCATAAGCTAGTTCTGGTACAAGTTAACGGATGCTATCAAGTCACTCTCATTGCTGGCCACAGCAGTAGCTCCATCATTTCTGTTTAGCCTTCCTTCCCACTGATGTTCAAGCTGTACCATGCAGTGAAAGCCAGAGTAGCAGGAATGCATTAGCACACACAACTTCTACACACAGCTGTTACTGAAATGGAAATGGTTTTTAAGTCAGCTGGAAAATGGAATCTTAAGGGGCAGTTCAGTAATAAAATAAAATAGCTTGTAGCTAATTACAGTAACTACTATGATGATTCTCTCACTGCAGGTCCTACATATTTTTATCTGAGGGCCAAGAAAGTAACAACTAAAATTAGATACACCTATCCCAGACTTTTCCATGCCTAGTTACCCGCCGAATACATTCAATCTGCAGTAACCTTTACCCCAAACTGTACAGACCATTTATTTTCATGGTTACATGGACAAAACAAATACATGGATGTATTTAAATGTCCCTGCATAAACATAATTCACATATACTATAAGCAGCTTAGCAAAAAATAAATAAATAAAAAATGAAGAATCAGAAATTGCTGGCGCTCTGTATTTTTCTACGAAAGCCTACAACATTTTGACAATGGTAAAAATCTCATTTGTGATTATAACGGTTTAAATAAATAATTATTAAATTATATTTAATTATTTACTTCACTGTATGTAAAAGTACAGTTTTGTAATGCTGTTTTTCCATAGGAATAGCATTTATTCTCCAGTGAGTATTTGTCCCTGCATCACTGTAAAGACAGTGTGTGTTCAACCTTTGCAGTAACCTTATAGCTCTTAGAGCTATAGCGTTGCAGGGTTGCATTCAGCCCTACCTCTATGTGTGTTCTCCTACTGTTTGGGTGCTTTTCCTCCAGGTGTTCAAGTCAACTCCAGCAGTTCAGAAACAAGTGCTCCGGGTTCAGGGGCACCTTTCCTGAACCCTTAGTTTGTGTGTGTGTGTGTGTGTGTGTGTGAGGGTGAATGTGCATGGAATCTATTAACACATTCCCAAATCCATATCACTGAACCATACCATACATTTATTTATATTTAAAAGTGTACATAATACCTTTATACACTGTCTATATTTTACAGTTTAAGACACGGCAGAATTTGAATATTATAATGCAAAACACATTCACAATGCCAAAAATAATAAAAATAGTATATATGTATCACCAACATTGCGTATTAGTGCTTGGATTAAAAAAATAAGAAGCAGCTGGTTGCCATAGATGTGGTGAAATAAATACAATTAAAATTACTGTGAAATAAAAACTTTAATTTACAGTGTGACATACAATCCTGACATATTTTCAAAACAATACTATCCAATTCACAACAAATTTGTATTTAAAATATGACTGAATGATGCACCATATATTAAGACAGGATATTAATACTGTTTATAGCGCAACATTAGTAAATACTATTTTCTTATTGGTCCAGAAATGTCACATGGGTGTTGATTATTGGTTTTCAAAATGCAATGCCTGTCTGTTGATAGTTTCTTTGGTAACTCTCACTGGTTCCAGTGAAGGGTATGACCAGATGTTTTTAACACTATATTTTTAAGATCACACTGGAACATTATTAAATGCTAGTTGAAGTCATTTTCTTCTGAAAAATTTACCATTACTAGTTGATTATTATTTTTTGTTTTTTTTTAGCTATGGTATAGGCAGGATAAACCAATTTGAGGTAAGCAGTTGTACGAAAATAATGAACTCCAACTTGGTTAATGGCCCTCTGCTTCATTCCAGGCCGCATTACCCCAAGTTAGAGTTCATTATTTGTGTATACTGCCCGGTCGGGGTTTACATACACCATTCACTACACATTCTTTGTGATTTATGAATTGCCACCAGACCCTTTATGGTTCACATGCAGATACTTAAACATGATAAATCAGATTCACCGTTTTAATTCTATATCTATTTTGCTGTTCACTTAAGTGGTTTCTTATTGTGTTTTTCTTTTGTTGTTAATCTGTTGGGCAGTCGTGCAATACATTTCACTTCATGTCGTACAGTGTATGTATGTGAATGTGACAAATAAAATTTGAATTTGAATTTGAATTTCACAAGCACACAACCCAACATCTTGCTTCCCCTTATAAATATCATGGAATGCCAAAATATTTAAGGTAACAGAAATAATGACAAATTTAAAAAAGACATGTATTTCATAAATATATTAAAAGAAACTGCAAAAGAACAAGAGTCTTATTAAATGGCCAGCTCCTTACACATTTCTTGTTTTATTATACAATCAGAATTTTAGGTTAAAAAGGAATAGTTCCTATAGACAGCTCATGCATATAATTACTCTTGATCCTATGAGTGCTGATTCTAACATATTAAAATTGAAGAAAAAGCCTAATAAGTCAAATGGGATTTTGGTTCAATTCCTAGGCCTATCCTTCCACGCAATACTGCTGAATTTGCTGGAGGGCAAATGGTGGAGCTTCAGAGGGCTTGGGAGGTGTCTCAGTCTCATTAACTGCAGCCACGAGTCTGTGCCTACAATGTTTCCTTATCATTTCAAGAGCAAACAAATTAGCTGGAATGATGCTTTGAATTTCAAACTTAGTTTATGTAAGATTGTTGAACCTGATCAGAGATAGAGGCACTTTTTATTGCCTATGTTATATGAACATAAAAAATATACAGCATTTTATCAAAAATGTTTGTTAGATTTTTAATTATCATATAAATATAAAATCTGGCATATTAAACATTAAAACACACATTTATATTTTAATGACTTCTAGGGAAGTGATATTATAAAGGCCTAAGCAAGGGGAATAGGCCTGTGTTGACAGTTTAAAGGAACTCATAGGCAACTCTCTACTAAATGCTGGGATGTGGCACCCTCAATGCTTAGCTGATCTGAACCTTTATCTTGGCATACAATCAGCTGTTTTGGGGAAAGTATTGTGTTCCTGCTGCCACTGTTTCCAGCACATTCCTTTGTGATATTTAACCCAAATGCTCTGCCCCCCTTGTTGCAAAGAGACACCTATTGACAAACAAGGACGCAGCACCTTAAACACAGTGGAAGCTTCTTTACTAAACTGCTGCCCCGCAGCTAAAGAAAGCAAGAAGTAAGAAAAATTCCTGACTTAACGCAAGCCCTAGACGATGCAAAAATGCCCCCCGAGGGGGTCAACTGCAAGTTGCAGTCTAATGAGACATTAAAGGGGGAAAGGCAGTGCCAAATCTGGCCCTTCATCAAAGGGTGCTGCGAAGCGTGTAATTGCTGGCCAGCAGTTGGCGAGCTCCCCTGACAGCCAGTCCCAGACTAGCCCATGTATCGCAGGCTGCAGTCTGTGATCTCCTGTTGCTGAGGGTTACACAGGAGTGCAAACCACTCAGGCTGAGGAACAGATCTAACAGATACAGAAAACGACGCTCTATTTTGTTACTCTTTTTTTAGTCCACCCCCCAACCCCCCGCTACCAGACAGCACCCAGGAAAGGGAGAGAGCAGCATTCCTTCAATGGGAGGGGAGCCCAGATCTGTTTTCACTGCCAGACAGGCTAAAGGAGTGAATGTCCAGTGCTGATGTGTAAGGATTCTAACATCCTTTTCATTCTATATATTACTACACAGGAAATGTTTGCACATTCAAGGCACTGCCAAGCCTATGCTGAGGAAGTCTTACCTTGTTTGCTTTTAAACACACAGGTAGATGCTGCACATTTTGTGGCTATAATGTTTCTCAAAAAAGTGAGACAGCTGGTGTTGGAATTAAATGGTATTTTGCTTGTTCAAGTCTTTACTGAGGTTTGCTGTCAAAAAGAGGAGTTTCAACTGCAAGATACCCATCTATTTTAACTAAGAAGTAAAACAGCACAATCATGCCTACAACACCATCTAGCAGAGGAGACCTTGGCATCTGCGACTCCATCAGTGAGATGCTTCCACCCACCCACCACCTAACAAATTCTCCCAGTTAAAATAAAACGCACATTTTGCATTGGGCGTTATTATTATTTAAACATTGTATCAAATCGCTATCAGAAGTAAAATATTTTAGGTCCTTATTGTACTTTTAACACATTCTGCCCATTGTATTTAAGCAGTTAATTATAGATCCAGTTTAAAAAACTACATCCAGGCAAAAGCACTAGATTTCAAATCTATGGTAATGGTTCTCAGCTAATCATTACAGTTAATCATCATGTTTTAGACAACACAGTAATACATACACCTGTCAGCATTAAGGTATGAAACAAGAAGTGCCCAGTGAAAAGAAATCTGGCCACGTGTTACCTGAAAGATCCACTGTGTTGGTGTCAAAAGTACTCATGGATGTCCTTATAAGTTCTGGTAATATTTCCAGGTTATTGCATCAAATTGATCATGTCTTAATTACCATGCCTACCTATTAATGCTCGCCTAAGTGAGTGGCCAGAATGCACACACTGCACACGCTTAAGAGCAACATCCCAAACCAAAGAGTGAGGGTGATCTCCAGCAAGAATTACTGATGTAAGCTGCCTTGCAATTTATAATTCTCACAATGAGGACATGCAGTTTTTCACCTACTTGGCTCATCAGTCCTAATTAGTATCTCAAATGTGAACGGAAAGCAGTATCAAAGTATGTACTGTATGAAGTTGTTTGACATTTCAAATATAACTTTAAAATAAGGACAGTGGTGGCCTAATGATTAGGGTGTGCACTTGTGATTAAATGGTTGCTGGTTCAAAAACTCGCCCACCAAGGAACCACTGAGCACCCTGAGCTGTGTCCCCAAGCACTGCTCCCTGGGCACTGAATTAGCTGCCCACTACTGTGTCACAATGTCATATATGGGTTAAATGCAGAGGACACATTTTGTTGTTGTGCACTGTATGCTGTGGTGTGTCTACAATGAAAATTAATCACTTTCATCTTTCATAAATTGTTAGCCACGTGGCAGGGAGGAAACATTGCTGTCTAGTCATAACCAGTGTTGGATTCTGGCAAGGCCAAGATGGGCAGTTGCCCAGAGTGACACCTTCTGAATGGTGCTGACCTAGCAAACCACTGGTGCCAACCTCCAAAGCTCCTCTGTTGACAACTTTTACCCTCTCCACCCTCTCTACAATCTGTAGAGGTATGGAATTTTAAAATGGAAACTTTGAACCCTGCATAAACCAAACTGATTACTGAAAATGCACTCGAGCAACTCTTAGGGCAAAAGTCCTTTGACACTGAGGAAGTCATATATGCAGCCTAGATACAACTAAGATGAAACACTCGCAAAAAATATTATATTCATTCATGTAAAATAGAAAACGTTTAAAACAGCCACTTCTTTGCAGATTTAGCAGTGGCCAAAGATGTGCTTTCTGACATTTTCTTTAGCTCATTTTCTATATAAGTTAGCAGCAAAATTACCTTAAATCATTCTTCAATTTGTTACACTTGATAGAAAAGAAAAATAATATCTACATAATGGATTATCCAGATTTTAGGTGGAAGATTATCACTTTTTAAAAATAGCCATTCAATTCTTCCTATTACTCTCTGCCTTTTCCTTTTATCCACAGAGCTTTTCTCCAAATCCGCTGAAATTGTCTGAACATATTATCATGTGATCACAAAACTGCATTTTACATGATAAGTGAAATGAAGAATCATATATTGAAACGTATTCTCAGAATAAAATGATAATGAAGAAAAAGATCTAGGACCTATGTATCCTTCTAACACTTCATTTAAAACAACAGCCCTGCCAATAAATACATATATCACTTTTCATGTTGAGCAACTCCCATGACATTTAAGCATCCTGTATTCCCTTTACTAGAATTGAGAAGGGATTCAAAATCACAAGCGCAGACATTTTTTTTCAGAGTTTAAGGGTACTCACAGTAAGGTGCTCATCAGGGCTGTGCATGGTGATGCAATCCATGCTGATTTCAATAGTATTGCCTGGGGACCCATCCACCGGCTGCTCTGAGAAGTTGAGTTCTATGGGCTGAACTGAATGAAAGGCTGACCTGTGGCAGAACATCACGTTAACTAAACCAACATGATCACACACATACAAACATCAACCTCTTGGAGTTTTAATAAACAAACTGGGACTTTCTCATAAAACAAAACAATTGATAAGGTACTTTTCATGATTAATCATGCCACTGACACAATTTGCCAGAAACAATATTCAGTATAACAAAATGTGTCTGCAAGATCGCCACCTTGCAGCTTCTGCCAGTGGAAATTGCAATTAATGTGCATAACAATGTCCATAAATGGGAAAGGAGACTATTTTAAATGTAAAGAAAAATGTTATGAATTGTCCAAAATAATACTATAATAATACTATTTTTAATAATAATATGCTTTAAGAATATAAATTATTTCAATATAAATATTTTTATAAAAATATATAAATATCACTATTCATAAGAGAAAAAAACTATAATTTTTAATCATCCAAAACTATAAATCTGTGAGCAAAATATGGATGTTATATGTATGGAATATATTACATTATTACATTATTATCACATTATATTACATATATTACAGTAAAGATAAAACAGGTATAAACGATCCTGAGTAAATAATAGTAATCAACGATCCAGTCTAGGCCAAGTGTTAGACTCATATGTCATCTTTTTACCCCTATTTTGCCAGTAGGCATTATACTCACTGGTCCAGCATCTCCAGGAGCTGGTTAAAGACATCCTGGCTGACGATGTCACTCACTGTCGACACCTGTGATGACTGTGACTGTGACATGGCGGCAAGGAATGAGCTCTCTGTCCACGACAGGCGAGTGGAGGGGTCTCTCAGCCTGCAGAGAGGCACGTGTGAATTGCCCAGACAGCTCTGGAAATATAACTGTAATTACAGATTCAGCTCACTCTCCTTGCACACCAACAGGCACTCATAATTAAATTTAAATATTTAAAACGAGCATATTGTTTAAAATATTTATTGCCATTGTTAAACAAATTCTGTTTTAAAAAAAAAACTGATATTTGTCCAAGTTTACAGAAAAAAAGAGAAGGATGTAACTGATCCATCGGCCCATTGTTCCCAAGGCAGCTTTGCTCACTGTAGCCAGCACAAAGTGGAATTCCCCTTTGGTATAAATGATCACACTCCTCCAATTTGCAGTTCTTGGTATGTCTAAAAGCAAAGACTCAAAAATAGAAACTGGCACTCAAGGCAGCAGGAATTCCCCTGAATTCTGTGCAGAGAGCTGTCAGAACCACCCACCCCCCCCCCCCCCCCCCCCCCCCCCCCCGCCCCCCCCCCCCCCCCCCCCCCCCCCCCCCC
>JAODKM010000032.1:11257562-11269624 GCA_026780845.1 Petrocephalus sullivani | reverse complement strand
TGAAGCGCAACCACGTTTCTTCAAAGCAAGGAGTGTACCGTATTCACTCAGAGATAAAGTGGAATCAGAATTGGATCACTTGGAGAGAGAGGGCATCATCGAATCAGTTCAGTTCTCCCGCTGGGCAGCCCCTATTGTGCCAGTGGTTAAGGCTGATGGCTCTGTCCGAATTTGCGGAGACTACAAACTGACCGTTAATCAAGTTTCAAAGCTAGATGCTTATCCAATTCCCAAAATAGAAGACCTTTTTGCAACACTTACTGGGGGCCAGACCTTTACTAAACTTGATATGAGTCAGGCATACCAGCAGCTTTTGTTGGACGACAAGTCTAAAGAATATTTAACCATCAACACACACTGTGGCCTGTATCGTTACAATCGTCTGGCATTTGGGGTATCCTCAGCCCCTGGGATTTTCTGGCCGCATTCAGAGGTGGGCACTAACTTTGGCGGCATATGAGTATACAATCCTATATAAAGCAAGCACCTTGAATGCAAATGCGGATGCTCTGAGTCGCCTCCCTTTGCAGAGTGACATCTGCTCGGTGCCACTTCCAGGAGACACAGTCCTTTTACTTGAGAGTCTCAGCACTTTTCCAGTAAGTGCCCACCAAGTCCGCCTTTGGACAAAAGATGACCCGGTGTTGTCAGAAGTTATGGGGTTTGTCCGTTCTGGTTGGCCCAAGATGGTCATTCGTGCTGCCTTGAAGCCATACTTCAGGAGACAACATGAATTAAGCTTACAAGAGGGCTGTTTGATCTGGGAAAGCCGGGTTGTGGTACCCCCTCTGGGAAGGAAAGCAGCCCTTAACGTACTTCATGAAGCGCATCCAGGTATGTCACGTATGAAAAGTCATGCCCGTGGTATAATGTGGTGGCCAAACATGGATGAAGAGATCGAAGCAAAAGTAAACCAATGTGCTCGGTGTCAGAGTGTACGCCATCTGCCGGTGGCTGCACCTTTGCAACCTTGGGAGTGGCCCAGAGTCCCCTGGTCTAGATTGCATGCTGATTTTGCAGGCCCCTTTATGGGTAAGATGTTTTTAATCCTCATAGATGCTCACTCAAAGTGGATGGATGTGCATGTCATGCCCTCCACAACTACCCAAGCTACCGTGGAGTATCTACGCCGCTATTTTGCAATTCATGGCCTTCCAGATATATTAGTTACGGATAACGGCCCATCTTTTACCAGTGAGGAGTTCCAGAAGTTCGCAAAGTTGAATTGTTTCCGCCATTTGACTGTCTCCCCATATCACCCAGCATCTAATGGTTTGGCGGAACGAGCAGTACAGACGATGAAGGAAGGGTTAAAGAAAATGTCAGGGGAATCAGTGGAGACAAAGTTATCTCGATTTCTGTTCAAGTACAGAACAACTCCTCACGCGACTACTGGGGTGTCACCAGCAGAGCTGTTAATTGGCCGGAAGCTAAAGTTGCATTTGGATCTCATACATCCAGGACTGGAGGAGCGGGTGCAGAGAGCCCAGGAGGCGCAGAAACAAGCACATGATTCTCACGCTAAGCCGAGAATCTGTACACCTGGAGATGCTGTTTATGTTTTCAATTTTGGGGGGTGGAGAGAAATGGGTTAGTGGCAGAGTGATTGACCAATTAGGTCCAGTGTCTTTTAAAATTCAGCTGGAAGATGGTCGTGTGGTTAGGAGACACCAGGACCACGTAAGGTCTAGGGCCTCACTGGAGGAAGGCAGCCTTCTGAACTCTGGACCTTCTACCTGTCAGGAACCTCATGTAAATGACATTCCAGAGAAGGAGAGTCTGGGAGTGCCAAGCAACGAGCTGGACAAGGAGCAGGTGGCCCCCCAGTCGGTCATATTAGAACAGACTGCTCCCCCTGCCCCTACTACACCTGAGGAGGCTGGATCAGCACTATGGCGCTCTGAGCGCACAAAGAGGAAGCCGTTTAGATTGGACTTGTAAAAAAAAAAAAAAAATCATTGTAATGGTTTCCACCTACTGGGGTGTTGTTTAGTTTAGGGGGGAGGGATGTGGTGAAGTTAATTGATGTGTCCTGATTTTGTTATGGCGATGCTTCGTCTTCTCCCCCAGTACTGTTGAGGTGTCAGTTCTGTAGGGTGTACAAGTGGGCAGGAGCAGATGGACACTAAGCGGGAATTGAGGCAAGCCGCAAAAGGGGGCGGGTTTCCGGTGTGCATCGGTTGCCGGGATGTAAAGCGCGGGTCGGTGGAGTAAAGCGTTTTTCACTCAACCCGTCGGGTGTCTGCGTCATCTTTTGAGTTATTACAATGCCCAAACCAAATTGGTGGCAAAGTTAGGATATGTGACAATTTCTTAGCAATACTTTGGTTTATTGAGACCAAACTTTTTTTTTTATTATTTGGTAATTGGGCCACAGCCGTGGGATGTGCACCAAATTTTGTGTCAGTGGAGGATTCTGCAATGAGCAAAAGCATGTTATTCCTAATACATTTTGATGCACTGGTCTTATAGATGTGGTTTTATGACTGAGGATGCAAGGTTGCTGGTTCCAATCCCGTGAATGCCAGGTGTGATTCTACTCCATTGGGTCATTGAGCAAGGTCCTTAACCTGCGATTACTTCATTCTGGGTATGACATCCGGCCCTGCAAGCAGGTCCTCCAAATTTGGGGGTTGGTGGCAGGACTGGCACTCCAGCCACCTGAAAAACTTTGCACTGTTCAGCTCCATCTGAGCGGTGTGGTTCTGAGCCACTGCATGGCTGTACCCAGGTTCTCATTCCATACTCATAAAGGAATGTAACCATGTATCTCCCTCTCTCTGCATTCCTCAGGAGCTCTAAGCTTATCTGGTCTGATGAATAAGCCAGTTTCTTACCTTTATCCAGTCCTTATGTTGAATGAATGAATCAGTATGTGTGTGGTTGAACATTCATACCAAATTATTGTAATAATCCCATGCTAACTACAAATTGTAATTTACAAATGTTTAATAGAGACCACTACTCTGGCAACTCATAAACCAACTGTCACGTTACGAATCCAGGCGAGGGAACAGACGGAGACAGAAATGCGGAAGTCTCCTGTTTGGGAGCTTTATTGCACGGACAAATAACACAGACCACGAGACTTCAATGACAGGACTGGGGAAGCAGACTTGAACGCGGACTAATATACACAGCACTAATGACTAACAACGAGACACAGCTGGTACACGCTAGGATTCCACATGAGGGCGGTGAGGGGGTGTGGCACACTGGAGGATCGGATCGGAGGGCATGACACCAACCTAGGATCAAAATGTGCTGTCTGTATTTGGAATGAAATTTCTGTAATTATCAATTCATATCTGTAAAATGTTTCTTTTCTGTAAAAATTATCTAAAAGTGTCAATATCTGGCAATGTGTAATGCAACTGCACATACTATGTCTTGACTGGAATAAAAAATAATTTTTAATTATTAATTACTTGATTCAGATTGTATGATGTATGAACCTCCAGGTCCCAATGTCATATTTGGTGTCAGAATAATGGGGAAATTCTCTGAAAATTGAATGTGCTCATGGATTGTCACGTAATTGCACATATCTAATGTTAAATGAATTAACACTTTAATTGAACATTAACATTTTAATTGAAGTCAGCAGCTTCAGTATATGATCATAAATCCAATGGACTGCTAAACACACCCCTTGACAAGTACTATGGTGGGATGACACAGCCCATTGGTCCAAACATCTCTGAAACAGACTTCCAGAGACTCCATTCCTCAATCAAGTGTTAGAATTCATGCATGCCTTTTATACATCTTAAATCTCCATCTCTGTGATTGCCCACAATAAGTCCCTTTGTTTGTGTGAACCGCTTCTAAGCTTCGAAGTCCCAAGCTGGTTTTAAAGTACCTACTGAGTTACAGAGGTACAAAGTTGCTGTATTACCTGGTAGATTATGTTTGCAGGACAAACATTTCAACCCAGGTTAAGTAGTGACACCATAATTAGTGAATTCCATTCATATTCTGGAGCTAAAGCTTCCAGCAACTGATTAATTATGACTTCCATATTATAGTTTAATGGAAAAACAAACCATTTGAGCATAACAACTAATAAATAATAACAAACAATAAATACACATTCAAAATAATTTTCATGCATTTTGGCCGACACACAAATTATCTGAGCTAATTTTCTTACATTGATGACAGCTAGTAAATAGTGAATAAAGTTGGGAAAAAATATTGGGTGATTTGACTGCACTTTTTTTGGTAGGCGCACTACTCCATAGGAACTGTTGTGTATCAGTCTATGAGCACTGGTAACGCCCTGCGCCACTCTTTACAATAGTATTAAAATAATACACTGAGAACAACCTGTATAATGTTAGTTTTGCTGTTCGTTAGATCATTAAAAAAGAAAAAAAAATGAAAAAAACACAGGAACATGAGAACAGATAATTTTGTGATTATTATTATTTTAAAAATTCTGTCCAACATTTCTTCTCAGGAAGGGCTTTATTAAAATGCAGATATTACATGGATGTACATTCTTCTTAAACAAATACAAAAAGCAGGAAAGCAAGCTCTTCCATCTAAGAAAGCTCTGCAGCCTCAAAAATATTTTAAGCATGATTGTCAATTTAAAATGAATATAAACTTCTTTCACAAAATACATTTAGTCTGAGAAAGGTTATAGATTTATACAACAAATTAACAAGGCTGCAAGTAATTTTGATGCTAATATAAGTTCAATCAGTCACTGTCAAGCACAGTAAACTTAAAATAATACATAATACACATAAAATGACCAAAAAAAAGAGGCAAATTGATAAAAAGGTAACTCTAAAAACCAATGTTGCCTCGTGCAAGACAGTAGCCCAGCTTGTTCTGATTCCCGATGAAGGACATGAGGCCCACATAGGCCTCAATGAGAATGGGCTGATTCAAAACCAGGACCCCATTTGCCTTTCCTGGGACAGGCATCTTCGAATGTGCCAGCTTTGCTGCCTGGATCAAATGCTCTTGGAAGTCCTTGAGCTGTGGGGAAGATGGTGAAAAATATGTGGTTGAATATAGTTTTTAAGTATTTAAGTTTATGAGTGAGCAAATCAGACTGAGCTCGGAAAAAAATCAACCTCGATTGCCCTAAGGATCAATGATAACAGTAAGAGCACATAATCTGTTTAGGAATGAAACACTGTAAGGGGTCTAGAGCTTCATTTGATCCCTTGTGCCTTATTAATATGCTCCAGGGATTCATTTGAAGTCCCTTCAGCAATCCTAAGTTGTAGATTATGTCAACTTTAGAGAAAGCTTTCATATAACCTATTACAGTACATAACATTATCTAGGATCAAATTCACATGTGATTTCAATGTAAAAAACTGTTAAGTGTAGTTTCCAAATATGGTTGGGAGATTAGAACATAAGAACATAAGAAATTTACAAATGAGAGGATGCCATTCAGTCCATCAAGCTCATTTGGGGAGAACTCAACTAATAGCTCAAAGTTGTTAAAATCTTATCTAGCTCTGCTTTAAAGGAACTCAAGGATTTGGCTTGCACTACGATATCAGGAAGACTATTCCATACTCTAACTACATGCTGTGTAAAGAAGTGTTTTCTCAACTCCAGTTTGAAATGTTTTCCCACTAATTTCCAACTTTTATTGGAACGAACGATGAAGTAACTATTTAATTGGACAGCATCCAGACCTGTTAGGATCTTATATACCTGGATCATGTCCCCCCCTTAGTCTCCTCTGCTCCAGGCTGAACAGATTGAGCTCAACTAACCTTTCCTCGTAAGACATTCCATTCAGCCCAGGAATTTTTGTAGCTCTGCATTGAACCCTTTCTAAGGCAGCAAAGTCCTTTTTAAGGTAAGGTGACCAGAACTGCACACAATATTCTAGGTGGGGGTCTTACCAAGGAATGGTAAAGTCTTAACATTACCTCCCTTGACTTAAACTCCACACACCTGGAGATGTAACCCAATATCCTATTAGCCTTTCTAATTGCTTACCCACACTGGCGAGAGTGGGACATGGAAGAGTCAACATACACACCAAGGTCACAATCGGCTTCCTGTATTTCCGATGCACCCATAAAAAACTTTTTTTTTTATATATTTTTGTTCCCTATATGGATTACCTTGCACTTGTCCCCATTAAACTTCATCTGGCAGGTATCAGCCCAGTCACTAATTTCATCAAGATCCCGCTGTAGCCTCTGTGTTCCTGTTATACCACCCGCTACACAACCCTCGTCTGCAAATTTGACCAACTTACTGTATATATTTGTGTCAACATCGTTTATACATTCTAGGAATAATAGTGGCACCAAAATTGAACCCTGTGGTAGGATTGAGCAATATTCAGTTTTTTACATCGCAGATATACATCTAAAAAAATGGCGACGATATTATTGATCGCATTACTACAACACTGAGATATTGCCAAAAAACACAGCTTTTTTTTTAAAAAAAAAAAAAAGCAACGCTAGCACCGCATCCACAACAACAATGGAAACACAAGGAAGTCAGATGCTGGACCGTCAGGTACACACAGTGGGGGAAGTTATACAAAGCTAGGGACACTGGAGGATCAGACAAAATTGACATATGACATGGGTATGATACGCGCCACAATCGGGAAATACAACTATTTACAACAACAACAGAACAAGCCCGCGAGCATGCTGGGATATGCACCACGTTACTTTAAAAAGAGCGTTAACAAAAATTGCAGGATTTGGCCACAAGGGGGCATTTGCTCTATTAAGCTCCTCATCAAGATACCGCTGTAGCCTCTGTGTTCCTGTTATACCACCCGCTACATCATATACCATCAGACATGCACTGCCACCCGGTACTTTTTTTAGACTTAACCCAGAGGGTAATGTATATCCATCCATTTACCAACCGCTTATCCGAACAGGGTGGCGGGGAGTGCCTATCCTGGAAGCTATGGGCATGAGGCTGGAACAACTCAGGATGGGGGGCCAGCCGATCACTGGGCACATTCATGCACCAGTCACTCACGCACACCTATGAGCAATCTAGCAACGCCAATCAGCCTCAGCATGTCTTTGGACTGTGGGGGGAAACCGGAGTACCCGGAGGAAACCCCACAACGGCACGAGAGAACATGGAAACACACATGGAACATTTCTATAATGCCACTGGTGCAAAAATGGATGAATAAAAGAAAAACCATCGGTTAATTATCATCTAACTTTTCTGGGAAACAATCATAAAAAAACTGCAAAGAATACGAAAGAGTAACAATGGCTTTCACATCAAACTGTAATAGCTCAGGGGGCTGAGCATGCGGCAATGAAAAATAACCCTTTTGGTGTACGTTCGATCTCTGCTTAAGTTCAGGCTCATCTGTTTGGAAAAGTGGCAGTTAGAGAAGCGCACTTATAATTGAAAGACTGCTGGTACGAATCCCCTACCGATAAAGCACTGCTCCCTGGGTGCTGAACTAGCTGCGATGTTAAATGCAGAGGACGCATTTCGTGGTGTGTCAAAAACGACTGATCACTTCGCTATATTTTTTTTTAATCAGAGAATGTTGATCAATTTTAACATTTTAACTGCATCGTAAGAATATAAAGTGCATTTGAATAACAACTCAAAGAACATTTCAACAAAATTAAAAATCAAACCAATCTAAAAGTAAAATTAAAGAACTTTGGAGCAAGGCAGTAGTCCCCAACTACGATTTCTACAGTCCTAAACCAGTCTATGCATTTTAGCTAAGAAATCTAACATGTTAACTTTTTCCGGTTTCAAAAGGGAATGCTGAGGAGTAACAATTTTCCCTGCAGTACTAAATGCCCTTTCGGAAGGTAGTCTTGAGCTATTCTGGCCATAAGTGGGAAACATCTTTCATTGTTTCGCCACCAAAGCAGGGGGTCCTCTTCTCCACAAATGACGGATTCTTGTGAATAGTTCTGAATTTCTACTGGAATCCTCTCTTCTGCTGTTAGTGATGCAGTTGAAACGGATTCCTTCTCTTTCCCAAGCAAATCTGCCGGCTCACCTTTTGATTTTAAACCAAAAAACTGCCGCACTAGTATTTTTTTCATGACTAAGTCCGCCATCTTTTTTTCATCACTGCTGGTGTAACACGTGTTTGACGATTATCGTTTCAAAGCGAAAGTTGATATCGTTAGTTAAGGCTATCAACATCGCCACGATACTATCGCCATATCGCCCAAGCCTAACCTGTGGTACCCCACTATGAACGCAGGCCCACAGAGACATTGTGCCCCTAATAACTACTCGCTGCTTCCTATCTGTTAACCAGTTATCAATCCAGGTTGCTACAGTTCCTAAAATCCCTGTTGCTTTGAGCTTAAATAGGAGCCTCCTGTGGGGGACAACATCAAAAGCCTTTTATAAATCTAAGTAGATGACATCATAGGCCTTCTTATCATAGACTTCCCGAGTAGCTTCCTCAAAAAACTCCAGGAGATTTGTTAAACAGGATGTACCTCTCCTAAATCTATGCTGACTATCCCTCAAAAAATGCCCTTCCTTTAATATTAGTCTAGTCTAATATTTTTCAACTCATCCTGTAGACTTAGATACTCCTGTTTTGTTCCGACATCATTCATTATTTTCCATTTGTGGTACAGAGCCCTTTTCCTCCTGACTTTATTCTTTATTTCAGTAGTAAACCATCTTGGTTGCAGTTTCCTAAATTTATTTTTGCTGTATACTAGTATGAAGTCCCCTTGCACTTGTAACAATGCGTTTTTGAAGAAGTCCCATGCCTCTTCAACTGTTTTGTCATTTAACTCCATCCAGTTAACTGTCTATAGCTTCATTTCCATACCATTAAAGTCAGCCTTCCTAACATTGTATATCTTGATTTTGGACTTTGCTTTAAGGACACTAAAATTGACCTCCAGTTTAACAATGTTGTGATCACTACTGCCAAGTGGATCTAAAACCTCAAGCTTTCCAATCCTATCATGGTTATTAGAGAGCACAAGATCAAGTATGGCTTCTCCTCTGGTAGGGGATTTAACAAACTGGGTAAAAAACAGTCCTGTACCAATTCCACCATCTCCAGTTCCTGTACAGTAGAGCTTAACTATGTTTCTGTTACTCCTATAATATCGTAAGAGTCAGACAAGATTAAAGCCTCCAAATCATGAATTTTGTTTCTAATGCTCCTAGCGTCTAAGCACAGACAGCAAAGGGTAGTCCTTTTACAGCCCCCACTATCATTATTATTTAAAGCTTTCCATTTGACTGCTATCCTTAACTAACCTCCCTGTCCCCCCATTCCCTAGTTTAAACATTCCTTTGACTACTCTACACATGCCTCCCCAACACACTGGTTCCCCTCTAGTTCAGATGTAACCCATCCGGCTTGAACAGATCCTGTCTGTTCCAGAAGGTCCCCCAGTGCCCTATGAACCTGAACCCTTCCTTCCCCACATCACCCTTTTAACCATGCATTAAATCTTCTTATCTCCACTAGCTTAGCCTGGCTTGAGTGTGGCACGGGCAGTATTCCGGAGAATACCACTGTGGACATTCTGCTTCTAAGCTTATCTCCGACTTCAAAATTTTTTCCTGCAGAACAGTCCTTCTACCCTTGTCTATGTCGTGGTGCCAACATGCACCACGACCACTGGATCCTCCCCGACCGGGGCCAGAAGCCTATGCAAATGATTCGGAAGGTCTCCTACCTGGGCACCAGGCAGGCAAGACACTGTACGAGACCCACGCATGCACACATAACTGTCTATACCTATAATAATTGAATCACCCACTACCACAACCTCCCTCTTTTTGGGGGGTGGGGCCTCCTCAGTGCCCAAGGGGCCACCAGCCTCCCCAGTCCCTTCCAGCTCTAAAGCTGGAAGCACCTGAAAGCGAATGGACACAGGTATTTCAGGTGATGCCGCCTCTGTAAGGTGCATACGCCCATGCCTTCTCCTTTGACCTACGGTTACTCAACTCTCTTTCACTCTCTGCTCTCCCCCCTCCCCACTTGTGGCATATACACTATCTCCCTAAAAGGCATATTAACTATCCCCTCTAACTCTGTGTTGTGTTGGATGAGAGCCAGCCGCTCCTCCAGGTCACAGACCCTGGCCCTGAGGGAGTCAACCAGCTTACACCTCTCACATATGAAGTCCGACTGGTCGCAAGCGTCCAGAAGGGCAAACATCATGCAGACTATGGATATAAATGATACATCGACTTATCATCCTATACATTTCAAAATGCATAACTTCAATAAACTGTCAATAAGGATTATTGCTTGATGGCATGCATTAAGCCTATCACATCACAGAATTTAATGCAATTCCAAACAATCATGGTAGTCTATAACTTTTAAAAGCACAGTAAGGATCACTGAGTTAGAAGAGCACTCCACATGCTATTGTTTTGGTAATATCATGGAAGAGATAAGCACTCCCTCAGAAGAAACTTCAATTGGGAAATAAAATCCTCAAGAGATACTAACTTGTATGGGAATTACAATCAAGTTATATAATACTTGATAAGACCCATACTTGCATAGAGAGGATGAAAATATTTATCATCAAATCTAGTAAGGTAGATATAGTACTTGTGATGTGTGGCTTCCACTGACTGACTTATTGATGGTAGTTAGTCTATATTCTGTACAGTTACAGCATGCTACACATGCATATAAATTAGTAAATTGTCTTATACCAGTGTCATATGTTGACATGTTTGTGTACACTTGTATAACTGCAGATCACACCTTTTCTTTCGCTGCTTCCCTTGCCCATTTAACATTTAACTATACGGTTTCTGGCTACATGAGATCGAAAACGAGTTTGAGCCAAATTTTGGACAGCGAGTTCTTGTGTAGTGAAAGTAGGATAATTGCAATGATATTTTGTATGATACAATCAAGGGAGCTAATGGCATCTAAAATCTAAAGGTACTAAATGAGAAACGAGCCACTGATGACGTATTCAGTAGTCAATTTTATGGCTGGGTGATATCACTTTTCTATTATATTCCGCATGTAAAATCATCACCAGTGCTTCATTTTGGTACTTTAATGGACAGATTGTTCCACATATAAGCTGCACCCGACTATAAGCCGCAGGTTTTAATGTTTAATTACCGTATATAAGGGTTCCTGCTACCACGGAGGAGATTGTTGGGACAGAGGTGACTGTTTGTGAACGGAAAGCATCCCATTTATTAACATTTGAGAAACATGATAAATCTTTCAATCAATCATCAAACTTTCACATCTTTGACATGACGAACAGCATTCATGCAGTGCACAAATAATACAACGGTGCGCTCCCAGCGCACGTCCTGCAATCATAGTACCGTAGTAGTGCAGTATAGAGCTTCGGACCGTGACGTCACGACGCGAGGACTTGTGGAATTTTAGGACAAAGAAGCTACAAGAGTGCCCGCAGCAGTGGAGGTAAGCATTTTCACTGTTACCTTTCTGCAAGTCACAGTACAATGGTGCTAGCTTGCTGTGTGATCAGCTGCCACTACCGTACTCACGACGGGCGTGGAAAACTTATAGCAAATAGAGCGCGGTTTTTTAGCTTTTAGTTTTTACTTAACGAAGAGACTTCGCATGGCATGGGTAGCAGCTGTACGGCGAACAAATATCATCTTCGATAACACTTCCCGGAATATATTTGTCTGTTCACGGCATTTTCACTCAGGGGTGGCTTTCCCAAAAGCTTCGTTGCGCTACGTAGTTTGTTATCAAGCACGTACGAATGTTCGTTAATTAACGAGCCTTTCACGAAACCCTTCGTAGTTAACGTAGTTCGTTATCTCGTTCGTAAATAACGAAAGCTCCGACCCTTTCGTTATTTTCCAAGTAGTTCGTTGTTTGAACTTTTGCCTGCTTTCCTGTCACAGAAACACAGAGATCGGCCAAAATACACCACGAAAACACACTGGCGGTCATCTTTGGCAAACGTGATAATGCCGATAATACAATAAGCGGTTAAAATTAATAACATGTACAGTTAAATGTACAGTTAAGAGAAAGGGCGTTTATTATCCAGAACAAAGGGGTAAACGAAGCAAACAGGAGCGCAAACGGTAACTTTCATCAACAATAG
>JAODKM010000032.1:11237318-11257462 GCA_026780845.1 Petrocephalus sullivani | reverse complement strand
GTCGTCACTTCCGGCCTCGAGGCTCGTCATTTGACTCGTATCCCGACCTCCAGAGGTAAAAGGAACGCACGATTATAGTCCGGAAATTACGGTATACCAAACCATAGTATACTAAAACAGTCTTATGTGGCGTGCTCTGCTAAGTGACTTTAATTAATATAAAGATACGCCACAGATTACAAAATTTTGGGTGTCACAAAACGCATCTCATTAATACCAAAAAATACTCAAAGAAGCTCATCTCAAACGTCTTCTGTAAAAGCCCACCCTTTACCCCAAAACAGTTGAGAATTATAGGCTGATTTCTTCTTCTCTCCCCTTTCTCCCAAAACTTTATAACATGTCCTCAAATAACTCCACATTTCCTTGCTTTGCTAACTGATGTTCACGTTTTTGGCTGTCGACTCCTATATCTCCTTGAAGTGCCTAGCAGATGTGGCTGTTCTGTCTTTTGCTGTTCATTCCTTCTCACAAAACACTCACTATCATTTACATCTCAGTTTGCCAAACAGAAGTTAACATTCTGGGGTGGCTATCCCGAAAGCGTTCAATCTTAGTGAATGACGAACAAGATAAAGTACTACTTAGGGAAATAATGAGCGAGGTTTACGTGCGTTTCCCAAAACTCTTCGTTATTTCAGATGTAACAAACGAACTTTAAGCGTACTTTTTTGGCTCCTCCCCCACCTCCGCGTAAGAAAAGCGCGGACTATCAATAACAGGAACATTGTTCCCACGTGTTTCAATGGTGAAATGTGTTATATTATTGTAATATCTGGCATAAGCAAATGTAAGAATATTATAATTATAAAATCAATAAAAACACACTGAAAAAAGAGCAAAAGGGAAAGGAAGTAATATTTCTAAAAAGAAGCCTTTCGACAACTTATTGAGGAGGTGGCCAAAATATATTTAATTAATATTTAATATGTAATGATGACTGCAATGCTATGCAACAAACTACACACAAAAACAGCATTGCAACATTCAGGGGGAAATTTTAGAACTCCCAGAATCTTCCACATGACCAAAGTACACTCTAAAGCAGTGCGTGTTGTTTGGTGTGTGGTGTTATACCTCTCCTCAGCCACGATTTGGGGGTTCAACACTGGAGTTAGCAGGTAATTACTAAGAGGATGACTGGTGCCTCCCAATAACCAGCCACCAGCAAATTCATCCTTGCACCATCCCTTGCCATCTGACACTCCAAAGTTGGACTGGACAGAAGCATCATGTGCACTCCCAGTTCACTTGGAGACAATGTCTGTCAAATGTCCTTGATTTTTGCATGTCACCTGCATGGAAATTTAGTGCCAAGAACATGTTTTGACAGGTGCAGATGTGATTCAAGAGGCTGTGAGTATGAAAAGGGTTGAGCTTTCCATCCACTGCATGTACAATGCCAGGTATGCCTGCAGTGGTATGAAAACCAATGTGAGTGTCATGCAAGACATCCCCTCCCACTGGACATTGTATGTAGTTGTGCACACGGCACAACAGAATTAATGTGATTAATGCAGGCACAGATGCAGGACACAGCGGCCTTGCTGAGCCCATGTGCATCTGTAGGTCTGCAGGAATTCACCACTGGCGTAAAGTCAGAGAGAAGTTGCATGGTGCAATGAGGGCAAAATTCCAGTGTGTACATCTTTTCAATTTATCCTCCACTAGACTAAGAAGGCTCTCATTATTTCATCGCAAGCAAGCCTGTATTTCTTTATGAATTGTTCACTACTGAGATGATCCATGGGGTTCATGGCTAGCCACAAAACAGCAGTTAGACAAGCAACTTGGCTTCCTGGACGTTGTATTAGGTTGACTTGCACAATTTTCTGACATTGCTTGTCATAAGGCGTGATTCACCTTCCCAGATCAAAAGATGTGACTGCACACGTAGCAATTTTTCTTGGTTACACATTATGTAGCATACCAGGGATGTCCAGAATTAATTAATTATGCCCTATTCCACTCATTAATTGGATTGTGAATTGACTGTAAGGTGCTGAATTGTAATTGTAATAACCATTTCAATTCGAAGCAATTCCATGCAATCATACAACACATGAATGTAATCTAGCAAAATATAAATACATAATAGATTTACTTCCAAGATGGTAGATGAATATATTGACCTTATATATATTTACTAGTGAGTAAACTTTGTATGATTGTAAGATAAAAATTGGGCAGTTGTTTTAGCCTATAGTAACATGTGGATTTGGGTTATGATGGCCCTCTAAGACCCTTTCCATGTGCACATATTTACTGTTTTTACATATTTAACTTTTTTTGTGTATTATCCTTTGTGAGGAGTCAGCAATGTTTTTCTTTCAAGTATCACTAGATTGTCAGATGGATAAGATGGATAGGGGTGTGAAAGGGTCACTTTGTATGGCTGTATGTCCACCATGGTAAATTATTATATGTTTATGTATTATTTAATTATTTATTCTTTAGGCAACACTTCAGATGTGGCATTCAGTGACTTGCACAGACTTTTCAGTCAGGTGCTCCAGCAGGGGGGCATGTATGGTGTTTATGTTAACATGCTGTGTAATCCATTTGAAATATGAACCTGCATTGTTACTGCTGCACTTACACTATGAATGTGAAATGACTTAATTCTGCTTCCTTATTTTCAAATTCTAATTGCTATTATGTTTTTTCAATTTTATAAAGGAGGTACAACAAGGAGCCTTTTGCGCTAATTTATATTCTACATTATATTTTTATATTTGTCTCAACTGTACGCTTATTATATCATCAGCATTATTACATTGGCCAAAGAAGGTCGCCATTGTGTTTTAGTGATCTATTTCGACCGATCTCTGCACCTCTGTGACAAAAGTTCAAACAACAAACTACTTAGAAAATAACAAGTGGGTCGGATCACTCGTAGATGTACGAGCGAGATAACAAACTACTTCAGCTACGAAAAAAAATTGAGTTTCCCCATGTGGGGACCAAAAAGGTGGTCCCCACATCATCACAATAACAGGATTTTATTTATTGCATTTTAGGGACATTTTGTCCCTACAATGTAATATATACTTCACCCACACATACTATTTTTTAACACATTAAAAGGGACTCTCCTACTGACCTTATTTTCTCCAACCTTCTTGTTTCCATAAAAATGTTCATTTGAATACTTCTGAATCCAAATACAGTAAGTGATTTATGATGTGGATTTCAACCACAGTAACTGAGGAACAATACATGAAATTATACAATCTTGGTGGATTCCCCCTTTTAGTTTTATGGCTTGCTTATGTTTTTCCTCTGACTCTTACCTCACACAGAGCAGCAAACTTCTCATTGGCAGCCCTCACAGGGTGGTAGGTGAAGGTAGCATAGGGATAATCTTTGGTAAAAGGATTCCAGCGGGAGCTGAAGGCTGGTTCTCTCATCTTATCCCAGTTAATACGCAGCCCTTCTCCATCTCTCCTGTGGAAAAAGCAAGAGAACAACATAGAAAACACTGAAGTCTGGGGAAACTAGAACATTTTAATTCAGACTTCATAGTGATGAGTAAATGATTCACTGTAAATACGGCAGAGTGGAAGTTACAATTACAATAATCGTACAACAAGAGTATTCTTACAATGAACACACTCTACATTTAATTTACACCAAACAACTTGATTATAATATACAGCATTGTGTCAATTTATAACACTAATTAAATTTACTATATTAACCTAATATAACACCTAACTGAACTGGTGAACTATTAATTTATTACATTTATTCCTCTAAATTGTATCATTTACAATTATTTTAAATTTGTTTGTTTCTCATTAATACCTTTAACTTATTGGTAAAATGATGAAAACCGTTCTTTGGCCTTTGAGTTGCATAACATGTGTTCAGCAATAGAGCAAAGCCATAAAATCATCTGCACTGATTACTTAGAATTATCTGCATTCACAAAAGCAAACTGGTCCAAGTCTGATCTAAAATATTTGGATCTTTGGATATTTGAATCTTCTTGGATTCTAATGACAAAACACTTTTTACATAAACAGTACTTCTATAATATAATTTTGTGTACAGCACAGGAAAGGGTAATGCAGAAGGCCTAATGTGCTATGAGCTGAAAATAGTACAGGGGAGAGTGAACATACTCTTTGTTTAAAAGGGTGGGTCCAGTTTTAACAAGACATGATTCACAGTTAAAATACTAATAATCAGTTAGTACACTGTATATGGGGATGCGAAATAACATCATATATAGTTGTGATCAGACGAATATCATATTAATTTTGAGCTTTTAATGATTAATTCGAACCGTTCGTTTACCAGGCTGGAATAATTATACAACATACATCTTCAGTGATTTCTAAAAATAAGAATTGTGATGCTTAATGTTAGCCTGCTTTATCCCTTCTGAAACTAGTTTTGATGTGTTTGGGATCGTTGTCTTTTTGGAACACCCAATTGTGTCCAAGTTAGTCTAGCTGTCCAAGTTAGTCTAGCTGTTGATTTGAGGTGAAGTAGAAGAATTTGGAGGTAGTCCTCCTTCTTCATTTTTCCATCCACATTGTGCAATGCACCAGTGCCACTGGCAGCGAAACAGCCCCTGAGCATGATGCTACCATCACCATGCTTCACAGCTGGTACAGTGTTCTTAGGTTTGAAAGCTTCACCTTCATTCCTCCAAACATACCTCTCGTCACTGTGGCCAAGTAGCTCAATCTTTGTCTCATCTGACCATAAAACTTTTCTCTAGAAAGCATTTGGTTTGTACATGTGGGCAGCTGCAAATTTCAGTCGAGCTTGAAGGTGTATTTCGGATCTGGGGCTTCTTTCTTGGTCGGCAGCCTCTCAGTCCATGGCGATGTAAAAGTCGCTTCACTGTATACAGACAGTGACACTAGTGTTCCTCATGCTGGCATAGAGCATAAAACCGGCTGCAGTCAATCATGAACACTAACAAGAAGTTAATAGGTCTTGGCCTTGTCAAGTAAAAAGACATTCTAGAATCTTCAGCACCACCTATTAAAAGATTTTATTGACTCTATGTATATATTTGAGCCTGTATGTATAATTTTGACCCAGTGTGGATTGCAGAAAATCCAAAATAAATTCAAACTTGTGCACCCAATTCTTGTTTTTAAAAATCATTGAACGTGTATGCTGTATAATTATTCCACCCTGGAAAAAGAACAGTTCAAATAAATCATTAAAAACCCAAAATTAATATGGCATTCATGCCCATGATGAGTTTATGTAAACTTCTTACCACAACTGTAAATGTTATACAAAAGCTTTTTAAAATAAAACAATATAGTGAGCCCACTGTCCAATATGAGGATATAATTACTTTTTTTAACATTGTAGTAAACACTGAAGCAAAAGAAAGGAAAGTCTGGAGGTTGAATTCATTTATTTCCGGCTGGGTAGAAAAACTGCAGAGGAAAAAGTATGGACAAAATATTTTGGTGCATTCACAGGTATAAGTATAAATCGTAGTGCTGTGAAAAAGTATTTGATTTATTATTTTTATGCAAATTTGTCACACGTACATGTTTCAGATCATCAAAATTTTTTTTATATTAGACAATGATAGCCAGAGTAAATACACAATGCAGTTGATGTTTAAATGATGATGTCATTTATTAAGGAAAAAAAGCTATCCAAACCTACCTGGGCCTATGGGAAAAGGTAATTGCCCCCTAAGATCATCAAGATGCTTTTTGACAAATGTGAGACGAGCTTTCATGTTCTTCTTGGTCAGCAGCGGATTTCACCTTGTACTGTAACTTTCCCAGTCTCTTTCTTATTGTAGAATCATGAACAAAGAACTTAACTGAGGCAACTAAACACAGCTAAAACTGTGTTTATTTAAGCCTGTGTTTATTTATTGTTGCTGCACTGCTATGTATTTTTATGTCTTTTATGTCTTTATGTTCTGCCTGCGAAGATGGTACTCAAGTAAGCATCCCATTGTGCTTTGTACATATGATACATACATACACATGTACTTGGTACATATGATAAATAATAAACTTCAACAATTATGTTGTTCTGGCCTGTAATGTTATCATTACTGTGCTGTGCCTGTTATTACAATGAATCAGCTTTGATCACACTTGCATAAATGTGTTTTAAAAAGAAATTGTTGATCAATTTATTTTATCCCTGGATGTGTGGCTGCATGGTCTGAGTTTCTTATTGCTTGCCTATTGATGCCCATGATGCTGACAAACTGCTTTGTCATAAGTTTGCAGCTGGTGCCCAGTTCATGGTGGATCATATAGTGGCTGGTTTCCCTTGGAATTTGGGAAATGATGGGAATATGTTTCAACATTGAATTTTAAATGTTTGTTTTTAATTATTATGGCTAGTCAAAATTCATTTCAGTATACAGTACCAAAATCTGAAGAATGCCTGCCTTAAAGATTACCAGGGATTTTTTGAGAGCCCTGATGCCTGAGATCATGCTGCCAACATCACATCAGAAGAGAATGTCTCAGCATTCAAGCGTGCCATTCATCTGTAGATATGCCTGCACACAATGGTGTATAATATCTTACCATTTTTTCCAATCTAAATGGATTTTGCAAGCAGTATTTCGCAAACAGTTTTCCAATCCAGAAATCCAGAGATGCCACAGTAATATAGCATTTAAGCATGAAGCTGAATTTGGTCAGTTCTGTGAAAGCAATCAGAGAAATGTGCTTCTTGTCCTAGTGTTCTTCATGGTAATTTGAATACAGACACCAAATTGTCATCATGGCAAAGTCAGGAAGTGATTGGCCCCAAGTTTCAGGGGGCCCCAAGCATCTGCCTACACTTGCCTTGTAGTAAGTCTGCCTTGTTCTAAAGAGATTAACAGGTGAGATTTCTGTATATTTTTTATGTGAGATTAGACATAAAATGGACAATAAGAGTCAAATTCTGCATTTAAGAATGGTATGAATTTCTTACCCTAATAAATGAATCAACAATTGAATAAAAGCAAAGTAATGTACTGCATTTTTAAAAGGCATGCTGAAGGTGATAGCACACGGAATACAAAAATATTTGTCTAAGCTTACTTATTTGACTTTGTCTTTGTATATTTTGGCTATTAAGGGCTGAAAATAATTTACATAGTGTGATACAGAAAAAAGCCACACCAGTGATTCCTGCCATTGTGAGAGAAAACATTTAAAAAAAGAAGAAAATCTCTCCAATTTACATATACACAGAAGATGTATCAAATATGGACTATAGACAAGGAAGTGAGGTCTAATTGTCAAAATTAAACTTAGAATTACATACAGTGAAACAAATCCTGCTAACCCCAAACTGCGTGGCTTTCATATTTATAATGATATAGGCAGAATTAGTTACTGCTTTGGCTTAATTTTTGCAGTGTCTTGAGAAAAGCAGGTTCTGTCATGAACAGTAGCTCATTATTTTGAGTTTAAAATCAATGAAGCAGTTATGCCTGAGGATACAGTATAAGCTGCTCCTAGAATCATTCCCAATTATCTGGAACAGCGAGGAATCTGTCTCTGACTCTGTCTTAAATCATCTCTTATAGGTAAGAACTTCTCTTCATCTAGTATACAATTTAAATTTCATTCCAAGTTTCTCACCAAAAACATTATGTGGAGAAAATGTTCCATTATATTTTAGTAGACAATATTAATAATTTACTGTACTGCAATGGTAAAAAATCTTCCTATAATATGGAATTCAAAGTAAAAATAGTGTGGTAGTGCGACACTGCCAGAGTCCATGTGGATGGAGATTGGGACTGAAGTATGTGAGTACAGCAGCACTGGCAGGATGGACATCAGAAAGTGGACGGGCAGATGCAGAACATTACCAAATGAAGGTATTTCATTTTGATCCCATCTCTACAATGATTGCACGTGTTACTAATAGGGAAACTCCATGAAAACATTAGATTTCAAAGTATATACAACCTCTTATACATATGCCAAGTACAATCCTTTTTAATTGTACTTCTGCAGAACAGGATTGGCACTCCAGCCACCGGCCAAACTTCACACTGTTCAGCTCCATCTGAATGGTGCTGAGGTATCACCCACTGCATGGCTGCACGCAGGTTCTCAGCCCTGAGGTGGTTCGTTATGTGGTTGTGTGCACAATGCGCCATATCAGTGTATGCCCCTTACCTCTATCTGCAGAACAGCCCAAGGAAAGCTGCCGCACTGCTAAATAAACTAGTCTCCTGGAGACATGCCATGACCTGACTTCACATTTCTCAACTTTATTCACTATATACTTATAACAAAATATTTAGTTAGTATTAAATTTTCAAATCACAAAAATGTCAAAAAATATGGTAATGCACATAATACACTGTAACAATTCCATAGTCTAAATGGATTGTTGGGCCTAATTAAAAATTATTAAAAACAGTATTATTGGTACCTAAAAAAGTCGGCTGTATTCTTCAATGTCAGTTTTAATAATACCCGTACATAACGATAAATATCTTATGCACTAAATGCAGCTAAAATAGATTCCCAAACCAAATATACCACCTTAGGCAACAGAAGACCTGCTCATTTATATATCCCTATGTAAGGGTGGAGCAGGGCTGCAGTCATTTACACCACCGTTTACAGAGCAGCTTTCAGTGGCAATGGCCCTGAAGTTTTGTGCACAACTTCTAAAACAAATGTTATGCATATCAAAAACTGCAAAAAAAAATCACATGGAGGTATAAAAAGCAAGCTTAAAAATGTTCAGCCTCTTTGAACAATTTCATGTCACCAAAGAAAGTACAGCGAGGGGGGTGGGGGGGGGTGTTTCCATTTCCTTTTGTGTGAGTGATGAGCGATTCCCTTTGTGCAAGAGCCCTGCAAATTCCTCAGGTGAGATATCACAGGGATGAAGACCAGCCCAGACAGGCAGAGCAGAGCAGGGCAGCACTCACACTAAACAATCTGCAAGACACAATCACGCTCACTGGGCCTGGCTTCAGCCTTTTCTCTTCCCTTAAACAAAAAGGCGGATCACAAGAAAAGTTAGAAGAAATTAATCATAGCAGATATAGGTGAGTCACAAATTCAAGCGCCGTTGCTATGCAGTAAACCTGAGTGTATAAGGGAAGTAAGCACCTAAGACTAGAAAGAAAAGACAGAGATGGAAATAGCTGAGATTTGTGCAAATACCCCCAACCCTCCACATCACCACATAAGCCTGGCAACGCTACAAAATGCACACAGGTAAACTCACATGCTTTAAGTTATGTATCTGTAGCTAAGCCCTGGAAGCTCAAATAGAAATTCTTCCGACTCTGTGAAGGCTCGAGACTCATAAGTCAACACATAAAGATAAATATCAGGACCAGCTTCAGCTGTCATGGCACATGTCCCATATTGTCTGTGGGCCAATAAACAAATCTTCTGATTGCTCAATACAGCCTGCCAAGCACTCCCACCCCTGCCCTGCCGCCTCATCTGAGAGGTAATGACCTTAGACACCACACTGCAGTAGAAATAATTAAAAATAATAAAAAGTTTTTAAAAAGGAAAAAAAGGAGACGGGGGAATGTGTGCATCTACAACCTAGCCTGAAAGAATGTGCTGCACAGAGAATGTGCAAGCAAAAGAAGACATAGCAAAAGACCAAGTCAGGGCTTACGGCTCTTACGAAAAAGGCTCCCATATATATGACCACAACAAAACCGGCAAGTGTCACGCGTTTAGATTTATTTTTCATCTGCTACCATTGCAGCATGACGGAGGGCTTAAATTTCCATTTGCAAGTAAATGTAGAGCTTTAAAGAGCTATCTGAACATTCCAGTTGTTTCAGAGATTTATAGCTCTTTGGAAAGTATAGTTATGTAACAGTTCTGGGAAAACAATGCATTATTATATTATAATTATTATATATTTACAATATTGTTTTAATAAATGCCACTTACTACAAAATGTATACGTTTTTATACATTTACAGCAATTTATCATAATTTGTAGGGTGTAGGATATAACACTGGTTGTTTATACTTGTTTATTTACTGAACAATTTAAATTTCTTTACTCAAGAATATATCTTCTCTCGTCATACTCTTCATAAAAAACATGCAAATCACCAAAGCACATTTAACAAATAGTACAACACCACAAAGGTAATTTCTGTACTCGGTTTCCTAGAGCGCATGTACAAGAACACAGCATTCTGATCATTAGTAATTATGGATTCCTCAGTCAATGGACTATCAAAGCACCAAATACACCATCAAGTTAAGGGAAGAAGATGTTGATTTTTATCTATAGTAGTAATACAGTACATTATATTCATAGCAGTAACATTGTATGTTTGAATGTTCTGATTGGAATGTAGCTTATTCTCATTGAAAAGCATCACCTTTAAACTGTCAAACTGCTGTTGGAAACTAAGCCCATCTAATCCGTACACATCCTACACTCACCAGCTTGTACAATTTCAAGAAGTACTGGACAGATCACATGAAAATGTAAAAGTTAATAAATGTTTTTTTTGGAATCATCCTACCTTCACCTCCCCCTTAACAGCATTGTTGTGTTGCTGTTGTTCTGACAACATCCTTTTATAGTTTTGGAGAGGCTTGAAAAAGAATAACTTGTATTTTACACCCTCAGCAGGCCACAATTATAATTTAGATTATTTTAGTAATTTTAATAAATTATAATGTAAAATAATCTACATGTAGCAAAAACACTGTATATATTTTTCCATAACATGACAATTTTATTACATGACAAGAGGAAAAATGTGAAATTAAGCTGATCTGAGCTCATGTCAACATACAGCATGGCAGGGATGATTCTTAACCCTCAGCCACGAAAGAAATACGGGCTTGAAATCACTAATTAGATTTTGAATAATAATTTTTCAGGGGCTCTTAAATAGAGTGGCTGAAGCCCTGCTGAACAGGGTCTAGAATTGCCTGTGGTATATAGGATGCTGCCATGTGAAAGGGGTCCATAACAAGCATACATCTGTGTTCTGTCCAATTTAGAGCAGGCTCACATTTCTCACTGAAAACGTTACATTTTCAAGTTTCAGTGGGAAATGTTAAATGAGACATTTCTTTGCAGGGCGGATCCAGTGCTTAGGCCCAGTGCATTTGAAGGTGCTCAGTAGGACAAGGCTTCCCCCCTCGAGGAGGACAGTTAGTATGCCCAGCATGCATTTTTTTACAGTTTTAGCGGGTTAAACTAACAGCCTTCTAATTTAAAACATTTTTAGATGCCCACCAAATGCGTTTCCATCTTGGGTAATATTTGACATTATCAAAAACGTTCTTACATTATTTGTTCGTGTCTGGCCCTCGCACGAGCAGTCAGAGAGGGAGAAAAAAAAAGTTTATATTGTATGATCTATTTATTAAAATTAGATTTCAGTTTGAAATGCATTCAGTTTGTCACCTTAAAAAACTAAAAATCTTGGTTCTAATGGATGAATAAAGAACACGTAGAATTGTCTTTCTTTGGGGCAAGTCATGTGTGAATTTCTGGAGTAGTCACAGAAAAAAATAAAAAAAATATATATATATATTTTATGTATATATAATATATATATAAATATATATATAAAGTGGGTCTAAGAAACTGTTTAGTTAGTTAGTACTCAGTGTTTGTTTTATTAATAATCTATACACTTGTATTCATTGTGTTCAGTTACTTATTGGGCTGGTTTCCCGGACAAGGATTAAACCTAGTCCTGGACTAAACTGTATTTTGCATGGAGAATCTCCATACAAAATGCAGTTTAGTACAGGCCCATTATGTCTTACCAATTATTCAGTTTTTTAAAAGAATAAAACTACTAAAGTACTACTAATTTAATCTTAACATTTATGATTAAGATTTTATTTCGCTGGATGCTAAATAGTCATTAACATTATATAGCGGTATAACTGAGCTCTACCACCTGACAAGACATTGTCCTTCATACTGGTTTAAAATGATTTTCTTAAATAAAGTAAAACAGTGACGCCAAGTGGCCAAATAACAAAATGCATTGCATTCTTTCTAGCACAATAATAATTATTATTATTAATGAGAAATACAGCAGTAATAAGACAAAAATAACTGCATTTGTTACTTGATCATGAGAGGCTTCATCACTTCATCTGAATTGTGGATAATGACTGTCAATGAATCTAAAAAGTCTGACATGGTATTAAATAATCCAGTTTGAATGCAGGGGAAAACCCTGCAGGCAAGAGGAACTGGTGAAGCCTCAGAACTGAGTGTTGAAAGGTTTGATCAAATAACTGTAAGTCCTTCTACCAGTAACTGTATGACTGGCAGCATATTTTGTGGAAAAATTTAAAGTTATCTCACAGTCTTAACTTGCTTTGTGGAGTATCCACTTATAAGAAACATCTCGTTTTCATTTTAGATTAATTCTAGTGGCATCCAAACCGAATGCTAACTCAGTGGGTTTATCTACAGTTGCCTTTATAAACTATTCTGTTCAAGCCCTACAGAAAACCTGTAACTCTTATTTGGAACTTAGGAAAGCTTGCAGGAATTTCACCTAGAAATGAGATATAAAAGTCACCTTGTCAGATTTTCTTTTGTATTCAAACAGCTCTGCCTAGGACTTGGGTTGGTTTTTAGCCACATTGTACATACAGGTGAATTGTGAACCTTTTTAGACCTTTTAGACCTTTGGTGGATGATAGAGCTGTGCAATATTGTAAAATTTTCAAATACTGTGATATTTCTAAAGCAAAAGGAAAAAAAAAACTATAGCAAACCTACAAATCATTTACTCTTGATCAATATAACCTCCATGGAATACAGAATATTTCCAAATAGCAGAAGACAAATGTCCCTTGGTGACCAATTCTTGTTTGTTTTTCTCCTCCTCACTCATTTTTGTAAAAATTTCTCACATACACATCACACTGTCCGACACTTAAAGAAGAACAAATTAACAAATTAAAACTGCAACAAATAAAATGCCTCTGTATGAAAAATATCCATCTTTTTGAGTTACTATGATAATGGTAAAGCTTTTCTGACAATGGCGAACCAGTCCTAAAACCATATGTATTACCACCCAAGCCTAATCTCAGCCTATTATGGTACTTCTGACATGACAATTGCATGTGCATAACACATGATGCCGATATTATCGCACATTGTGCAAGCCTAGTGGAAAACCTGTTTCTTCCTGGCTCAGGCACTCCATGACTCCTTCTCTTAATGTGAAACCAACAAGCCGACTGACAAGCATGCTTTCAATGTTGCAGAAAAGTGGGTACTCACGAGAGGAAGGAGTGTTGAGGGAAGGCGAAAGTACCATGTATGATGCGGTCCACAAAGTTGAGTGGGATCCTTTCGATCTGCTCACAGTTGAACATCAAAAAGTCATACTTGCAGATGAGAAGTGAGTTTTCTGTAATAATAACCAGACGTTCCAGTTCATTGTTCCAGTGGTCAATCCTGCCAACAAAAAAGGTATATGTTGTAAGTCAGGGTCATGACGACCAAAACACTATTCTCTCAGAACAGGTTTATCAACATGGTTCATTCAAAAAGCTTTGGTATGTTTGAAAGATTTTCATGACTAAATATTCTTAAATGTGAAAAGAACATCGGTAAAAAAAGATCAAAAAGTATAGTTCCTTTCAAGCCTTAGCAATAGCGATTTTAATGGCAGAATATCTGCATTAGCTGAATGTAAGCAATAATGACTTTATGGCTCCCCCCTAAGGTTTTAAACATTAAAATAGTGAGAGAACAGCTGAGGAAGACAGCAGAATATTATAGCAGTATTTTCAACTTTGCTCACTTTTCACACTTAGCTGACTGGCATTGGATTTTCAATTAGAGACAAGTCTGCACACACATTTACATGTATGTAACCATTTTATTAGCTTGTACATAGTCTGTAGGAATCACAGACTATCCCAGCACTTTTAATGCAGCTATTCTCAGGTGGAGTAATATAATATTCCATAGAATTTTTTGAATGAGCATGAGAGTCAGGAAGCGTGAATGTCACACCAGATGCGTGAGAGCTTGCAATGGTGTCAGATGCAGTGATAAAAGCTATTTCAGCTACTGTTTTGAATACAGTCACACACTACAGTCACAGCACAATTTAGCCAACTTATCAGTCATCATATTAATTGCAAAAAGAGCAACATAGTAGAACTACTTCCCTGGCACTGTCCTTCAGGTCACCCACATGACTACACCTCAGTGCGGCTTTGCTTAGCAAATCTGTGCTCACGTGGGTCAATCTGGCTGCAGTTGATGGGTGTATCCCTTGTCAAGTTACAGATTGAAAAACAGAGACACTCTCCTCTTGAATATATACATTTCTTTACACTGCAGGAACTTCAATTTACAAGCAGATGTTCAATATGGAAAGCATGCTAATTGTAGCTGTGAGGTTGTTACTTCCAGTAACAGTGACAGCTTGGGGACCTTGCCATGTAAATGCAGAGGACACATTTCGTTGTTGTGTGCTGACAGTGCTGTGGCATTTCAACAATTACAATTACCTTTCATATTGTCCGGCTCCCCATTAGATCGCGATCAGGGATGCGGCAAGAATTTCCGGGTCACAACAAAACTGTCAACGGACCCCACAGTGGAATTCCATTTCCCAATTTTTGCTTATGGTCATACTAAGAAAATCAGATAACAGGCCACTTTCTCCGTTTCCCAATCTTATAATCAAAAACAAAAATTGCATCGTTCCCTGATTTTTGTTTTTCAATTATACAACGAAAATCCATTGGCCGTCACGTATCCTACCAATTGTGTGGAATTTGTTTAGATATGTGAAATATGACATGAGCCAAACAACTGTGGTGCATGTGTGGGTCATGGTTATTGAAGTAATTGCCACTCTTTTAATCAGAAGTTCTACCTTTTTTTGACAGACCACTGCCAAAGCACTGTCATACTTTCAAGCAGCAGCACAGACAAGGCTAGTTAAATGGCTAATTAGCATTACTACATACATTCCAATTTGTCTTGCATGTTGTTTGATTACATATGGTTACCGTTGTCGTAGTTGGGATTAGGGTTATGTAGGATTGCCACATTTCATGCAGAAAAATAAAGGACGCCTTCAATACTGGGGCCTTCCCACAACCACTGTGTGCCAAGTGAGGCACCAGTTTTGGTAAATCAAAACTTAAACCATGGTCTCAAGAAAGTATTATGATTTATACTTAATATTTGAAGTACTTTATTAACAATGGACATAAAAATAAACGGCATAAAAAACTTTTCGTTATAAACTCCAATTGGTAATGAAATTAGCATTGACATACGCTTATATCAAAACTTAAGGTGCATAACACTTAAATTAAATTAATCTTCAGGATAAACATTGTTAACTCAGCCATAACCTATTAATATAAATAAAACAAATTAATCTAATCAATCCATCCACGTTTTCATACAAACTGTGGACGGGATGATGCTGCCTTCATCACAACTCAGATAAATGGGACAAACCGCGTCCCGTATTGATTAAAAACGGGAAGCATAATTTTATTTTTAAAAACGGGACGATTCCGTATTTTAAGGGACGTGTGGCAACCCTAGGGTTATGTCCATAGAAATGAATGGAGAGTCTCCATAAAGATATGAATACGTGGACTGTGCGTTTGTCTGTGCCTCTCTGTGTGTGGGATCAAACCTGCACTGTGCCCTGCAGGACTAGTGATCTTTTTACCGATTCAATTCTTTTCGTTCAGTTCCCTGAAAAGATCCGGTTCTTTGAATCATTGATTCGTTCAATAATAATACTACACATATTACTTACTGGGTGGGGTTAGAAGAGAACTGCTGTAAACAATATTGTTATATGTATTATCTTAATAATAAAATTCTTAATTATTATTGATATCTTTTCATTTTGTTACTATATGCTACAAATAAATATGTAGAACACAGCCAATCACAGCAGGCGTGCCAGGTGCGGAGCGGCATATAAAAGCCTTTCAGTCTGTTCAGGAAATAATACTCACAGCCTTTGATCAATTTCTCTATCATGTGTTGCTCTGAAAAATTAGTTGTTGGGTGTCATGCCCTGCCCGTTCGATTCTCCTGTGTGCCACGCCCCCTCATTGCCCTCGTGAGAATCCTAGTGTTTTACCGGCTGTGTCTCATCGTGTATTAATGATCCTGTGTATTTAGTCTGCGTTTAAGTCTGTTTCCCCAGTCCGGTCATTGATGTCTATAGTTGTGGTGTGCGGTTCCCTGCCTGTCATCGAAATAAACCCCTGTGCTTCGCCTGCAAACCTCCGTGTCCTGTTCCTGCTTCCTCGCTCCGCGCCTGGCGATTTGTGACATTGGGTGACTGCATTATAAATTGCACAGGTGTCAATAGCATATCAAAAACTTGTGATTTTTTTTTTTTTTAAGGCCAGTTTGCTAGCTCGGTTTTTTTTTTTTGTTTCCCCAGTGACTTCTCACCAAATTTTTAAGGTTTTTAATCTCTTTCACTGCAGCTAGAGTGACGTGTGTTTTTTTTTTTTTTTTTTTTGCAAGAATTATGCAGAAATCCAGTTTGTTGGTGGAGCTACCAGAACCGATATTTCCTAAGGAGCGCTTGGTAAGTTGGCGCTAGTGATGTGTGAATCGCGAACGAAAGGATCATTTTGAATGGATCATTAGTGAACTGAATGAACCGATTCCCTGTTCAAAAAGTTTCGAATCACTGTATAAGCATGCACGGAATGCTTGTTAAGTGTTAACGTTAACATTGTCCATGTCAGCAATTCGGGAGGCAGTCTATCACTGAACAGCATGAGCAACACAGCCGTGACGACATCCAGCCAATAGCTGCCACGCTTAATTTCACCAAGCAACTCCCACTGAATGTACAGCTGCAATGATTCTTACCTGAGCTCAGTGACTGAAATGACCCCCACAATGTGAGCGCCCCCACCGACCTGAAGCGTTATTGCAGTTAAGAACGATTCACTGAACTAGAAGACCTGTTGATTCACCTGGTCTTCTAGTTCACCGGGTCGTTGGAGTCAGTCGTTCGTTCACCAGTTCCTTTCGCTCACGCAATTCATTGGTTGTTTCGGTGGTTCGCTGAGTCTATGGGCTCTACACTGACTATGTAATGCAGTGACATCTATTGGCCAGAATAAGTATTGCCACGAGTGAGTTCCGGTTTGTACTGCAAAATATTGACTAAACTTTTTCGATTATGCATGTGTTCTGTATATTTATTTGTAGCCTATAGTAGCAAAATGAAAAGAATAATTAAAATATAATTTAATACATATATGTATTTATATATTATATTAATATAACAATATTGTTTACAGGCTTCACCTGTGTCTTATTTGTTCTTTAGTGCCCTTGTTAGTAGTTTCATCTGTTGCTCATTGTCCTGTAGCTTTGATTGGTTAATTGTCCTATGTTCTGCACCTGCCCATCCTCATTAGTCCTGTTATGTGTATTTAAGTGCCTATCTTTATTTTGTTCTCCAGCTGGTCATTGAATTGTAATAGTGTGGGTATTGCCCCCTTCTCAGTGTTAGCTTGTTGTGTTTAGTTATGGTTTCTAAAGTTGTTTATACTGGAGTTCTGTTTTGAATCCTTGTAGTCTGTTTGTTTTGTAGGTTTTCCCCCGTGTTGTTTTTGCCCCCCCAGTAAACCCTTTTTTGTACCGGAGCCGGCAGTGGGTCATCGCCTTTTATTTTATTTCCCCTCTGCTTCCACCATGCCATGTCGTGCTGGGTCCATGACAATGTTTGGGTTATAAGAATCTTTTACTGCTGTTTTTTTAATTATAGCAGCTGACCAAATTTTTTTAAGGCCTAATATATTGCTACTAAGTATTGTGGTGTCTTACACAAATTTAAAACATTGGAAGAGACTGTTTACTGTTAGGCGAGAGCTACTAAAATATCAGCTTCATCAGTGCATCTTAGATTTTCTACACTGTAAGAAAAGTCCGTGTTATATGGAAAATTCCTTCATATTAAATTTTTCAGTTTTACCCTTTAGTTTGAATTTTGTGTTGCATTATGGGAGCAAGTACACCTCACATTTATTTGCCAAGGGCGGTGAGCCAGGGATCTAGGAGCAGCTCCTCCGCGACGATCCCGAGGAGGATGAAGAGGATGCCACCCCACTGCGGCGCAGGCATCCAGGCCCGCAAGCGCACAGGGCAGCGCACCTTCTGCCCCTTGTTGACTTTAATTTGACCAAGGTTTGTTAAAGGGCCGCGGCCAAGTTGGGCATTGACTGGCCCGCCCATGTGGGCAGCCTTGGGGTCGATAGGGACTTTTACAACGGTAAAATGCTCCCCTCTTGGCTGCCGCTTTGCAGGAAATCTCTACCTGTGGTGCCTGTGTGCTTAGTGGAGACTAAGCGCTTTTGGGATAATTTATATGAGCATCGCGGAGCCGCGATGGGTTTATCTCAAGCTGCTTGCCGTGTTTCTAGCTCTCAAACACTTCCTCCCCTTTCTCCGCAGTCACCATGTCCTGGTCAGATTGGACAACACGACTGCGGTGGCTTATATCAATAGCCAGGGCGGGACGTGCTCTCCCTGACTGCAGAGTCTCGCCCGCAGACTGATTGTGGAGCAGCGCTCGCTTCGCTGCGGGCGGCACACATACCGGGTCTGATGAACTCGGGGGCAGACCTGCTGATTGCCCTGCTTTACGCCTTCCCACCCCTGAGCCTGCTATGCTTAGCCAGAGTATGGGAGAGCAGGCTGTCTCTCCTCCTCGTCGCCCCCTACGGGCTGGGGCGACCATGGTGTGAAGGGCGCTATATAAAAATAAATTGAATTGAATTAGCAAAGATCTGTCAGCTCCTGTCGGGAGAGCGCTGGCCTCTCCCCCCCGTGCAGGGATCTCCTGTCTCAGGTGCGCGGGCAGGTGTTCCGCCCCCTCCCGGGCCGGCTATATCTGAGAGGTTGAATTTGGGTTTGGCTGGCCTTCCCGCAGAGGTGATTACCACCATCTAGTGTGCTAGGACCCCCTCAACGTGTTCATTCTATTACATCAAATGGCACGTTTTCGAGCAGTGGTGTGAACAGAGGCGGGTTGTCCCTTTCTCTGCTCAGTTTCTGATGTTTTATGTTTCTTTACAGAACTTGCTGGAGAGGGGCAGAGCATTCTCCACTATTAAAGTATATCTGGCTGCCATCTCGGCTTGTCACATGGGCTTTGACAGGACGCCTGTCGGTCAGCACTCCCTCATGTGCCTTTATGAAGGGCACACGCTGGCTTCGCTCGGTCTCCAAGCCCTTGGTCCCATCATGGGACTTGCTCCTGGTCCTGAATGCGCTCTCCGGCTCCCCCTTCGAGCCGCTGGAGACCGTCAGCATGAAACATCTGTCTCTAAAGACAGCCTTACTCCTTGCGCTGACCTCTGCGAAGTGAGTGAGTGAGGTTCACACTCTTTCGGTCCACCCATCATGTATGAACTTTGGCCCGGGAAATGCTAAGGTTATACTGCTGCCTAACCCTGCTTTTGTTCCTAAGGTCATTGAATCAACATATAACTGCAATGCCGTGGAACTGAGGGCTTTTCACCCGCCGCTGTTTGCTTCAGAAGAAGGTTTGTGTCCCATTCGCGCGCTGCGGATTTACGGACACGGTGCTTTAGGAGGAGCGACCAAATGTTTGTGTCCTGGGCTCTTTCTCACAGAGGTAGGCCTGTATCATCTCAGCGTCTGTCACACTGGCTGGTGGATGCTGTTTGCTTGGCGTATAGTGCCATGTGTCTACGGCCCCTGCTGGGTTTGAGGGCTCATTCCACCAGGGCTCTGGCTACTTCGTGGGCTTTGTCTAGAGGTATTACGGTACATGACATTTGTGCTGCTGTGAGCTGGGCTACCCCGCACACATTCATTAGGTTTTACCGACTAAACATCACGGCGCCTTTGCTAGTGCGCGCGGTCCTGGGTGTCGGTTAGAAAACCAGGTACATGCTGTTTGACAAGGATTGTCTCTGATTGGACGGACACACTGTCCGTCTTGTTAACAGGAAGTAAAGAATGCTTTATGTTTTTTTTTTTTTATAATAAACTTTATTTAGAACAATGACAATCTCAAACACAAGTGAATTAGAGAATCTTTCACAACAGTATATCTTACCTTTTTTCTTAATTAGGGGGAAACACATTATTGAATCGGTAAAGTTGGTACGTAACAATCAAACCATCAATAATTGTGA
>JAODKM010000032.1:11181617-11193344 GCA_026780845.1 Petrocephalus sullivani | reverse complement strand
GATGGAGGGGGGCTGCAGCGCAGAGGCAGGCAGGTGAGGTAGCTGTTTCTTATGGCGGGATGGAGGGGGGGTGCGGTCCAGCGGCAGGCAGGTGAGGAAGCTGCTTCCTATAGTGGGATGGAGGGGTTGTGCGGTCCAGCAACAGGCAGATGAAAAAGCTGCTTCCTTTGGCGGGATTGAGGGGGGGTGCGGTCCAGCAGCAGGCAGGTGAGGAAGCTGCTTCCTATAGCAGGACGGAGGGGGGGTGCGGTCCAGGGGCAGGCAGGTGAGGAAGCTGCTTCCTTTGGCAGGATGGAGGGGGGGTGCGGTCCAGCAGCAGGCAGGTGAGGAGCTTGTTTCCTCTATTGAGTGGACAACATGACTTTATTTATACCAAACAAGAAGCTTAGAAGGAATATTTTTCCTCCTTTTACCTATATAAATCTCTATTTTTATTATTTACCATTTTTATTGTTAGTATTGCTCCCCTATCACCATGACCAGGATACATATCTAGAACTGACCTGGGGCCTGTATCCCAAAGCCACATTTCTTGCTTAGCCAAGTAACTTGTCAGATTTAAGGACCCCCAATTTAAATGGACCGTATCTTCATTCACAAGTTATCCAGCTATACAAGAAATCCTTATTTGTGATACTGGCCCCTGGGCAAAAGCCAGCCAGTGGGCAGCATACGGCCTATGGAGCTATTTTTACTGGCCTGTGCAATCACTAGAAAAGGATAAAGTTGATGACAAATACAACCACTACTTCCTTACTAGAGCTAAATGAGCCTAATTCTTCTGTTGCAGCTTTCATGGGACATGAAAATAATAATTAAAAATGGCCTCTGCTGATGTGATGAAGCTTGCAGTAACTTGAAAGTAACTGCCCAGACCTGCCTGAGAGGATAGATGGCTGGATGTAGCATATATACAAAATCTTCAACACAGATTATTTAACCATCAATTAATGCATGCTCTTGCTTTTATCAATTAATGCAACCAGTAGCAAAAATATGGCCAAAGGGATATTGTCAGTTAGCACAAACACACAGACAAAGC
Organism: Petrocephalus sullivani; assembly: GCA_026780845.1. Lineage (NCBI taxonomy): Eukaryota > Metazoa > Chordata > Actinopteri > Osteoglossiformes > Mormyridae > Petrocephalus > Petrocephalus sullivani. The sequence continues at coordinate 11,192,302 of JAODKM010000032.1, read as the reverse complement.
AAAAAGTTAGCATAGAGGAAGTATGTTCTTAAAGTGAACTTTCTTTTGAAGTACTCAGGAGGTACAGTTGGAGTGTATGTGACTGTATATATGAGGCTGTATTTGCTCCAGGCACCAAACAGAATCTTCTTCAAACTTGTTAACAATACAAAAATCTTTTTTAACAGAGGAACTGAGGAGACTTCATCACAGTTGCTAACAGCATATATGTGCAGTGTTACAGTCTGGTTGCATCATGCCTCAGAAAACCTTACACCTCCAACATTTCCTTTGCCTGACTTCAAGGACAATGATTTTTTTTTAATTACTTTGAGTTTTCAGGTTTGTATGCTCAGCCCTCAGACTTTTAAGCAGAGGTCTTGCTGCCACATCACCCATTATGGTACAAAGTGTCCCTTCTTGCTTTATTTCTTATAAATACCCCCCTCCCCGAGCCCAGCAAAATAAAAGTCTGATGGGATTTCTAGTACTGTTGAGTCTTGTGAGACATGCTGACTGTGATGCTCACTATCGCAAATGAAGAAAAGCAAAACAGCATATGAAATGCAAAAAGAAAAGAACAGTATCTATTTGCAAATACAGTAAAACCTCCATTATCCGTCAGAGGTTGGGACCAAAGCCATGGCCGATAAGGGGAAAGATGGATACCAGAAGAGCTATTTTAAAAATGATACACAGTAGATTGGTTTAGAAAATAGTCACATTTATTTACTAAACAAAACTGTCATATTTATATTTCAGGATTGTGATTTCTATATATCATTATAGTAATTATTTAACAAGGGTCACATGACCCTTGTTAAATAATTACAGAGCTGTCAGGGAACAGCGCTGGCGCTTGACATTTCTGCCATCTATCCATTTAGTCATGTATAAACATGCCGTGGTTTCGCTGGAACCGCTGTAAATGGCACCTGTAAAAGTTTTGTTTTACTTCGCAGGCCTGAATCAAAGGGACACTGCAGCTGCAGCACTCACACGACAAACAGTGCCGTAGCTGCAGATGACTTCTGCCATGTAAAGTTTCACTGCACCTCAAGGAGAAACCTACAGGTTAAATTACAGCTATGCATAGTAATCACTTATCCACTAATTTGTTTAGCTGGCCCTTCAAGCAGCTTGTATTTTGAAGAAGATGAAAAATGAAAAATGATAAAGAAATGAAATGAAGAAGATGAAAATATATGACTGAAATACAGTATAATGCAAATTAGCTTTATGACAGGTCACTAAAGGACTTTCACTATTTTCAGTGTCAATCACAGTTTTTTGCCTTACATTAAAGCTTACCTTAAAGTTTCCAGACACTGACCACAGATAAGCCGGGTACCTGGCATATTTTGATTGCTAAAAATATTGTACTTTTCATCATATTTCATAAAATCACCACTGCCTCATAGTTAATTTGCTATAAAGCTCAGACTAGAAGATAATGGTATAGGTTGCAAGCACATGAGGCAACAACATAGATCTGAATGCTATGACTCATCTGTTTATGTAAAATGTTAAATAAGTGTAAATCTTTTTAGTCATGGTTGTAGGACTGTACACTCGAGAAGCTGGTTTTCTCCAGGAGCTGCTCCTGCTATCACAATGATTCTGAACTGATACATAAAGGAAAGCATTTTAGCAGGTAGCTTCTGTTTTGGGCCACAGGCATATTTAGGCATCACTAAAATAGAGCCCTTATCAGATGTCAGGAATGAAGATGCATTCAGCATTGATGCTAGCTGTGTATATTGGCTAATATTTCATAGGTTGTGACTAATAAAATTGCCCTAACTTGCCTTATCAAGGAAATAACATCAACAGGCCTCGGTTCCCACCTTTTTATATGATGAATGAGATCAAAGTCCTTATTGACCTGGATGACGTTCCTTAACACTATTATAAGGTGCTCGAATTCTCTGATGCTAGTTAAGCATCTAATTTACTTGTCAGACATTGTATGTAAATAAAAGTTGAAAGACCTACTTTTATGTTGCTTGCTTATTGCTAATTATTTTTTTATGTTTAGGGTCCATGATGGGAGAGGCCAGTTATGTTACATCTTTCATTGACCACTCAAATAATGAACTGAAAAGAATACGGTGTTGATTGTGCATATTCCCATCATATACAAACTGGGTCATTCGTCAATGTGCAGTTTTTCAGAAGGAGAATAAAGCTGGGGAAATAAGTTTGCCAAGATCCGGCAGTAATTATCTTACACTCAGCAGGGGACAAATTACACATTTCTCCCAAAATACGTGGATGTTTTATGGCTCAACATTATGCATAACCAAGACTGAGCATCTTAAATAACCCTCGAGTGTATTAAAATAAAGTTGACTCTGCTTTTTGTTTGCTGTCTATACGTGGCAGTGCAGAATGTGATTTTAATTATTTCTTAGGCACTTCTCTCAGGTTATTAAACACCTGGGCTGTCCTTAGCAGAATGTCAGATCCAGATGGGTGGATGCTACAGTGATCGCATCATTTTTTGGTCAAACAAGGAAGCTTCATGCAGAGACAAACAGGTGTGCTTCTCACACCTTCATATTTTTTTTAGCCCAAAACTAAGAGTTAGGAATAGGTTGCAGGCTCACAATCACCATTTGATACGTGACAAGAGGCCATATGAATGGTTGCAATGAAAACTGCTAAATAACAGTAAAATAGCTCTGGGCCACACAATTCTAATACAGCGTTCTCCTTTTGTTAATAATATTCTCAAAACATAAAAGGAAAAAAGGTTATTTTTCAGAGGCTTCTGGAAATGCTTTTCAAATCTTTAATATTAAATAGTAAAATATGATTCATGAGCCATAACATTAAGTCCAAACATTTTTGTAATTCATGTGAACTGTTTTTGCTGCACCCAAACACATTTTACAGTGACTGTGTTTGTACTATGGACACTTCAGTACTCACAATACAAAATTCATTTTTTCGAAGAAACCCTTTAAGCTTCTGACCATCTCAAGGCAGTCTGCCTGTTTTGGGAATACTTCAAAAATTATTTCATTATAGACTGTGTATATACATATCAAAACTTGCGGGGAAGGATTCCTACCTAAAATTAATTTTCACATAAAGGCATAACTACAAACTTTTTAAGAAAATTCTGCCAAATTTTAAAACTTTGCCTTTTACAATGCCATTGCTGGTTTTTCAAGACGGCATGATGGCATATCCTGATATCATTTTTGTGTTTTGATATGATTATTGTTTTTAATATGACTATTCTCTCTGAAAATACTTTCCAAATCACAATTATACATTAATAATCTCAAAGAGTATCATTATTATTATTAATAATAAACGTATTTTAATAGTATTAAAAAAACTGAAGTATTTATAAAAAACACATTATAAATGTATATATTCCCTAAACTGCATTAAGCTAAATAAATAACAAAATATTTTTTCTCCTATTTGGAATATATCACTACATCTACAGCCAATTCATACCAGATAGAGCAGAACTAAATTTATGCTATTCAACTTATCTTTAAAATTACATTTACAAACTAAAATTGTATTTTCAGAAAATACAATGGACTTATTTCATTTGACTTTATTCAATTACAATAAAATATTACTCAACAGAAACCGCAGACGCTACTTTATAAAGCACGGTTACTGATTTAAAAAGGGTTGCATAAACTCTCAAATACATTGGCATGTTGTCTCCAAGTTTTTAATGCTATTCATGCTTTCAGTGGCATGTTACAGGTCTACTGTAACAGAAATATGCACAAACTGTTATGTAAAATATGGTAGGGATTTCTTGCCTGTATACGCCATGTTTTAGGTATGTAAAAGATGGAAAAAATGTCTTTCTTCCTGTGTATAAATTAAATATTCAGTAATCCTGAAAAACAGGGTTAGCAGGTATCATCACAGGAGGACTCCTATTCACCATGTAAGAAATTGTATGCCTTAAAGTGGAATATTTACCACATCAACTTCGTAAGACCTGACCTGTCATGAAAGACAAAGTGTATCCAAATTTTGCCATTGTCATCTATTAGCACATAATATTTAGTCTGACCTTTAAGACCCTTGGACCTCGTATTAGGACCTCTTGCTTCCAATAATGTCTGTTGTTAACACAAGAAAGAACACATGATCTGTAGCCTAAGGCAGACAATATATACTCCTTATCTGAGGAATGTTGATCATGAAGAAGGTCTGCTCTTGGTGTCTGATGAGATTGTACTTCCTCACAGACACTGTATAGGACAGTACAAGCCTGCTGTCTTGAGATGCTTTGACTGATCTCCCCGGCATGTTCATCAAAGCCTTTGTCAGCAAAAACTTCCTTGTGGTCATTAGCATAAATTTACCGCTGACCTTTGTAGCCCCATTTATTCAAATTAAGCACCGTCTATAGTATACTTCATTCAATGTAAGTCACCCTAGTTCTGTAAATTCACTAGTATGTCCTTACTAATTGTGACAAAGTACAACTCCAATAAAAAAAAAAACTGGGACAGTATAAAAAATATTAATAAAAGCAAAAAGGAGGGATTTGTCTTGTATGGTATTGAAAACACAAGGACATATTATTTAATGTTTTACACTCATGTCAAATCTGATGAATGCAAAAACTCCAAAAAAGTTGGGATGGTCAAAGGTTTACCATTGTCTTATTAAGAGTTTGGTCACTGAAGACACCAGTAGGTTAAGTTTAACTAGTGGAATTTTCCTACATTTATCCCCCATTTATCCATTATGCAGGTCTTCATCTGTGCAATTACACAGGGCTTTTTTGGCCAGATTTTGTTTCAGAATGTGCCACACTTTCTCATTTGGAGACCGGTTGGGACTGCAGACAAGCCAATGTAATATTCTTATGGTCTAGTCATAGTTTGCTACTTGAGGACAAATCTATTCATTCCTGTCCTCTCCCAAAAGCATGCAATGCAAAGTTACTTTACACCTGGAGCCGATCCCAGAAAGTATAGGGCACAAGGCAGAGTACCTCCTAGACAGGATGCCAGTCCTTCACAAGGCTGGCACTCTCACAATTGGCATTTTAGAGGCACAGATCCATCTAAACCACATCTCAATGGACTCTGGGAAGAAATCAGGGGAAAGCAAGAAACACAGGGAGAATGCACAAACTGCACATGTACAGAGCATTTGCGGTAAATTCGCCTGCAATCATAGAGTATGGAAGAATTTAGATAGCTACTGAGCCACCCCGCAGCTTTTTACTACATGTAAAATGACAGCATATATGCATTCAATAAAAAGGTAAAGTATAACACAGTTACAGTACAAATTGACTTTACTGGGGGATAAAGACTCATCTTGGATTCCCCCTTTTCATGTTTTCGAGTCTCACTTTTGTTTGTGTGTGAAGTTGCAGTGCAGCTAATGCATGGCCACTCTCTGACCTTAAGGCTTTGCCTACAGTGTTTCTAGTTCCTGGTTTATTCTGAGCACATCATTCCTTCCTCTGTATCTGTTGTGTATGTGGCTTCCAATATACCTGTGATTACTTCTTAAAGCAGACGAGCCTCATCCAAACAAGCATTACTATCATATAATGTTCTACCAGACTGCAAGTTAAAAATAATATTTTAGGGAAAAATAAAAATCACAATATATGTTCATTTATCAGAAATTCATGTCACACATACAAACTGAGTTTAATATATACATTTATGCAATTAGTGTATTCGTTTTACAAGTATGTATAGTGGCAGTTTTAAATCAAGCAATTTGTGTTGCCCAAGCTATTTATTGTTTAAAAAAAAAAACTAGGGCATCTTTAAATGCGTCTTTTAGCTTAGATGGCATTTTCATAGTCATTAGATCAACAGGTTCATCATTTTCATCATCCTCATTATTATTATTGTTATGCTTTGACAAAACATTCTTATTTATGCCAGGTCTACTAAAATTTTTTTATACAGACACTAGGAAAAGGTCAGTAGTGTTTTGTCAAACATGCATTTGTTAGAAACCTCTTCACATAATTCTAGAGTTTATAGCAATAATAAAAACAAACCATTTCTTTATTATTATTATGTATTAACCAGGTTCCATGATAGCAGAGAAATCACGGCACTAGACAGTTAAATTTACCCGTGAGTCCTGAGAAAGGAGTCACATATCCCTTATGCACAAATTCAAAGTATCTGGTTTTGGACGCATCCATTTAAATTCCACCTCCTGTGATGAATTTAAGCTGCACTGTTCCACCTTCACTTGCCCAGAGCTTGCTGACTACATAGTGGACAAAGTGCCAAAAGCTTCTATAGGTATTTAAAACAACCTGTAAAATTTGTGACATTACAATTTAAAAAATAATTTCATCCTTGTTTTGTTTTATGTATCTTTTTACTGCTTTGTTGAGCAGCAACTTTATGACTAAAGTATTTATTACGAACACCTAAAAGCATCAGTACAAATGCCAGATGAATATTTTTAAGTTTTTTATTTAGTTAATTTCATAAGCTGATGAGGTACATCTGTTATTACCACTATTCACCAAGTAGTGTAATCGATAAGTACAAAGATATAAATTCACTACCGCCTACGCAAGTAAGGTCAGATATAGCTGACATTTTATTTAAAGTGTTTTATTATGATTATTATTATTGTTGTTGTTGTTGTTCTAAATTACAGCTTACATTTTTAGTTGATGTTACGAACTAGATGCTCCAGATACTCCTGTACTTACGGGTGCAACGGCAGGCCATTAGGGGTAATGTACATTGTCAAGATTACTGTTCAGAATAACAAGGAAATTACATTAAACATTTATATCTTAAGAATGAAAATGATAATATCGACCGTAAAAATACATTATATAATAATAATCGTAATCAGTATACTATACCAGCCAGGCCCCTGGCAACCAACTCCACATAACAAATACAGTACAATAAATAAAGTTTTATGTAAACAGAATACATTCTATTTCGACGCCGATTCAGTTCCTCAAAGAGCAGAAATTACATTTAGGTTAATATACATACTTCCCAAATAATTATGCTACCCTCTATAAAAGTATTAAACGTTTAAAATAGCAGGTGCTTCTAGAAGGACGTCTTTTGTGAAATGTATAAAGTCTGGTTTTGGGGGGTACGTATCTGCAGTCTGATCACCGCGGTATTCTTTCAGCAAAATCCTACAAACGTATAGCACGCTGGGGAGGAAAAAAATGCAATTCGCGAATCAGTTTGCATGCAATGATCATGCATGCAATGACCATGACAAAAATAAAATAAACCTGCGCACGGGTCAAAAAGTCGGGAGCCCGTTTTAACGCGAGCCGGCAGAAAGTCTGGCGGCTGAAGTCCATAAAAAGTCCCTATGCAGAGAGACGTCGATAAAAGGTCGACATCCAGAGCGACGCGGGGAAACTAATGATTAAAAACAAATATACTGAGGATAATGAACAAAAAATAAAGGGATGGATGGGAAGAAGCTGGAAGCGCATCTCCGTGTGAGAAAGCACTGGCGCTATGCTGAGACATTCGGGGCGGCAGCCCGCGTCCCGCAAAGGGCCGGACGGCAGGCAGACGCGCTCCGCGCCTTCCGCAGAAAATGGCAAATGAGTTCTGAGAAACGTCATGCCGAGCTATATTCATGGGGGACGCGGACGCGCATCTGCGTCACGTGACCGTCTATGTCTGGGACGATCCATTCCGAAGGGGTGCACAGCAATACGCCGAATAAATCCTTTTCAATACCGGTCGCTTCTTTTTCGTTTGTGTTACGAAATTGACAAAGAGTGTCGTTTTATAAACGACGTGGCACCACGTTGTGCCGGAGCTTCCATTCACTTCTCCGCCGGCTGCCGTCAATACCTGTGTATCGAAAAAAGTGCTCTCCCCTGGCCTCGGCGAGTAGTACAGTCCCAAGCTCAAATTCCGAGAATTGTGCTCTCTTGATTCTTAGAACCGGGGTTCTTAGAAGTGGTGATGCAAGAAGTTTCTAGGAAAGCTGTACCAGGTGATTTTTAAATTATTTTTTAAACCGGTTATTTGGCTCGGCCGTCTACTTTTTTATCACTGGCTGTTTAGTCGGAATGTGGCTATATGGCTGGGGGGGTTTGCTGTTGTTTGATAATGTTTATGCGGATGAGACGCGGCTCGCAGGTGCCCGGGGCAGCCCGGTGCGCGCCGCTCACCTCGGGCATTTTGATCGCTGACACCGGTCGTGTTTTGACAGCTCCGGGGGCTCGCCGTCTGCTTCGCACGCTTACTGGCTGCTCGCTCTGCGGATGTGCTGCCTCTGCGGTGCGGTTGCGGCACGAATGTCACGGGGATATGTTAATAGCCGGGCGATTCCTTGGGCTGACCTACGGGAGTTCGTTCCGCAGACGTGTTTCGTGTGGATGTGACGGGGTTGGGGGGGAAGCGGTCGGGATCTCCGCCGCGGCGTGCCGCCGTGCGCCGCTCGATTGCGAAACAGGCGCCTCTGCTTTGGCATCGCTTTAATCAAAACGCGGGCACTTTCGTTTCTAAGGAACTCTCCTTCTTTCCCACGCCCGCCTGTCACCGGTGCCACCTGTGTCAGGACCCCGGTCAGCCACCCGGGAGCAGTGCGCGCTTCGGCGGCCCCGCTAACCACACCGCACAGGCGCCTCCCGTGGGTCTGTTTGGCGGCTTCACGGCGTCTCCGCACCGACTCGGCGGGACGTGCGAGCGCGGCATAGCCGTGCCTGACGGAGATCTGGCCGGCGTGCTCCGGCGCCGCTCTCCGACACGCACTGCTCCTGCTGCCGCTTAAGCCGTTCGCAAGCCTGCGCTGAAATGCATAGGTGCAATGGGTGTGCATTTTGCTGTCGCGGTGGTATTTTTACTTTGCATTGCGCTTTATACTCTATAGGTTGCTGCTTATGATGATGATGATGATGATATTATTATTATTATTATTATTACTATTCTTATTAATATTAATTGTAATAATTATGGTAATAATAATTAATCATGTGTGAGCAACGGTGTAGGGGAGTTATATTGGGGGAGGGGGTAACCTCATAATTTAAATACCGCGGAAATGTATTTTTAGTGAGATGTGACTTGCCATTGCAAAAGAACCCCCGATTGAAGGTAAAACTACATGGCAAGTTTTGTAACTCGTAGTTATCGTCATAATGAGCAAATGTCTTATTTCTGGCCTGTGATGCCCTCTGCTGGAACCAGACTGGCCGCGTTTTACCTAAAAAACTATTTTCCTTTTGGCGTATTATTTTGCCTTCTGAAAATTTATTGCTATCATGTTATTTGAGCTGTCTGCCTAAATATCACAGGTCAGATTGGCTGATTTTTATATAATGAGCAACAGAACTCCTTTCTGGCAATCTCGTTGCTTTGGATGGAAACTTGATCTGTTGCAGAGCGAATACAGAATGTACAATATGTAAGAAATGTTCCTGTGGCCAAGAGCAACTTGATAATTGAGTCCGTTTCCAGCTCTCGCATTCAGATTTCCTGTGGCGCCAGGTATAGCGAATGTAATAATGAAAACTAAATAATAAAAAAATCGTGTATTTGTGGAATTTGAGAAGAGAATTTAAAAAATGTTTTGAGATTTTTAATAATCTTTAATTAATTTATTGTATTGGCTTTAATATTAAACACTGGCTTGTGAATGTTATTATGTTCTTAACAAATAAACCAACAAATGACTAAATACATGCACAAGATGTTGTGAGAGAACTCTTGGAAGATCCAAGTATGGTTTTATAAAATGTCTGTACCCGTCAACAGCCCAACTCCTATTTTAATGATGAAGTTCACACTCCAGACTTTATTTTTGACATCTACTCTCATATCCAAACATATGAACATAAGAAGTTTACAAATGAGAGACTGCCAATTGGGCCCATCAAGCTTGATTTGGGAGAATTCAACTAATAGCTTAAAGTTTCTAGAATCGTATCTAGCTCTGATTTTTACACTAAGAGGAAGACTACTCTAATTACAAGCCGTGTAAAGGAAGTTCTTTCTCAAATCCAGTTTAAGATGTTCTCTTGATAAATTCCACATATGGCTACAAGTTCTTGTATTTGGACTAATATTGAAGTAACTAGTTAATTGAACAGCATCCAGACCTGTTAGAACTGTAGCCTCCTTTGCTCAAAGCCAAACAGATTCAGCTCTGATAACCCTTTTCATAAGACACTCCTTTATTCTAGTAGCCCTACCCTGAACCTTTTCTAAAGCAGCAAGGGTGACTAAACCTGCACACAATATTCTCGGTGGGGTCTTACCATGGAATTGTATAATCTTAGCATCACCTCCCTTGACTTAATCTCCACACACCTGGAGATGTAGCCCAACATCCTATTGGTATTTTTAACTGCTTCCCCACACTGGCAAGAGTCGGACATGGAAGCATCAACATACACACCAAGGTCTTTCTCATAATCAGCTACCTTTAATTCTAGTGGATCCCATATAATATTTCTGTTCCCTGCTGTCCCTGCTTCCCTGTTGTCTACATTAAATTTTCTCTGCCAGGTATCAGCCCTGTCACTAATTAAATCAAGATCTCACTGTAGCTTCTCTGCCACTTCAACCTTTGCAACAGTAAAAGTACAGATGTACTGATCATACTATATGTGCATGAGGTCAATATCAGATTGCCAGTTTTGGGAATCAAATCGCACACTACCGGTAAATAGCTTAACAACAATACGTGAAAGTTAGACGCGGTTACAGGATGCTACAGGT
>JAODKM010000032.1:11126421-11144387 GCA_026780845.1 Petrocephalus sullivani | reverse complement strand
TTAATAATTAATCAATAATTAATTCCCCTAAACATCGGTGGAATCCCACCTCCATTTGAGCTAGTAAATTCCTACACAAGAATGCAAACTAGTTATTTTTCAGACAAAAAAGACAATTTACATAGCAGCAGGTGACCATGAGAGGGACATTGATGACAAATTTTGGCAAAGCAGTTTAAGGATGCAATTATAATGTGTTTACTGATAACTGATAACAGTCCTCACTAGTTTTTCCTTCTTGAGCCATCATCTATCCATCTTCCAAATATGTATCCTCGTGAGAGTCGCAGAAGGCCTGGAGCCTGTCCCAGGCGGCATAGGACACAATGCTGGGCTGATCCCTGGATGGGGTGCCAGTCCATAGTACGGAGCACACACACACACACATACAGGAAACCCTAGAGGAGTGAGGCGACACTGCTACCCATGAGCATCAGGGAATGTTATTTAATGCATCCATCCATCCATCCATCCATCCATCCATCTTTCTATCATTAGAGGATGCATGGGGCCCTGGAGCCCATGCTGAACAAGATGGCACCAAGGGACACTGTGTGGGTGTACTACAACAGCCCAAACTTTTAATTTGACAAATCAGAAATTCATGACTCAGCAAGAGAATTCCATTGCTAGAGCATATTAAAAAAAACTGATATAAAATCTTATGGCAAAATTAAGCAAGAGAACTATAAAAAGGCAAAAAAGAATAGTTATGCATTTGTAGGTCCAATATAGTATGGCAGAAGCTTGATTAAATATTTATATAGGGTGGGCTAAATGTAAATCCCATTATCAAATTAGAAGACATGTTAATCCTCAGCTTGAATTTACATCTTTCTGGAACCCAGAATACAACACCAAAGGTCAACTGAGCAAAACTTTGCTTTTCGAAAAATGTAAAATGCAAAGAAAAACATGACAGGTCATTTCAGCCCTTTTCCCTGATTTTGTGTTTTACCATGACTCATAAATTACTCACAACATACTGTATGAGATAATCACTGATGTTTATTCTGGCTTAGTGTGGATCTTTAGAGCTCCGACTTGGCACTCAGAGAGCTCTCATGCGTCCCTTTCAGGTCCCCACTGGTAGCACCAGAACCCCCGGCTTTACCCCTGCAAAGAAGCCTCCGCAGACTTCCCTGGAATTTTTCTGCTCCAAAAAGGTAGACTAATGGATCCAGGGCTCCGTTCATGCAGGTTAGGGAAGAAGTGAGGCGATTGGCTAGCATCAGACGCCTCTTCTCCTCACAGGAAGTGCTAGGGTGGCCGTAGCTCAGAATGTAAATGGTGCGACTGGCATGGTATGGCAGGAAGCACACCACGTAGATGAGCAGCACCAGTCCGATGGTGCCCAGTATCTTGAGCTTGAGGGCTGTCTCTAACCTGGAGCCCCGGCACAGGCTACGGATGATAAGGAGGTAGAAGGAGAGAGTGGCTGTGAATGGGGGAATGAAAGCCACTGCCAAAGAGACGAGAGCATGGCGGGAGGCTTTCTCTCGATATAGCTGCAGGCACACAGTCACCCCCTCCACTTCGGATGTCTGCTGGCTGGCCAGCAGGGGCACCATAGACACGATGACCAGGACCCAGAGGGAAATACTAGCAATATGGGCATATAGTGGGCGACGGATCTTCAAAGACCTCACAGCATGGACCACTGCAAGGTATCGATCACCAGCCACGCAAGCCAGGAAGTATATACTAGCATACATGTTAACGTAGAACAGGAAGCCTGCGACTCGGCAAGGAATTTCACCAAATGGCCAGTGCCCCCCCGTCAGATGGTAGGTGGCTCGAAGGGGCAGAATGACGACATAGGAAAGGTCAGCAATGGCGAGATGTAGCAGAAAGGCATTGGCTGGGGAGGAAACGCCTCGCTGACGGGAGAAGATCCAGAGGGCCAAGCTGTTCCCATTCAAAGCCAAGAAAAAGACCAGGATGTAGAAACTCCCAAAAATCATGTTCTCCAAATTTGTCACACCTCCACAATCTTCGGACGACTGGTTGGAAAAGTGTGACGAGACTTCCATTGTCGGGGTGTTCATCTTTACCACTGTAAAGACAAAAACAATAGAAAAATAGTGCAAGTTCAATTTTCCAAGAATTCTGAGGCAACACAAAAGTGTTACATGGCATACATGTAATGCAGATGAGAGAATGGTCAATGCAATCCTGATTTCCCTTACTAGGCCTCTGCAGTGTAATCTGTATCTCATCGTCAGCTTATTACTAAAATGGGAGTGGCATTCTTCAATAAACAAAGCAGTAATTCATCCGTCTCAGGAGGAAGGCCATGTCTCAAAGCACCCAAGAGCTCTTAGATAACTTCTGTTTTTGTACAGACTATTTATCTGTTCCTCCACTGAGGTTTCAGCTGCACATTCCACAGTAACTGCATTTGATATTGAAATACTTTACAGAGGCATAATTTGTTTGCACCGTGAAGTATCTGAGGTGTAAAAGAGGTTCAAAATTATGCATCCGACTATGTAATGCAATATAGTGGCATTACCATTTAAATCAGTAAGGAAGCTTTCATAGTAGTGAACACTGCACTCACTCTAGGTGCTGGGGCGGGGGGGTTGGCAGTGTCAGTGGGGCTGTGTAATGGGAGATATCAGCGTTCCTGGGGAATTTGCAGATGTCCCCATACTGGTCGGTGGCAACACCATGCCCAAGAGTCACACCCTGTTATATTCTGTCTGAAAGCTCTTGCTGTACGTGAAGTCATTTAAAAAATATATATATAAAAAAACAAACACAGAGAAAGGACTTTTCCTTTTTTTGTGAAACACTCCCTTAAATGTCATGTTTCTCGCAGCTGAAACCAATTAACTTGATTGAACAATTCCACAAGGAATTTCCAAAGCATATTTCAAATCAAACCACAGGATGTTTAACTTTAATAAAATTATTCATTTCCATAAATGTATATGACTGACTATATATATGCAGAGAATTGAGAATCTGCTAAGGCAACATACATACATCACACAGTAACTAAAATTTCTGCCTGCCTAAGGCTATCAACTCACATTTTCTGCCACATGCCATCATAAACATAAGGCACTGTGGGAAATAGAATTAAAATGAAGAAAATTCAGCAACCACATTCTTGAGACTAAAATATGTGCCAACAAGTAAAATTCAGCCATCACTCATCTTTATATTCATTCCCTAGAATCTCTGGATTTCCGCACTCTGGAAATCAAAAACTTTTAACCAATCAAGACATCAGATTAATCTAGCTGACTCTGCTGCAATACTATGATTATAAATGTGAACCATGAAACTGTGCATTCTTTGGGAATCAGCATATACAGTGCACCAGAATACTCAGTATAAGCTGCCTGGTATTATACGACCATCTTATCATTTCATGGTCAAATATAACTTCAGTAATTCTCCTTCTTTAAAAAATTCACACATTAATATAAGTAACACAGACAATAACAGTAGTAAGGACAAGTAAATTGAAATATTTAAAATAACAAAATACATTTCTAAGAATCACTCTTAACATAAAATATATTGGAACTCACATCATTGAAATAAAAGATCTATGCATTACAGACAATGAAAATATCTGTCATAGTTTTTACGTAGCAGGAAAGCATGAAGTATTTCATTTTTTATCAAACCAAAGAGAAGCTTACCAATCAGTAGCCCTCTTCAGTACGTTGTGTTCATGAAAGGCATCCAGAAAGAGAATATGCTTCAGCTGCTGGTGAAAGACCAACAACAGCTGGTCCTAGGGCAGAAGGTTACAAAGCAGCGCGCAGTTTGTGCGAGTGGACTGGCGATGCAGCGGCAGAGTAGATAGTGGCGGAAAACCTGCTCCCTGCATACTTACACCACAGCAAGGAAAAAAAGAAAAAAAACTTGCTATATGAAACTTTTGTGTCTTCCCAAATTTAATCACAATGGTCCAATTGGGTGCTTTTCTTTGAACCTTGACCTCAACTGTTCACCACCATCATTTTCCTCTGAGGATCACTTGTGTTCTTAACAATGGGCTAAGTCAAGAGTAGGGTCCCATTTCAGAGCAAAGAATTGAATACCGTCAGTTGCAATGAATTACATGTGGCGATGCCATAGCAACAGGAACCTGCTACAAGCCCATAGCCAGAGCACCCACAGCCTCCCTCCTCCTGAGTGCAAGCTCATATACTGGTAATGTACAGTAACTGCTACTCTGCAATAGAAGCTAGATTGTTTCAATAGCTGGCGGGTTTATGAATAAAACCACATACATGCCCCTCTCCCAGTAGCCTGAGAGCAGTATGCTATGAGAAGAAGAAGCCCTCTTCATGTAGAAGCCTTAAGTTAGGATGCAAACAAATATGGAAAGTACACTGTGTGCAGGCAAGTGTGTATTTTACTTCAGAACTGTTCTCTTCAGAACAGTAACAATCCAGATGAATCTCCAATTAAGAAGGGACTGTTTAAAAATATAGCATGCTCAGTATTTGGTCTTCCTGTGCGAGTGAATATTTCCTGGAGCAGACTTATTAGGCAAACAGTTATTACTACTAAAATAGCCCAAAAGACACCTTACAGAGAGCAAAAAAAAAAATTTTTTTTATTGTGAAGTGCCTGTCAGAGGGTAGCAAGACAATTGAAATCGCCAGACTTTTAAAATGTGATCACAGTACAATGAAGTGTTTTTTGGCCAACAGCCAAAGAGGAAGGAAGAAGCGTGTAGAGAAAAGGAGATGCAAATGAACTGCCGAACATTTACGTCAAATTAAAGGGGAGACTTCCAGAAACCCTTTAGCATCAAGTGCCACCATGTTTCAAAACCACAGTCTGAATGGAATCTCTATGAGTACAAGGTGCGCTGCGTTACGCGACATTGCTAAGGTCACAGAGGCTGAAACACTCAGTTTTAGGCTTTGAGAACAGATGAGATGAGATTGACTCTTGATGAAGCAGATGGACGGGTCCATGGATAGACACCGTCCTCAAGCATCAGATGGGTGGTGGGGGAGTGATGGTGTGGGCCGCAATAAACAGTGATGAACCCATAGGACCTCTCCAACTTGTAGATGCTGTAAAATTAACAACAAGAACCACTGCCCCAGACAATCCAATTTTTTGCTCTCTCAAAATTCTCTGGGAGCAGGGATGGAGCAAAAACATGGACCGCTGGGGGGTCCCTGGGGACAGCTTTGAGAAACACTGTTCTAGAAGACACCTTCTTTAAACACTAGTACAGAAGAGGCCAGCAGCTTTCAAAGGGATATGATATTTATGCAGGACAATGTCCATTCCCAGGCATCAAAGAATTCCATAGATTGGCCATGAAAGGCTTGAAAGGTGATCTAATGATGATCTGAACCCCTTTCATTGCCTGACTTAACCCCCATTGCGTTCTACTGGCAGTTACTTAAGTGTGAGCTTTACAAAGATGGCAAACGGTACACTTCACAGAGGAGTGTCTGGGAGGCGATCTTAGCTGCCTGACCTAATATAAAATGTGATCAAATCAAAAACTTGACTTGTTCAAAGAATAGCAGGCTCATTGAGAAGAAAAGTGGCTAAAGTAGACATGTGTAGTCAGTTAGAATATACAGACTGTCCGATAATTTGTTATTCATTATGCAAACCGAAACCAAATTTATCTCTGTTGATGGTGAAGTCGGAAAAACCCACTTTCTGAAAATAATAACTGATTACATTTCTGCCCAAAAATTCTAAACACTGATAACTGAGTGTTTTTTCTTTTATTTTTGTTTGGGAACAACTATCATAACATTTACTTTTGAAATACATTGACTTTATCACTTGCAGAAAATTATCATCAGGAATTGGACGTGCCTAATAATTCTGCATATGGTGTAAAGGATGCAGAATTATTATGATGGACAGTGCCCCATCCATGCTGTAATGGGATCAACACTTTACAAAGGTTAGTTTCTTTCCCCTGCAGTGTTGGAGCATGTAACTGGGCTATTTCCCTATGCACTGGCAAACACACTGTTTTCACAATTTCACATTTACCCAGACAAAGACTAAAAAGCTCATGCATTATGGTGACAAAATGACCAGTCAGTTCTCAGTCAGAAAGAACCCATCAGAACTTTAGCAGTAAGTATTATTTAATTATTTATTGATTGATTATGAATTTTACCATAAGTTAACCTTTTTGTAGTTTGGTTATATCACACTTAGGTTTGAACATAAGTTAAACCTTATTTAATCATAGTAAAATATTCATTACATTAAAACAATCACTCAAATGACTACATTGATAGTTATTAAGCAGCTTCCTTTTAACCCTTTTAGGGTTTCAATGGAGATAACGGACGGATCACAAAAGGAATTTTTCAAGACAGCATACAGGGGAGTCATTGTACAATCAACAGAGCTGCATCTCTCTGACAGGAATTAGATTACTAAACTGAGGTGCACAATACCAGTCACTGGCGTATGTAATGGATATTGGGGTTTTTCTTCACCGAACAGAACTTCATGCACCCCGTCTTTATATATCCACACTTAAGACTTTTGCAGCTGTAGTAACCTCTTACACAATATTTACAGATACCCCATTGCTTACGTTAGTCAAATTAAGAAATAGCCAAATGGAGCTCCACTGATAGAGAGCTTAAATAGAAACTGACATCACGAGCCTTCGGCTTGGCAGAGGTTCAGGGGGTCCCTTTATGCTCACTTCCTCCATGTTTCTGTAGACTTCAGGCAGGGAGCCGCTGATTTCCTGGCCGTCTTCCTTTCCTCTCCTTGACGTACATGTTAACGTAGGAAGCCAACAGATCATCCATTTTGTAGCCCTTGTGAATGGGAAAAAGAACAGTTATCGCCCTTAATATGCGCGGCCTTTAGCATCTCCATTTCTTGCAGAAATGGCAGAAATCCAGATGCAAATCTTGAGTTTAATGCCATAGGCTATTGCTAGTGGAAATGATTATTTAATTACTTTATCCTTTCATTTTCAGTTATAGCTAACAGAAGAACATAAGTGACAGATTTTCAGCGCATATGGTACAATATATAGTTTTAAGTTTAGATTTTTATGCTGTTTTGTTCGCCACAGTCAGTTGTCTAGTTGAAAAGCAGAATTAGAAAGCATATAAAATTGTATTTTTACTGTTATCTGAAAATCCTACATACAACCTAGATTAAGTAACATAGGTAGGTACAGTAGAATCTCGGTTTACGAGTAACGTGGTTTACGAGTTTTTTGCAAGACGAGCAAAGGTTTGTCTTGGATTGCGAGCCGTGTCGTGCAAGATTAGCAAGCTCGATATAGTCAACGAATACTTTTCCCATGCGAGTGAGTCACGACTGAAATCATCCAAGTCTCGCCTGACGAGCTTGTATACTCTCGGTACGACTGAGCTTATGGTTCTTCTGACTTTCTAGCTGCGCAGAAGAAATGCGTGTCAGATACGCATACCCTATTTTCACTCTCAGTAAACATTTGTAACCCAGTGACCTGACATCCGCATTAGCTTACGGTTTACGTTGTAGCATTGTTACCACGTTTTTTTGTTTCAGATGTTATAAACAATAACTGTTAGAAAAAACTTTGTAAATTATTTTTAAGTGAATATTCTGGGTGTCGAGAACGCATCAGACTTTCCATTATTTCTTATGGGGTAATTCGTTTTGATATACAAGTTTTTCGGATTAGTTGCTCGGTTAAACTCTGTTAACTCGGTAGAACGGTTAAACTCGTAAACCGATTTCATTACTTGACTTACCAGTGAAGTCTCACAAAGGATCTTGTTCCCTTTGACAAGGTTCCCAATGGTCATATGAAAGTAAGTGCTACCACTGCACCAGTTTGCGATACGATTAAAGGGGTGTGTGGCCAGTATATCCTTTAAATCAGGGAAAATGTGTTAAAAACTGCAATACTATAAACAAGCAATTCAAATAATAATTTCCACAGTGAAAAGGACTTACTTTGGTTTTGGGGTGAATGATTGTGACTCCTTGTTTGCTGATAGCAATCTGTACAATATCCGGAAAATTGGGCTCAGACGTTTGCTGGAAAAGACAGACTGTCTTACACTACTACAATAAAAATATAGCAACATGATAATTCAATATTTGAGGCCATGTTTTTTACCTTTACTTCAAAGAAGGCACAGCCAAATGTCTGCCATCGGCAGATACTCTTCAAAAAGGCCACCTTGGCATCAGCCACAGTCATACCAACTTGTTTGTTGTAAGATGCAACTATGCTCTAAATAAGACAGCACAGTATTAGCTGTCACCTCATCTTCCTTGTGACAATGACTTGGGAATTGATAAATGTACACATATACACCTGTCCTTTGCCGACTACTGCATGGTATTTGAACAAGATGCAAATCAATGAAATGAATGTTTTCCTGTTCTTTGTGTCATGCTCCAGGACCCGTGCCCGCTTACCCTCCTCCACTCCTCTGATGACATGGCCTTCAGCTGGTCACTGGGCACCAGCTCCTTCAAGATTTTTGGAATGGTAGCACACTGAGATTTGTCATTGTCAACTTTTGCTCTGAAAAGCAGACTAGCCAAGTTAATCATCTCCTCCTTGGTGCACTTGTGGTATCCACGTAGGTACTTTGGCAACTCCTAGAAAAAAAACAGGGCACAGAGTTTTTAAAGATTTTAAAAGATTAAAGATTAAAGATGTTCTGCTAAGACACACAGAAATGATATCCGATTATGCATTTATTAATGTGGGAAAAGATCAATTGAATGACTGGATGATATGGAACTATCCTTAAAAGTGCAACAATTATTTCTATTGTTTGTGTACACTGCATGACATTTCATGTTTCATTACATGCACTGTTACTGTTTATGCACAGAAAAATTTACCCAACAGTTCATAAATTAAGCTGATTCCGATTCTTAAGTACTTGCTCACAATTTAACCAGCGACACTGAATTTGATGTTGTTCTCCAGATAAAAGTACTTTGCACCTGTGGGTAGTGGAAGATCAAGTCGGCCTCTAGATCTTTTCCGGGACTGACGTTAAACCAGAGCTTCCTCATGAAGAACACTGCATAGGTCACATTCATTGCCCCGCCTGCATAGTACAGGAAATGGCTTAAACAGACACACTGACAGTTATGAAAGACATGACTAGACTTTAACTATTATTATTACTTTTTGTAGGGCTAATTGCATTTACCATCTTTGGTTCTCATGGAATTCTTTGACCAGTCTGTGATCTGCCTCAGACTATCAAAAAAGTAGTCTGCTTCATTCAGACTCAGGACCTAAACGTGGATTTAAACAAAATGATCATGTATAAAGCGATGCCCTTTCAATATTACAGATTATTCAATGTTAGTAGCCTTTGTAAAAGTATGTGTAAAAAATGTCTTTGTGACTGACCTTGTCAGGGGTTTTTACAAATATACCGAAACCATCTGCTGAGAACAAACTGAGCTGAGCAGCAATGCTCTGAATGAGGTCCCGGATTCGTGTGCTGCTCAACACCTCAAAGATCTGACGAGGTTGAATGTATGCATGTGAGGTCATGACAACAGACAGATGTGCTTCTACGGCTTTGACTTTCGGGGCTGCTCACCTCCTCTGTGTCATTGGGGAAGTGCACTTTGTGGAATATCTGGGTGCTGTTTTGCTGAATTGCATCTATCTCAACTTGGTGAGGAGGCAGCTTTCTGGGTTCCGTTCTGCATGGGAAATATCAAGGTGATAAGCAAGACTGTACTGAATTCATATAATGATTTTATGTAATAACGGAGCAATTCCCACATGCCCTGTTTGCAGCGGGGGATAACAATATGTCTTTGTTATTCACCAGGATCTTGCAGCCACAAGAAGGCCTGGTTATTCCCAGACTTAACATTATTTTCCCCCGATTGTCCGGCCTTCATTTGCATACATTTGCAAATTAGGACATTATATTTATAGTGGGACCCCTGTATCTGTGCTTTCAGTTTACTGTGGGAAAAAAAGAAAATTCCAGAAATAGTGGGTCTGTAAATTTCAAACCACACAGCAAGCAAGTACAGGCTGTAACATGGTGAAATACACCTATGGGGTGCCAAGTGTCTCGTGCTAATTTTCATCTACAAAATACATTCTATATTTGTATACAATACAAATGCACACAAAACGAATTTATTTACTTAATAAAATGCATTTTGTGTACGAAATGACTTTCTTCTGTCCACGAAATGTAAAGTGCTGATATCAGTTCTGTACCAAATGAAAACATTGCTTTTGATTTTGGTGCAGGAAGGAAAGTGAAGTCTTCATGCTTTCGTGGATGAAATGTAACTGGAGTTTGACTTTCTGGGTACAAAATGCAGCGAGGCATTGTTTGATTGTTTGATCATTAAATCTGATTTCGCCTGATATTTTTCATTGCTCTGTCATCTCCTGAGGAGTACTCTAAAGCACCGGGATCCCAATGTACAGTACTGCATAATAAAACATGATGTACTTTATTATAATTGCATTTAATGTTGTTAATGTTTTACTATGAGTAATTCACCAATTAAACGATGTGTATGTACACAAAAAACACAAAATACTCGGGGTCTGGGGATGGTTCGCTAATATCCGTGGCCTTGGTGCATGTCACACATAGATAAGACGGACTACTTTATAACTAAATAGTGCACAACTAATCTCCTGCAGATGGGTGTGATAAGCAAGGCCTTTAATTCAGCAGGAACCGGCCCTGGCAGACAGGACACAAGGACATCTGAAAGACAACAAACACCTCCATTCAGGCCCTCAGCCCTGCCCTTGCTATGACAGTTGCACCAAGTGTGCAGTACCGAATGCTGCAACAGGCGTGCCATCAATCAGAGCCTGTGCCACACCCCTGACACTGGGCACTCCTGGCAGCGGTGTGGTGCTGAGGGAGCAAAGCAGGGTGCAGTCGGACAGGCGCATGCAGAATGCCCCGCTGACACACTATACGACCTTCAGCCTTCGGTCAGCCTAACCCTTATTTTGACAGCTCTGATGTGTCGTACTGGAGGTGTTTCGCAGTGTGTGGGACAGGCCCACCTGATGGCCGCCTGCACCCTCTGCAGGCAGTCTGGGGCTAAAGTTTCCCGATGCCGAGACTCCATGAAGCGCTGGGCATGTTTCAGGAGGGAGGGGCTTGGAGGGAAGAGGCCGCAGCAGAGCCACAGCAGCTGCCAGCCTCGTTCCAGGCTGAACCTAAGGGAATGGGGGCCACGGCAGGTCATCACTCTTCCAGAGGACTGGCGAAAATCACAGGGATTATACATCATGTACCAGGAAACCAGCCTGAGCGCATGCAACTTAGTGAAAAATAAACCTGTTGTTGTTCCTGGTCATCTGCTTCATGATCTGGCAGTATATCTCATCTCTCAGGGCCTCGTTCTTCATGGCAGGCCTGAAGATTTGGTCAGTGAGTTCCAGTGGATTCTGTGTCTGTTTGGTAGGGTAATCTCCCATGTACTTTAAAATGGGTACAGATTAGGTTAAGGAAAGAAACTGCTGCAGCCATTAAAACACCTTTAACTGAGAATGCGATGTGAGGTTTATGGATGGGGAGCCACTTGCAAATCATCTCTTTTGCAAATTAAAAAAGTATATATTTATACACACACATTCACTTCACTGTGTAGAGTGGATATAGAGTGCCATCTTGAAATGCAAACATGACTTTGCTATGCAGGGTAATACAATTGTTTGAGTATATATTATGTGTGTATATACATATATATATATATATATATATATTAGTGATGTCAAACGATTACAATTTTTAATCAGATTAATCACAGGGTTGTTGTGAATTAATTTCGATTAATCGCGATTAAATGTAATTTATTTTTTAATCTATATTAATCGCATTTCATTTTGCATGAGCAAACAGACTCAAGAAAAAAGGGAATATATATGAACGTAACATGCCTAGCGACAAATCTAACGTTGTCGTCCATATGGAAGTGCCCTGAGCTCCCTGCTATTACGCCCGGTGTCCTGCCGAGTTGTGGTGCTTCATCGAAACATGCTACCGTAGCGCGAACCGACAGTTATGTCTATTGATCAGTGCTACCTTATTGAGCAAAGCTACCTTAAGGTTGCTGAGCTGATCACTCTGACGGACGGACATAAACATGATCATGATCTGTGCGCGAACTAGTCAGAAACCTTTCTACCCATTTATTCCTATCCACTTATTATGAACAGTTAATAACATATCCTATGCCTTTGCTACATCGTCCAAGCTTTGTTCTTTTGCAAATATACATCACTTTTTTGTGTATATGTTAATAGCCTAGCTGTGATTTTCTAGTGATTTCTAGTGATTCATATAAATGAACATACATAGAATATACGATAAGTTAAATACTTTGAGCTACATTAAAATAAAATATGAGTTTTACGTACAGAGTAGGACACAACGTGCTGGCTCTTGAATGAACGCGACGTGATGGCGCACTCGATATGCAAATTAGCACATGTCGTCATCTAGCAGTATCTATAGCGACTTTCTGGGTACAGTTTAGCGACTTCAGATAAGAAATAGTTGGCAACGCTGCATTTCAGGGATTTTGAGTCATTCTGCGCTTCAAATGGGTTAATTGCGTTAAATTTTTTAATCAGATTAATCATGATGATGGATTAATCCGCGTTAACGCTAATTTTGACAGCCCTAATATATACATTATTATGTAACACCATCAGGGAAAAACCATGAGAGAGAATGTATCTCCACATGATGACATTTTCACCCTCTATACATGGTAAAGAACATACACTCACTGGCCACTGTATTAGGTACACCTTGCTAATATTGTGTTGGACCCCCATTTGCTTTCAGAACTGCTTTAATCCTTCAGGGTATAGATTCCACAAGGTGCTTGAAACATTCCTCAAAGACTTTGGTCCATGGTGACATGATCCATGCTTTCATGTCTTTTAGCCAAATTCTGACTCTACCATCTTAATGTCACAGCGGAAACTGAGACTCATCTGACCAAGCAACATTTTTCCGATCTTCTATTGTCCAATTTCGATGAGCCCATGGCCACTGTAGCAGTGTCAGTTTCCAGTTATTGGCTGACAGGAGTGGCACCTGGTGTGGTCTTCTGCTGCTGTAGCCCACTTGAAGCTACAATGTTTGACGTGTTGTGTATTTGGAGATGCTATTCTGCTTACCTTAGTTGCAATGAGTGATTATTTGAGTTACTGTGGCCTTTCTATCAGCTTAAATCAGTCTGGCCATTCTTTTATGACCTGAAAATCACATGAAAATCCCAGTGGAGGAGTAGTTTCTGCAATACTCATACCAGTCTGTCTGGCAGCAACACTAGCACAGTAGTCATCACTATAGCCTAATGCCATTAAAGCGGTGAGTTTTGATCCCGCCCCCCAGCTGGAAGTGTTGACTTTGCATTTGTGCTCTGCCATAGACTGACCCCCCCCCCCATTCCGGGTGTTCCCTGCCTCCTTCCTCGTGTTTCCCGGAACACAACCCAGGCAAAAGATTACAAATGGAAATATAAATGCTTTAAATGAATGAAGTCAAGTAAGTCAGCACAAATATAAAGTCAAGTCCTTGGACACAATCGTGTACATGTATTTTACTGATTCAGAAAATGGCCATTGTGAAATTCTATACTATCTCTAAGCTTTATGAATGCATGAATGAATGTTACATTTATATATGTAATATGTTTATTTTTAAGGCACCCAAAGTGTTTTAAAGAAGCAATGGGGAGCCACCACCACTTTATGTATGTATGCTGCACCTTGGTCCTGGGGAACGCTATTTTGTTCCACTGTATACTGTGGATTGTACGTAGGTGGTGTGATAATAAAGACCAATTTGACTTGGCTTGATGAGGGCTAGTATAGCTATAGTATAGCTAGTACTATGCACTGTGTGGCCTTTTAGGCTGCATTATGGGTTATGATCCCCAAGCTTCTTTTCATTATTAGTGGGAAAGGGCTGGGGTTAGGGTTAGGGTTAGGGTTAGGCTTGAAAATGGCATGGTGTTACTGTATACTCTTGCCACATCCTAAGACATCCATTCCTAGAAATACTTCTGCCTGGCCTCTATTGGGATTAGACAATACTTAGAAATAATGTGGGCAACAGTGTACCAGGAAACAGAGATTCCTGACTGAGAGAGCCGTGTGTCCTGTGAGAGCCAAACTGGATGGCTGTGCACAAACTTTCAAACTATAGATGTCGCCAAAATAATAATTAGAATAAACTCATCAGAAGGAAAAAAAATTCCACAAGTTAAATAATCTTCCCCAAATATATCACCAAACTCCGACAGATAGACCACCTTCAAAAGGCATCGTAGATCTCTGACAGGTGCTTGGAATCAGAAGGTTAGTCTTGATCATGTCTTCTGCAACTGTATTTTGTAGCTCCTGCAGCATGTACAGCGTACACTGTCCTCCTGATGCTCATGACAGTATCATGTGCCAGAAGTGTTTAGTCATAGGAGAGCTGGAGGACTGGATTCGCATATTAGAGGAAGCACATTAGTACCTTAGTGGAGATTAAAAAGAGGAATTTTTAGATATGGCTCAGTCAAAGCACACAGCCAGTTTAGATCTGGCCAAGAGCCCCTGCACGCCAGTCCACTGTTGCAATTAGCAACAGCAGTTCGTCTGCCGGTGCTCGTGATTGGAAACTCGATTGTTAGAAACGTTAGCGTCTCGGTCAGTGGTTTCTGTAAAATGCCTCCCCGGGTCAAGCTTTTTAAAAGTGGGGGGGTTCTAGGATGGGGAAGTAAAACTGCCCTTGAAATGATCACAGGCAAATGATAATATAATTCTAATCACTGCCAATTATATATAACTTTTCTTTACATCTACACTGAAAATAAAAGGAGTATATCTTGCCCTGCCTTTTCCTTTTGTGCATCCTAATATTGCATGTCAAAAGTAGAATGATTGCCTCAAGACCCAGCTCTATGATAGGAACTTTATAACGCTGCAGGCATTATACACGGCGGTACTTGCCTAACAACATGGCGGTACTTGCCTAATATATGCGGTAAAGTTACCCCCTAGCCAGTTGCTATAACGTTACATGCAGTGCCATTGGCTAGTAAGGGCTCACAGGGATAATTAACCTCAACTAGCATGCATTATGTAGAAAATACTGATGTTACGACGTTGTGAATTTTGCTTTACTAATTTAGCGTAATGCAGTATTAGATATCACTTTCTCAGAGACATGCGGTCAGGTCATAATGAAAAGTAAAAAACAAATAATGATCAAATTAATATTAATATTTCTCTATAAATGTAATTTGTGTATGATTACAATCATTTACAGAATTTTCAAAATCAAAATCGCTGGATTTGTGTTTTTCCCGCTCAGATAAAGGAGCCTCATCTCCCAGCGCGTGCTCCCTCACTGACCGTGGCGAGCGCGTGCCTTCTGCTTTCTCACTGTATGTCACCAATGTCATGTTTGTACGCACCTATATTATATGTCCTCACTTTCCATAGAATAGCTCATGTATATAACGAAGTTAGTCTTGCTGATCTGATACAAAACTGCAGTGAAAAAGCAGGAGGTGAGGCAGCCAGTACCTCTGCCTCACTGAAGGGGGTGCTCGTGAGCCCACGGGATTATTATTGCTGGTACGCGGGATAAAAATCGAAAAATTAAGTTCACGGTAACACATTAGTTGAGTGGCCACAAATCATAGTAGTACCTCATTGACTACTGAAGTACTAATCATGAACATAAATTAGTTAATGATTAACTAATAAACTAACTAATGAATTTCCTGCAAAGAACATGAATCGTCATGATTGATCAATGATGAAGTAAGGCATAGTTAATGGTTTATTAATGCATTTACTAAGCATGTATTACTGCATTATATGTGGCCCCTCAACTAATGTTACTATAGCACTCCGTACTCTTATTACTTATTTTTGTCCTGAAAGAGCCAGCGCCTCACCTGCCACAAACCCCACCGTACTTTTGTCCCAAATCCAACAAGACTGTACGTTACCAACTTCGTCACTGACGCGAACTGATACCTTTGCTGTGATTGGCTGAATGGTCCTTCAATCAAACTAACAGACCTATGTGCATAGCCTAAGTTTGCATTTGTGTTTTTTTCCCTCCCCAATCCGCGCTACAGTTCAGTTTGCTTCCGGGCAGCATATATTTTTGTATTGCTTTAATCTGACAAAAGTGGGGGTGTTGTAACACCCACATCCCCCCCGCTTGCTACACCCCTGCCCCGGATCCAGAGTTTCCAACATTGAAGCGAAATTTGACTCTCTCTCCAGCAATGAAGTCTCCACCTTTGATTGTTCACTCTGGAACTAATGATATTCCAACTATTCAAGGTATTAAAGAGGAACTTAATTTCTGTTCATTTCTTCATTTCATCATTTTCTTTAACAAAAGCTAAAACAAAATGCCGGAATCTAATTGTCTCTGGTCCCTTACCACTGTGCTATAGAGGGGATATAACCTATAGTCGGGCTCGGGGCTGGAGGCCAGTGAAGCGTAGGGCTCCAGTCAGAGACAAGAAGACAAGGCTGGGACCAACAAGGCGGCTGGGGATGAAGCAGGCGGCAGCAGAACTGATGGCATTAACAAGGAGTCAGGCAACGAGGCAGGTTCCAATGTAGCTGGGACACCTGGAGACACACTGGGCACAGCAGAGACCTCTGGTGGCAAGAAGGGCAGAACAAGGTAATGCAGAGATGGGCAGGACAGAACTGGGCTATGTAGACTGGGCACAGTAGCGGCCTCTCCTGGGCTGGGCGGGTGCGGCAGCCTATCCTGAGCTGGGAGTGGATGTGGTGGCCTCTCCTGCACCAGGCTTTCTGGGCATGGAGATTTACTTCATTGGGCCAGGCTATCTGGGCGTGGCACCGGCAGCACCTCATGTGCATCTCCTGAGTAGGGCTCAGCGGTCAGCTTGATCTTCTGTTTCTGTCCCTGCTTTCAGAGCCAAGAGCTGATGGGAGCCAGCGGGCAGATCAGCAACTGGCTTTGGAGAGCCAGCAGACACCTCGGGAGATAGGCAGAGCTGGGCAGACACCTCGGGAGATGGGCAGAGCTTGGCAGACACCTCGGGAGATGGGCAGAGCTGGGCAGAGCTTGGCAGACACCTCGGGAGATGGGCAGAGCTGGGCAGACACCTCGGGAGATGGGCAGAGCTGGGCAGACACCTCGGGAGATGGGCAGAGCTTGGCAGATACTTTGGGAAACGGGCAGAGCTTGGCAGACACCTGGTGGTACACCTCGGCAGAGTTCTCGGGAGACAGTCAGTGCACCTCGGCAGGGTTCTCGGGAGACGGCTGGTATACCTCGGTGGAGTTCTCGGGAGATGGCTGGTATACCTCGGCGGGGTTCTTGGGAGACGGGCAGAAAACCTCGAGGAACAGACAGAGCTCAGACAACCCTTGATTTCGGCAGAGCTTAGACACCTCAGGTGATCGATTTCTCTCTTCTTAAGAGAAGTTGCTTTCTCGAGGTTGTTGCAATCTGCTCCAGGTCATGGGGCTGGAATTCCAAGGTTATGGCTGCCTATTTCAGGTTAGGCTCTGGGATAGCAGTATTTGTCAAATTAAGTCAATCCACCCCCAACTGCTTATCTAATACATATTTCCTGAGTGTCTGGACTCTACCCCAGCAAGCACAGGGCACACCCTGGACTGGATACCAATCCATGACAAGGCAGACACCCAGTTAGAAGACGGCTAGATAGATGGATACATCTGCTTTCTTTCTTTAAGGGTGTCACTGGTCCTCAAGGTCCACCAGGATGAAAAAGGCTTCCAGGTCTTCCGGTAAATTCCAATGCTCCATCCTGCTTTATTTACACTGCCTCTCTGTGGGATGAGGATGACTATGATTTCCATTAGTGTAGAAAAACAAGAAACCAAATTCCTTCATTGTCTCTTTAGAGTTCCTCTTGCAAACGCAGCTCGGTAAATGCCATGCACGGTGGATTTCAAAGCTATTTGAATTTGTTTG